>CM065133.1:28926666-29540833 GCA_033026305.1 Cirrhinus molitorella
TCTCAGTCATACCATTGACATTACCGGAGCCCTTGAGAGCTGCACATTTGGACGGAGCAAAAACAATGTAAGTGTCGAAGGAAACGCGAGATGTATGTGTCAATCAGATGACTGAAAGTTGCTGTCGTTATTCATTATTTGCCGATAGAAAGTAATAGTTTAAATGTTGTATTTTATTTTATGAAAATAAGATAAAGCAGCTCACATCATGCAAATGTGTGACATAAAATGTTGCCTTATACATTCACAGTATGCTACACGACAGCCTAAAGCCTTTTTTAAGTCTTGGCTTACAGGCTAATAAAAAATAAAGCGAAATAAATATACTAAAATGTATTTGAAATAAATGTATTTCATGCTAAGTATGCTACAAATAAATGTATATATTTATGTTCTTAATTAAAAAAAAAAACCTTGCAATTGTACTTTTACTAGCCCATACTATACTGGCATAAAGTGTGCTAAATTGGAAGTGTAGAGCTGAGGTCTTGCATTTAAAGACCTTTATTAATCAAACTGAATACAATTCTCAGCAATAGTGATATTAAAACACATTTTAGGCTTAATATTAAGAAACGTGTGCACATTGTGCACATGTAGTACTCTAAATAAAGTTTAATTATAACTTTTATATCTCGAGGGATATATATATCAGTAAATATGTTAATAGATTTGAACTATATTTAGTCAGTTCATCAGATTCAGTTAATCTCTGTTGTTATATAAATTTGTAATTTTTGCATTGATTTGTGTAGCCAAAAGGATTGTGATGAGTGTTGTAGGTAGGCTCTTTATTTGCAGTCCATTAAAGGTCTCAGATCTTGAAGTAAATACTGTGAGCACTTAAAAATGTTTGAGTGTCATTGCTAAATATTGAACAAACTGGTGCTGATTTTAGATTGATGCTTGAACAATGAAGCTCTGAGTATAACCTTACTCAGAACCAACATCATTATCATGCGGCTAATTTATCTATATCTATATTTATTTATATATTATCCATATTTATTAAATATTTGCAATTAAAGAACTTGCAGAAAAAACGTAAAATATGTTAATAGTTGTGAATTTGGCTTTTAATCTGTCCTAATATACCTTTGACAGTAATCTGCCACTAGGGGTCCCCTTTTTCCATTTCCACATCTCCCGATTATTTACGTGGAGATGACAGGAAAGGTCATTTGTTGTGAAAGGGGTAGACGTTGTTTGGGGAGATCAGAAATGGCAATGAATATATCTTTTTAAGGAAAAGAAGAGAGGTGGCTGGGGGTCGTGGTGGATGAAGAACATGGGGTGAAAGATGCAGGCCAAGGTTGAAGCGGCCTGGCAGGCGTGAGTTACTATGACTCAGCTTCAGCTGCTTGCACAATCTCACAGGAAATAAAAAGACGCTGGGATGGAGCTTGTTTTAATGTGTTTTGTCACACTTGACTAAAGAGGTGGCAACAGTAGAGTGTTATGTAAACAGATTTTGCATACATGCATTGAGACATGTAGAATATAAGAGAAATGGATAGGATGACAGACATAAAGAAAGACATAAGTATGGGACCATTGCTAATATGCAGTACCTTTTGAATGTTTAAAGGGATAGTTCACCCAAAAAATGAAAATTCTGTCATTAATAATTCACCTTAATGTCGTTCCAAACCAGTAAAACCTTTATTCATCTTTGGAACACAAATATAGATATTTCTGATGAAATCCTGAATAGAAAGCAATGTAACTATAAAGTTAAAGGCCCAGAAATGTAAAGTGGTTATTTTTGTTTTTTTGCACACAAAAGTATACTCGTAGCTTAATAAAATTACAGTTAAACACTGATGTCAGATGTGGTATTTGCGTTGCTGTCTATGCAGGGTCAGAAAGCTCTCAGATTTCATCAAAAATGTCTTAATGTCTTAATTTGTGTTCTGAAGATGAACGAAGGAACAACTTTATGAGTAATTAATTACAGAATTTTTTATTTTTGGGTGAACTATCCCTTTAAATATATTTGAAATTACATACATAATGATTTAATTTAAAATATATTAACATTAAATGCAATATTTAAGAACATACAGTTATTATAATGAAGTAACTTTACAAGTGTTTTAGTATTTTAGTCATCACACCAAAATAAGTATTTCTTTTTAAACACGACAAAAGATAATTAAAACAATTTAAAGTAAGGCTTATAATTTGACATCATTACAAAGTGCACTTTTTAAGATTACATAAATGTGTTAAGAAAGTGATCTTATAATAAGTGGCCTTTTATTTGATTAATATTATAAACAAATAGAGTTTTTAAAAAATGTACTACAAGTGTATATTCAGAACAGTTAAGTGCACTTCTGTTATGGTAATGAACAAATGAGGAAGAAATCTATAGATTGTTAACCAATTAAAACAATGTTAACAAGAAAATGTGTCTGGTTGAAAAAAATTGATTAGAAAATGAAAAAAAGGAATATAAACTACCAGTCAAAAGTTTTTGAACAGTAATTTTTAATGTTTTTTAAAAAAGTCTCTTCTGCTCACCAAGCCTGAATTCATTTGATCCAAAATACAGCAAAAACAGTAATATTGTGAAATATGTTTACTATTTAAAATAACTATTTTCTATTTGAATATATTTTAAAATGTAATTTATTCCTGTGATTAAATCTAAATTTTCATCATACTCCACTCTTCAGTGTCACATGATTCTTCAGAAATCAGAAATGCTGATTTAAGAAACATTTTTATTATTATCCATATTTAAACAGTTGAGTACTTTTTTGGATTCTTTGATGAATAGAAAGATCCAAAGATCAGCATTTAGCTGACATAAAAAGCTGTTGCAATATTATACACTATACCATTCAAAAGCTTGGAGTCTATGTTTTTATTTATTTATTTATTTAAAGAAATAATAGAAATTAATACTTTTTATTTAGCAAGGATGCTTTAAAATGATCCAAAGTGATGATAAAGACATTTCTAATGTTCACAAGATTTCTAATTCAGATAAATGCTGTTCTTCTGAACTTTCTATTCATCAAAGAAACCTGAAAAATTCTGCTCAGCTGTTTTCATAATAATAATAATAATAATAAATGTTTTTTGAACAGCAAATCAGAATATTAGAATGATTTCTGAAGGATAGTGTGACTGGAGTAATGATGCTAAAAATTCAGCTTTGAAATCATATTGAAATATATTCAAATAGAAAACAAATAGTAAAAATATTTCAAAATTGTACTGTTTATGTACTTTGGATCAAATAAATGCAGGCTTGGTGAGCAGAAGAAACTTAAAAAACATTAAAAATCAAGTAGTGTAAAGATATTAAAAATATAAAAATGTTCTGTTTTGCCTGTACTGATATTCCCATATTTCCACCACATTTGTGTGCTCTCTAACACATCTTTATCTTTCAAACGCCATTCCCATTCCTCTTCCCAACCAAGCCTGCAGTCCAGTCCAGAGACCTCTCTCTCCAGCGCATTGTACATAAAACCCTTATCAGTCTTCTGTACTCTGTCTTTCTCTTTCTTTCCCTCCCCCTCTCCTCCCTCATTCCAGTCCTCTAGAGGAACATTGTTTCTCTTGCCATGTTTTAGCGCGCCTGGTACTCAGAGTCTACCGCAAAGCCTTATGTAAGTCGCCCTCCCTTCTCTCACATTCATTTTGCCCAAACATCACCCTCCATCTCAGTCCTCCCTCCTCCGCCCCTCCCTGAGAAGCACGGGCGGTAGTCCGACGGATCGCATTAAACGGCCGCATGTGTAATCTCAGAGGGTTAGGACTGCTTGTGATCTTCCTCGGCTCGCCACAGGAACGTGTCAAAGATCTGGACAGATCCGGTGAAGCCGTGCTAATGTGTTACTGTGAGCGCTGGGGCGGAAGTGCAGGATTTGCTGTATGATTTGGACTCTGCTGACTACTTAATAGTGGGCTTGTTTTGTGGTTGCAGGACATCGGGCGGGGGAAGAGCAGAGCACTATGCAGCATCACTTACAGAGAGGAGAGAGGGGGAGGGGTGATGAAGGTGTAGAGAAAGTGAGACAGGGAGGGTGGGGATGAAATTGAAAGGGTGAATGAGAAGAGGGGGCTGAGGCGGTAGATGAGGAGAGAATGTGAAATTTAGTGAGAGTGACTCGAAGACGGAGCGAAGGCGTGACGTTTTGACTTAATGTGACAGCAAGAGAACATGTTGGTTCAGTGAGACATAAACAGCAGGAGGACAGACTGAGCGCTAGGGGAAGTTTAAACTATTTTGAAGGAATTTTAATGGGTATAATGTAGGAAAAAGATCTTTCAAAGTTGTAAATAAAACATTATTCTACAAGAAAATAGTGGTAACACTTTAACTTTAACATTAGTTAATGTGTTAACTAACATAATTTAACAATACCTTTTTTACACTGTTTATTAAACTTTGTTAATCTTAGTTAATAAAAATCCAGTCGTTCATCACATTTTTATGTTAGTTCACAGTGCATTAACGAATGTTAACAAACACAACTTTTAATAATGCGTTAGTAAATGCTGAAATTAACATGAACTAAGATTAATAAATGCTGTAAGTTTTGTTCATTTTTAGTTCATGTTAACTAATGTAGTTAACTAATGTTAACCATGCAGTGAACTAATGTTAACCATGCAGTGAACCTGAATGTAAAGTGCACTGCAAAAAAAGGCTTATCTTGCTTAGTATTTTTGTCTTGTTTTTAGTCAAAATATCTTTAAAAAAATCTTAAATTAAGATATATTTAGATAAGCAAAATGCAAAATGCACTTAATTTAGTTTTTTCCCCCTGGAAACAATAAAATGATCTGCCAGTGGGGTAAGTAAAATATTCTTAAATCAAGAGTATTTTACTTACCCCACTGGCAGATAATTTTACTTATTTTAAGCAAACTGCACTTAATTTATTTTTTTCCCCCTGGAAACAAGACTAAATGTCTTTTGCTTATCTAGTAAATGCATCTTAATTTTTAGATATTTGACTAAAGACAAAAATACTAAGTAAGATGAGCCTTTTCTACAGTGTGTTACCAAAATAGTTATTTAAACCTAAAAATATGAAGTTTAAAAGCAATTTCTGAGTGAAAAATTGTACTATTATACCTAGGGATTTTCTAACTTTCTATTTAGAAGTCCTAAATATGATGATCAAGTAATTGCATTTACATTAATTTCATTAATTGCATTAATTTCTGGCAGTAAACATTAAAATTCAGTAAATACACTATCATTCAAAAGTTTGTGGTTGATGGTATTTTTAATATTTTTATCCACACCCAGACTGCTTTTCTTTGATCAAATATATATATATATATATATATATATAAATGTTTTTTTTATTCAACTTGAATATTGTTTAACATTACTATATTGCTGGCTTACAATGAACCCAAAATAGGATAACATTAATGAATAAGCAATAAAAAAGTTTACTATTTATTATTCAACTTATTAATAAATGTTCATTTATTGAACATATTAATAAATTATCATTTCCAACCTATTTTGAGTTCATTCTAAGCTAGAAATATAATAATGTTTAAAAGTTTTTAAGCAGGAAGATTTGTAATGTTTTTAAAACCATAATCTTCTGCTCATAAGCCTGCATTTGATCAATATTTGATTTATCAATATTTAAAATAGTTGAGTATTTTTTATTTTTTTGATGAATAGAAAGATCCAAAGATCAGCATTTATCTGAAATAAAAAACTTTTGTAAAAATATACAATATACCATTCAAAAGCTATAAATATAATTGTAATAATTATACTTCTATTTATCAAGGATGCTTTAAATTGATCAAAAGTGATGATAAAGACATTTCCAATGTTACAAAAGATTTCTATTTCAGATAAATGCTGTTCTTCTGAACTTTCTAAAACAATTCTACTCAGCTGTTCAGAATATCAGAATATTAGAATGATTTCTGAACACTGCAAAAAAAAAATGCTTTTCTTTTTTGTCTTGTTTCCAGCCAAAATATCCACAAATTCTTTAATCACAAAGCATTTTCTAGACACGTAAAATTATTGTCTTGTTTTCAGAAAAAAAAAGTCAAAATTAAGTGAGTTTTTGCTTGAAACAAGCAAAATAAGCTGCCAATGTGTAAGCAAAATAATCTTGTTTTATGCTTGAAATATAGCAGAAAACTAAATACATATATATATATATATATATATATATCTATATATATCTATAGATAGATAGATAACATTTTGGATGCTGTAATGCAACAAGCGGCCACTCTTTACAGATATTTTGCAGTGTCTCAGGTTAGTCCTTTGGCTGAGAGAGGTTGCATCTTCGTCGTAAATCTCCAGCATCTTTAATTACCTCTGGGTCAGCAGAAAAGCACACTACAGCACCTCGTTCATCAGCCAGCCCCACACACAAGGCCAGAATGAGAGAAAATCACATTTGTTTTTCCCCAGGAGGGACTGCAGCTTACAGCACTCCATTTTATTAACCTGAAGGGCTGGATTTCACAGAGGAAAATGCACCATTCCCTGTCTCACACGTCTGTCGGTTCCCATTCGAAATAAAGCGTGACGCACACTGCACTTATCCCTGCCAACATAACTGGCATTATCACATATCCATAGGATCATTCAACAGATGCAGGTTTGTTTACAAACACACAGGCCTAAAGAAAACCAGCAGCTGAGACATTATTTAGACAAACCACATGCATCTCATCTTCATATTCCATTACTGTAATCCCTTCTTTTTTTCTTTTCTGTGAGACGACTCCACTTTGAAAATGGTGGGTAAACACAGAGTCTGTCCGGCTTCAAACGCCTGCAGTGTGGATATTTTTATGGTAATGAATATTTAATGTAGCTCAGTGTTGCCTGATATTGCAACACCTTTTCCAAATGTCTCATACAGAAAGTCTGTGATGATACAAGAGACATGAGCTTACGTCTTGTTAGCTCCAGTGTTTAAACATATAAAATTATTGGAAACAAATGGCTGTTTTCAATAAATCTCATAAACATTGTAGCTATTTTCTGATTTCTAATAAGCATTCCTTCTTTCTTTTATGTGTACTTTATTAGCTTGCAGTGTGCCTCAGTGTTTATTAGTTCTTTATAATACACAGTGACAGCATGTAATTAATTAAGCTCACAAAAGCTTCTGAAGAAGTTTTCAGATAAACTTTAGACATCTTGCTGGTTGCACTAAGCATTATCTTGTGTTGTTGTTCTTGCCTAATGGAACTAAATTAGGCTGATGTGTCTTGATTATTTTATCGCAGCAGGAAATTCATCCTTATTAATCTTGTCTAAGCAAAACAGGACAGTTCAAGGTGGCAAGCTGAAACAGAAAAATCCAGCCTTTTAGTTAGAGCTGATCACCTTTATGTGGAGCTGGGGAGGTGGAGGGTTTCAGAGAAACTCTGAAAGCACGCTGTGAAATGCTTTTAAATGAAAAGCAGCAAGCGGCAAATTTGCATTAAGGACCCATCAGGCTGCGCCATATAGAATTTTACTACAGAACTTGCCATTTATTTATTTTGATTTCTGATTTGAATGATTATTCAAAGTTTTGAATAAAACAAAAAAAGTGGCGTACATTTGACAAGAAAATATGATTTTCTATTTCAAATTTTCACATTTAATTTCAATGTGTTACTTGCCATTTGTAATTATTTCATAATTGTGAAAATTGTTTCTACACCAATTTTCTTTCAGTGTAGCTTGTTTTTTTTTTTAGCATGTTTTTAACTAAACAAGCTGAATTTATGATACCATCGTTGCCCTATTTTATTGCAGAGTTTAAATCCGTTACTGAAGCATACTCTTGTCAAGATTTTAATCATTCCCCATTCAAGTAGACTATTACCTACATAGAAAACAGCAGTCTAGGGCTGTTACCAAGATGGAGGCTGAGTGAACTCAATTGCTATTAAAGCAAATTTCTCTCAAAAATTAAACTTTACTCATCCTCAGGCCATCAAAGATGCAGACAAGTTTGTTTCTTCATTGGAAAACAGATCTGGAGACATGTAGCATTACATGACTTTTTTACCAATGAATCCTCTGCTGTGAATGGGTGCCGTCAGAACAGTCCAAACAGCTAAATTCAAGATCAAGTAATTCATGCAACTCTAGTCCACCAATTATCTTAAAAAGCTGTATGTTTGTAAGAAACAAATCCATCAAGGCATTTTAACTTTAAACTGTTGCTTTTGGCCAAAATACAAGTTTACTATCCACAATAGTGCTTTCTCCAGTCGAAAAAGTCCATCCCTTGTTGTCTGCTCACATTAAAATTCACCATATTAGTTTAGAACAGTTTTGGATCGTTTCTGCTTGTAAACCGTGCTTGATCTGTGCATATTTCTCTCCTGATTCATACAAGATGATTTTTTTCACTGGTGAAAGAAATGGATAGTAGATTGGTATTTCAGCTGGGAACAACGGTTTAAAATGAAAAACATCATATTGATAAATTCAACTTGATCTAATGACGAAAACTAACCTGTGGTAACTTTTTCGCAAGATGCGATATACATACTGTGAGTGGCACTAAAAGAGTGTTGAGGTTTTTTACCCGAAACATATGGAACATATGGAACATATGGTTACATATGAAACGTCTTATGTGACGCTGATTTTGTCACTGCAGTTCTGAGTTTACACTCGCCGGCATTATTATGTGTCAGTCAGCGAGTAAAACTTTTCCAAAATATAACAATGCAATAGTGAGAACAACAGCCAGTTTTTTAAAGAGATTCAATGTTAAAAAATAATATATGAATATGAATAAAATAATCTTTTCTGAAGACAAGATCGTGCTCTATCATTAGTGACAGTAGCGAATGAAGTAATAGGAAACAAATGAGCTGATGAGGTTAGAGCAGTATGGCCAGCTTGTCTCTAGACATGGTTCTAATAACTTTTGCCTGAGAAGATATTGCTGCTTCATTTCGGAAGATTAACTTTTCCCTTCTTTATTCTTCATAACTCGAGAATGTGGCGACACATACCTGGGGTAACGCCGCCTAAACGCTGCAATGAAGAAGTTTGAAAGTTGCATATTTGGCTGTACGCATAGGCTGAGCCACTTCGGACAGCACACCAGTAGCGTTTAAACGGACACAGTTATGTCAAAATGCGCGGTTTTGGTAAGTTACCTCATAATAAATGAGTTATGAAGTCCTAAATGACCATAAAGAGTTGGGAGCAAAATGTGTCAGATCTGCGTCATGTGCATCAGCTTTTAAAGACGCAGCACAGTGCGACCTGCTGAAGTCTGTCATTGATGTAAATTAAAGAACAAAAGAAAAAGAGAAGTCACTTGACTTCTCTAGCCTGTGATTAACTTTTATGCACGTTTATGCATAAACAATTTATAGTTTATGTGAAGAAGAAAGTTATTCAGAGCCTATTAAATGTAAAAAAAATAATGTCTTTCAATTATACTGAAATGCTGAATGGCTATTATTAATGGTAATGGGTAAAATTGAGACACCAGTAGCAGTATTGGTATCAGTACTACTTATTAATATGATGCAATTAAACACATTTAAAATATATAAAATTATAACAATATTAATATAAAATTCTTTATATTGTTTCTGTATTCATTTTGAGGTTAAATGTGAAATTATGACAATATAAATATGCAATTAATCATGATTAATTACAAAAAAATTAATCATGACCAGGCCGGTAAAAAAAAGTTCTGGCCAGTAAATTTTATTACAACACCAGCCATTGGCAGATGTGGCAAAAAAGTTAGTTTTAGGCCCTGAGTGGCGCTATAACTCTACCATCTGCACTACACTTAAATCTACCCAATAGTATGAACAAAAGTGCATGTGACATAAAAGCTTGTTTTTATCTTTTAGCTCTTTCATTGTGAGTCATGTTTTTCATAGGATTTGTAACCAAGGATTCCACATCCTAAGTCCAATTCTACCGGCTTAGCTACCGAGCAAGTTTGTAACGTTAGGAAAGTGAAACATATGTAGCTGTAATGATAACTGTGTGTGAAAACAATTACAAGTGTTCTCTGTTTTACTTAGTGGTGGGAAGTTCAGATCATTTTACTGACTCAGACCTTTGAGTCTCTTCAGCAAAATGAACAAATCTTTTTTCGAGTCATTCCGTTCATTTTAGCAAACTATAATTAAAATGTTACATGTTACTTCCCTAACACATCTACTGCTTACACAAACGTTGATCACACTACAAACAAGAAAACTATAATGCTATAAGAAGCAGAAAAGATGAATTAATTGTTTACCTGGGTCTTTTGTCCATGCTTAGCTCACCTCACCTCTTATCTGACAAGTTTTTGGGTTTGAGTCGTTCGTTCATAACGTGACAGCCCCATAATATTAACCTATGCTGCCTGAGCCGGAAAGAGAATTGATTCGTTCATCTCTCGAGGTCAGGTTCGAGTTGTTCGTTCATCACGTGACAGCCCCATAAAATTAACAAACGACTCGAAAAACCCGAACTAACAGGTGAACTAACAAAACCTATAGGATGTTGGGCATGCGCGACTGAATGAATCACTTCCCGAGACGCCTCATTCTCCCTGAGTCACATAAAAGATTAGTTCAAAATGAATGAATCGTTCAAGAATGACCCATCACTAGTTTTACTGCCTCTAGTGTTCATTTCTGTTGAAAACTGCAGTGATATTGGTACGCATTTGGCGTCTTTTTGTCACGAGATCATGTAGCCTAAATATGTTTCTTACAAACATGCAACTTTTCAAATCACTACACATTAATTGATGGACTGAAGGCATGTGGATTACTTTTGAATTATTGAGATGCTTTGTCCGCTGTTTTAAAGAAACTCATCTATGTCCTGAATGGCCTGAAGGACCTTGTTTGAATTTACTCTGTGATGCTTCATCAGAAATGCCTAACCTTCATGATGACTAACATGTGAAATGGTACTTCCATAGCTGAGCTGACATGACACTAACTAGGAAACACATACTGACTTCTAATTGCATGCTTTGGATAAAAGCATCTAGCAGCTTTGTACTTGACTTAGTGAAATGATATGTTTCAGGTTTGGCTCATCGAGCTCTCCTGTTCTTTTCCCAGAAAAGAGCTCTGTCAAGCGGCAGTGAGGTTTTACTTGAGACAATAATGAAAACCCACAGCGATTAGGGGTTTATTACTTTTAATCAATTCAGCTAGCTACAAAATGTCAACCACTTCACAGACTGACAGGATACAGAGGGAGTTTTAATATTACATGCGTTGAGGACATCAATCTCACAGTTTAACCTATGTGTCATTCAGGTAAGGTATTTATTTGACTTCTTATAATAACTATTCAACATCTTAGTGATTTGGTGTGCATAGCTCTAAGTACAGAAGCAACAAAAAAAACTTTTTTTTTTTGTTATGGATTATTATCATTTTTTACCAATAACAAACCACACGGGGAAAGTAAACTAACAGGATACAGTCTTCTTATAAAAGTAAGGTCTCTCAGAAATATGCGTCTTTGCTTTACATTGCAAATGATTTATTTATTTTTTTCAGAGCATCCAAAACCTATGATACAGTAAACAACCAGTCCCCACCTTTCGGAACATCATTTTCTACACCAAACTGCATATTCATTTTAGAAAACAAGTCATTTTTGCAGGACCGCCACACCAGCTTCGTCTCGTTCCCATCGCGCTTCCTCTTTAAGTCACTTTTGCATTATTTTACAACAAAGGTCACAGTCTGTGAATATATATCGACTGAAATGGTGGCACTATTGCAAACTTGCAGTAATATGGAACGTTCCACTGTGTCCTAATACTGAGCATGCTTTTGTCAATTTTGCTACTGCCATGATTTTTTTTTCTTTTTTTTTGTCATCTTTTTAAAACAAGTTTTATTTATAAGACGCTAAGATCTACCATTTGTCATGCATAACGCACAATTCACATCACTTGGAATGCAATGTTTTTACTACTACAGCTACAGAATCTAGTTGCACATTGTCTAAACAGTAACTGATTATGGTTGTGATGAGGGATATGAACCAAGGACATTGATTGTAAGTGCTCGTTGTATTAATATCATTTGCAAAATCTTTTTTCCCATTCTTCATTGTCATGACAACATCAAAATAAGGAGCATGACAGTAGCCGAGTGGTGTGACACAGTTTTACCAAGACGATACTGAGATATACTGAAAAGGAAAGACAGCTTGTATAGCATTCCTATATAGTTCCTCCAGCAAAAATTCGATATATATATATATATATATACACATAGGCTATATGTATACACATACAAGCAGATATATGTATACATACATACGTATATGTATACAGGCAATAAAGAGAATAAAAACTTCACAAGTGAGCAAGAGCCATCGAGTCAGCACTATATACAACCTTTGGAAAGAATGATACAGAGTATAAGAAATCATTTTACGAGGACAATCATTGAAAAAGCTGACAGACAACACATAGAACGACATTTACAATGGGGGCCGGGTGATATGTGCATGTGTGCAAACCTAGAAGGTAAATACCATGATAAGCGCATTGCCTTTTGACAAACTGCACAGTTGGTAAAAGCAGGCGGACCAGAGGCTTAGCCACTGCCGAGCATCTTTGTGGCCCTCTGGTTGGCTTCATCAATCCTGGTCTTGTTGGAATCGGCCTGAAATAGTTCAAACAGTGCTTTATTAGCAAAAGCAAGCCATTATATATTGTTGGATTATATACAGTATGTTATTAATAGTTATTAGTTATATAGTTAGAAATATATATCAGGGTTATTATAGGTAACTAATGTTCTAAAATAGCTAAAACTGAAACTGAAATACACATTAATAAAAACTATATAGACATTTAAAAACAACAAAAACTAATAAAAATAACAAAATAAGTCCAAATATAGAAAAAGCTAAAATAACACTGCTATACAAATATTGTTTTATTTTTAAAGTCAACATGAAATCAAAACTGACATTTAATCTATTAATTAACATTCTTATCATTGGTGCATGTTGTTCCAAAGAATAATGTTATAGAAGTGAATGTTATAGAAGTGAAATTTTAAATACAAAATATTTTTTTTCATTTATTTTGTAAAATTATTTATGTTATAGAAGTAAAATTGAATATATAAAACATTGTTTCATTTTTTAAAATCAACTGACTTCTAATTTATTTTGACTTCTAACTAACATTTACATGCTAAATAACAATATAAAATAATATTTAGTAAAATTAATAAATATTCTTTTAATACTTTCCAATTATTTATGTTATAGAAGTGAAATTGTATATATAAAATATTGTTTCATTTTTAAAGTCAACATTTTTTAAATCAAAACTGACATTTAATTTATTAATATACATGTTACATGGTGTTGCAAAGAATAAAAATATTTGTCTTTTTTATTAACAATAATAATGTTAAATAATATAATATAACATAATATAATATAAATATTAATTTAGTAATTCCCAATTATTTATGATACAGAAGTGATTTAAAAAAAATATATATACTTTAATTTTTTAAGTTAAAAATAAATAAATGCTGCCCCTTTGATTCATGAATAATAATAATAATAATGATTATTATTATTACATTTTTATCAATATATTAATTATATATATAATATATCATATAATAAAATATTATATATGACCCAGGGCCACAAAACCAGTCATAAGTCAATGTCAATTTTTTGAAATTGAAATTTATTCATCACCTGAAAGTGTATAAATAAATAAGCTTTTCACTGATGTATGGTTTGTTAGGATAGGACAATATTTGGCCAAGATACAACTATACAACTATTTGTAATCTGGAATCTGAGGGTGCAAAAAATCTAAATATTAAGAAAATTGCCAAAAAAGTTCTTAGCAATGCATATTACTAATCAAAAATTAAGTTTTGATATATTTGTGGTAGAAAATGTACAAAATATCTTTGTGGATCTTTACTTAATATTCTAATGATTTTTGGCATGAAAGAAAAATGACCCATACAATGTATTTTTGGCTATTGCTACGAATATACCCATGCTACTTAAGACAAATATTAATCTAAACTCTTAACTGGTTAAACTTGTTTTAACTAAAACTGCACTTTAGGATTTAAGGTCGTGTGATTTATCATTGGAAAATCTGGCCTTGAGAGCTAATCCATACCTTCTCCATGATCCTGTCGATCTGGCGGTTCTGGGTGTCAATCTCATTGCCCATATCAAGGGCCATGTGGCGCAGGTTACCGATGATGCCTCCCACCTGCTCTAAGTTCTCATCCATCTCATTTTCCCTGGCGTCATCTGTTACCCTGCATCCACAAACACACTAGAACGTCAATGTAAATCCGCAAACAGCAATAATTTGACCGCATACACACGAGCCATCTATACAGTACATTTGACCTCTTAAGCCTTTTATTTGAGCAGACGCAGCTGTTGCGACCAGATTTGTTTAACCTTCTGGCTACACGATCAAACCTCGCTCTTATCCAGCTAACCCTCTGGACAGAGCGTCCTGGAATCCGGGGCCTCTCACCTGCGGATGAAGCCTCCGCTGATGGCCATCTGTTCGCGCTCATCCACCACGCGGGCGGGCTGGCTCGCGACCACTCCATCCTGGTTGTTTCCCCAGGCCTTGCTGGCTCCGCTCTTCATTCTGCACAGAGTCGGGGGAAGCGTGAGCGCTAGGTAACCGGACACTTCCATATCAGCAGCAGTGTGTTCACAGATCAACGACAAACATGGATTACCAGGCAAGCATAACAGGGATGGGCTCATTCTCAAGGGGCTTTTGTAATTTGTAATGCTACATCCTGCGGACATATAACATACATGTACTTGATGCTGAGACACATACCTTTCTGAAAATGGGGGATGTAAATAGAGGTGGACAGCCATTTCCAAACAAAGAAAAATGGGACTCAGAGGTCACCTCTGGCCGCCCCATGACACATGAGCTGTCACCCCTCTCAAATTATGACAAATAACAAAGAGCACAGGTCTTGGCGACAGACAACACAGAGTAACAGGACTGCCACACCAGTGGAGACAAGTGTAAATAACTTCAACAGAAAAGAAACTGGAGGAAGAGAACCGCATCCTATCTTGCCCTTTCATTGGCCACCTCTCACCTCAGTGTTTCTGAATGTTAAATGTGAGCTAAAATGAATATTACATTGTAGGAAAGACAATGACAGATCAGTAATGCTATGAGATTATTAACCCAGACCCACAAATGAATGAAACTATCAATTATTGGTAATTATAGCCTCTTTTACACTGCAATTATCCAAAACATATGCAATCTAATCAAATGTGACAACAACCTATTATGGATTATTACTGTTTATTGTTGTAGACATGACAGTGGGATATTCTGATCATTTAGAGGCCAGAGGTGAGGTATAGAATAAAATTAATCAAAGTAAAAGATTGAAAGCAATATTATAACTGCAAACCATTTCATGTCAATATATGTCAAAATGACCCCATGATTTACTCACCCTCAAGCCATCCTAGGTGTGTATGACTTTCTTCTTTCAGACGAATACAATCTGAGTTATATTTAAAAATGTCCTGGCTCTTTCAAGCTTTATGATGGCAGTGAATGGCTGTCCATTTGAAAGCCAATAAAGTGCATCCATAAAGGCCTCCTTTTTGTAAGAAAAATATCCATGTTTAAAACTTTATAAACCATAATGTCTAATTTTTTAACTCTGACTGTTGTCGTCTGAAAGAAGAAAGTCGTATACACCTAGGATGGCTTGAGGGTGAGTAAATCATGGGGTATTTTTCATTTTCAGGTGAGCTGTCCCTTTAAATAATCCCTTTCATAATTGTGTCAAGAAAATCATAAACTTAATTTCTAAATTTCTTAACATAGAGGACTGAATCTTTTGCATAAACAAGGTGGTTTGATTCATCAGCTGTTGTTCTGGCTGTGATATAGAGTTCTAATATTTCTTGATTTATCTAAAGAGAGATGGCCAAGCCTCCCACTGCAGTATTATTTATAGAGACGGACTAAAGCTACAATTCCCCCGGCTGCCTTCCTTCCATTCTCTATCTAAACAGCATGTTGAGCTTTATCTATTGTGAAGGAGCAGTTAATACTCACACTGGCAAATAATGCCTAAAGTATTGATAGTTAGAACCTGGAATAAATTACTTTCCATTTTCTTTTAACTATGAAATAATTTGCTGAAAATCAAATTAGATTTTTGTTTAACTTTATATTGAAAAGGTGACTGTAATTTTGTTAAAATTATTAAAGTTAAAAGTCTGACCCAAAATTCAACATCCCTAAGTGCACTGGTTTATTTGCGCCTCTGCATGAGTCTGGGATTTTATGACAGGCTGTCACATAAAAAAAAAAAAAAAAAAAAAAAAGGAATATCTGCACTGTATCTTTCTCTGTCTGACCTAGATCTTGTGTGCTCCCCTTGGGGAAGCAGCAAAAGCATTGGCTCTCTCCACTGTACTGCGGCTATAGACTGGACTGCGTGTCCTGTTCTTTGCCAAACTATCCCTGTCAACATGAATGAGACAGGCTTGAAACTGTTAGATCATCTGAATGACTTTCAGTAGGAGTTGATCATCAGCATTGTAACTATGCATTATTGTTCTTTAACAAATAACAGCAATTAGCAAGAGATGCATGAGCATGCATTTGGCATTCAGGGACATGCTATTTTGCAGTCATACAGGTAGCATTGATGGATGTGCTTTCAAAGTTGTATAAAAACGCTAGTGTGTGCATTCTATTCAAGCAGAAGCTGTTACATATTTTAGTCTTCACATTATTTTGAGTCGTTTTGACCAAGAAATATATTTTCGAGTTTCATACACTTAATGAAAGGGGAAAGTGCTTTCTAATAATATAATTATGTTTCTATTCCAAATTGTGGACGATCTATATCATTTAATTATTACAAATAATACTATATAATACTATTACAAATAATTCTCAGACATTTTTGACAGAATTAGGAGATAACATTAAACATTAAACACATTAAATAACAGTTCTGGTAAAATATAAAACATAGTGTATATATTTAACAATTTATTAAAGATTTAGCGACATGCTAATCTCGTTATTTTCCCTAAACAATCTATAATCGTTTAAATGGCTTTCCATCCTAAGGTAACGTTGGGTCACGTGACATGTTGTTGACGCGCTGTTTTATTGACGTATTTTCACAGTTAAAACACGGATTACGCGACAGAAGATACATTTCAGTAAATTGTACTTATATCTTTTATATCTATCGATGTTCATTCATGTTTTTCGTCCTATAATTATTGATTTGCTCACGCTAATGCATTTACATCGACGTCACACCACATTAACAAGCGCCAAAACGCAACTTATTATTTAAATTCCTATTAAAACGAACTGTTTTAAAACTAAGAGAAAACAGTATAAAGTATTTGCTCATAATCGCGTTTTCTCTGCAAACGACTCAAAATGATGAGAGTGTCACGTGTGAGTTATGTTTAGTATCTAGTATGGCTGGATAGCAACAATAATTTATCGGTAACACTTTACAATAAGGTGTCATTTGTTAACATTAGTTAATGTATTAACTAACATGAACGAACAACCAACAATACATTTATTACACTATTTATTAATGTTAATAGAAATGCAGTACATTCATGTTAGTTCACAGTGCATAACTAATGTTAACAAACACAGCTTGTGATTTTAATAATGGATTAGTATTAACATTAACTAAGATTAATAAATGCTGTAGAAGTATTGTTTATTCTTAATTCATGTTAACTAATGAACCTTATTGTAAAGTGTCAGTTTATCAAATAAAGATATACTTAAGTTGGTAAAATATAAATTACTTTTCTCTCAGTAGTCTATTTTCAAGAATTTCCAGTATTTTTAATTAATTCGTGTGGGACTACATTTTGTGACTTACCTCAACTTTGGCACATCCATGCAGTTTTAGTGGTTTGGTTTAACGTTCATTAATACCTTGACTTTAAAAGAAGGGTGGCCTAGGGTTATGCAGCATGCCTTATATTCATACATTTCATTGATAAACTGTCTATCAAAGGACCCAGAGCAAAAGCAATCGGGCTTCTGTACTCCTGTGAGCATGTGTGACCATGCCTCATGCTCACTGTCTGTGCTTAGGATCATGGGTAGTGAATTTGGCAAGCCATCTTGGGCACGCCTGACTATAGGTCTATAGGCCTCTCAGTATGATTTATTTTTAGGCAGGCAGGCAGGCAGGCAAGCAGCACCTACTTGTTACATGGACAGGAACAAAGACCACAGAATTTTCCTAGATCGTTCAAATTCTTTTCTGCATCCTTCATGTCCTTATTGATTTGGTCCATTCCCTCCTCGATGCGTTCCAGTTGCTCTGATTAAACAACAAGTAATTTATCCCCCACAGAACGAGAGCAGGTGTCAGGAAAATAAAGGAGGGAGGAAAGAAAGAGGAAAGAGAGGACAAAGAAGAGAAGACAAAACTTCAGACAGTCACTGTGACAAAAGGAAACTCAAAAAAAGGGGAGAAAAAAAAACGGACGCCACCACATATGTAAGACCCTTCCGTCACATGGTCAGTACCTACTTGTTACACGGACATATGAAAAGGCCACAGCATTTCCCTAAATCTTTTAAATTTTTCTCGGCCTCCTTCATGTCTTGGTTGATATGGTTCATGCCATCTTCAACACGATCGAGTTGTTCTGGTCAGGACAAAGGGATGACAGCAGTGGAATGAATTTACTGGCTCTTGCTTTACAAGAATATATGAGAAATGAGCACTGCTGAACTGGATGCGAAATTGCTCAATGCATCTACAGGGGACGCATGCATTAGAATGAACCTACATATGCAAAAAAGAGTTAGGAAAGAGTTAAAATAGCAAGACTTCATCCTTTATTGATTTAGAGATGCATAGATGTCAACATGAAATCAAAACGGACCCTATTTACTTAATGCATGTTTCTGGTCTCATTGTGAACCATTCATCTGTCCATGTACTTTCTTAATCTTTAATCAAAAAGTAGTAACTTTTCTGTTCTGCTGACATCACTGAGGCCGCACAGGCTGTTGGACAATCTTAACCAGTAGTTTTTACGTTTCTAAATTTATGTTTTTGGCTAATTTTTGGTATGTAGGGCCATTTACATCCGTTGTCACTCAAAATACATCACATTTTGGAAGTAAAATTGGTTGCAAATGGCAATTTACGTCGACTTTCACATTTAAAGGGATAGTTCACCCCAAAATTTTACTTTCATCTTGTCATTAATTACTCACCCTCATGTCGTTATAAACCCATAAGGAGGGTTGGGTATCCAGAACCGGTTTTATTTTAGAATCAGTTCAAAAATTCAAATAACCTGGTATTTGATAAGACACGTGCATTTTGATTCCACTTAACAATTCCTTCCTGATTCCTGTGATTTTAAACAAATAGGATGGGAAGGAACATGCGCACTGTTTGCGATAAAGTTTAAACCCTCGCTTTGAGTTTCCATGTGGCCAAATATTAAAATTAAATGGATTTAAACATTGGCAGCCTCTGCAGGTATTTGTTATAATATATATATATATATATATATGTACTTAAGATGGTTATGTTCATATTATATATTTTAACAGTTTTGTTCCATAAAACCATGCAATTACTTGGTTTTTATACTTTATTTGAACCAGTTTTTACCTCATCTTTAGTTTATATATTAATATGGTCATACTAAAGCCTGTTTTTTACTTAGGTCTATTTTTATTACAAAAAAAATCTCAAAAGTGAATTGCTTGATTACCAAAATAATCGTTAGTTACGGCCCTAGATTAGTTAAAACATTTCAAAGTGTGTCTTGTCTTGTCCAAGTGTATGACATAGCTTTCATTTTTCAGGTCAATTATGTATTCATGAAAAAAAATCAGTTTGAATAAGGTAAGCGATAACTTTGCCATAGTATCCTTTCAAATGTTGAAGTTGCCACAGTCATTGCATGCTTTGCATGTGCTGCACTTTATTTTTACCATTTTGTTTAATTTGTTTATTTATTAGAATTTGAAAGATAATAACGATATTATTTCATAAGATCTCTGATTTTAGTCCTTGAAAGCAAAAAAAAAAAGTAGTGCCTGAATAGTCCTTGAAAGTCCTGGAATTTCATTTTGCTATATGTACGAACCCTGTCTAAATGTTTCACTTTAATATGCTTTTTTTTCGTCAGATTTTTTTTATTATCTTATTGGAATTAGGAATCGATAATCGGAATCAATAAGCAGAATCGGATCAACTTCAAACAATACCCAACCCTACCCATAAGACCTTTGTTCATCTTTGGAACACAAACTAAAATATTTTTGATGAAATCTGAGAGCTTTCTGACCCTGCATAGACAGCAATGCAACTACCTTGTTCAAGATCCAGAAAGGTAGTAAGGACCATAGTTGCCGATCCCGCCGAAATGATCGGGCACCCATGGAAAAACACAAGATTTACGACTTTATTCTTGTTTTCATATTTCATTTGAGTTATTTTAATGGCAAATATCATTAGTTTGCATTATTATAATACGAGGGGCTGCCAGCATGAATCTGTTGGCTTGCAGCAGACTTGCTCTCCCATATAGAGATCATGGCTCTGCGCTCCCTAAGACATTACGTGTGCACCCTCAAACTTTGTCCTCTGTCCTGTTTCTGGGCCTTGAACGTGGTGGTTGCGTTGCTGTCTATGCAGGGTCAAAAAGCTCTCAGATTTCATAAAAAATATCTTAATTTGTTTTCCAAAGATGAACGAAGGTCTTACGGGTTTGGAATGACATCAGAGAATTTAAATTTTTGGGTGAACTATCCCTTTAACACTTGGAAAGCTTCATCAAGTGGATGAAGTCACAGTGGACACAGGCAGTTGTAGCTCGAATTTGATCCCGGCGGCCAATAGCAGACAGATTCTCCCATAAGGACCGCTGCAGGAGGGCGACAGTGTCTCTTTAATTAGACCTTGGGGCAGAATAAAACACTGCCCTGATCTCTCTCAAGGCTTTGCGGCTGTAGTTTGCTGACTCATTCGCTGCAAGCCGACAGCCTCCTTTTCTCCTCTGAACAATGGTAGAGGGTGCAGCTTATGGTTTGTTTGTCTCTGTGTGGTTAGGGGATGATATGGCTGAGGTGCTGGGTGACCCGTGGTGATGCAGTCTGGCGTGTTTGTCGTGCAGACAGGGTGTGTTCGATATTGTTAAGAGGTTTAGTGAAGGTATCAGTCACAGGGAAGAGAGAGGCAAACTGGGAATGGTTCAAGAGGGAAACAAGCCTACCACATCAGTTAGTTTTGTGTAATCCCTGGCATTTAAAGGCACTTTCATTTAGGCAAAGCAAATTTACCTATATGATTACTTTCCTTGTGTCAGTATTCTATACATTCTCATTTAAAATTGAACTTTTGACATATCTCATTCCTTTATAACAGCCTAGCTTAGTGTCACCTCTGGGCTGAGAGTTTCGTTTAAATAAGCTTTAGGCTGCAGTTTGAGGGGATGAAGGACTGAGATCTCATTTCCTTTATGAAAAGACTAATTACTGGCTGCAGACAGGAGGGGGCCCTCACACGCAGGAGCCAATCAGAGAGCTTCTAAGAAGCTAATGCTTAAAGCAAGGCCAATTATGTTATTTTTTAAATCACACTAAGCCAAACAAGCTAATGTATGCTTTTAAAGTGGGACCAAGCTGTTTAGAGCCTTGTCGATTTGTTGTTATTTCACACTGTTGAAGTAGGTAATGTCTGTTTTTTTATAACATTAGCATTGTGCCAGGGATTATACAAAAGAGTATTAGTGCAGTTTATGGGAAAGAGTGTCATTTGTCATTACCAGCTAAATCGATCGTTGCTTTATTTGTTTTCTTAAAAGGTTACTGTTACAGCTGCTGGCCTAAAAAACGAATGTGATGGCAACTACTTTTTAAACTGAACTGTAAAATAGTTTTAAATGTAAAGATTAAATGGACAGTTGCAGTGGCCAGTCCTGTTTCTTTGATAAAAGAGTATATTGAAAAAATATTAAATTAAAGAGGAAACGTATTAGCAAAAGGTGAAAGATTTCGAGTTACTTCAGAAACAGCAGAGAAAATCATAATTACATTGCATAGAAATTATTTTATGCATTAATCAGTTGAATTAACTGAAAGACACAATTCAAAATACAAATCTATTTAAAAACATTTTAATTTGATTTGAAAAGCTAACAGACATATTCAGTACAATATTATATTTTTATGTGCCAAGAATGTATGAAATTTGTCTTTTAAAATACATCCACACTTACCTCCCTGTTCATCCAGCATAACCAAAGTCCTGATACCAGCATCTTTACTCTATGCATCGAGAGCCATGGAGAAGAGGTGTTGAAAAGAGAGTGAAATGCATGGAAGACGAGGTGGAGAATAAAGAGGGACATAGAAAAAGAGGTGAGATACCGCACAAAACACCAGGCTCATTCCAGAGGCAATCTACAGAGAAACTTCCAGGCTGTACTGGTGACATTTCAAATTGCATAATGTTCTTCTCCTTTTTCTTAGACTAAATAAGCAGACGCTAATTACTGCGGCGCATACAGCTCTGATCAATATCGTTTGTAATGCACTCTCTGTGCTAATGTGAGCCAGAATCTATTTAGTCTTTTCTAAGCTTTCATAGCTTGAGACAATTCACCCTTAAACAGTACAAAAATCCATCAATGAAATTCTGCCAAAAAATGGCAGCAATGAATGAATCCACTTTTTTTAGAAGAATAGAAGAGTGTTGGATTACAACCAAATATTTAGGCATGTAACAAATACAGTGTGATCTCACTGAACAAGCAATGCCTTTTCATTAATCTTATCCACCTTTTTCTTTTACACGTAAGTGAGACTTCCAGTTCATTAGAAACTATAGGAAATGAAGAGAAGAATAACAACATGCAGTAAACAGTAAAACTGTCTGCACTACAAACACTGTAATCCCAAATCCCAAAAGTTTTGAGTTTGTTGTACTCGTGCAAAATAATTTCTCCCAACTTTAAATACAGAATTACCTTGCTCATACAATTTTTGATTACATTTTCATACATTGTAAAACCTGATAAGTTAAGAATACTCAAAACATTTGAAGAAACTTATTGCCTTAAAACATTTGAGTAATCAAACTCATTTTTTTACGTTTAAGTTTTTTAGTTACTGTCTATCCTCAACCTAACCACAGGCTCTACTCTTTACCACAACGGTAACACTACAAAACCAACATAAGAGAAACTTATGTAAATCCTAACATAACACAACATTTAAGTACTAACTTGTGTCTCTCTACATTAATCTTGTGCAAAAACACACAAAATAACACTTAATTTCAACATTTATTTTCCATATTGTCTGATGCAAAGCATGCTGGGAACTAGAAAACTCAATAATTTTAAGTTCAGCTTACTACAACGACATTTTGAGTTTACAGAACTTATTTCAATTAAGTCCAATGAACTTTCATTATTATTTGAGTGAAATCAACTCATTTCATTTAATTAATTTCACTGTTCGGGTTTACAGTGAACCAGTGTGTTCATAATTAAGATAATACATTAAGATAATATGGTAAGACACACCAATTTGCAATATCAAGCAGCAAAACTAGCTGTTTTATACAGCTTAAAATAGCTGGATGCAGATGAGACCATAAGACAGGCCCATAAAACTTACAAATGGCCGCACCCGCTTGTACGGGAAGAAAGAGGTGGATATTGAGAGCAGATTTTGCACACACTATTTGGTGTGCCCATTAATATGACAACAAATTATCTGTCACTTCATTAATACTTATAAAATGAGTTACACTCATACAGAGGACACCTACTCCTCCTAAACCCCAGTAAAAATTATTATGGGACATTAGTGCAAGGACATAAAGGCCAGTACAGATGTCCTCAGAGATTCCAAATCATATTTTGCTATAGATTTCACCCATGACATGTTTATTATTTAATAGTGGCCTGAAAAGGTCTGTGTTATAAATTAGCTCCCACTGTGCTACTCTTTAATGAGAAATGTCTTTGAGAAACCCATGTCTATTACTACAGTTGAGGTCAAAGATTACATACACCTTGCAGAATCTGCAAACTGTTAATTATTTTACCAATATAAGAGAGATCATATAAAATGCATGTTATTTTTTATTTAGTAATGACCTGAATCAGGTATTTCACATAAACACGTTTACATATAGTCCACAAGAGAAAATAATAGTTACCCAGTTTTACAGTTTACATACACTTGGTTCTTAATACTGTGTTGTTACCTGAATGATCCACAGCTGTGTTTTTTGTTTAGTGATAGTTGTTCTATCTACCTGCGGTTCTTCAGAAAAATCCTTTAGGTCCCTCAAATTCTTTGTGTTTTCAGAATGTTTCTGCATTTGAACCCTTTCCAACAATGACTGTATGATTTTGAGATCCATCTTTTCACACTGAGGACAACTGAGGGACTCATATGCAACTATTACAGACGGTTTAAATGCTCACTGATGCTTCAGAAGGAAAAACGATGCATTAAGAGCTGGGGGTGAAAACTTTTGACATCAAACATGTAAGCATCTTCTGTAGCTTCTGAAGGACAGTGCTAAATGGCAAAAATATGATATTTAGGCAAAGTAAGAAAATGTACACATCTTCATTCTGTTCAAAAGTTTACACCCTGGCTCTTAATGCATTGTTTCTTTCTTTTGGGGCATCAGTAAGTGTTTGAGCCTTTTGTGATATTTGCAAATGAGTCCCTCAGTTGTCCTCAATGTGAAAAGATACAGTCATTGTTGGAAAGGGTTCAAATACACACAAATTCTGAAAAACCAAAGAATTTGTGGAACCTAAGGATTTTTATGGTCAGTCTGGTCAGTACTAAATTAAAAATAACATTCATTTTGTATGATCCCTCTTATTTTGGTAAAATAATTAACATTTTGCACATACTGCAAGGTGTATGTAAACTTTTGACTTCAACTGTATTTTGTCACTAGATTTCACCCAACACTTACAAAATATGACATTTCCCTGAGCATAATGATCAGCGAGGTAAATCTGCTGTGCTGTTTTTCCTGGAGTTTGTAAAATAACAGGCAGCTGTGACATATTTCAGGAAGTGCAGCTTCAGCGCTTTAAGGGGAGCGGGATATCGATATTTGGGATAATCGTAAGGCTCTGTGGTGCATAAATCAGCAGGACATGAAGCAGCACCCCCCTCATTCCGGATAGAATCACAATGTGCCCTAAATGGATCCTTGGGGATTAATTTGTTTGTGCCATAAACCGCTGAATTTCCACGCAGCAGTAAAAGCCTGGAACAAACTCAATGCTTCTACTGGTATAAATAATGAATGTGATTTACCTCAGTTTTGACCTAACACAGGAATACTGCTGATCATCTATAAGTGGCTAGAGCATTTGATTAGTCTAACTAAAACATGAAAAGGCTGGTATGGGCTGACACAAGTAGTATCTTGGATCGCCTGTGTCAGCAGTGACAAATTATTCTTGATCTATGTGCACCCTTCCTCTCTAGTTTTCTTCTGTCTATCAGTCTGTCAGCCTTCAGGCGACTTGTCTATTTGATAACTCAGAGGCGACTTATCACTTCCCTGACCTGCCAGTAATGCACATGGGGAGGTGCTCTTTGCAGAGATACGGGCTGCGATTATCGATATGACCTTGAGATTTGCTGCGGAGACTACATCAGATATACACACTTCTCTTCTCTTTCTCTCTTTAACACCCTCAAACCATCTAGCCTAGATCAGCCAAGTCCAGCTCGTGCTCAGCTCTGTCTGCAGACTATAGCTCAAAAAAGATCAAAATACACTGATGTAAGATATTTGTAAAATATTAGGATCCTTGACATCCATGTATTGATCTGTTGATTAATTTATTTTTATTTACACTACCAGTTAAAAGTTTTTGTAATGTTTTTTAAAGAAATCTCTTCTGCTCACCAAGCCTGCATTTATTTGATCCAAAGTACAGCAAAAACAGTACAATTTTGAAATATTTTTACTATTTAAAATAACTTCCTTCAATTTGAATACATTTTAAAAATGTAATTTATTCCTGTGATCAAAGCAAAATGTTTAGCATCATTACTCCAATAATGACTTTCAGAGTCAGTATATATATGTATGAAGAGTTCAGAAGCAAAAGCAATCTGATGTATAGGTTTCTATCTGATTGGGCTGAGGCTGGGACTTTAGCGAGTTTGAAGTAAAAGTATTTGATAGACGTATAATATGTGACGAGAGCATTCACACAGTATCATTATGCATCTGAACTCTTTTTATATATATATATATATAAATTAATAATTATAGAAATTAATACTTTTATTTAGCAAGGATGCTTTAAATGGATCAAAAGTGATGATAAAAACAAAATAATAATACATGTTTTTGAGCAGCAAATCAGAATATTAGAATGATTTCTGAAGGATCATGTGACTGGAGTAATGATGCTAAAAGTTCAGCTTTGAAATCACAGGAATAAATTACATTTTAAAATATATTCAAATAGGAAACAGTTATTTTAAATAGTAAAGATATTTCAAAATCGTACTGTTTTTGCTGTACTTTGGATCAAATAAGTTCAGGATTGGTGAGCTGAAGAGACTTCTTTAAATAACATTAAAAATTGACTGGTATTGTTTTTATTCTTTGTTCTATTATTCCTAATTTTTTTAAACATACAATTATGTTCTATATATATTTTCTTTCACTTTTATGCTTAGTGAGGCTGCATTTTTTAAATCAAAAATACAGCATAAACTGTAATATTGTGAAATGTAAGTACAGTTTTAAATAACTGTTTTCTATTTTATTACATTTTAAAATGTAATTTTTTTTCTGTGACAGCAAAGCTGAATTTTCAGCAGCTATTACTCCAGCCTTCAGTGTCACATGATCCTTCAGAAATCTGCAGAATTCTAAAATGCTGATTTGGCATTCTAACATTGCTATTATTATCATCAATGTTGAAAAATCTTTTACTGTGAAATAGTTGCTTAATATTGAATTGTAACCATTGAAACATTTTTCAAAGTTCTTTGATGAATATAAAGTAAAAAACAACAACAACAACAAAACATTTATTTGAAATAGAAATCTTTTAGAACAATGTAAAAGTCTTTACTGTCAGATTTGATTAATTTATTGCAGCCTCTCTAAATAAAAGTGTTTATTTCTTTCAAAAATATCTTATGACAGATCGTATTTTAAACATTTGTGATCAGAAAGAAGCATATGCATACAGTGAGAAATAATTTTAAATATATATAAATATAATAAAGTGTTTCTTTACCTCTTCCACAAGCTGCAGCATACGGCGGGTGCTCTCCAGTGACTGTTGGGGGGAAGGAAAAAGATGTTGAAACCAGAATTCATTAGGAACTGACAGAGATAAAAACCTCCACAAGCTGTAGTGTGTGGGAGGATTTTTAACACACAATAATAGATCAATAATCAATGAATGTTTTTTACAGCACTAGCATACCAAAACATTTAACTCGCTACAAAAAAATGTACAAATGTACAAAAACTTTTATTTTATTTTTAATGGTCTGAGTGAAGTATTGTCACTCTAGTCAGTGCTCTTAAGCATTAAATCCAAACAACATTCACCTCCCTTTTAAACTTTAGATCTCAGGCCATCCACCATTATGGCCACCTCATCTTTTTGTCTCTCTCTGATGTGAAATTCCCAAAACGCTGGCGCTGAATAATTTCATTCTAACTAAACATTACGAATACTGCACATATTTCAACAGTATGCCATTTATATGAGTGAATCTACAGCATTTTTCACACATGGACTGAGTGTCTGGATATTATGAATTCATATCTCTGTGCATCAGAAAGGCCGGAGGACATTTTTGCAATGTGGTGTACTATTTGTGTTTTAATATTCTGCTCAGCTGTGAGAATCATAGTGTGGGGTGGCAGTGAGGAGCTCCATCAGCCTTCAAACACACAGGCGCCACCCCCAGCTCTTATACACACACACACACACACACACACACACACACACACACACAGCAAATGCTGCAGCATTATGTAAGGCAGAGTGCAGGTGAAGCCTCCCTTCACATCACACACATTCACATATGGACTCTGACATCTCACAGTCACAGCCCAAAGAACAAGCTGTGTACAAATAAATAAATCTGTAGCATAAATTACAGCAATTTATTCGAGCCTCAATCAACAGAGCATAAAATCAGGAATAATTAACTTGTGTCAGTGACCCGGATAAGAGCAAAACAAATTGAATGTCTGCTTCAAAGATGACAAAGCAAATTAAATAATGCTAAATTATTTTCTTTTCTTTAACTAGTGGCATTAATGCAGCATAATGTAAAAATGTTTTCAGTTGTAGAAATGCACTATTCAGAGTTAGGCATGATTACGTAATTAATCTAAAATTATAATATGTGACCATGGACCACAAAACTAGACTTAAGTAGCACAGGTATATTTTTAGCAAAATTAACGATTTTTCTTTTATGCCAAAAATAATTAGGATGTTAAGTAAAGATCATGTTCCATGAAGATATATTGTAAACTTCTTACTGCAAGTATATCAAAACTTAATTTTTGATTAGTAAATGTGCATTGCTAGGAACTTCATTTTGGACAACTTTTATAGGTGATTTTCTCAGTATATATATATATATATATATATATATATTTTTGCACCCTCAGATTCCAGATTTTCAAATGCCAAATATTGTCCTATCATAACAAACCATACATGAGTAGAAAGCTTATTTATTCTTATTTATAGCTTTCAGATGATGTATAAATGTCAATTTAAAAAATAATTATGCTTATGACTGGTTTTGTGGTCCAGGGTCACATATATTAAAATTACTGTCCACTCTAAAAAATGCTGGGTGAAATATGGACAAACCGAGCGATTGGGTTGTTTTGACCCAGCGGTTAAAAGTTTAACTCAGCCTTCTAGGTAGTTTTATTTAACTCAACTATAGCGTAAAAATTACTACACTTCTTGCTTAAAATGAACCCAAAATAGGTTGGAAATTAACATTTATTAATATGTTCAATAAATGAACATTTATTAATAAGTTGAATAAATAATTATTAAATAATGAAATGTTTTTAATTTTTTAAAATGCTCATTAATAAATGAATCAGCTTTTGATTAATTCTGATGCCTCTAGTAATTATGTGTCTGGTTTATTTACAACCTATTTTGGGTTCATTTTACGCTAACCGTATAGTAATTTTTAAACAATAGTTAAGTTAAATAAAACTACCCAGAAGGATCAAAAAGATCAAAACAACCCAGTCACTGAGTTTGTCCATATTTCACTCAGCGCTTAATCTAAAATTATAATTACAAAGAATAATTTCAAATAATTAATAAAATATCTAATAATTATTTTAAATAATAAATGAAATAAATCAGTATTTAATAGGATTTTTATTATTAGGATATTTCTTATTTTATTACTAATGTAACTGGAGTCTTTATCTCATGTGAGTGTACATGTTCTTAATCTTTTTTGTTCAAAAATACTATTAATTTTTTTATAGAGGGTTTGCACTTACATCACGATTTGGTGATATTGGACATTGGAGATACTCAAATGTAAACAACAGCAGGGACTGCACAGTTAATGTTCTACTGAATACGTTGTTCTGCTAATTTATGCTGTCTAAACCACAGAAAAAAACGTGTGGAAGCTGCTAAATAATTTAGAGAAGGCAGGAAATAGTGCAATATTTTTAACTAAAGTTAATAGGTGGTAAAGATACATACGAGCAGTATTAATTAAGATATTAGCTTAATATTTCACCTACTTGACCGGAAATGATAAGAACAAACACGAATGTTGTCAAGATTCTTGCCCATATAAAAAAAAAAAAAATTAAAAATTAATGGGAACTAAAAAAACAAAAAACAAAGATGCCCTGGAAATCTTGGTTCAGTTTGGCCAATCACAAATGCCTTTTGTTCCTCAGACAGTTTTTTGCACTTTTTCCCCTGATTTGTTATAACTTTAGGGAGTCTATAGTACTCCAAATGTTTTTCCCGGTCCAGTACAGCCCAAAACATGACAATAATTGATCATTTTCATCAGCGATAATTAGCTAAACATGCAAGTTTAGTGGCGCCAATATGCCATTTGATGACACCTCATGAAAACCCTCTATTGCTGAATGCATCTTTAAACAAAACAAAACGCATCTGACATTAATTTACTGTAAATATAAATCTTTATAATTTGGTTTGTTGGTCAAAAACACATTTGTGCTACACAAAGCTCCATTTTTGTTACTTCGTTGGCGCTGCATTTGTTTTGAGTCTTTTGTTAAAGCTTGAAGGTTGTTGTTCATGTAAGTGTAGAAAGAGAGGAAGTGTATGGCCTTACCTCATCGGCCAGCTGGTCTGCACGTTGCTGCATGTCAGAGAGCTCATTGCGCATATCCGCATCATCTGCCATGGCTGCTGGGTGTGTTGGGTGGAGTTGGTCTCCAACTGGGAAGAGTGGGTCTTATTGGAAGTCTGGGGGAAGCTGAAAAAATCGGACATAGACAAAGAAAAGGAAAGCATTAAACGATGGAGCTCATTTGAATAGTGAAATGTGCAATACAGATTTAAGAATGAACAAAGACAATACATCCATGCTAAACCAATACTCTGTCTTCTTTAGAAAAACAGGAAGCTAGAGTTATGCAGCTAATGAAGTCATTTCATTTACACAGGCTAATTAAATGTCATGAAATGGACAGTAGGACATTGTCTGCTCTGCTCCCATCGCCTCTTCTCGAATAGTGCCGAGGTGGTGGCTGCTGTGTTTAGCTGATTAAATTCTTCCCTGAGGTTCTGAGTGTACCAGGAGAAATTTGTCCCTGCTCTGTCATGAAAACTGTGAGCTTGACAGATATATTCCTGAAAAGACCGGCTTGACAGCTAGCAAGATATCCCAAGGGGTCTAGAAAGAACAGCTTACTGAATAATTGTGAATGTGTGTTAAACTGCACAAGCATGTGAGCAAATGATGGCATCCTTAGTCAAAAAAGATCTCAGAATTTTTTTATTTATTTATTATGTTAAATATTTTTTTCAGCAAATATCCAACTCAACCATACACAACACTATCAGTGAAATATCCAGTGAATTCCAAGCAGGTGTTAAAGAGCGACATTGCCTCCATTAATTGCATAATTGTACTCAAGCGATTAAATTTAACGCCTGTCTGACCTTTTACTGTGAAATACTCCAGAGACTAAAGGCTGCAATGTTGCACTTCCATCTCCAACAGTGACATGAATGTCATCTTCTGCTTTGGTTAAAGATCAGGGAGCACCAATCTACAATTGATTGACCCATCATCCGGGCTGTGTGCTCATGCAGGCTCACTCAGGGTAATAGAAACATGTTTGTGATGAATTTGCAGTATGGTACCATATGCTACGGTGCCCTAGCTGGTGCCAATGAAAAGCACCAATACAAAAACGTCTCTCACTTGTCCTCACTTAACCTCTAAAGAATGAACTCAGTTAGATTCTGATGAGTGCATACAATGTCAGGTCAGTGAACGTCAGTGAAATAACTTAAAAGTTAAGCACTGGTGGGCCAAAAGAAAGAGGTGCCTTGCTGTCTTAATTTTTTTCATGTGGACAAGCAAAACAACATTTGGAAATTGTCTTAACTAAGCTGGGGTAGCCTCAGGACAATGTTTTGTGCTAATTTACTTTCTTTGGTTACATCCACGCTCTTCTTTACTACTGAAAAACAGTCTTTTATTTTGCTTCTCCCTCCACATCTTTCATCTCATTTTTAAGTGAGCAAACGTAATTTGCTGTATTATGCTTTATCATGAATATGAATGACACCATTAGCAGGCCTTTGCATTGTTGGTTAGCTAAACCTGAACAACATAAAAAGCTAACATCAGTGCAGGTCTGAGCAGATGCTCATTTATTGACCTGTTAGCAGATGCTCTTAAAACAGAAAGGTCAAAAGGTTAGGGTTTTGTTATTTATTTGTATTTACAGTTTGTTTATTTTGAAGTTCACGTCTGCTTTCAGGTTAAAATGATTGTAGCTACTGCCTGTATCCCAGGAATATTAATAATGCATTAGGTAGTGGTAACAATTTCTATAATTTTTCCAGTGCGCTACCAGTCATTAAATATAGAAGAGAAGCAACACAAATATGAAAATCCTCTCATTTCAGATAATAAAAATAATTTAAAAATGAATCAAGATATTAGAATGATTTCTGAAGGATCATGTGACGGGAGTAATGATCTTAAAAATCACATTTTAAAATATATTCAAATAAAAATCTGTTATTTTAAATGATAAAAATATTTTAAAATGGTACTTTTTGCTCTACTTTGGATCAAATAAATTCACACTTGGTGAGAAGAAGAGACTTCTTTAAAAAAACATTAAAAATCTTTAATGTATGTAAACAAAGTACAATATTGATCTATTTACATACTTTTTGATCTCTAGGCATTAAAATAATTATTACTGATAAACATATTCACATACTTGTGCATCACTTTTAAATTTACTTTTTATACATACGTTTTGGGAAGTATTTTATTGGGAGAGACAATAAAACATTTAACAGAATGTTTGCTTTTAAAATGAAAAATATATTTTTACACAACACAGAATTTAAGATCAAACAATAACTGGACTTCAGTTACTGGAATAAAAGTTCTACAATAATGACTCTAAAAGCAGCAATCATAATGAGGCAAGTTTCTTACTGAACTAGACTTCTAAGCATTATTTATTGACCATTAGGTTACTGTGTGAAATTATAAATTGTATGTATCTGTATGTTTGTTTAGCAAGACAATGAGAAGCTCTGGTTCAAACACATGCTCTTTTAGAATAGCTGTGTGTGTGTGTATGTGCTCACTCATCCTCCGTCTCTGAGCTGGCTGCCATTTTGTTTTCTCTCTTCAAACATGCAGCCTCTCCCTTCACTGCAGCACTTCGGTTACCACACAAAAACTGTCCTCCTCCAAAACTTCAAGCTTAAATACCGCACCAGTAACCACTCTTAAGTTGTTGCTCTTGCTCTCTTTTTCTCCTCACGTGCGTCGCTAAACGCTACTTCACCTTATATCCCCTGAAATGGAATGAACTTATCATGCCTGACCTCTAAATCTCTGAGTCAGGCGAAACAGACGTGTTTTACGAGATTACCTTTGAAATCGGGTTATGGTATTTCCCCTCTACAGTGTTATGTATGTTGCAACAGCTTGACTCTCATAGAGCGAGTTATCAAGCTTGACATGTTTCAAAATCACAGTGTCTATGAGAATGCTATTTCTCTAATGCAAAGACGGAAAAAAGAAGAAAGAGAAAACTGCTTAAAACTTGCCATATGTTTTTCATTAATAACATATATACCTTTTATGCTTGGCAAATGAATGAACATCTGACATTGCCATAAAACCATATCCCACAATAAATCGACAGCACTGTTTTCTCATGTCAATTTAACATGTAGTCAAAAAGAAAGTTACTGCTACAGAAAAGCACACTGTACACAATGTACACTGACTGCAAATACCATGAATCCGAATACCGTGTTCGGAAAGAAAATGAAGTGTAGTATGGAAGCAAATACAAGATTTTTCAATGCTTTCTCTAGCAATAAACAGGATAATAATCGTGTTTATAAATTACGAGCATCAGGAAGCCGCTATTAATATGCGAGGCATTGAAATCACTTTTTGATTGCACGCTCATTTTTTGCTTTTACTTTCGAGATTTGCAATAACGCGTACTCAGGTGCGTTACTACAAAAAAAGCTGGCAAAAAGTTTTGGTATTCAAGTTGATTAGTCAAACCGCTCTCGAATAATGCACAAACGAATTTGACAAAGAGCATGACAAAATGGATGTGCGGCTATATCTCTGCAACAGTTTGGTGTATTGAGATCAAACTTGTTGTGTGTTAAAACAACTATGATCTGAGGCTACCTGCACAGTTTTGGCACAGCACCACCTAATGGTCAGGAGATATGAAAAATACCTGTTTTTGCTTATAACTTCTGAATGGTTGGCCAAAAATCTGTGCATCGTGCCAGTTTTCCCATGTCAGTCATTTTGGGTGTTGGAAAATTTGTGGGCAGGGCCACCTTGTGGCCAAACGTTATAAAAATTTTTAAAAAATGTTAATAAAATTTGACTCAATATATTCCTTGTGTCATGCCGAGAACTTTGATACAAATTTTCTGTCCACCATTTTGATTTATGTTGAAAACCTACTTTTTCGAACTCCTCCTAGGTCATTGGTCCAATTTTCACCAAATTTGTCTCAGATGACAAAACGTTATGGATTTCAGTCGGCGCCGATAGCCTTGTGGGCAGTGCGCCGACATACAGCGCCGTTGCGCAACGGGCGTCCCGAGTTCGATTCCCGGCTCGAGGACCTTTCCCGACCCTACCCCCTTCTCTCTCTCCACTTCGCTTCCTGTCCTTCCTGATCTGTCCTATAATAATAAAAGCCAAAAATAAATCTTTAAAAAAAAAAAAAAAAAAAAAACGTTATGGATTTCATGTCGATATATGAAACTGTTGTTGTTCAATACATCAAGGAATTTGCTGGAAAGATGCCAAAATATATATCTGAGACTGTATCTCTACAAAGCTGACCACGACACATAAATTTGGTAACAGTGCCACCTATTGGTTAAAAGTGAAACCTTCCATTAACCAATAATAATGAAAAATTAAAAAATGCATTAGCCTTTTGTAATCAAACTGGCCTCAAAATATTCCTTGAGTCATGTCAAGAACATAGATACCCATTTTGCCATAGTCGGCCAAACTTCCTTTCCGTCATTTGGATTTATGTTGAAAACCTACTTTTCCAAACTTCTCCTTGACTGTTTTCACCAAAATCAAGTCTGTTCATCTTCAGACTGTGCTGACAAAAAGTTATGGATTTCGTGTTGATAGAGAAAATTGCTTTTGTATTGCACTGCAGCAAATTTGAGGCATGATGCCAGATTACGTCTGATCTCTGCATAGCTTTAAAATATTGACACCAAACTTTGTGCGTGCCATTGTCACCTAAAACAGAACACACCACATTGATTTGTTAACAGCGCTACCAAAAGTGATAACCCATTAAATCATATTACTAGAAGTCTTAATTGAACTACATTTTCTCAGTAGTGTGTTTTCTGAATCAAATAGCTTTTCAGTAGCGAAGCTCTTTTTTTGATCAAGTAGCGTGGTAGCATCAACAAAAGCTACATTATATAACCGCTAAGGATCACTGATCCTGGATCAGTAAAAGTGATGAATATGATATTTTGGCCAAATAACAGCAAAAACTGAGCGACAGAAAACTGTATAACCTGCAAGTTCATGAAAACATAAATGCAATGCATGTACTGCCTTTGCGGTAATGATGAAAAAAACATTGGCTGATCAAAAACTTTTTGAACTTGTTTTTGGTGAAATGTTAATAATATAATGACACATGCAATGATGCAAATTAACATAGCCTAAGTTATCAGTAGACCGATCTATACATCTATATGTTAACACTATGCAATAAGATTTCATTAGTTAATGTTAACTAAGGTATTAACTAATATGAGCATACAATGAATACATTTATTAATATTTGTTCATGTTAGTTAATGAAAATACAGTCGTTCATAGTTCACAGTGCATTAACTAATGTTAACATATAATGCATAAGTAAATGTATTGTTTATTCTGAGTTCATGTTAACTACACTAGTGAACTAATAAAAGTTATTGTGAAGTGTTACAATTATAAAAATGTATCTATATGCAATAAGGCCACAATACCAACCACCAATATGAGGTTTCAGGCCGACAGCAAAAAAATTGCTTTGATACTCATTTGTGTTACCAAATTGATTTGGAACAGTTGTTGAATAAACAATTAAACTGAGCTACTATGCCTGACTGGCAGGTTTATTGATCAATGAGAGAGCATTGACTTGGTATGATGTTGGTTCAATATATATATATATATTTTTTAAATAGCTTAGATGTAGTAAACTACTTTTGCCATGTTGCTGTAGCTTAGCTTGCTACATTTCCCAGGGCTGTAGCTTTAGTGTAGTGAAGCTTAATTTAAAGAAGAGTAACTGTTAGCTCCTGATTTTGCCTCTGTTGTGCTTGGCCCCTTAATTGCTGCTTGCAGCTATATTTCAATTTGTTACTTAACAATTTTTATGTATTATTTAGTAAAATTTACTAGCAGTTTCTGAGTGAAAATTGTTTCAACACCATATTTTCTCAACAGTTAATCAACATTTGCAGTTATGTTTAGATGTACAATATAAACTGCAGCAGGTAATGCATTATTTAGGGAAGTCCCTGAGTTCATTAATGCTTCCATTTGTCTCCAGCCATGCCTTGTCCTTGATTGAAAACCATAGAGTAAAGGATGAAACCGGCCACCTGTAAACTACAGCAATGGCTTATTATTCACAAGGCAATACAACCAGATGAGGACAGGGCTAAGTGATGCCCCCCCCCCCCCCCCTCCTTTCATGAGCAGTGATTAATACCATCAGTCCCCTTCCTCTTGAGTGGAGGATTGCATGGAGTGATTCCAGAGCTCTGCAAACAGATTTTACTGTTCACACTCCTTGGACAAATCATGTGTATTATATGTATAAAGTATAATCATGTAAACCATGTAGAAAATTAATTTTAAGATAAAAAGACCATAAAACAACCTAGTTCAAATTTGATTATACTGCAGTGAATTAGGAAAGCTCCACCAGATGGTGGGCTTCCCTAAGGTTTCTTATTTTGTCTTTAAAATTAAATTAATTTAGTTTTTTAAGATATAAAAAATATATAATATAATATAATATAATATAAATGAATGAATAAATATAATATAATATAAATGAATTATCTTTATTTTTCTTACCACTTAGCAAATTAATTTTCCTGTTTAAGTATAAATTCTATTACATTTATTTGATATTTATGACCCTGGACCACAAAACCAGTCATAAGGGTATTTTTTTTTAAATTGAGATTTATACTTTATCTTTCTGAATAAATAAATAAGCTTTCCATTGATGTAAGGACAATATTTGGCTGAGATACAACTATTTGAAATTCTGGATTCTGATACAAAAATGTAAAAAGTTTTGATATATTTACGGTTGGAAATTTACAAAACGTCTTCATGAAACATGATCTTCTCTACTTAATATCCTAATGATTTTTGGCATAAAAGAAAAATCTATTATTTTAACCTATACAATGTAATGTTGGCTATTGCTACAAATATACCTGTGCGACTTAAGACCAGGGGCACATTTATTCTCAAATAGGGCACTGTTTATTTTAATTGTGCTTTGGAACAGTAAGTATAGTTAAAGTGATTTAAATCTGCTTTGGGTCAGTGCTACAAAATTGAACCTAAGATTACAAAAAAATAAAATAGAAAATTCTAATAAAATGCATATTTACAGCAGGACCAATGAATTTAATATTTACAATCAAAGATAGTGAATGCCACCAAATTATAATTAAAACTAAAAAGAAAATCTACTAAAAACAGACCATGTACTTTCTAGCAGAAAATCATTAGGCTTGTGATCTGTGACGGTCATTAGTACTGATCTAAATTATACATTGCAGTGTGCATGTGGCTGCATACTGAGTATTCTTCCTAGCCGATTCTGCACTACGCACTTGTGTTGCTGCGCCATAAACTAGAACGACTGCAGCAGCATTCTTAGAACCTCAACCCTCTTTTGCACTGGGTTGAAGGGTCTTGTGATTTAGCAGGGATCCAACAGCCAATGCAATTGATTTGACAGAGTCCATTTCACAAGCCCATTTGTGTTCAGCTCTGCAGCAACGGTGTCAGGTCCTACTGCAGAGAGCCCTCCCTCCTCGCCCGCCTGTAAACCTTAGAGTCAGACTCCCTCTCATGGGGAAGCCCCAGGATGGATTTATGAACAACACAGCCATTAAAACAGACACTGTGTTCCCCACCCTGACACCCTGTTCCCTTTCGCCTCCCCATCTGGCTTCAAGGTTCTTGGCGAAATGACGAGTGATGAAGTGATGAGTTTGACAGGGCAAGGATTGGAGGGCTGGCTGAGTGTGACCTTCCCGTTTTTATTGCAACTGTATAGAAATGATGATCAGAAAGCGGCAGAGGAATTGAGAGTGCTGTGAAAGTATGTGCAGGTATTGTTTATTTTCCATAAACAGACTCACTAAAATAACATGTAAATGTCTTCACACCTGCAGATCTGTTTTTAACCACCACTGCCATTTCACTATAATAGTGTCTTTCTTTGATTGACGTCCTAACATTCTGTTATTGTATTTACATAATTTGCTTTTTCCACAACAGACACTGCAGCAAAGTCAAGTCACATTGGGTGCCAACGAAAGTAATTTATCTGAAAATGGTATCGTAGTTGTGACATTTGTTTTGTTGATCAGACCAGAGGAGTGGGAGGTATGAAGAAAGCACAGAAAAAAATGACACCTGAATGATAGCATCAGCAGGTGTTAAATATTTGAGGAGTCATAAACAACAGACATTAAAAAGCAATTAGGAAGCCCAGGATCCAGGAAGCAGCCGAAAGCCTTTGCTCGACAAAAACACAATTGACAGATTTATTTTCTTATTTCCTAGAGGTACGTTTAGCGAAAAGAAATAAAGCTGTATTAAATAAACAATCCAATTAAACTATATGCTTTAAAATTTCTACACATCCTCATATCTTTGAACATAAATGTAAGATATTTATTTTGTTCATAAATTCAAGTTTTCTTTACTGCATTCTTGTTTAAGCATAAATTTTGTTATACATGTGCTCAAAATAAATTCCAATTGGGTAAGTATTATGTTTAAAAACAAGTCTTAATATCCCATGCAATTTTGCATCTCAAGTAAATGTATCATGGTTTTAAGAGTTTTATGTATTTTCTAATACAAAAACAAAACAAAAATACTCTGGCTTTGCAGGGCACTGTTAATTTTAAATCAGCTTATGAACAATAAGCATATAAAAAAATTAAATAAAATTATTTTGCATCTCAAGTAAATGTATCATGGTTTTAAGAGTTTTATATATTTCCTAATGCAAAAATAAAACAAAAATACTCTGGTTTTGCAGGGAACTGTTCATTTTAAATCTGTTTTGGAACAATAAGCATATGAAAAGTGCTAAAAAAGAAAAAAAAAAAAAAAAAAAAGTTTAAAATAAAATATGGCACAAAATTACTTCTTTAACGTACATATATAAAGTGCTACATTACATTCAGCGCAGCTACATTCACATAAAGTGTAGGCAATAGAAAGGATTTTTTCTGAATGAGAAACAGTGATTGACAAGCGTTAATACTTCAACTATAGCAAATTTGTCTTTCTCCATCCTATTGAATTGCTTAAATGACCCAGTGTGTATTATTACCAAACAACTGTTTGGGTCAACAGTCAAATAATCCTGAAAAGAAATAGGCAAACATAACGCAAAAGCTAATATTGAATTTCCAAGTAGTGTTTACTATAGCATGCTACTTAATACTGAAATACGATTCCACTTTAATGGAATCAGACTGCCTAATCTTTACATGTAAACCGAGAAAGAATGAATCATCTGCATGAGCTCATCCGTCTGTGCCTTTATATACGCTACATGTCTTATATATATGCGCCACACTGTAGAAAACTTCATTACATGAACTCACAGTACTCCAAAAGAGCTATGATTCTAAAATGGCTTCACACTGCAGCTATGAGCAAATGAACAGATGCCACAGCATTCGTCCAAACTGCTCACACTAACAGCTTGCAAAAGTGGCCAAATGCATAAAATGAAATTACCCAAGTCCATCTGATAAGGCATGACCCACAAAGGCATACTATATCTACAAATATAAGCATTTTCATAAACTAGATGTCAAACGCAGTGCACACTGCATTGCTTCAGCTCTTTCAGTATTACGTGGCAAGTCCAAACTACAGTAAGTTACATCAGCCAGCTCTTAATCCTTTGCTTAATCTCACTTTTATTCCATAAATTTAAGACTGCACTTATTAACCACTGTGACCTCTCGAAAATTGCGCTCACAGAGCGAGGACAGCGTCAGTCCTTATGCTGATTTATGATGCTTCTCCTACCGCCCTCAGAAACCTCCAGCATTATTGATATTTGCAGATGGTGGAGGGGAAACCCACATGTGTAGGCAGAGCTTACAGGCTGAGATGTTTGCCATGAGGGGGCTTCTTTCTGCAGTCATCATGCATCATACAAGCTAATTCTTCGGGGGATCTTGTCTTTTCTCCTCTCATCCTCAGCCGCCCTCTTCTGATGTCTCTTATCTGCCTATTTTTCTTCTCTACCAATATTATCCTCCCTCTTCCCATTGCTCATCTTCTCATCCATAGCCGTTTTCGGTCTTTTGTGCTCTCGTGACGCATTTGACTTTATTTTCAATCTGTGAGTGTTCAACCAAGTGCACTTGTGCAGGACTGTCGCAGAGATATCCGGAAGCCATTTTGTACTTCGACCCATGTTATTGTTTTCAAGATTCTGTAGTGGCCCCCCAAGACTGGCTGCTGTTTTTAATTTGGTGAATTGCAAATCAGTTCTCATTTTTAACTCAGTTGGCGCTTTAATCTAAAAGAATTTTGTGTTAAAGGATGAAATATAATTTGAAGTCAATGACTTTAGGGTGATAGTTATATATGTAACTGACAATAACAGTGCAACATTTCATTGATACAGTGAGTAATTTAGACACAAGAGCAACCATAATAAAGTACTTCCCTGTCTCAACGTCAAAATTTCCAGATGATATGACAGATTTATTTCTATGAATCACTCCTGACTGAGCTCAGCCATTTATTAGAACTGGAATCTGTGAACATGTGCTGTTCAAAATGGGTTGTTTGCATAAATGTAATAATCTATAAGTATATAGCTAAACCACTGTATCTTGTGGACTATTAAGTTGTATTAACATTACATGGTATATTACTTAGAATGTATTCATATTAGATATATTTATATATTAAGTTGCAATGGGCATCATAAATCAGGATGAATCGCGGTCTGGCATTGCGTGAGTCACCACTTATTTGGGGAACATCCCTGCCGCCCTGCGCTCTGCAGTCAAGCCATAATAAGCCGCATTAAACCATCAGATTCAACAACAGAAGCGTGCCAACCTGTCTCTCACAACCGCCGCAAGACAAATACAGACCGGAACAAGCGAAACCCAATGCTCCGCTCGTCGTAGTAAAGTATAATTTTCTATTGCTCATGTATGCGTCAGTAACAGCATGCGCATTTACTAACCTCACCACAGAAGGATGGCCAAAAACAGTGATGAGAAACAATACCCTGGCTTTAGAGCATTTGCAGGTGCAAGATGAAGGCATGTGACAGAAAAAAGAGCTCTTCTGCAGTATCCCGACATGCCCAATCACACTGCACTATCTGACTGGATGATTAGATTGATATTTCGGGTTGTTACGGACATCCGGTTAATGTAGGGCTTTTGCGCGATAATACTATTGTGTAATCAGTACATTCTGTGAGCCAGAATGTGTTTTACACGTGAGGATGTGTCATAAGGCGTTGTTAAATCTGCATCACACAGGGTTTGGAAACAAAGAGCCGTTCGATTTTATTTTCGTCATGTTTCGTTTCGGTTATGAAACTAAAGTGCTTTGGCACTTGTAGCAGTGTTATTCAACACCGCTACTGAACGTAGAGCGATTACGAATGACTTTCGTGAGCTGGTTCTTTTAGCGAATCAAAAACGCACAAGTGATCGATTCACGAGCTAAAGATTCACACGAGTCGGCTCTTTTTAGTGAATCAACAATATAGAGCACAACCGGCGTAGATCGATTCTCAATCGACTGATTCAAGTGAGTCGATTCTTTTTAGTGATTCAACACCATACAGCACCACGTCTGACTCTAATGAGTCAGATTTTTGTGACTCAAATAACAAGCTGTTTCTAAAAAGGAACTTATTATATATTTGTCATGTATGACTGGCAATTAATGTTGTTAAGTCTTGTGAGCCTAAATCAGTGTAGTTGCTGACTGGTTGTTCATACGACAACGTGTAGCTTCACATTATGAGTTTAGTTGAAATCAGTGGTATTTTGTATATAAAAAAAACATGAATGAATAAAATGCGTCACCATATTTTCTGTTTATATAGTTCAGGCCAATCCTATAGCTTCTAAAAAGACTGTGAAAGTCTGAAATGATCTCATTGTTTAGCAACCGACGTCTTTTGTCCAACTTTGTCTTTCTCAAAAGTACTAAAAGAATCATTCGATTCTTTTCCGATTGCCATCCCTAGTCATACGTGAGCCCAAAGAATCATTGTCAGTGAGGGTATCTCCAGCATCCGCCCCCGCTCGTCTTTGCTCAAGCCCCCGCCCATCGTCTACCACCAGGAAGACACGCACTGATAATTACCGCTGCCTCATCACATACATACGGCAAGGTTGAGATGATTTGGTCCAGCAGACAACGAATATATCAGTTTCATTCATTAAGTTTGCTCACGGTATCATCCCATCTGACTGGCTTTCTCTGCAACACGCACATTAATTCTCGACCACTCTGTCGCAGTTTGCCATATTGACCTCCCCCACTATCAATTCGCTGATCACTTTCGATAAATCCTCACACTGATGCCATCGAAGCGTTAACACTTATATTTAGAGAGGAAAAATGAATCTGCAAGGCAAAGCAACAAGAACCGATTTGGTTATAAAATAAACAAAAATAAAACAGGCGTTAGTTCTCACTGTCATTTTAGTGATTAATGGCCTGATGCTGTAACATCAACAGAGTCTGAAAATCTGCGTCTCTTAAATATCTGGTCAAAGCGATCATTATTTAGATGGCGCCTCTGCGCAAAACTTTGCCAGACGTATAATGGTAATTCAGCTGCAGGGGCTGGATGTGAATTCAGGACAGAAACGCAATGGAGCAAACGCAGTCTCTGTCCAGGGTGCTGAAACGCAGAAACCGCCCACATCGTGCCGCATCCAACACACGATTCAAATGCGTATTAACCACACAACATTGTCTCTAAAATCTGACATCAAATTTGAACGGATGCGCAAAATTAAACGTTACGGATTTCTTTAATTAGCCAGTCGTCGCACTGCATTTTAACAAAAAACAACCACTGTTGCTCTTGCCTGCACTGCGACTTTAAGTCAACCACTTTTTGAGACAAATTTAAGAGAAAGCCGACAAATAAATCGCGTCAAATCCATTTCCTCATCTGCTTCTTTAAATAAGGCTTACCTGATCCCGTAGTCGGTAGGCGACCGTCAGTAATAAAGTATCTGTCTGCGAATTTCAACGGCGAACCACCATCAACCCCCTTCTGTAGGGACTGAGCTGCTGCAAGACCAATGCGCGTGTGTTCTTCTTCAATGAAGAGCTGCTCTGCCCTCGACAAAGATGGCGTCCGCTTTGACGTCAGCGACGTTTAATAGAATTCTGTCGGGGAGGTGAGGCCCAAATAAAATTTAGCACCTGCCGTGAGACATTGTTTGGCAGTAGCATGTGAATGTTGAGTTGACAAGAAAAACAAAACTCGTCCAATCTAATTTGGTCTGAGTATCCCAGAACTTTTTTGTCTGTTGGGAAAGCAAAAATGAAAGTGAAACACCTGTTTCTGAATGTTTCAGGATATACAATGGGAATATAGACTTCCAGTCAAAAGTTTTTGAACAGTAAGATTTTGAATGTTTTTTAAACTCTCTTCTGCTCACCAAGCATGCATTTATTTGATGCAAAGTACAGCAAAACAGTAAAAATGTGAAATATTTTACTATTTTAAATAACTGCTTTCTATTTGAATATATTTTAAAATGTAATTTATTTTTGTGATTTCAAAGCTGAATTTTAACAGTCACATGATCCTTCAGAAATCATTTTAATATTTTTGCTGCTCAAAAAACATGTATTATTATAATGTTGAAAACAGCTCAGTATATTTTTTCAGGTTTCTTTGATGAATAGAAAGTTCCGAAGAACAGCGTTTATCTGAAACAGAAATCTTTTGATCAATTTAAAGCATCATGGCTAAATAAGAACAATTATACTGACTTTTGTAGTGTATGATGTTACAAAATATTTTTATTTCAGATAATGCACAGGAATAAATGACATTTTAATAGAAAACAGTTATTTTAAATAGTAGAAATATTTCAGAATTTTACAGTATTTGCTGTACTTTGGATCAAATAAATGCAGGCATGGTGAGCAGAAGAAACTTCTTTAAAAGACATTTAAAATATTACTGTTCAAAAACCAGTCTTCTTCACTCAATTAGAAGAAAAATGTTAAAATCCTAAATACGTTATGATTAAAATTCAACATTCGACTGCATGTCAGCACTGCAAGCACCAGAGACAGAGGATGCTCTCAGTCATTGGTCAAATGGCAGATCTCGTAAGCCAATCAGGACGGGAATTTTCACACTTATCCTTATTTGCTCAGTTCAGAGAGTAACAATGAGGTAAAAACTATTTTACTTAAATACCCTCACCATGAGGTTGAACTGACTTGTTATGTCAGGAAGCCACGTGACAATGGCACAACACGCTTATTAGGAAAACCCCTCTGGAGAAAAAAAAAGGGACAAACTGCTACAGCAAGGACACCTAAAAAATGGAAGAATGACTTGCAAAAGCTGAAGTTGGTGCTTCTGCAATAAAGGGCCTGTCACACTACACTTGTTTTTCCATTGACTTTCATTCATACGTATACTGCAGAGAGTGTAACATAATATTATGTTTCAGTGGTTGGTTGTAGAAATTTAATTATAGAAATCTAGTGTGATGCATCATAATGAGTCAGATTGCATGTTTTTAGTGTTTATAATTCATTAGAATTACATTTAATGTTAGTTGATGCCACCATTTCATGTTTCACCCATTTCATATATTAGGGGTGTAACGGTTCAAAAAATTTGCGGTTCGATTCGATACGATACAGTGGTGCCACGGTTCGGTACGTTTTCGATACAGCAAAAAAAAAAAAAAAAAAACAGAGAAATTTTATTTATTAAAAGTAACATAAAGAAGGCTATGCATCTCAGATCAGTGGCAGGGGTCGGATTTCATTTATCACATGAGGAGAATGAGTCGAGCTGACCAGTGAGGTGAGAAAAACAAGTAGGCTAGTTGGCGAAATATATTTGTTTTAAAACGAAGCATACAGCGCCTGCTTTAAAAATATTTTAGACTTTTGCTATTTATCTAAGATGATTTTGGAAGCTTCCACCATTTGCTGATCTCCAGTGTTTTATATTTAAACTTTGTATAAGTTATTTGTTATTTTATATTAGGCCTATAGCCTATATTTGTATTCGTTTTGATAATATATTAATCATTCTGTTTAATATAAGTGAGTTTTCCGTACAGTACATTTATTTTATCAAAAATACAGAAAATAAACTGTAATATTACAAAATGTTATTACAATAGAAAATAATGGTTTTTATTTTCATATACTTTAAAATATAATTTATTCCTGTGATGCAATGCTGATTTTTCATCAGCTGTTACTCAGTTTCCCAGGCTTAAGTGTCACATGATCTCTCAGAAATCATTCTGATATTCTAAATTATTAGTAGAATTATCAGTTGTGGAAACAGTTGTGCCGCTGATGTTTTTTTTTTTTGTTTGTTTGTTTGTTTTTAACCTGTATTTTTTCTTTCAAGAACAACATATATTCAAACTATAAATCTTTTCTAGCAATGTAAATCTATTATGTCACTTTTTATTAATGTAACAATTTATTCATTTCTTTCAAAAAAAAAGAATGAATAAACGTTTACTGACCCCAAACTTTTGAACGGAAGTGTGTATATATAGCCATAGTTTTCTAATCATCTCAGTAAATATGCTATTAGTGATGGAGTAAGAAAATATTAGTACAATAAATAAAGTTTTGTAATGATTAAATGATAAATTTGAGTAAAATACACTACCAGTAAAAAAGGTTTTGAACAGTAAGACTTTTAATGTTTTTATTGCATGTATTTGATCCAAAATACAGCAAAAGCAGTAATATTGTGAAATATTTTTACTATTTAACCCTTTAAATAGTAAACCTTTACCGTCTACCTTTACTTCACCATATTACAAATAAATCCTAATCTAATCATGACAAACTATATATTGTTGGCAAGGTCTAAGACTCCTAAATAGATATTTTACCCAAATTATGTAGGATAAGTAATAGATTCATTTATGACAAGAGTGCACCTCAAAATCTATATCATAACAAAGGTTCAGACCTTTTTCACAAAAAGACTTTCTTTATTGTCTTTTTCTCTATCACGCTTTAGAAATTAAGAAATTATAAGAAATTAAAATTATATATCACTTGAAAAACTTAAAATCTCAAAATTCATCCATTTTAAAATAAGACATTGCATTGAATGATTGCATCCATGAAAATCATATTGCAAGATGTTTTCGTTGGTGAATTTTAACTCAAAATAGGGAGTGACAACTAAAGGGTTAAAATAACTGCTTTGTATTTGAATATATTTTAAAAATGTAATTTATTCCTTTGATTTATTCCTTACTTTTTCAGCATCATCACTCCAGTCTTCAGTGTCACATGATGCTTCAGAAATCATTCTAATATGCTGATTTGATAAATTGCAGGATCCAAAAATCAGCATTTACGATGCTTTAAATTGATCAAAAGTGATGATAAAGACATTTATAATGTTACAAAAGATTTCTATTTCAGATAAATGCTGTTCTTCTGAACTTTCTATTCATCAAAGAAACCTGAAAAAAATATACTCAGCTGTTTTTAACAAAATAATAATAATAATAATAATAATAATAAATGTTTTGTTGAGCAGCAAATCTGAATATTAGAACGATTTCTGAAGGATCATGTGACTGGAGTAATGATGCTAAACATTCAGCGTTGAAATCACAGGAATAAATTACATTTTAAAATATATTCAGATAAAATTTTAAATAGTAAAAATATTTGAAAATTGTACTGTTTTTGCTATACTTTGGATCAAAAAAATGCAGGCTTGGTGAGGAGAAGACCATTAAAAATCTTGACTGGTAGTGTAAAAATCAGTAATATTATTATTATGAATAATTGAATCTGAGTGTCAACCTGAAAATGACTAAATACACAGGTAGCTCCAAAAAATCTTGAATTATTTTCTCTTAAAATATTTTTATAGTAAACATTGCAGTTGCTTGCCTTGAAATATAACTTAACTCGAAACAAAAATCTTGCTGAATTCTTTCCCTCTCAGTTGCCTTTTTGTAATGTTGAGATTAAAGTGAAGCTTTAAAAAAAGCTCAGTGAATCTTTGAAGCCTTTGAAGTTTTTTTTCATCTGTAGCGTTTGACTTTGCTGCTGCTGTTTTTGCACCTTTGGAACAGAGGCAGCAGGAGAGAATTAGTAGTTGCATTATCAACTCTCTTTGTGACTAGACCTTGCTCTCTGACACGTCACTCACAGACTCATTTCCCCCTTAATTAAACCAGAGAGAAGAGAGCAAGAGAGAGAGCAAGAACTCAGAGGAAACTGGGCAGGGGGGGTGCTGACAGAGATAAAGAGACAGAAAAAGTTGAGGCGGGAGCGGGTGGGTGTCGATAGGAATGAGAGAGGGGGATGGAGGGAGTGAACACGGTCCAGAGAGAGAAAGAAAGTGAGAGAGTGAGGAGGAGAGCCGTCGAAGGGAGGGGGAGCACGATTCTGCAATGGATTCGACCAGTGACTCAGCAGTCTCCTAAAAACATGTTTATGCTCTGCTGCTACAAAGGAATCCTTATAAGAGGCTCTAAAATACGACTTAGAAGAATATGAGAGTCTCAGCTTTGATATAACAGCTGCAGTTATATGTCTTATTTAAGATGATTCAAATAAAAGATCTCTTTTTTGCATCTTATTTTCAGCCGGTCAGCTCTATCTAACAATATGCAGCATAAGCTGAGCTTTGATAAAAATAAATTCACTATAAATCAATTATTGATTACATTATTTTTGTAAACACAAGATATATGAGCAAGAGAGAGAGCGGATGAAATGTGTTAAGGTTAAGTGTATTACAGTGCATAAGCTGATCACAACCTACTTACCTGAATAAATAAATGGACATGAAATATTAATTTGATTTTATTATTAACTGAGAAGAAAAATCAATAGCATTATTTAGGAAATAGATGTGATATAAATTTTAGTGGTCATTATGCAACAATATTTGACTGCAGGATGCTGCAGGATCGACCAACCAGAATCAAGTCAAGAATCAAGAATCTACAGAGCTGCATTATATGTAAAATGGATGAAAATCCATAAAGTGGTAAGAGATTTGACCTGTTCACCATATCAGTTTTATATTGCCTTGACATTTCCTAAGTCTCATTTCAACTATTATGTAATTTTCAACTAATGATCCTTTAAAGGTATATTGCACCCAAAAATGATCTCATGACGAAGACGAGAAATACATACCAATTAATACATTTCCATCAGAAATTAATACTAAAGGTAGTAAAACAGCGAGCACTTTTTTTCAGTTATGATTACAGCTCCGTTGTTTGTTTGAATGTTTCACTTTCCGAACGTAACAAGCTTGCTCGGTAACTCGGTAGTTGGCACGTAATTGGACTTATTCACACAGAACGCATTTTTCCATTCCAATGTGCTACTTTTGCATTGTTTTTCTATGTAAACATGCACTTGCCAGACGTGCATGACCGTTACGCTCGCGTCTCGCTTTTGCAGCGCCTCGCACAGTGTCAAGACGCTGTGTCAAGTTAAAAAAATATTTAAACTTTTACACACAGCGCCGCTCATCAGTGTCAGTTCCAAAGCAGTGGACCAATCAGAAGAACTCAGAGGCGGGACAAGCGTTGCGAGCTTCCGTTTACATTAGCAAGTTGGCATGACAACTGTTTTATTTGACGGCAACATGGTGGAGGAGGCGCTCATAGTGACTGTGTCCGGATACCCTGAATTACATAACATTTCTTCAAGCGATTATCACAAATTGTTCCTTAAAAAGGGAGCTTGGAGAGAAATATCTCTGTCACTGAAAATACTGAGAATGCCCCTTATTGTTGTTATTGCATCACGTCTCAAAAGCGCGTCTCGAGACCCACACGTTCTATGCTGAGCTTTTTTTTAAAAACCATTCCTGAGCGCTGCGTCTCCAGTTTTTAGACACAAAGACGCGTTCTGCGTGAATGGCCCCTTAGGATGCTCTTGGGTATGAAAAACATTACTCACGATGAAAGAGCTGAAAGATCAAAGATCGAAAAACAAACTACTTGCAATTGCATTTTTACATCACATTCACTTTTGTTCATACTGTTGTGTAGGTTTAGATGTAGTGCAGATGGTACTTTATTTTAAAACTTTACAGAGCATTAGAGTTATAGCGCCACTCAATGGACACTTACAAAACCAACATCACACTTAAACGTACCATATTTACATTCATCTGTTCCGGGAAAAAAAAATATTCAAAAATGGCGCTTATAGAGGACGCACAAAAATACATAGATTAAAATGCATTTATATTTAGATAGAATGGAAGGTATGGATAGTATTGCATGTTAGCTTACTTATTGTGCAAGAAACTATGCTATAACCACAGGTTGAGAGCTGTAGCTCCAACCACGTAAGTTTGCGAATGTTTGTTTGAACTTTGGTTTCGGGAAACACCGAATTGTTGAACTATGTTGGCAACGATGGAACTTGCGACCATAGTTGGCTAACGATGCTTTTGGGAAATGCACCCCTGAACAGATTTAGAGATCTGGGGAAAGCAATATTATGGATATTATGGACTCTGGATAGCTGAAAACATCGTAATGATTAATTTGTCGTGTGAATTACTTGTGAATTTTTGTTATGTTTTTATCGGCTGTTTGGACTCTTTTTTTCCGATTCTGATGGCACCCATTCACTACAAAAGATCCATTTTTTCCAGATTTGTTCTGATAAAGAAACAAACTCATCTACTTCTTGGATGGTGGGTACATTCTTGTGTTTGGGTGACCTATATAATGCAATAATATTAGTTAATGACCTTAAATATTATAATTCTTACTCTTATTGTCAGTTGTTACTAACAAAACCCACACTCTAAAAATGCTGGGTTAAAAACAACCCAACTTGGGTTATATGGCAATTTAGCAATGGTTAAATATTGGACAGAACACATGCTAGGTTATTTTGACCCAACTGATTGGGTTAAATGTTTTTACCTAACATGATGGGCTGTTTTATTTAAATCAACTATTGTTTAAAAAGTATTATATTGCTGGCTTAAAATGGACTGGAAATTAAAAATCACACATAGAATTATAGAGGCAACAACAATAATTAAAAAAAAGATAAACATTTATTATTAAGCAAGAACATTTGTTTTATAAATACAGCATAGTTTACAATATTACATACATTTACACTCATTTAACAAGCATTTTTAAATAAAAATGTAACATTTAAAACAGCATTTTAATTTAAGTGTATTCAACCATTCTCTGTAATCTCTTTTCACTGAAATAGTGCTACTTCTCGTGCCAGTGTGTCTGTGAACTCTAAGGCAGTGATGTTTTGCTGTTTGCCGAGGGAACTATAAACCTCAGCGTTTCACTCATATCTGAAAGATGCCGTGACTGACTCCATAACCTGCCCTTAAACATACGGTACTGAGATTAGAGAACATATTTTAACATCAAATTGAATTAAATTCAGCTTTATAATGAATGAAATCAATTTATGTTATGAAAGGCAAATGGCATTTGCATCATGCGAAACGACTGCTGCTGATGCAGCTGACTGACATCTTAGCCGTGTATGTTGCGTTTCGTAAAACAATATAAATTACAGCACAGTAAAGACTTTATAAATGAAATAAAATGTATACAAACTGTTATTTTGACGGCGATGAGAACTGCTCTCTCCTGTAGAGGATGCAAAAAGCCTGAGCTCTGACTGTAACTCAGCAGCTGGGTTGTTTCGTTGGAGACAGGCTCAACCCATAACCCAATATTTAATAACTCATTAAAATGACCCAGCAGACAAACTACCCAGCACCTGGGTAAAAATATTAAAAACAACCCAATAAAATGATCCAGCAGGCTAAATCCAGCATTTGTGTTAAAATAAATAACCAAGCATTTTTTAGAGTGTAGCTTTTTATACCTGCACGACAACTGGTTTGAAAACCATGCATTAAATAACCACAAGACCAAAATTGTTTAAGATATTCTTTTTAACCATTACTCATCACTACTTTTGTTTGTTTCCCAAGCATTTTCTATTCTAGTGACCTTAATCCTGCTGTTTTCATTTAAGCATTTACACAAAAGTTTGGTTTGCCTGGCTTGTCACTCCAGCAGGCGATATTGTTCTAGCTGCTCATTACATCCTGTCTCCTTTGTCCTAGACGTGCATGACCTATTTTTCACAGAGGTTCATTTAGATTTCTCTCCTTAGTTGCTCCACTGAGCCTGTAGGGTGAAAATGCCAGACTGCAAGCTTGATCATTTGGGAAAGTGATATTCAGTCTGATAATTGATGAGCGGCTAGATTTGAGACGGGTGGCAATGTTGATAAGTGTGTGACCGAGGCTCTCTGCACATATATGTCAGAGGAAATATTGATCTGTATTGATCTGAGCTTCAACTGAGTCTCTTTATATGGGACTGTAGTATTATCTCACACCCTTTCATTCAATCCAAACAAAAAATATACTGTAATGGGTAATAAAAAAAAAAAAAAGTTTATTATTAAAAATGTGTTTGGATAATCTTCAAAACGCACAGGACTAGTATCAAAGCACCTAAATTTATGAATGCTGTCATTCTCTTTCTCTACATATTTTCTCTTTGTCATTTTATCCAGAGTGTTATGGGGGCAGGAAAGGGTTACATTGATCCCTTGGGCACTGAGGCAGTATGCTGTAGCACTCAGGTCAAAGGTTAATTACTACTTAACTTGATTTGATCGGAAGTCATGTAACATCAATATGTATTTATGTATATGTACGCAAGTATAACCACAGTAGACCCAGCCCAAAGTTAACTCAGAACAAATGTTTCATTCTCACCTGGGTGATAGTGTAGTACTTCCTCTCTTGGAGTCAAAAGTTACAGAATCTGCAAAATGTGAAATATTTGACCAAAATAAGAGGGATCATACAAAATGCGTGTTATTTTTTATTTAATACTGACCTGAGTAAGATATTTCACATAAAAGACATTTACATATAGTCCACAAGAGAAAATAATTTATAAAAATGACCCTGTTCAAAAGTTAATATACACTTGATTGTTAACACTGTGTTGTTACCTGAATGATCCACAGCTGTGTTTTTATTTGTTTAGTGATAGTTGTTCATGAGTCTGTTTGTCCTGAACAGGTAAACTGCCCACTGTTCTTCAGAAAAATCCTTCAGGTTCCACAAATTCTGTGTTTTTTCAGCATATTTGTGTATTTAAACCCTTTCAAATATCAGTGATGTCTGTTTGGTCACCTCTAGGCGGTGTAATGTGTTTGTGTGCACTGCACATCATTGACATCATCTTAACTTTATTGTTTTATTATTATTTTAAATTGGCTAATATTGTGTATGATTTTAACAAACATTGACCTTACATTTTAAACATAAACATTGTATGTTTTAGATGCTTTGAAAACATAATGATTAAGAGTAAAATTTTATGCAATATACAGTGGACATCAAAATTAGAGAACAACCTACAATTTACTAAATTTCAATGTTTCAGCTTAGTCCTATTTAAAGTTATCCTAACAGGAGTAGAAGAGCAGTTCTTAAGCTTATTTTATAAGTCAATTGTATTCTGAAGCACCGTATAAAAAACTTAAATGAGATATTTGAAAATGAACTGATCAAAATTAGAGAATACTTACAGATACCTCAAAGTTTTTGGTGTTAATCTGGCACCTAGTGCTAATTTCCCTAATTATATAACAAACCCTATTTAACTAGCAGCATTCGTCCAATTTACATTGAGATTGCAAGATGGCGGGTCACTCTAAGGTCATTGAAAACCTTGCTACTTGTCCAGATGAAGGCCAAAGGGATGACCCTTTCAGCTATAGCAGGAGAAGTTGGCTGTTCTAAATTGGTGATTTTTTGAATATTGCAGGTTTACAATTACAAAGTCCCCCAAAAAGGCTGGTTGTCCATAACCGTCAAATGAATGAGAGGACAGGATAAATCAGAATAAAGACTCTCAATGAAGAATCGGTTCAACACTGAAGCTCGAATTGCTTGCCAGTTCAGCGCTGAACAGTGTAAGGACCTGTCTGAGCATGTTTAAAAGTTGGACTGAAAGCGCATTCTGCGGCGACCAAACCTCTCAGAGAGAGGAGAGATTCACAAGGCTAAGCTCACTTTGCTGAGGAGCATGTTGTGTGGAGAGAGGAGAACTGGTCCAATGTTCACTTCGGTGATGAGAGCAAGTTTAATTTATTTGGGTCTGATTGGAAACATTTAGTTCGCCATCAAAAGGAAACACTGAAGCTAAGTGCGTAAAGAAGTCAGTGAAATGTGTAGGAGGAAGTGTCATGGTTTGGAGGATGTTTTCTGCAGCAGGAGTTGGGCCTTTTATACAGCTACATGGCAGAGTGGATGCAAATGTATATCAGAACCTCCTTCAGCAACATGTGTTTCCCTTCACACTTCCTACTAATTCTGACAGATGTAACCCTCCAAAATTGAGGTCAATCTTCTTTCGTGCTACAGTGGTTACTGTTCTCTAATTTAGATCACTGTTTTTCACAAAATAATGTTTGTTGAATTCTCTGGATATATACTAACATGTTAGTAGAACAGAAGTATACCCACTGTACAGCTAATATTCCTTTAAATTTTAAGTTATGATGAATATAAAAAAAGTATTCATAGATTGTTCTCTAATTTGGATCTCCACTGTAGATTGACAGACAGAAAGACAGATTCAGAATTTACAGAACTTATTTTGTCTTCTAGGAAACATGTAACTATCTTATTTAGCCTTTTTCATAATATACAAAAATGCTGGAAACCAAATATTTTGTGGGACCTGAAGGATTTTCTGAAGAACAACGGGCAGTTTAACTGTTCAGGACAAACAAGAGACTCATGATCAACTATCACTAAACAAAAAACACAGCTGTGTATCATTCAGGTAAAAACATATAATTAAGAATCAAGGAGATATAAACTTTTGAACTGGGTCATTTTTAACTCATTTTCTCTTGTGGACTAAACATATTTTATGTGAAATATGGTATTCAGGTCAGTACTAAATAAACAATAACATGCATTTTGGTAAAATAATGAACATTTTACAGATTCTGAAAGGGGGGGGGGGGTGTAAACTTTTGACCTCAATTGTAGATAGATGCAGCACAACCCTGCTTCTCAAGTAAATCAATCGTGTTCCACGGATGTTTAGATCTTTAGTGCAAAACAAAACAAAAAAATACTAATTAAGACAATGATTTTTGCAGTGATGCACTTGCTCATTTGCATCATGGGAAGAAATGTGGAACAGCTGAGTTGTTCTTACTGCATGACTACATCTGATGTGTCCAGTGAGCAGACGTAATGACCACACTTTCAAAATAAGGACATCAGGCCTAGAAAAAACACTATGTTAAAACATGCAGACTTGCATAAAGCATGAAAGTTTTCAGCTGATTGCATTATCTTTTTAACGTCTGTGTGTTATTGTTTGGAAAATAGATTGGAAGTGGGGGAGGTTGCAGCGTGTCGCGAAAGCTATCAGTCTTTCAGGGCTTGTACACATGGTGCAATAACTGCCGCCTCTCTTGCTCATTCTCTTCTTCTCCCCCTCTGCTCTGTGTAGTGCAGCGTTCTGGTTGGTGATTCAGACCTGCCTGCTTGTGATCATTATCATTTCAGGCTTAGTTGGAGACATCAGTCGAACAAGTAATGGTGAGTGAGTGTGTGTGTGTGTGTGTGATGGATTTAAGCAAAGACTAGTGTAACAATGCTTAAGCTTCATAGATCTAACACCAGATTAGTCGTCGATGCCTTCACCTGTGCGTTGCCATGGAAACATGGGGGTTCTCTCTCCATGCGTCACCTGCAGCTTCGTTTTTACGCAGAGATGCTCACGTTCATGTAGAAAACGTGTGATGAGGTGAAAACGGATGTCCTCGAGCCACGCTGTGTCATAATGCGCATGCATTTGATGAACGATACACCAATTCACCCATTATGTTTCTGTTTGTGCTTCGTTATGTTCCTGTAGAGTAGTAATTCCCAACCAAGAGTAGGCTACTTAAAGGGGTAGTAGCCCTCAAGCCGTCTTAGGTGTTTATGACTTTCTTCTTTTTTAAATGAATACAGTCGGAGTTGTATTTAAAAAAAATGTGCTCTTCCATGATTTATTATGGCTGTGAATAGCTGTTGAGATTCAATAGTCCAATAAGGTGCATCCATCCATCATAAAAAGTACTCCACATGGCTCTGGGGGGTTAATAAAGGCCTCCTGACGTGAATCTATGCATTTGTGTAAGGAAATATCTATATTTAAAAGTTTATAAATCGTAATCTCTAGCTTCTGTTAAGTGTTGTACACGTTTACAAGAAACTGGTGTTCCAGCAGATGATGAGCAGTAGGACAGAGGCGGAGCATATTGCGTATTGTATTTGTCTGAAAGAAGAAAGTCATATACACCTAGGATGGTTTTAGGGTGAATAAATAATGGGATAATTTTCATTGCAGAAGGTACATTTATAGCGACGTTTATAGTTTAACTTGTAAAATAGAAAGTTAAGAAAATATGTTAGTGCTATCAAAAAGGTTAAAATAATAATTTTTTTAATCAGTTAATGTAATTATTATTTTTGTAGTAGATGTCTTAACACATTTTATAATTAAACCTAATATGAAATCTAATACAACACATGTCAGGTTCATGACTTTTTTTTTTAGAGTCTCACCCTATGATGTCCAAGATGTGATAAATGGAATTTACAGTCAAACATAGAATGTCACAAAATGTGGCATGTGTGTTTTTTTTTTTTACATTACACTTTAAATAACGTAATTGTATAGGTTGAATTATTTCAAGATTCCAACAAAATTAAAACAGGAAAAAATGGAATTGGAAAAATAATAGGGATTCCAAATTTCACTGTTTTATTATTATTATTTATAATTTTTTTAGTAATATTTCTACCTGTTGTTGAAGTGAAATATTGTGTTGATTGCTCAGCACCCACTTCACAGTTCAATATCAGGATCCTAAAGTATATATATCACAGTAAAAAATTCCCAGTTTATTTCAAATCTGACATTGAAAGTATTTGCGGTTTCACTGAGGGAATCAGTTGTGAACTCTGAGTTCACTCTAAGAGTCAATTCAGAGTAACAGCTAAATGATTCATGATGAATCAGCTCTGAGTAAATCTCAACCACTAAAGCATTTCCAGAATGAAAATTTCCTGACAATTTACTCACCCCCATGTCATCCAAAATGTTCATATCTTTCTTTCTTCAGTCGAAAAGAAATGAAGGTTTTTGAGGAAAATGAAAAGGATAAAGGAAAAGGATTTTTCTCCTTATAGTGGACTTCAGTGGGAGCCAACGGGTTGACAGTCCAAATTGCAGTTTCAAAAGGCTCTACATGATCCCAGCTGAGGAATAAGGGTCTAGAGAAATCTAGAGAAACGATTTGTCATTTTTTTTTTAAATTATATTTATAACTGACAAAGAAAGTCAAGCGCCCTACAAAAAAAGGTAAAACGACAATGTCAGACAATTTTGAAGTTGGAGGAGAAAATGAGATTGAGATTTTTAATCTACCCTACCTTTTTGAACCGAAGTACACAGATTAAGAACTAACCATGCGTGACCTTTCCAACGTGATTACACAATGCGTAAGGAGCAGAGCTAGTGCAAGACGAGCATTTGTGGTTAAAAAGTATATACATTTGACTTTTTTTTTTTGGAAATGACAGATCGTTTCGCTAGATAAGACCCTTATTCCTCGGCTGGGATTGTATAGAGATCTATGAAGCTGCATTGAAACTGCAGTTTGGACATTTGGCCACCATTGAAGTCCACTATATGGAGAAAAGTCCTGCAATGTTTTCTTTAAAAACTTTATCTTCTTTTCAAATGAAGAAAGAAAGACATGAACATCTTAGATGACAGGAAATTTTGATTGCTTATTGCTTTTCCTACCATGCGACAATGAACAAATGCAGTGGCGCCTCGATTTTTATTTATTAGCATTAGAATGTTTGTTTCACATATTTGTGTACTTGAACATTATTCATGGAACTGTGGGGCTACCTAAAACAAAAACAGTCTAGAGCACAGACCTGGACCCAGACAGTCATGTCTGACGCCTGCAATACATACAGTATTTCTTGCAGACCTGATGCAGCATTTTTTCGCCAAGGTGTTACTGGCAGATTTTCCCCTTAAAGGCTGCTCAGAGAGAAACTAGTGCCTCTGGTGCCTTCTGCCACCTAATGAAGCGCAGCTTCCGACTTTGAAAGACTGTGTGTGTTTATGTGGCTGTGCCCAGAGGTGGAACAGCAGACGCCTCCACTGCAGTGAAAACAAAGCTGCCCAGTGTTGAAACCGTGACCCACTCCAGCTCGGCCGGATCGATGGAGTGCAGAGCAGATTTCTGCCAGCTTCACCCTGCTGGCTCCGCAGTGCTCAGCTCCACGCTCTCAGCCTCTGAACCCTGTCACTGATATATGGGCACTTATTCAAACACTGCATGCTGCTCAATCCTAGTGCGTTAGACCTGACTACAACACAGTCATACATTGGTGATATTATCCTTGGAGGGTTCATAAAAATGGCTTTTTCACAGACTGCTGGAATGACAATAAGACAATATAATTTTTTTCCTCTCAGCATCTGGTTGTGAGATTAAACATTAATGTTTTCCATCCTCAACAGCGCTTTTGCATATTTCTGATTCAAATGCTAAATGACCACTGTTGTGATTATATTACTCATTGTGTTACTTAATCTTCACTGGCATTGCTTTCAAGACTATTTCTTAAACCAATGAAAGTAGCCTGGCTGAGAAACTTTGTCCTTTTTTGTCTATGTTGTTTTGTCACGTTCCCTTGGGTGGCTACCAAAATAAACTAAGGACAGCAAGTAAAAGGTGGCCAGTGGGCAAAAAGTGATGCTGCAAAGAATAGATGCCAAATGCAAACTCTAATTGCAGAAAAATGCTCAACAGCAAGGTACTTGAACTTCTGCCATCGGCTTTTATCGACTGAAATTGTACACCAGCTCCTTGGGAGAAGAACTTGAGTAAGGCAATCAAACCAAAACAATCCTTTACTCTACAACGACATCAGCTGTACTTAAGGCTGCTGGTAGGAAAATCTCACTACGCTCATCATTAGAAAAAGAAAACTGTTTTTGGTACTTGAAAGAATATTACTTTTAGAGATACCACTGTGCCTAATATTTGATCTGGGTTGAGTCAGTTGAAATTCAGTCACAGGAAGATTAGGCTAGGCTCCAATTCATCAATGAAGGGCAAAATACATACACTACCAGTCAAAAGTTTTTGAACAGTAAGATTTTTAATGTTTTTTAAAGTCTCTTTGGCTCACCAAGCTTGCATTTATTTGATCCAAAGTACAGCAAAACAGTACAATTTTGAAATATTTTACTACTTAAAAACTGTTTGAATATATTTTAAAATGTAATTTATCAAAGTTGAATTTTTACCTTCATTACTCCTGTCACAAGATCCTTCAGAAATCATTCTAATATTCTGATTTGCTGCTCAAAAACATGTATTATTATTATTATGTTGAAAACAGCTGAGTAGATTTTTTTTTCAGGTTTCTTTGATAAATAAAATGTTCAGAATAACAGCATTTATCTGAAATAGAAATGTTTTGTAACAATATATATATATAATCACCTTTGATAAAAAAAGTATATATATATGGACTCTAAGCTTTAAAATGGTATAGTGCTCTTTATTTCAGATAAATGCTGATATTTGAATCTTTCTATTCATCAAAGTATTCTAAGAAAAATGCACTCAACTGTTTTAAATACTGACCATAATAATACATTTTATTTTAATATTTAAAAAAAAATACTTTAAAAAGAAAAAGTTTTTTTAAATAGTAATAGTATTTCACAATATTACTGTATTTCTAAACAAATAAATGCAGCCTGGAATTTACAGTCAGCTTTAATTCTGGTTGTCTGTCCAACTTAGCACTATTTTAAGTGCTGTTTCACATAGAAGGTTGTAAACATTTCCACATTCCTTCATCTTATAAGAATTACCCCAATAAACTAGTAATCACCTGTTTTATTGTGAATGACAGACTGTACTCTTCACCAGTTAAGTGTAAGAAAGTAGCTGTATAATGAAATCCAGGGACTTATTATGATAAAACAGTTTTATAACTGTAATTCACAGTCCCTATGATATTGTAACAGCAGTAATACCGATGTTTATATCACTATTGTGTGCCTAGTTAAGCGTATGCAGATTCTCAGTCCCTGAACTGAGAATTAGTGGTCTGCAGGAGCATCTTAACTCTCTGTCAGGACAGACCCAGGCGGCTGTGCTCAGATCAGTGGCCCCTGGCATGGGGCAGAAGCTGTGACAGGCACTGAATAAAACACAAACACAGCGCAGGCCAAGCCTGGCCAGAGCTCTCCGTCTCCCCTTGGTCCCAGGAGGAAGAAGAATGCTGAGTAAGCTCGGTGTGGGGGTGTGTGTATGAGTAGAAACACTGCAGTGCTGCAAGGAAAGACTTTCAACCCCGAAAACAAGGTGGACGGGGCAGGCATATCATTTCAGATGGAGTAAAACAAAGTCGTAGCATAGCACTACATGACCAAATTTAGAAAAATAAAAAATGTAATGATTAGTATAGAAGTCTCTTGTGCTCACCAAGGCTGCATTTATGTGATCAAAAGTACTCTAAAACAGTAATATTTAGAAATATTATTACAAATTAAAAGAACTGCTTTTAGTTTAATATATTATAAAATTTGATTTATTTCTGTAATTTCTGAAAACTGAATTTTCAGCAGCCATTACTCCAGTCTTTAGTGTGACATGATCTTTCAGAATCATTCTAATATGCAGATTTGCTGCTTAAGTATTATTTGTGCTCAGTTATTAATAATGGTTATTATAATCAATGCTAAAAATATTTCTTGAGCTCCAAATCAGCATATTAGAATGATTTCTGAAGAATGAAGAAATGGCTGCTGAAAATTATTTTTTGCCATTACAGGATTTTTTACAAATATTTTTTAAATAGAAAATAGTTCTTTTACATTTTAATAAAATTACACTACCAGTCAAAAGTTTTTGAACTGTATGATTATTTAAGGTTTTTTAAAGAAGTGTCTTCCGCTCACCAAGCCTGCATTTATTTGATCCAAAGTATAGCAAAAACAGTAAAATTTTGAACTATTTGTACTATTTAAAATAACTGTTTTCTATTTGAATATATTTTAAAATGTAATTTATTCCTGTGATCAAATCTAAATTTTCAGCATCATTACTCCAGTCTTCAGTGTCAAATCATTCTAGTATGCTGATTTGCTGTTCAAGAAACATTTATTATTATTATTATCATTAATATTTTTAATAGTTTTGTACATTCTTTTCAGGATTATTTGATGAATAGAAGATCCAAAGATCAGCATTTGTCAAACAGAAAACAGCTATTTTAAGTGGTAAAAATATTTCGACATTTTACTGTACTTTGGATCAAATAAATGCAGGCTTGGTGAGCAAAGGCCTTTTTAAAAAAACATTAAAAATCTTTTGACTGGTAGTATATATTAATTGTGGTCATGACAAATCCTATTAACTACAACAATTGCTCATGAGTGTTATGATGATAAACAACATCAATGGTGATGAATCGTAGTTCATGCATAAATGCAGACACTTCAGCACATGAAAACACAATTTGCATGTGCGTACTCATCGCTCTTGAAAGATCTTGTTTACTCTAAAGCCCAGAGCATTGATTTTATTAAAAATTCACTCCTCCATTTCCATCCCTGACTCACCCCACACTGCTCTGTGTCGTTACCCACATCTACAGGGATGAATGTCACCGACGGGTTCACACTCACACTATCGCTTTCATTCGCCCTGTCCTTCTCTCTCTCTCTGACACACCAACTCTCCAAGTCGCCCCCTATCTCTCTCTCTCTACCACTCTCATGTTTGCTCTTTTGTTGTCTCTTTCTCAGCTTCTGTAACAAACAATCAAAAATTTCGATTTAGACACACATGCTTGTACAATAATCCATATATAGCTCACAGTTGCTAGTTACAGCCTCTGATAATTTACATAAATTCTCCATAATCTGATTGGATACCAAATGGATATGTGTAAACCCTGTAGTTTCAGTAGCCTTGATTTATAGCTGTTGGTTTTGACCATTTATTTTGTTATGTAACCATGCCCAACAGATCTTGAAGGCATAGCAATCTAATAAACTAATTTGGCCGTAAGCGCTGGTATCAGCAGACATGGGCGCATTTAATCAGATCCACGTCATACAAATACAAAACACCTTATCTCTGTTTGTCAGACGCCACTGTTGACAATTCAGCTCGGCGGTTACAGTAAACGTGTTGTTACGGTGGTTTGATGTGGATATTTATTTCTTTACCACTGTGAAAATCCTTTGTACTCATTAGTGGTATATTTGTATTGATTTTTAAACTTAAAACAGATTACAACATAGAATAAATCTGAGAGATTGTTTATGGAATGGCAGCTATGACTTAATTGTATTGAACATACAATACATACCTGTAAATTTTGAATGAATGTTCAATCACATGATATTTTAACTGGGTTCAAAATACTAAACAATCACAGTTGTTTTGGCTGCCATTTTGCAGTACTGTGGTGTGCTGAGCTGTAACACAAGAGTCCCTAAGGATCTTAGAACAGCCATCCAAAACAGACACTGTTCGTATGTAAACACTGTTGCGCCATCTGTTGGCCAAACAGAGAAGCTTTTCCGAGTGGCGCATTTCCTTATAGCTGAAAGAATCTAGAATCTGCTCTGAGGTCGGTGATAACTGGTGCATGTCTCTTCAATCTGTAAGGTATAGAAAACAAAAACAGCTTTTACTGCAAGTCTTTCTACTAGTAAGAGTTTCAGTCAGACATTTCTACTATGGCATGCTTAATCAGCATAATATATCTGATTCTTGTTAAAGCATGTTGATAGAATCGCTCGGTTTTCTGAGATAAACAACATGAGGGGTTTTTGCGCAGCGCTGCCTGTGGTGAAAGGCCTGTACTCAGCATGCCCGACAGACGCTGAGACATGGAGGAGACAAACTGCATGCCAGCACGTAGGCAGCAGCTCTCATCTCCTGCCTCTCCTAAATGCATAATCAATCTTACTTAACGTACCTCCCTCTTTGACACAACAGAGAAACAGCCGTGGGACATGCAGGAATAATCCCTAAGTAACTATAGCATGAAGCACACTGTATGTTAGAATGTTACCTAAACTAAAGTGCTGATGCTCATGGAAAATTTGAAGCTATGATGCTAAGGCATTTTGGAAGGCTGCCAGGGTGTTGCTATCAGGTTGCCAAGATTTTCTGAGTGGTTGCTTGCTGACCTCCAAATCTCTTTTATAATTTGGGGCAGGATTCACAAAAGACTAAACTATTTTCTACGTAATAAATGTAAGCATATTTTGTATTGCAAAACCCCTTTTTTTATTAATGTTCTTATCTTGGTTCTTAAGCTTTTATTATGCCACACTTGCCTGCTTCCCATCATCAGTCATGCATATGTGGGGTAAAACAGTGCTGTTTTATCATACTGGATACATCTGAGTTTGTTGAAAGTTCTGTTGTAATGTTACTCTGTGCATTTGTCACTTGTCTAATACAATGGATACCAAAAGAAAGTGTTTTTAGTGTTTCCATGTTTACTACAAAATAAAACCAGAAATCGAAGGTGTTTGATGTCATTGGCAGGCGATGATCCGTTACACTAATTAAATTCTAATATCTCTGGATTTAAATATTCTTAGTTGGAAACATTTGGGAGTAATGAAAGTACACAACTCAACATATAACACTATTCTAGTGGTTTTTGGATATTTTAATAAAAAAATACATATTGTGCCTTTAAAGTTAGAATAACATTCAACTTAAACGTCTTAAATCCACATAGGTAAGATGTTTACTGGAATGCTAAATTATTAAGCATTAAAGCATAAAATATTATTTTTACTAGGAATGTGCACATCAGGGTCGAACATTAACGAGGGCTTGTGGCAAAAATGGCATCAAAATGAACAAAAATGCCCCAAAAATTTAAGACAAAGGGGCAAAAAATGCACAATTAAACAACATATTATGGCTGTTGCGATTAAAATGAGTGACAATTCATGGAAAATAACATTTAGATTTGCTCATACTGCATCAGATTGCTTTTACACGCTGTTTTCATTTCATTTCTAAATTAATTTCTAAATTATTCTTTTATGGCAAAAATCATTAGGATATTAAGTAAAGATCATGTTTCATAAAGATATTTTTTAAATTTCCTACCATAAATATCTCTATAAATCAAAACTTAATTTTTGATTAGTAATATGCATTGCTAAGAATTTCATTCAGTCAACTTCAAAGGCGATTTTCTCAATATTTCGATTTTTTTTGCACCATCGGATTCCAGAGTTTCAAATAGTTGTATCTCTGCCAAATATTATCCTATCCTAACAAACTATACAGCAATTGAAAGCTTATTTATTCAGATTCGAAATGCTTGTCTGTGAAGTCAGAATGTGACGTGCCAAAATTTTCTGTCAATATTACTAATCATTATTCCAATATAAAGAGCAATACTCTACAATAATGATGACTGTCATAATATTGCAGCCCTATGAGCACCTGTTTTTTACATGTATACACTGTAAAAAATGACCGTGAATTTAACTGTAAAAAAGCTACAGTAAAGTTACAGTAAATAACCGTAAATTGACAATCCCAGAATTCCCTGTGCTACATTTTTTAAAATTTGATTTTTTTTGTTGAAATAACTTTCTTCTTAGTTTTTTCTTAGGGTTGTATGCTTCATCTAATGTTAAATTAATGTTTATTGCCTTATTTCAGTTGCATGTGTGTTATCATTATGGTGTTTAGTGTTTGCGTGAATAACATGTTAATATTTAAAAGCTGCTTGTGATGGGCTTTGGTTCATCATGTGACTTTCTCATCACCACCTGCTTTTGGTGATTATCTGTGTATTACACATATACATAACAGATATAACAGATTTCAGTAATTCAATAGGTTGGTACATTACCATTATATCAGTTAATGAAATTACAGTATTTACCTGTAAATTTGCATGTAAAAAACCTGTAAAAAAGTGAAAACCGTAAACTGTAAAACATTGCTACTGTATTTTTTACGGTAAAATTCCGGCAACCACAGCTGCCGGTTTTCTACGGTCAATTTTACGAATTTTTTTTACAGTGTACTTTAGATACAATTTTAAACAATTTTGTTATTGACAACAGTTTAAAAAACTGATTGAAGTAAGGCAAATGTAAGTATTTGATATTAAATAATAATAATAAGGTGATAATAAAAACTGCCCTCACAAATGTTAAAAATGGAAAAGTCCAGTTCCTTTAATGGAAAAGTTAATTTCTAACCATGGTGCACAAGTAGTCTGAGGTGACAAAAATGATTGATAATATAAACAATGATCAGGTATTACTATATGTGTACTTAAAGGACCTAGGCTACTTTTAGATTTATAATTGCAAGATACTTTTCATTGGCATTCATCACATAATAACTATTTGAAATGGCAAGTGCTGATCTAAGAAAAATAAGTAATTCTTTAAATATTTGAGAACTTTCACTTAAGAACATCCTTACAAACGTTTTAGAATTTATCAAGACATTTCTTGACTTCTTTCTTAAGAAAGTTGTCATGAATCTGACCCCTGGTGTCGAGATGGCTCAGGTCTCTGTTTTTATGGGATTTCCTGTCCATGGTGGAAAAAGTTTATCTGTTTACTTAACAAAAGTAAGAGGACATGCCAAAGTTTATTACCACTGTTCTGTGGGGTTTGTGCAAATCCCCAACAATAAGCAATAATAATAACTTTTGCCTATGATATTTCTACATTTTAATCTTAAACAAGACAATGTCTTTACCTTTCAGTCAGTCGGCTCAAACTCCACAGATTTCTTCTGTATGTTTTTATTAAATGGCATCTTGAAGTCATCAAAGTCCACCTCAAAACTGAAACGCTGCCTCCTCCTTGCTTTCCTATCCATCAGCTCATTGGTAGTCAGCTGATTTTGCCACGTCTACAACAAATAGCAAGAAAAACAGATATTGTAACCCACTTTCTTTTACGTGTGTATGTGTGTGTGTGTGTGTGTGTGTGTGTGTGTGTGTATATATATACGTAAAAGGAGATGAGCACATTTATTTACCGCCACCTGCTGGCAGATTTAGTTTCTAATTTAGAGTATTATTTCATTTAATACTACTGCTACTACTACTACTAATAAAAACATTAAAGGGATAGTTCACCCAAAAATGTTTAATACTGTCATCATTTACTCACCATCATGTCATTTCAAACCTTTCAAATCATTGCAGCCTAAACGTTTATGTGTAATAAATTTTATGTTGAATCAAATAAAATATTTCTTTCTAAAGCTACAATTTGTAATGTCTACTTGATACTTTCTCGTTCAACACAAAAATAATTTTAAATAATCCTTGGTGGGTATTTTCACAGTCAAATTTATTTTGTGATTAATTAATCAAAACATCATGTAATTAATTAGATTAAAATTTTTAATTGACTGATAGCCCTAATATATATGTAGAATAATTCTTAATGAACAGTAGAATGAGAGTAAGAAATTTATATGCAAACTGTGTTAACATGAAAACACTTTTTATTATTAGTTCATGAGTCCACTGTGGCCATTATTAGTCCACTGTGCTCACACCCACCTAGATCACTGTTCTGTGTGCGTACACCTATGAATGGTGTCCAGCTTACCGTTCTTGGCACAAAACTGATGTCCAATTTGTTGAGCTTGCCGCTAGTGATCTGAGTGCTGTGCACGATAACACTGTCTTTCTTCATTGCTTTTTTGACTGCTGAGTTCGAGGAGGCTGTAGGAGTGGGAACGGTGCCCTGCTGTGAAGATAAAGCACCAACACCATAATCAAGACACAGTGGACGTGATGACACACTGACAATGGTGTGACTTTCAACAAAGGTTCAGCAGGCTTTCCCTGAGCACACTCATGAGTCACAAAGCCGACAGGGCCTTGTTGGGGGGTAATGTGACACGTCTGGACTCATTTACTTACTCTTTGCTTGGGTTTTCATTTTCTGTGTCATCTCATTTCCCTTGCCAGATTGGTTAGATCACAGCTCTTATGCAGTTTCAATTTTATATTTGAAATGACACAGCAATTTCTAAAATGAAAATTATTGTGAATAGTACTTGAGAAATATATAGTAAAAAACTATATATATATAAAATGTAATTTATTCTTGTGATTTTAAAGCAGAGTTTTTGGCATCATTACTCATAACATGATCCATCAGAAATCATTCTAATAATCTGATTTGCTGCTCAAAAAACATTAATTATTATTTTATTGAAAACTGCTGATTAGATTTTTTTTAGGTTTCTTTGATGAATAGAAAGTTCAGAATAACAGCATTTATCTGAAATAAAAATATTTTGTAGCACTATAAATGTTAAACTTGTTAAACTTTAAGTTTTTGAATGATATGGTGTATAATGTTACAAAAACTTTTTATTTCAGATAACTGCTGATGTTTGGATCTTTCTATTCATCAAAGTACTAAACTGTTTTAAATAATAATAATAAATATTTTTTGAACAGCATTTTAAAATGTAAAATATATTAAAATAGATAGCACAGCAGTTTTATATAGTAAACCATTTTACAATATTACTGCTTTTGCTGTTTTTTGGATCAAATAAATGCAGGCTTAGTGAGCAGAAGAGAATTCTTTAAAAAAAAAAATCTTACTGTTCAAAAACTTTTGACTAGTAGTGTATTACATACTTTGTAATAATGAGAAAAGGTATGTTGTTAATGTCGGCGTGAATTGGAAATTAGGATTATCTTTTATTACATACTGCAATGTATAGCTGAGTGAAATAGCTTCTCAATAAAGAAAAAATGTAGGGAGGGGTATGACTTTGTCAGAAATTGATTAGCTCGTCGACCATTGTCATTTGCTCATGTGAGTGTCGATATGTCGAAATAAATATGTTAAGTCACATACAGTACATGTGTTCTACCTTTTCTTTTAAAGAACCAGGGGTTGAGGCCGGCGTTAGTTTTCGGTGGACTCTGACAGGCTGTGGTTTCTTATTCTCCTTCAGTCTGGGTAGCGTATTAATCTTCGCCTGGATCAAATCCACCACCCTGAAGTCTGCATAAGCGTGGGCGACGTCCAAGCAGTTTTGCTCTGCAATTAAAAGATTGAAAGTTCCTGACTCAAATGACAGCAGAGCCAAAGTTGATCTATCCCAGAGATTTAATGCACTGTAAATCAGGGTGTTCATAAGAAGAGTCCTCCAGCAAAGATGAGGTGGCATTGTGGGAAGGACGTAAACAGTGTGCACTTAGATAGTTATGAAATTGAGAAGGTGTTTGTGGTTCAATAGATTTAAAATCGATCAAGATGTTGAAGATGTTTTACAATAGTTCTTTGCTAGAAAGGGAACTGTACCTGTCTTGTTTACTGCATTGACCTTGGCCCCAGCTTTGATGAGGTACTCCACACAGGACGGCCTACAGCTCTCAATGGCTCTCATTAGGGGAGTGGCTCCATTGAGGGTGGGTGGGTCCACTGAAGCTCCTGCCTCCAGCAGCAACTGTATGATGTCCAGCTGTCCTGCATGACAGGCATGATGTAGAGGAGTCCAGCTGAACTGATCACATGCATTCACATCAGCCCTGTGATGATCATCACATCATCATCATCATTTGGGTATCATTGGGGATCATTTTTACAAATGTTATATAGTCCACCCAATTTTTTTTTTTTTTCACTCACTGTCATGTCATTCCAAACCTGTATGACTTCCTCTTTGGAACATCAAAGAAGATATTTTGAAGAATGTTGGTAACCAACACTTTTAATTCCCATTGATTTCCAAGTCAAAGGGAACCAAAACTGTTTGGTGACCAGCATTCTTCAAAATATCTTAATGCATTTTATCATTTTACTTTGCCTTGCAAAAGTATTAATTTTTCATGTTTTGTTATGTTGCAGCCTTATGTTAAACTGCTTTAAATTACTTTTTCCCCACATCAATTTACACTCCATACACCATAATGACAAAGCAAAACACTGATTTGTGACAACTTAGCAAATTTATTCAAAATAAAACACTGAAATAAGTACATTTCATAAGTATTCATACACTTAACTCAGTACTTTGTTGAAGCACCTTTACAACCAAAGTCTTTTTGGGTATGATGTGACCAGCTTTGCACATCTGCATTTGGCAATTATCTGCCATTCTCTGCCTTCCCTTCAAGCTCTGTCAGATTGGATTGTTGCTGGCAGACATTTTCAGGTTTCTACAGAAATATTTGATTGCGTTCATGCTAAGGCTATGCCTGGGCTAGTCAAGGACATTCACAGACTTGTATATAAGCCACTCTTGCTATGTGCTTAGGGTCATTGTCCTGTTGGAAGGTGAACCTGCCCAGTCTGAGGTTCTGAATGCTCTGTACTGGGTTTCATTAAGGCTATCTCAATATTTTAGTGAATTGAGCATTCATTCTACTCTGTTAAGTCACTCAGTCCCTCCCGCTGGAAAACAGACCCTCAGCATGATGCTGCTACCAGCACAATTTACTTTTATAGTCCATCTGCCATCAGTGGTTCAACCATAATTTTACGAAGCTACAAGAATACTTTTTGTACGCAAAGAAAACAAAAATAACGGTAAAATTATGGTTGAACCACTGATGGCAGATGGACTATTTTGACAACGTATTTCATATGTTTCTAAGCCTTGACAGTGTAATGTACTTGACAGTCAATGGGACAGTCAAAAGCTACCGGATTTCATCCAAAATATCTTATTTTGTGTTCCGAAGACGATCAAACCTTTTACGAGTTTGGAACGACATGGGGTGAATAATGACAAAATTTTCATTTTGGGGTGGAGTAACCCTTTAAGATCATGGAGATCAGCTAGAGTGACCATTAGCTTTGTGGTCACCAGTGTAAATATATAAAGCCCTTCTCATTAATTGCTCAGTTTGGCCAGGAGGCCAGCTCTAGGAAGAGTCCTAGTTGTTTCAAGCTTCTTCCATTATGGATAATGGAGGCTACATGCTTCTGTGAACCTTCAATGCAGCAGAATTTTTTTCTGAACTCTTCCCCAGATCTGTGCCTTGACACAAGCCTTTTTCTGAGCTCTGCAGGCAGTTATTTTAATCTTGGTTTTTGCTCTGATATGCATTTTCAGTTGTTAGACCTTATTTGAGAGGTGCGTGCCTTTCCAAATCATACCCATTCAAATGAATCTGCCACAGTTTAACTTTACTCGAAGTGTAGTAACATTTACAAGTGATATGAATGCTCCTGAGTCCCAGAAAAGGGTATAAATACTTATGCAATGGAATCATTGCACATTGCACATAAGGCTGCAACATAACAAAACATGAAAAAAATAAAGGGGTGAGAATACTTTTCCAAGGCACTGTAAGTCAATTCTTATATGTTCATTAAAACTTACCCATTATCAAGGAGGAATTTTGCCACTTCGTAGTTCCCACTTGCACATGCAGCCATGAGTGGCGTCTTGTAAAAGCGATCTTTCACATCTACAGGAATCTTTTGGCTGAGTGCCAACCTTAAAGACTCAATATCCCCTGTTTTAACACAGTAGTTCATATTTATGTATATCTTTTCAGGCTCATCAATGTACCATGCTGTATCATCTTCGATAGAATTCCCTGGTCGATGATCTCGGTCATATCTGTGGGTGTCTGTAGCATGCTGGTAACTTTCAATCAAAAACTGCGGTGGCCCACCATCGTCGCGCCGATGAATGAGATCAGGTGGAACAGTGCAGATGGGCAGCGGTGCAATGAACTTTGTCTTTTTGGTCTTTCCTGCCTTGGTTGTTTTCTTCTTCTTAGGCCCGTAAGAAGCCATAACATATGTTTTCGGAAGATATTTGAGACCTTTTAGGAAGTCATTTATATTTATAAAGGCCTCTCGTCTCTTATCAAGAGCAAGCAGAAGAGCATGAATTTGGTTATCATCTAAAGGAGCGTGAAGTTCCTGAAGAACAGACATAAACGTCGCTCTGGACACCATCTCTATTCCCATGTAGCCGTCTGATGCTGACTCAAAAGCACTTCTCAGTGCATTCTCATTTTCATGAGACCAGTCATGAAGCGTCAGAGCCCATGGTTCATTCGTGCCACCCGCTCCTTTTGAGAACTTTCCATGCAGTCGTTCAGCCTTCTTTAGCTCTTTTACAGTGGCTTTGTGACTACAGTCCTTAGCAATCTGACGGGGAAGCAGACCTTCTTGGTTCTTCAGTTTGGGATTGCATCCTAAAGTAGGAATTTGAATCTTTAAAGCATCAAATACAATATTTCAAATTAAGTTTAGCTTGTTCCACATCAAGAAGCATGACTGCTTTTATGGTAGGGCTGCAGGTGTGATTTTTCTGAGAAATATTTAGGACTATGGGGACCATATGGGTGCCATTATTTCAGTGACGTGAAATGGTTGCTACTGGTGCTACCTGTTGCTATTTTTACCACAACACAACTCGGATAACAAAATACTGATGCGATGACCACAGCTGTTGAAAGAGCTTACAGGTGGCAATGGATATGAGCATAGGCTTAAACCAAATGAAGAACCAAGGAGTGTCCCACAAGGATTCTAAACACCTCTGGATATCAAGTTAAATCAATGCTAAGAAACTTCTTCAGTGGCTGCGGTGTCATGACAAGCATTGGCATCTTGTGTTTCTTGTATCTGCCGTCTATAAGTTCTTTCAGTAGCTGTGGTCTAATAAAAGCCTCAAAGGCATCAGGCCCAAGGTGGAGAGAACAAAGACGCGGGTCTTTAGGAAGTTTTGTTTGTCCACAGGCATCTTCCCATTCTCCTCTTATTGCTTATAAAGCATTGAAGACTTACATCGCTTCTCATTGCCCTTCGACTGAAAATGACAACCAAAAGCCGCACAACGTGGCATCATATCAGTATTTTATTTTCCGAGTTGCTTATTCAAAGTTGTGTTGCTGTAAAAATAGCAGTAGCTCAACGAGTTTCATGTCATCAAAACAATAGCGCCCCCCTTAGTCCAATATGTATAGAACAATGTGGATTTTTAAAATAAGTCTAGATTTTCTACAACATATAGTAATACAAAGCCATACAAGTCTTAGTACCCGGGATTCCTTCAGCTGGTTTATGAGAATTTCCCATTAATGAAGGGAAAATAAACTTTCCTAATAAAATAAATAAATTTAAGAAAAGAATCACAAAATACAGTGAATATACCCTATTTTGTCATTTTCAGGTATAGTCAGTTGTTTTACTATTGATATTCTTTTTGTCATTGAGAATTTACAGCCACCACCTTTAAAAAATACTAATAAGCAGCCATTCTCCCCTGGTTTATTGATTCTGTTTGGCTTAAAATAAATTGATTTACCTCTTTGAGCTAGAAACCTGCAGCAATCTGTGTAGCCACCAGAGGCAGCAAAGTGCAGTGGTGTATCCCCTTCTGATGTTACCGCTCCAAAGTCTGCTGCATATGCAGACAACACCTTAATGATCTGGATAAAAAAGGTAGTAATGATAATCATTGGGAGAAATACACACGTGAAATACAAGTGCTAGGACAGTTTCATTCAATGACAGCAAATTTTATCACTCTTTATATAACTGTTAAATAACAACAGATGTGATCCTAACTTCAAAGAAGCCTTTTTCAGCTGCAAAGTGAGCTGCATGGAATCGCTTCTTATCCAGGGCATTGACGTTTCCTCCTTTCCTGAGGATGACTCTTACAAGATCTATTGCTCCCGCTCTGGTGGCCTCCATCAGAGCTGTCCGACCTGTTTCCTGAAATATCATACACACAAAAGTAAAACTTTTGATTTCTCAAGTGCACTTTTTAAATATACACTACCAGTTAAATTTTTTTGAGCAGTAAGATTTTTGATGGTTTTTAAAGAAGTCTCTTCTGCTCACCAAGCCTGCATTTATTTGATCCAAAGTACAGCAAAAATTTTGAAATATTTTTATTATTTAAAATAACTGCTTTATTACAATTACATTTAAATAACAAACTTTGGATCAAATAAATGCAGAGTTGATGAGCAGAAGAGTAAGAAGCGATCTTACTGTTTAAAAACTTGACTTGACTGGTAGTGTACATATACACACACGCTTCAAATATACAAAATCTCTGCAAGTGCACATTCAAATAAGTTTGCAGTCCATCTCAGGGAAAGTGGTTTTAAATATAACATTTTCAATTATACAGGAAACCTTTGCAAACCTGATTTGTAGCATTAGGGTCTGCTCCTCTCTCTAGGATACTGAGACACATTCCTTCACAGTCCTGAGCTTGTTCACAGGCCAGCAGAAACACTGGCATCCCAGTTTCTGAAACATTGTTGACATCTGCATTGCTGTTAAGGGCCACCTGGAGGCAGTGCATGTGCCTTTTGGTAGGGTGGATGCAGTAGAAGAGCAAGCCTGGGAGAGAAGCCAAAATACAGATTACTCAGATCGGTTTACACACTAGTTTTACTGGTCGTGCCATGCCCTGATCTGTAATTAGATAGACTGCATACAGTAAATCTCCAAAATGGCAGGATGCTGCCAGCCATTGATGATCTCTGTGGACTCTGTGGTTGCTGTCAAAATGTCTTATAAAAAATAATTGTTGGTGAGGTGTAAAATACCGGAAGCCTCATTAATATCTAACCCTAGAGAGAAAGAGATTGTATATTGGTAAATAAAATTTAAACTTCTATTCAGTACGTTGATATTGATCCTGGCACAAACAGAAGCTTTTAACAGTTGCATGCATATTTTTATGGACAACAATGGAAAAAAAAAAGTGTCAGTTAAACTATATTACCTTTTCCTTCTTTGTCTACAAGTTTCATGTCTGCGTTGTTCTTGGCCAGTAGAGACACGATACCGTCATATCCGAGCTCTGCGGCCAGCATCAGGGGTGTTCGCCCCCTCCTGTCTTGCATGTCTGGATGGGCACCTTGAGCTATGAGGAACCCCAGCATGTCGGGTTTGTTGCTCACCGATGCCAGGTGCAGGACGCCATTCCCCTCGCATGGCTCGGTGAGATTTATGAGGTCATGAACACCCATGCTGATTAATTTCTCTATGTATGGCTTATCTCCATCCTGGACACACTGAAGCAGCCGGTAGATCTGCAAAACTTCAAGCCGTCCCTTGGCCAGGTTGGATGACATCCTGAACTTGAAAATATAAAATTAATGTTGAATTTGTAGTTTTTTTTTCCATTATCCTGGTGTTTTGAACACTACCAGTCAAAAGTTTTTTCTTCAAAGAAGTTTGTTGACCAAGCCTGCATTTATTTGATCCAAAATACAGCAAAAGCAGTATTATTATGAAATATTTTCACTATTTAAAATAACTGCTTTCTATTTGAATATATTTTAACATGTAATTTATTTCTGTGATCAGATCTAAATTTTCAGCAATATTGCTTCAGTCTTCAGTGTCACATGATCCTTCCAAAATCATGTTAATATGCTGATTTGCTGTTCAAGAAACATTTATTATTATTATTATTATTAATATTTAAAACAGTTGAGTTTTTAATTTTTTTCAGGATTCTTTGATGAATAGAAAGATCCAAAGTTCAGCATTTATCTGAAATAAAAGCTAAAGGTTACAAAAGATTTCTATTTCCATTTTTGTTTTTGTTTGAGCAGCAAATCAAAAGAATGATTTCTGAAGGATCGTGTGACTGAAGTAATGATGCTAAAAATTCAGCTTGAAATCAGAGGAATAAATTACATTTTAAAATATATTAAAAAGAAATCAGTTATTTTAAATAGTAAAAATAATGTTACTGTTTTTGCTGTACTTTCGATCAAATAAATGCAGACTTGGTGAGCAGAAGAGACTTCTAAATATCTTACTGTTCAAAAACTGACTGGTAGTGTAGGTTCCTTTAGGAAGTAAAATTTAAAAGTAAAAAGTAAAAGTAAAAGTAAAGTGAAATTTAAAAGACGTAAATGAAACAAATAGTGAATAATTCACTTCCACTGTGTTTATATGTAATCATGTCATCCATAAAAAGTAACTGTAATCTGATTATGAGCATTTTAAAATCTCGCAATTTACCCCAAGTCTAATGTATGCCCTTTAGCTTTAATATTTACGTGATTTTTCAAAGCAAATATTTATTTTTTTCATGAATATTCAATAAAAAGTAATTCTGATAGTTTGGGGACCCGATTTTCTTTTTTTCCCTTACTGTTTACTTAGGAGATTTGGTAACAATATCTGATAAACACGTTTCTAAAAGACTACATTCAATGTCAAACAACATTCAGATTCCCTTACCTGCCTTCGGTTACTAAAATCCTCAGTATGTTAAGTAAATGTTCCGTTCAACATGTTTCCAAGCGTGTGCTCGCGGTGTGTCTCTATGGCAACAGCACGCCGTGAACTCTTAAAAAGCTTCTTCAAGAAGTAAATTCCGCCTCAATGTCCCCGCCTCTTTTTTGTATTTAGAAGCGGCCCAAGATAGAATTACCGCACTTTTACGTGATCACTTGACCTGGGTTGAGTAGCCTGAGGAGAAACGGTGTATCAGTTTTCATGGAAATGTCTTCAAGCGTAACTTTTTGTATGAGTGGCAGTAAGTGACATCTATCACAAAGAGAGGCTTCCTCACGCCATGCTCATAGTCGAAGTCGAAGTCATGCATAATTTAATGTTATCATTATAGCCCGTGCTCATTCATTCTCAAGAAGGGGGTACAGTTCAACAAGGAAAATGTGGCGAAGATTTAAGATTGTCCACTAGAGGGCGCGAACTCAACATAAGTAGTAGCCCGCGCTTTTTTAGCCAATGATAAAACACAATCTGCTTTTACATTTTTGTGATTGGCTATTGTGTCTTTGGAGCTTGTGGTTACTGGGAAGGGTAGCAACTACATAAGAACACGCTGAAAATCATAAGAAATTTGTGAAAAATATTTTAATTAAAAACTAGCATTGCAAACATACTGTATATCCAATATATAACATTCAGCTTTGAAGACGTTATGATTATTTTGTGCTGAGAGGACCATTTGGATTGCACAGCAGTCAGATACACTTTATTTGCATAATTATAATACTGTTTTGTAATGCCTGTAGTGAGAAGATGAGACATAAAAATGTCAGATTTGAACATATGTGACCCTGGACAACAAAAGCAGTCATAAGTGTCAGTGTTTGGTAAAACTGAGATTCATACATAATTTGAAAACTGAACAAATAATCTTTACATTGATGTATGTTTTGTTAGGATAGGGATATTTTGCAGAGATACACCTATTTGCAAATCTGGAATCTTAGTAATGCATATTACTGATCAAAAATTAAGTTTTGATATATTTATGGTAGGAAATGTACAAAATATCTTCATGGAACATGATCTTTGCTTAATATCCTAATTATTTTTGGCATAAATAAAAAATCGATTTTTCGAAAAATCGACTATTGCTACAACTATACCTGTGCAACTTACGGCTGGTTTTGTGGTTCAGGGTCACGTATGGTTCAGGTTATGCCTGGACACTTGATATAACCTGGTCCCAATTACAAATTGAGCAAATCAGCTGTCTTGCAACAAAATGAAACATTCTGAAGTAAAGACCTTTTAAGGAATTCCTTTCTTCTGAGGGTTAAAATGGAATAAATGGTCTCATAGTACTAGACTCAGTGCAAAGTCCTTTAAAATCCCTTTGTATTAAAGATAACATTAGGCGTAGACCACCAAGACAGCTAATGTCACACGAATACATGTCTGGCAAAGAAACACATTCTGAGCTGTTAGATTTAGTCTATTTAGAGAACATCTGCAGTCCAAAGAGGCTAAATAAAAATCCATTTAAGAAAAGATGGCCGGGATGAAATCTTTTCTGCATCTAGCACAAACAGCTTTGAGAGTTTTCTTTGGAAGAGTCACCAGAGAATGGGTTACAGAAGCTTCCTGATCTATAGCCTCTGGCATGTCTAAAAATGTCCCTCTCTGCACAGTCTGCTTGATTTTGAATTCGTCCTTTTATAGTTGCTTTTCCAAATTTGGAGATTAAGTGAAGAAATGTGCCGCAAATATGAAAGAATAACATGGTGAGGAAATGGGAAATAATAGAAAATATCACGTGTAGTATTTATTGTATCCATCTTTAAAAAGCCTGAACGGAGCCTTTGAGGGAAAAACATCTTCCTCGTTTTAATATGAAACCACAGCAATGGTACACATGGATCCATATTTTCTCATGGTCTTTGGATTCCTTTTTCTTGAGGTGTATTTTAGTGAAGCTTGAAAGATAGAAGGAGATAATGATGTGCATAGTAGTGTGATACTTTATGCTTTTCACATACAGTATGTTGGCCGTGGTTTTTGCATTAGCATTTTCTGAGAGCATAAAAACAGCATTTCTTAAAAAAAAAAAGTTGTGATTGCATTGATTGGATAACATCATTCTGATCTCTTCTGTGCCAACAAGTGATGTGGATGTGTTAGTTTTTTAGAAAGATCTTTGCTGTCCTCAGTTGCATTTTAATATAAGCAAACATGACCACTCACATACAGTTACAGTATATGAAAATATATGATTTGTCATTTGAATAAATGTAAAACACATAACCATATATATATATATAAAAAAAAATCTCAGTCCATTTTTGTAATAATAGACAAAAAAATATATCCTTGTGTTTCCTTATGGCCTGTTATAAAAAAAAAAAACCTGCATATGAATTGTATCATAAACCTTATTTAATACTGAATATGTAGAACTGTTCAAATTTTTACATCTGACATTGTCCATGAGTCTCAGATGGGTCTTACTATATGTCGTCTGTTTCCTCATAGAGCAACATCCCACTGAAGATCGTAAGGGGCTCCACAGAGTGGGCAAGTTTACCTGTGACCAGGTCAATGCAGACAGTTTCTCCCTCCTGCAGAGGAAGTATAATATTGAAGATGACCAGGGAGCCAGGAGTGTGCCGTGCCTCTGCCATGGGTTTCTCAAGCCCCTCGGGCTGGTAGCCTGCTGAATCTCCACGGGCAATTCCATAATTGGATTTAGACAAGACTGCCTCAATCTTGACGTTCTTGTGACCTGTCAGGACTGCACTGAAGAAGTATCGCCCCTTCACAGGTGCAGTGAACATACCTGTCAAAATACATTTAGTGAGAGAGTTGTATGATTATAACGGTCCTTAATTCACATATAGCATACTTGTCTTTAACATACCTGTCTGTGGATTGTAGGCATTTCTTTCATTGACAAAGACCTTGTTGAAGACAATAGTTCCTGCATTTGGTTGCGGCCGTGTGAGTGCTGCTGAGAACGACATTCTTGGGACATGTGCATCCTCTCCAGAAGGTCCTGGTAAGCAGGAGAAGAATAGAGAAACAATTATTTATTAGTAGAAATATAATTTTATTAGTAGAACATTTTTTAATAGAAAGAGCACTGACCTTGTTCACCTCTGAGGCCTAAAAAAAAAAAAAAAAAAAAATTGTAAGTTTGTTCAGGTATTGTTGTGTAAAAAAATATATATTCACTGCCGTTCAAAAATTTGGGATCTTTGTTATTAATTAAGTTTTTATTTATTAAGGCTGCATTTATTTTATCGAAAATCCAGAAAAGAACACATATATTATTTCAATGTAAAATAGCTGTTTTCTATGTGAATATATTTTAAAATATAGTATATTCCTGTGAAGCAAACTGAATTTTCTGCATCATTACTACAGTCTTCAGTGTCACATAATCCTTCAGAAATCATTCTAATATGTTGATTTATTAGCAATGTTGAAAACAGTTGTGCTGCTTAAAATATTTAGTTGGAACCTGTGGTACTTTTTTCAGAACTCTTTAATTAATAAAAAGTTTATTTAAAATATAAATATTTTTATAGAATGTCTAACAATATAAACTATAATTTAAAAGTTTGTGGTCAGTAAATTTTAATTTTTGAAAGAAATTAATAGTTTTATTCATTAAGGATGTGTTAAATTGATTAAATGTGATAGCAAAGACTTATATTGTTACAACAAATTCATATTTTGAATAAATGCTGTTCTTTTGAACTTTTTATTAATCAAAGAATCCTGAAAAAACCACAGGTTCCAAAAAAATATTTAGCAGCACTGTTTCCAACATTGATAAAAGTAATAAATCAGCATATTAGAATGATTTCTGAAGGATCATATGACACTGAAGACTGGAGTATTGGCTGATGAAAATTCAGCTTTGCAGGAATAAATGATATTTTAAAACATCTTAAAATAGAAAACCGTTAATAATATTTCACAATATTACTGTTTTTTCTGTATTTTTGATCAAGCAGCCTTAATGAGCATAAGAGAATTAAAAAATACATGAAAAATCCTGCTGATCCCAAACTATTATATATAACTATATTTATTCATTTTCTTGTGTCATTTATTTACCTGGGGGTCCTATTGGCCCCACTTTTCCTTGTGGTCCTTCTCTGCCTGGAGGTCCTCGTGGCCCAGGTGGTCCTTTGGATCCCTTCTCTCCTTGAGGACCACGTAGTCCAGGAGGTCCTGAGAATTGGTCCAGAAGACATTGCTTTGGTTTTTTTTACATTCAAAAACAACTTAAAATGGACAAATAATGCATAATGTGTCCGATTGTTTTTCCATAGATTTACGTATTCTTAGCACAAATGTAACATACCAGTAAAGTCCTGTTCAGTGAAGCTCTGGAACTCCTTGAGAACATTCAGTACGGAAGAGTTGAGGTTGTTCATTTTGCCGTGAATGTTCTCTAAGTGAACTCTGTGAATGCTGTTAATGGCCTCCCCATGAGAGATAACTGTGGAGTTTAGGTCATTAACACATGTCCAAAGCCCAGAGACGTGCTTGCCCAGGCCATCTTTGATTGTCTGAAGGTTTACGGACAAGGAATCCAGTCTACCGCAGACATCCTCCATCTTCGAGAGCCTCTTATCCAGCCCTTCTCGAGAAAGTTTGCATTCTCCCATTTCAATCATCAAATTACTGTTAAAGCTACTGATGTTATCAAAACGCAGTTTACTGTCTTCTTTGTGCTTGCTCAAATCATCCTGAATCTCATGTAACTCTGAGAAAATTCGTTCCTTAGATGAGTCCAGATCTGAAATAGAGTTGCCATGCCCATGTATGGTGTTCCTGAGGCCTTTCAGAGTGTCATTGATGGAGCTGAACGTTTGGATTACATCTGTGAGCTCACCCTGAATGGACTTGAGGTCTTTGCCAAGCTTTCGAGTTATGGTATTTTGATTATCTATGTTTCTCTGATGGTCAGCCATGCTGATCACGCATTGACCTGTGCATTTCTCAACCTCTTCTTTCAGTTTGCCCACTTCCTCCTGGAGGTTTGAGCACACCTGGGAGCAAGCATACTCATCTGCATCTACCTTTCTGCGTAAATCTGTAAGTTCTCCCTGGAACCTGTTAAAAGCATGGCTGGTCATGTTCCTAATTGTTTTAAGTTCGCCTTCTATTGAATTGCATACGTCGCAATCACGTAACATATTTTCTACATCGGTGACTACTTGGTTAAAGTGCTCTCCATTGTGTCCTGTCAGATCCTTAATTTTTTGAACATCGCTGGTTAGATCGATAATACGGTCCAATAAGGAGTCACCAGACACACTTAAATCATTTAGTTTGGTGTCAAACTTCTTAATGTCCTCCTCATTGGCAACAACCTTCCATTCCAGGCTTTTCACTGTATCTGCTGTCTCACTCCCTTTTGAAACGCACGTCTCTGTGCACAAATTAATCGCTGACTTAAGCCCACTGTCGAGATCATTTGTTTTGTTCCCCAACCTTTCCAGATCATTTTTGTGATCGTTAATGAAACGCTTCAGGTCTTGGACATCAATCTCCATGGTAGATATTCTATAACCATGATCATCATTTCGATTGAGGACAGAGTTCTTTATCTGACTGATCTCTCGCTGGACAAACTCCTTCATACTTGTCTCAGTATGGGAGCATTTTTGCTCAGTTTTTCTCACAGTTCCATTCAGTCTTCTCTCCAGCTCCCTAAGACGGGTGTTAAGTTTTTCATCAAGCGCTTTTCCCCGACCGCCATTGCCATTACCTGATCCTCTCAACTCTTTCTCAAGACGTCCTCTAAGGGTATCATATGTCTCTGCAGTCGAACTGACCTTCCTCTCAATGGCGCCAAGCCTCCTGTCCAGATCGTTTAGGGAATCACAGCAACTCTGATAGTGTGATAGCTCCTTCTTGAGCAAGTCCACAGTTTGTTGGTGGTGCTGCTCAATCACACTGATATGTTTCTCCAGCGCTCGGATCCTCTCTCTGTCTTCCTGCTGTTGCGTTTGAATGCTTTCCACTCCGGTTTGGCATGACGAGCAAGACAGCGTCACCCGCCGTTCCAGCTCTCTGAGAATCTCCTCTTTAAGTGTGCCGTAGCGACTGTCCAACTCGTTTCCGATTCCATTGCCGCTCACAAGGTGGTTGTTGATGCTGGTGAGGGTTTTGTCATGGACTTGTGTCATGTTGTCCAGCTTGTCCAGCTTGGTCTGGATGCTGTGAATGGTCTCTCTCATCCCTGGCTGGGCAGCGTCAGCCAGATTGTTGCCACCACTGATGCCTTCCCTTTGAGATTCCTCAAGTAATTTCTTGTTCATGTTGTGTAGGGTTGTTTGGAGGTTGTGAATTTGTTCCTCAAGTTGTCTCATCTTGTCGCTGTCATTTCTCCCTAGGAAGGACATTAATTAGACAAATAAGTAATTACTAATTCGAATTTTAATCATTCAGGTATGTTCAAACTTTTGACTGGCAGTTGAAGTTAAAAGTTTACGTATACCTTGCAGAATCTGCAAAATGTTAATAATTTTCCAAAATAAGTTAATTTTTATTTATTACTGACCTGAATAAGATATTTCACATAAAAGATGATAAAAATATGACCCTGTTCAAAAGTTTACATACCCCTTATTCTTTATGCTGTGTTGTTACCTGAATGATCCGCAACTGTTTTTTTTTTGTTTGTTTTGTGATAGTTGTTCATGAGTCTTTGTTTGTCCTGAACAGTTAAACTACCCGCTGTTCTTTAGAAAAATCCTTCAGTTTCCATAAATTTTTTTTTTTCTCGCATTTTTGTGTATTTGAACCCTTTCCAACAATGACTGTATGATTTTGAGATCCATCTTTTCACACTGAGGACAACTGAGGGACTCATATGCAACTATTACAGAGGGCTCAAACACTCACTTTTCCAGAAGGAAAAACGATGCATTAAAAGCCAGGGGTGTAAACATTTGAACAGAATGAAAATGTGTACATTTTTCTTATTTTGCTTATATATATATATATATATATATATATATATATATATTTATTTATTTTTTTTATTTATTTTTTTTTTTATTTAGTACTGCCCTTCAGAAGCTACAGAAGATACTTACATGTTTCCCAGAAGACAAAATACCCTAATCTTCAAATTCAAAAAGTTTTTGGCTCTTAATGCATTATGTTTCCTTCTGGAGCATCAGTGAGCGTTGTTGAATAAAGTTGTTATTTTGTTTTCTTTGCACACAAAAAAGTATTCTTATAGTTTAATAAAATTGCGGTTGAAACACTGATGTCACATGTACTATTTTAATGATGTCCTTACTACCTTTCTGGGCCTTGAATGTGGTAATTACAATGCTGTCTATGCAGGGTCAGAAAGCTTTTGGATTTCATCAGAAATATCTTAATTGGTGTACTGATGATGATGAACAAAGGTCTTACGGGTTTGAAATGATGAGGGTTAGTAATTAATGACAGAATTTTTACCTTCTTCACCAGTAGATCTGCCTCTGCCATCACTGCAGTCATCTCCTGAGTAGCCGTGACAGCACTTCCATTCCATCTCTGTGACCATTTTATAGGCAACCTTGTACCGTGGTTTTCTATAGGTCCGATACCTGTGGTGCAAGATATTTCATCATATGCAGTTCTAGCAAGTGCTGAAACTATGAATATGATCTCTATGTATAATGTGTTTGCTGTAAAAAAGTAAGCTTTTACATATCTGTGACATTTCTGAAACTTGCCACTTAAAGTTGTCAGGCTTAATTTAATCATCTTTCAAGAGTTTAACCAGAGAGTCTTTAATGGCACTTGTCAAGTAGGCAGAAAATATTTCCTTTCCGTTCATATCCTTGGCTATGTATCGCTTTTCAAAAGCCCACAACTCTGCTAGGCAACAGTACAATAGAGGCCTGTTCTTCTATTTCTTTGAGCTGTTGTTTCTGGGCATGTTTTTGTTATTTTATTCAGTTCAAGCTTTCAATACGTCGTTAAAAACTTTGAAAGTGTTTGCTTTGCTCTGGCAAGCCTCTTGTGTGTCTACTTAACTTTCAAGTGCAGTTGTTGCTATTATTAGAACATTGTTTATGCTCCATTCATACTTGTGATGTGGCTTCTGTATTTTATAGGAGACTAGTGTTATGGACTTCTTTGAAGATCTCGGATAAATCTGAGGTTTTTCAAGACCTAAGATGAAGGTCAACTTGATCTTGGACTTATGAGTGAATGTGTTCTTTAAAAAATGAGTAAAATAACAATATTATAACCAGCTTTCTGGTACATTAGCAGTTTCATCTGAAAAAGATTTCTGTCTCAACTTCTCTCATTCCACACATAGTTCTGGTGGACATGCGTCCAGTTCAGTGAGGGACATGTGCCAAACATTTCCCATTTGACACTGTCATAATAGCAAGTGGTAACCAAAAATAAATGAAATGCAATTTGGCTGTGTTTTTTTCTCATGAATACTTACAAAACCACATGGGAACATTGGCCCCAAGGACAGCGCTGGTATTCAGGTTTCACATATGTCTCCACTCCATCTTCCATTACACAGCTTACAGTCTTTGTTACTACGTAGGCACACCAGTTCCTGTTTGTGTACAAAGCATAGGCAAAATACACTTATTAAGGCTTCAGTTCAAATGGTTGAGGACTGCCATCTTCATTTTAGACACAGCCTAATTAAGATACCCTGTAATTAAAGTACAAATAATTGCCCTTCAAAACCAAAACTTTCTTTCAGTGACACCCACAAAACCAAAACTTTCCTCCAAGGACGCCCACAAAGCATCACACAAGTGCAACCAGTTAGCAAATTCATGGCAGTGTTAGTCTTGGGTTAGCTTCTTTTTCAGATTGGCTTTCTGTTTCATTAGAGCATGTGCATTTCTTCCATCGATGTGGACTGAATGCCCTACTGAAATAATTAGACAAAGTTTCATTTTAGTCAATCAACAAAATACAGCGCAACCAGTCTAGTCCAGTCCTAATGACTCTAATGATCAGGTCTCTTTAGGGAATGAAACGTGCGATTATGTAAGGCTGTGATGTAATTATATAAATAGTCTATAAATAATTTTAATAATCCTGTGATTTCAGTGTCTCGGAGCAGCTTGGTTTACAGTAAATGCTGCTCCGAACAAACTCCATCTCTGCAACTCCTGTTGGGCCACTTATGACAGGCATTTGAAATTGTAACTTATGACAACTCCAAATATGTAATGAGAATCTCAATTTTTATTCAATTATAAACAAGATTTATGTGTGACTTTATATTATATAGTATATTTATACTTTGAATTTGTGCTCAATTTACACACTAATACTAATAAATACTTTTGTTTATTTTACAGTATAATAGTAATATATTTTTATTAATTTGTTTAATTTAATTTCACTTTAATTGATTCTATTGTACTCATTTGTAAGTCACTTTGCATATAATCTAAAATGTAAATATAAAATGTTTAATATTTATAATATTATAATAATATTTATCATTTAAGTAATACTAATAAAAAATATAGCTGCAAGCAGTTATTATGGGGGTTCAAGTACTTAAAGCATTACAAAGACATTACATATTATTTAGCAAGCCTGTAACCACCTAAAAATGATTAAATTTTTACCAATTTGTAAAAAAATTACCATAGATATCTTATGTTTTTTAACATTTATGACTGTTACAGTACCAGCTGTGGTCGATGGTTTATGACTTTTTTCACGTGAACTTAGATTCAGCTCTTACATATACATTGTGACACTATACATTGTTTGGCGAAGATATCTCGTTCCGTTAAAAAGTGATAGCTGTTTTAGTAAAGGCAGCCCTGCCCCTTTCAAAAGTTTTCTTTGCGACGGACAGTCGAAAGTTCAACTTTTTTGATAATTATTGATATTCACTCTCCAGAGAATCTTCCTGCACTAGATTGGTTCAGATCGGGTGAAAAACCTAGGACTAGGGTTGATGGACGAATCTAAGGCATCCATTTCGTCCAGTGTGAGCCAAGGATTCTGACAACATAAGACACTTGACAAACGTGACAAATGGTTAAGGAGTTATGAGCTATTTCAGCGAGCAAACATAAGAAATAGTTATGAGCTACAGTCAGGTCCATAAATATTGGGACATCTACACAATTCTAACATTTTTGGCTCTATACACCACCACAATGGATTTCAAATGAAACGAACAAGATGTGCTTTAACTGCAGACTGTCAGCTTGAACGGTGTAGGAATTACAACAGTTTGCATATGTGCCTCCCACTTGTTAAGGGACCAAAAGTAATGGGACAGAATAAATAATCATAAATCAAACTTTCACTTTTTAATACTTGGTTGCAAATCCTTTGCAGTCAATTACAGCCTGAAGTCTGGAATGCATAAACATCACCAGACGCTGGGTTTCATCCCTGGTGATGCTCTGCCAGGCCTCTACTGCAACCGTCTTCAGTTCCTGCTTGTTCTTGGGGCATTTTCCCTTCAGTTTTGTCTTCGGCAAGTGAAATGCATGCTCAATCGGATTCAGGTCAGCTGATTGACTTGGCCATTGCATAACAGTCCACTTCTTTCCCTTCAAAAACTCTTTGGTTGCTTTTGCAGTATGCTTTGGGTCATTGTCCATCTGCACTCTGAAGCATTTGGCTGAATATGAGCAGATAATATTGCCCGAAACACTTCAGAATTCATCCTGCTGCTTTTGTCAGCAGTCACATCATCAGTAAATACAAGAGAACCTGTTCCATTGGCAGCCATACATGCCCACGCTATGACACTAGCACCACCATGCTTCACTGATGAGGTGGTATGCAGTTTCTTTCCTTCTCCATACTCTTCTCTCCCCATCACTCTGGTACAAGTTGATCTTGGTCTCATCTGTCCATAGGATGTTGTTCCAGAACTGTGAAGGCTTTTTTAGATGTCGGAATCTGACCTTCCTGTTTTTGAGGCTCACCAATGGTTTACATCTTGTGGTGAACCCTCTGTATTCACTCTGGTGCAGTCTTCTCTTGATTGTTGATTTTGACACACATACACCTACCTCCTGGAGAGTGTTCTTGATCTGGCCAACTGTTGTGAAGGGTGTTTTCTTCACCAGGGAAAGAATTCTTCGGTCATCCACCACAGTTGTTTTCCATGGTCTTCCGGGTCTTTTGGTGTTGCTGAGCTCACAGGTGCATTCCATCTTTTTAAGAATGTTCCAAACAGTTGTTTTGGCCATGCCTAATGTTTTTGCTATCTCTCTGATGGGTTTGTTGTGTTTTTTCAGCCTAATGATGGCTTGCTTTACTGATAGTGACAGCTCTTTGGATCTCATCTTGAGAGTTGACAGCAACAGATTCCAAATGCAAATAGCACACTTGAAATGAACTCTGGACCTTTTATCTGCTCATTGTAATTAGGATAATGAGGGAATAACACACACACCTGGCCGTGGAACAGCTGAGAAGCCAATTGTCCCATTACTTTTGGTCCCTTAACAAGTGGGAGATATGCAAACTGTTGTAATTCCTACACCGTTCACCTGATTTGGATGTAAATACCATCAAATTAAAACTGACAGTCTGCAGTTAAAGCACATTTCATTTGAAATCCATTGTGGTGGTGTATAGAGCCAAAAAATGTTAGAATTGTGTTGATGTCCCAATATTTATGGACCTGACTGTATTTCTTACGTTTGCTCGCTGTAGCAACCCAGCGCTTAGTAAATATTGGACAGAACACATGCTGGGTTGTTTTATTTAAGTCAACTGTTGTTTAAAAATGACTATATTGCTGGCTTAAAATGGGCTGGAAGTTAAAAATCACACACAGAATTACTAGAGGCAACAGCAATAATCAAAAGACGAACATTTATTAATAAGCAAGAAAATGCATGGACAAAAATATAAGACAGATTTGAGTGAATACATCATAGTTTACAATATTACATACATTTAAACTCATTTAACAAGCATTTTAGAAACAAAAATTAACATTGCATAAAATATAAGGTTTTTTTTCCCCCAGACAATTTATGTCACTTGAGTTTATTTGATGTTTATATCTTAAACATCCACCCATCCTGTGAGTGAATGAGGGGAGGGATATCCCCATCCTGCTCAGATATATACATCCACTCTGGGCACACAGTAGACAGTATTTTAATTAAGTACATAAAACAATAATGGATAATAAAAATAAAATAATAATAGTAAAGATCCTTTTTTTTTAAGTGGAATGTCTTCATATTAGAAATTTAGTGAGTTTAATGTAGTTTCGCCAACACCTTGGAGTGCTATATGATTTAAAAACTCATTTTTTGATTAAAGTGATAAATGATGCTGTTTTCTCAGGGAGCTTGTTTAGATGGGATCGAAACCAGGCTGGAATCCAGTGCTTCTGGTTTATCACAATAACTCATTGAGCCTGGTTAATCATTCGTTATCGTGAGCACTGCTGAGACAGGAATGTCTCGATGCATCAACTGCAAGTGCTCTCACACATACAAACAAATGGGGCCCAGACACTGAGAGTACACAAGTTCAACGCGGACATCTTCACCACAAACAACCATGCTTTTCAAATTTTACACCCACACAGATTAGGCACATTATTTGCTTAAATGTTGAATTTTTATGATCATGTATTATGAATCCAAAATGTTGTATCTGTTGTAAAATAGTGTGAAATATTTAGTCCACTTGTATCCTACTGTGTATGTGAATTTGCATTTAGGATGCTATGGAAGACAACTAAGCCAATACTAACAGTGCAAAGTTCTGGATGGATTCATTGAGAACACAATATGCGTAGAAGCATTAAATAGGACACACATATAAATTGTGGTTTGCGGTATACAACTAAAAGTGTGATGGTGAATAGAACACTGAGCCATTGTCTCAGCTTTACTCTGTGGGGGAGGTTAAAAACGAAGGACAAAGGCCTGGGTCCATGTATACCAATGGGAAAAAAGGAAACTGGTTCTCGGCTTTATCAAATTTGAGAGAGGAAAAGTAAACAAAAACTGTGTCACAATGTTCAAGAAACATTCACAATGGCTTCTTTGTTTCATGTGTACACAAATCCATTTTGATTTTGTACAAGATCACTCTTAGGAATGAGTTCCAATGTCCAGCATTCTTGTACCACGGATTTTTGCTCTCGGTTTAATAAACACACAATAGTTGTTTGTCCTTTTTTTGGAGGGTAAGAACTCTCTGTAAACACCTTCCAGTCATCTAATTATTTTACAACACTTAGTCACTGCAACTGTCAGCATTTCATTTTATACAAGAATAAATAGTCATAAAAACAAGAAGGGTCAAGCCTGTGCCACTCCAGCTCAAGAACATCCAGCTTAAGGTGGCTGAATATAAACACTTTCCCTTGACAGGATAAAAGTCCACGGAACCCAATTTGGCAAGGAATGAAGTATCACTTCACCATCTCCAGCAGAAAGGGAACTTGGACAGAAATGATAATGTACACAGCAACAGTAGGTGCTCAAAAGAGAAACTGTGGGTAGGCCTACAGGGTAATTTAGTTGCATACAAACAAAGCTCAAATATATCTAAGCAAGCTGTCTAAAGGCAGATTAGTAGATGTAGATGTTTTTTCTTTTGTTTTAGACCAACAGAGGGAATACGTACAATATAAAGCCTACAGGCCACCTTTGAAGATCTGCTCTCACAGTTTACTTCCACTAGCCTTATTTGTAGACTTTTTCACATACAGCCTACTGTATTATATTTGATTTAAAAAAATTCTAAAGCCTCTAAATTATCAACATGATCAAAACGTTGTACATAAACTCATTCTGTCATCTGATTGATAGTTTATACTTTGTTTAGCAAGTAAAAGGCCTTTTAGTATAAGTCTAAAAACATCCACCTTACACCATACACTTGTGATAAACTAAACATAAGAATAACTATTATATTGTTAGTAATATTTCAAGATGGATACTTGCTGAACTGAAACAACTCATATTGCATTACTTTATATGTTTTACCCTACACAATAAAACTACCGAGCTTTGAACATGAAAATAGCATTTAAATATTATCAGGTCATAGTCAAGTCTGAAAAAAGTCAAGTCCGCCGGCCTCCTCAGATGGCAAGCCCACCTGTCTCTCCTATGGCAAGCTTGCCGGTCTTATCCTTCGTCAAGCCCACCGGCCTTCGTGCATACTGGCCTCCGAGCTTCCCACCATGCCAGTCGCTACTCTCACCAGCTCAATGGTCGCTGCAATTTCTGGCCTGCTGACCGGCAGTTTGATTTCGCCGACCAGAATGGCCACTACGTCAGAGTTACCAGCCAATATGGTTGCAACCTCAGAATTCCTGGTCAAGGAGGCCGCCACGTCTGAGTCTCTGGCCGAGAAGTCTGCCACTCCCGAGTCCTCTCCAACGGGCCTATTGAACATTATGGACATGCCGCTGCCTCCAGAATTCTCCACCCTAATCCTCTCTCCTCCATCTCCTGAGTCTCCTTTGTCTCAGCTGGTCCCGTCCAGCCCTCCTTCATCTCTGCTGGTCCTGTCCAGACCTCCTTCGTCTCCACTGGTTCTGTCCTGCCTTCCAGAGCCCATTCCTCCAGGGCCTGCTCTTACTGAGCTTCCTCCAAAGCCCGCTCCTCCTGAGCATCCGCTTCTCCAGAGCCTGCTCCTCCTGAGCACCCGCTTCTCCAGAACCTGCTCCTCCTGAGCGTCTGCTCCTCCAGAGCCCGCTCCTCCCAAACTTAGAACCCTAATTCGGCCATGGCTTCATGAGCTCCCTGATCCGCCATGGCCTCCTGAACTACCTGATCCACCATGGCCTCCTTAACTGTCTGCTCAACCATGACTTCCTGAACTGCCTTATCCACCATGGCTCCTAGGACTGACTGTCCCATAATGGTCTCCTGAACTCCCTGATCCACCATGGCTTCCTGAACTGCCTGATCCACCATGGCTCCTAGGACTGACTGTCCCACAATGGTCTCCTGAACTCCCTGATCCACCATGGCCTCCTTAACTGTCTGCTCAACCATGACTTCCTGAACTGCCTTATCCACCATGGCTCCTAGGACTGACTGTCCCATAATGGTCTCCTGAACTCCCTGATCCACCATGGCTTCCTGAACTGCCTGATCCACCATGGCTCCTAGGACTGACTGTCCCACAATGGTCTCCTGAACTCCCTGATCCACCATGGCCTCCTTAACTGTCTGCTCCACCATGGCTTCCTAAACTGCCTGATCTGCCATGGCTTCCTGAACTACCTGATCTGCCATGGCTCCCCGAACTGCCTGATCCGCCCTGGAGGCCTACCATGTCTCCCTCAGTTACCGACATCCAGGGTGCCCCCCCCCCCTCCCTGGTTGATATGTTACGGCGCGGGACACGCTTCCTGGAAGGGGGGGGGGTAATGTCACATTTTCAAAGCTGATTTTAGCATCATTACTCCAGTCACTCCATCATCATTGTAATATAAATCTCTTATCATCACTTTTGATCAATTTAAAGGATCCTTGCTAAATAAAAGTATTCAATTCTATAATTTACAACAGCTTTTTATTTCATATAAATGCTGTTCTTTTGATCTTTCTATTCATCAAAGAATCCTGAAAAAAATTTACTCAACTGTTTTAAATATTGATGATAATAGTAATAACAATAGTTTCTTGTACAGCAAATCAGCATATTACAATGATTTCTGAATGATCATGTGACACTGAAGACTGAAGTAATGATGCTGAAAATGTAGTTTGATCAAACTACAAATATATTAAAATAGAAAACCATTATTTTAAATAGTAAAAATATTTCAAAATGTTACTGTTTTTGCTGCCCTTTGGATCAAATAAATCCAGGCTTGGTGAGCAGAAGAGCAGAAGAAAATCTTACAGTTACAAAAACTTTTGACTGGTAGTGTAAATAACAGCTAAAACAACAATTTTAATTGTCTTATATCAATTTTTACTTTCTTATATCACATTTTATGTAACTAAAACGCTCAACAAAAAAGTATGCATTACAATTTTTCTTAAAAGTGCAATAAACGGTTCCAAATAACACAGTAAATAAAACAATACACTTAAAATACATATAGATATATTTTTGATTATTATTTTATATGTAAGTATTTACAGGGTTAATGTGCAGAACCACATGAATTCATATCCAAAACCACATACACTTTTGCAGAGTTTAAAGACTATCCAAAATATCTCCCCACAGATATTAGCATTGGCTTGGTCAATGTCCCTACATTGCTTCCGTATCATATTTACTTGTTATATCCAATTTCACAAATATTTGCAATTATGATTTAGATGTAAGAAAGTGTGTACTTCCTATTTAAAAACTAAATGATTTATATCAAAGCTGAGCTCAGCAAACTGTTTTGCGAGATGCTTACAAATACTGCCGACAAGCAAACACTGTGTGCACGTTTGCTGAGACCACTTACATGTATACACTTTACATCAAGGACAAAATTAACACAGTTTCTGCAACATTATAGGATCTGTCATAGCAGAAACTACTTGTTTATGATTCCAGCTAATGCATCACAGTGCAAGATAAGCAAATTATCTTCTATATATATTAAACAATTTAAGACATTTTGAATGCATGTCATATTTTGGACTTTGCTCTTCACAGAAAAGTTTGTGAAGCAAATTAACATTAAGGAGGACAGGTAATATCTCTTTCAGACTCACATCTGTTTTGTATAAATAGCTTCACAACATATTCATCAGCAAAAAAGATTCATTTTACTGGCAACAGACAAATTTGCTCTATTGGATTGAAAGCATCTGTGCATACCAGCTGTTTATAAGGTATAATCTGGACTGCAATTTCAATACAACTCAATCAGAAAACTAGACGGGCAGCTAATATCATCCAAGATATTGAACAGACAGGAAACACGAGACACGCTGTGAAGGAGGATTTCAACTACCACAAGTTGTCTAATATTTCACACATCTGTAAAAACAAAGAGTTCAAACAGACGGTCTTAAACTGTGGTGCCAGCAGGGGCCAACACATTCTTTCCCAAACCAGTGTAGTGCAGAACCTCTATACTCCACTGGGCTGTGCTAGTGCCAGGATAAGTGCACTTAAGGTCTTCACTGTTTGGCCTCCATCCCATTGCACATGCACTGACGTCTGCTCAGTAAAGCCAAAAAAGGGCAGACCTGTCCAACAGTAGCTCACTCACCCAGGACGAGAGTCTGCGCTTCCATACTAGTGACTAGAAACTAATAAACTCAGTACAGTAAGACCTTATATTTGCAACATCAGGATAGCCAGCTCCGTGTAAGACAGGTGTGACACACACCACATGATCTTAAATAGCAATGGTACATGACTTAATGAAGTGTTGTGCAAGTTGACCATATATGATATACAAATACTTCAGCCAATATTACCAATATTTCACACTTGTCTACTTATCAGTCTTTTAATAAAAAAAAGTTCCACAAAATTATAGTCTCAACAGAATAGCTCAAATTAGCCCTTGACATACAAATCTGTGATCATTTAGATCACAAAACAACATAAAAAGCCTATAATGATACAAATAATTACGAATTATAATAATGAAATAATTAAAAGTATATTTTTTGTAGTCGTTAAAGATTTAATTTATACGTTATACCACATAAATGGCATTCTAGTTCACATTACTAAACATTTTTCAGTGTATTATTTTATTACTTACGATGTTAATATGATTGAAATTATTAAATGATCAACTCTGACCTGTTGTTGCTATAATAAAAACTTACCTGTGTCTGCTGGTGACCTTAGATCCAGCTGATACAGCCTGACTCTCATCCGCATGTTGAGTGTATCGTGACGGGTATGTTCCTGCTCCCCAAATATCTCTGGGCAAAATCAGTGCCAGCAGAGTAAATAAGTAAACAAAATATAGTGCCATGACTTATAAGTACAAACGGGTTTTTAAAAAAACAGTCGCTGGAAAAAGTATATCCACTAGTGTCGACGTAGAAAATGCGGCTTGTGCGCACCGAGTGTAGTCCAGCAGCCCTGCTAACTCTCCACTGATGTACTTCATAAAGTTCTGTGGAAGTGTTACCTAAGTTTACGCACGTTTGTCATCATTTCGCAAAGTGTCCATTAATCTTAAAAGGTAACGTCAATTCACCCACGACACACTGTCCGCAGTCAAACACTAATGAGAAGCGTCCGGTTTTTTTCTTCATCGTCTGCGTAGTCATAATGTGAAAACTGCCTTGAAATGATGCGAATCCAAACTCCCGTTACCCTCTCTCTCTCTCTCTCTCTCTCTCTCACACACACACACACACACACACACACACACACACAAACACGCTCGCTCGCTCTGCTTTAAATTTTAGGTTCCTCCTGGAATTTTTACTTTAAGTATCAATTCATGTCGAATTTTAACAAACCGATAATAGTTATTTAAGGCTTCTGTTGCCTTTTCAGTGTAAAAAAAAACATACTCTAAATATTACAGTTTTTTTACATCTCTGACATTATCACTAATAGGCTATGCAAACACAATAAAAGCATGTACCTATATATAAAATACATTTTGTCAGTGTTTTATCTGTGGTCTTTAGGCATTGACATTTATGAAATCCTGTTTCTGCCACTGAATACAAAAGTTTTATCTCATAACTCATAATGTGATACAAATTCGCAATTCTGACTTTTTTTTTTATCTGAGAACATAGCAGTCTTTTTCCCCCTCAAAATTGGACTTTGTAACTCACAGTTGTGAGTTTCTATATTATAATTGCAAGATAGAAACTCTGAGTTACAAGAGAAATGTCAGAATTGAGTTTTCTGACGTTTTTCCTCGCAATTGTGATTTTATATCTTACAATTTTTAAAATTGTAAAAATAAAATTGCGAGTTTAAATCTCACAATTCTGAGATGAAAAGTTGTAATAACCTTTGTTTATTATTATTCAGTGGTGTAAATTTGACCCATATTTGGGGGAAAAACACTTTTCGAACAACTAAACAACCTTTCACCTTTTGCTGTTTTGCAGTTTTATTTATTATCTAATTTATTTACTAGTAAAGTAAATATTTACCTGGGTTTTTCCCAACTTTTTGACGCCTAAGGCCCCACAGTATGATGCTCCCCTTACAAGAGGCTAAAATATACAGACGGATGTATTTTTGTGTGCAAAGACTCATTTATACTGTGTGTGACTTTATTGGCTTTTATAGGGTTACTGAATTGAAGCTTTTAAATATATACTTTGTATTGAGTTGAGATTGTGTCATTGTGACATTTTTCTACCTACTAATAATGTATAGAACTGAAGATATTTTTTTTATTAAAATTCAGATTTATTTGTAAAGCCTGTGTAAAAAAATATATATATTGTGCTACAATATATATATTTTTTAATAAAAATATTGACCCAAACCAAGTTTTCTTGCAGACTATCTGAGGTTGTCTTTCAAAATCTTCTTATAGTCTTCCTTTTTCATGTTTCCTTCAACCCTGACGAGATTCCCAGTTCCAAACGCACTGAAACATCCCCACAGCATTATACTCCCACCACCATGTTTTACTGTGTAAACGATGTCCTTGGGGTTGAATGCCTCTCCCTTTTTTCTCCAAACATAGGCAACATCTCTGTGGCCAAAAACCTCTAGTTTTGTCTCATTTGACCAAAGGACACGTTTCCAGTATGCATCACATTCCCCCAGGTTGTCCTTAGCAAACTTCATTCTAGCTTGGAGGTGTCTCTTATTCAGAAGTGGAGTCTTTCTTGGTCAGCAACCTCGCAGTTCATTCCTGTGCAGGGCTCTAGTGACTGTGTTCGTTGAGACATCAATTCCAGACCTGGCTAGGTCATTTACTAGTGTTTTGGCAGTTGTTCCTGGGTCTTTAGAAACCTCTCTCACTAGTTTTCCTTCCAAAGTTTTTGAAATCTTTCGCTTCCTGCCTCTGCCCGTCTTGTTCTCCACTGTGTTGGTCTCTTTAAACTTCTTGATAATGCATCTCACTGCAGTTCTTGACACTTGAAAACGCTTTGATAAACGTGTGTATCCTTCTCCATCTTTATGAGCATTACCAAATCTTTCTCTCAAGTCCAAACTAATTTCTTTTGTCTTTGCCATGATGACAGTGCATATTATTTTACTAGTTGTTTCGCAAGATACTAATCCTCAGCTTAAAGAGCAATTTGAAGGCTTAGGTTAATTAGGTTAATCAGGCAAATTAGGTTAATTTGGCAAGTCATTGGACAACAGTGGTTCACTCTATAGCTAATCCAACCCATAATTTCTTAAGGGGGCTAATAATATTGACCTTAGCAGTTTTTTATTTATTTATTTTTTAATTCTTTTATTCAAGCAACTATAAGAAATCAGACTTTCTCTAGAAGAAAAAAATAATAGGAAATAATGTGAAAACATTCTCTTGCTCTGTTAAACATCACTTGGGAAATATTTAAAAACAATATATACAATTTCACAGGGGGGCTAATAATTCTGTATTCTATATATATATAATTTTCTGACCCCAGTTTGAAATCCCTCTGAAATATACAAAAGGGAAAGAGGAAACCCAAGCTGTCCCAGTTCTTGCCTGGACTTCACTGGACAGTTTCCTCAGATCTCAATGTTGCTGAGATAGCATCATATAATTGCTGTGATCTCAAAGCAATGACAAAGGGAGGATCCAGGCTGCTAAGAGACATGACCTAACCTACCCTAACCATCAAAGACAGTTTCGGTCGACTGGACCAGAATAACAGCCTCAGCAAATTTTCATCTTTAGCACCAGTCCAAGTCAGAGTTCTGGTCTGGTGAGTCACGCTACACATCAGCGTTAAGGACTATGACCACTTGTAGGTGGTTCAGTTGTGACGGTGCAAATGTAACAACTCAGGCAGACAGCAGTTCAAGGTTAGTTTGAGTGAGGTCTTTCTTCTTGGCCAGACGTGAGGAAAAAGTGTGTGAATACATGTGTGGTGCGTTTCGAACTCCTTTACACAGTTTGATCTCTGTACTTTGTAAAAGTATTTTATTTTTACCAAGTCTGTTACGTCAGATATTCAAATCTGTCTTCATCCAAGTTTGTCTACCACAGAAAGCTGGAGACACTTGTGATTTTTTTCTGAGGACTGTTAATATTCATTGCATTTTAATGTCATCCAACCTCAAGACAGCATTTTCCAGTTTCTATTTGACTGTTGTCTGCAATACAAGCTCCGATTTGCCTTTAAACTAGTTTTAGCCAACACTGGATCTTCCCAACTTTCATTTTGAAACAGAAAGCACTGTTAAATCCATGGACTTTATACAACAGATTAAAATTCCTGAGGGGACAGTTTTTTTTTTGTTTGTTTTTTTTTTGCAATCAGTGAACAAAAGCTGTGGTACACAATATTAAACAAACTGGGGGTGTTGTGGCAGTCAGATACTTCTCAAGGATTCACAGAGATTTCTGTGAAATGCTACAGACACGGGTTATGGTAAATTTAGAGACTTTTTGGGATAGTCCACCCAAAAATGTTAATCTAATCACCCCTTATATCAATCTAATCTAAACCCTATATGATTTTTTTCTTCTGGAAGACAAAAGAAGATATTTTGAAAAATGTTCCACAGTATGGACAGAAACACTATGGAAGTCAATGTGACCCAAAACCTTTTGGTTACCAACATTCTTCAAAATATCTTCATTTTGTTCCACAGATGAAACAAATTCATACAGGTTTGGAATGACATGAATGTCATTTTCATTTATGGTATTTTTAAATTCAAAGAAGTCTTATAAGGAACAAGTTTAACCAAAATGTCAAAATCTATCATTATTTACTCAGTCAAAGCTTTTAAATTACATCATATAAAAGTTTTATGTGATAAACAGACTAAAGTTTGACTGAAAACAAACATAAACTTTCCTTTCTGTGAACTGTGAACTGCAAATAAGTGAAATTATGAAACAGTTAAGTCCAGTTCATGAACAATCTAACTCAAAAGAATAATTCAAAATTACAGTCAAAAGTTTCCATACACACTGCAGAATCTGCAAAATGTTAAATATTTTACCAAAATAAGGATTGTACAAAATGTATGTTATTTTTTATTTAGTACCGATCTCAATAAGATATTTTACATAAAACATATTTACACTTTTAAAGATAAAGGTTCCAAAAGGGTGTTTTTGCAGTGATGCCATAGAAGAACTATTTTGGTTCCCCAAAGAACCTTTCAGTGAGCAGTTCCTAAGAGAATCATTTTGAAGAACATTTTAAAAATCTAAAGAACCTTTTCCAACTATAATAAACCTTTTCTGCATTTGAAAGGTTCCATGGATGTTCAAGGTTCTTCGTAGAACCACTGATGCACATGAAGAACCTTTATTTTTAAGAGTGTAATCCACAAGAGAAAATAATATTTGAATTTATACATTTATAAAAAATAATCCTAGAGTTTCTTGTTTGTCCTGAACAGTTAAACTGCCTGCCGTTCTTCAGAAAAATCCCTCAGGTCCAACAATTTCTTTGTTTTTTCAGCATTTTTGTGTATTTGAACTCTTTCCGACAATGACTGTATGATTTTGAGATCCATCTTTTCACAGTGAGGACAACTGAGGGACTCATAGGCAACTATTACAGAAGGTTCAAATGCTCACTGATGCTTCAGAAGGAAAAACAGTGCAGTTGGGGGGTGAAATATTTTTGAATTTGAAGATTGAGTAAATTTATCTTATTTTAGGGGAACATGTAAGTATCTTCTGGAGCTTCTGAAGGGTAGAACTATGAAATAAATATGATATTTCAAGACAAAAATGTACACATCCTTATTCCATTCAAAAGTTTACACACATGGCTCTAAATGCATTGTGTTTCCTTCTGAAGCATCAGTAAGTGTTTGAACATTGTGTAATAGTTGCATATGAGTCACTCAGTTGCCCTCAGCGTGAAAAGATAGATCTCAAAATCATAAAGTCACTGTCAGAAACGGGTTTAAATACACAAAATTGCTGAAAAACCATGTGGGACCTGAAGGACTTTTCGGAAGAACAGCAGGGAGTTTTAATTGTTCATGACAAACAAGGGACTCATGAACAGCTTTCGCTAAAAAAAAAACCCACAGCTGTGGATTATTCAGGTAACAACATAGTATTAAGAATTAAGTGAGGACTTAATGAGGACATAGTATTAATTAATTAAGTGAGGACTATATGTTAACATTTTTTATGTGAAATATATTATTCAGGTTGGTACCAAAAAAAAAAATAGCATGCATATTGATCCTTCTTATTTTGGTAAAATAATTAACATTTTGCAGATTCTGCAAGGTGTATGTAAACTTTTGACTTCAACTGTACATTGATACTCATCTCGTGAGCAACATATAGGTAAGTAAATTACATAAGTAAATTATGACAGCATTTTATTTTTGGTATTATATTTAAATGTACTTTCAAAAACCCATTAATCAAATGGGTGTAAATTCTACACAGCAGCCTCCTTTCCCTGAAACTGCTTGTTCTGAAGTTCAAGTGTGTTTACATTCTTTCTGTCTTGACCTGCCATCCTAACACCAGTAGGTCATGTCATGGCGTTTTGTTTAGTTTAGTTGTGTGTGTTCTCTGTATGTTGTTATTTTACACTTAGAAGCACCCCAAGAATGCCAGTGATTGCCACCCACCTCCAATATACATTTTACAAGATCACAAGAGTTTCAGTATTTAAAAAAAAAAAAGTTTGTGGCTTAGTTTAATAGGAGTCATCGAGAGACATTAAACCCCAGTGCACTGCTCTGTGTTCTACCTCAAGCATGCTGCTAGAGTCCCTACACACATTCCAGAAGTTAACATAAATACATTCAATCAACCTCAATGACAGCTGCACTCCCGCAAAAACACTGTCCCATTAAAACCAATCTCTGGGATTTGATTCGTGGCTTCTAAGATTAGCACCATGTCACTCTGTCTGTCTTTAGCTAGTAAGGATTCATGACAAGTCATGACATTGCTGTTCACCTTCTCAGACATTGGATAATCCTCAACTCATGATTTAAGTGTGTAAGTAGCCTTAAGTGTTTACATGTAGACTCCATTGAATGTCACATAAGTAATTCAGTGGAAGACTCCATATAAGCCTACACATATTTTTACTTATGATTTTTTTTTTTTTTTTTTTTTTTTATCATTTACTTATGACCTCAAGCCATCCCACATAGGAGTATATGACTTTCTTCTTTCATATGAATACAATCAGAGTTATATTAAAAATGTTCTGGCCCTTCCAAGCTTTATAATGGCTGTTGAGATTTAATAGTCCAATAGAGTCCAATAAAGTGCATCCATCCATCATAAAAGTACTCCCCATGGCTCCAGGGGGTTAATAAAGGCCTTGAGAAGTTTTTTAGAAAACTATCCAGAAGGAGCCAGGACCTTTCTAAAAGAAGAAAGTCATATAAACCTGGGATGGCTTGAGGGTAAATCATGAGGTAATTTTCATTTTTGGGTAAACTATCCCTTTAAGTAGGCTACATTTTCAAGTATCTTTGTATTATTTTAATATTGGGAAACCTTTCATTTTACTTCACTATTCCGATGATATTCCATAATATTCCATGTCCATGTGTTATTTATTAGTAGATGTTTAATAAGAAAGATAATGTATAGTCAGCTTACATTAAAAAAATACAATTCAATCCAATTTTGTTCCTTTAAGATTTCCAGAAAAGCATGAATAATACTTATCTCTGAGGCATTGCTACTACAAACAAAACAACAGCCACCTGTAACATATGCGTGCTCTATTTAACCACACACATGCACCAAGATCACATTAACCTGTTTAATTGGCAATTACATACACTGTACGGTTTACATGTGAGGGCTTAATAGAAAACCACTGTGAGAAAAACAACTGTTTTCATTTATGAGAATACTATATTGCTTTTAATGTTTACCATCTGCGCTCAGGAGCAGTCACGCAGTTAGTGGTCACAAATGTTGGTTGTTGCCATTGTTCTTATGTGGGAAAAGCAAACCTTGACTATGTTTTTGCTTTAAAACAAGCGTACGGTTTTCTATTAATGTTGGAAACGCAAAGCGAAACATTTCCAGAGTATTTTGTGGTTTACGCTTATACAACCTTCTAATGATCCTGAGAGAAAAAAATACACAACTGTTGATTCTGGAACTAAATAAAAATGAAAACCACCAGCACGTTAATAGTCTTCATTAAAGACCTTGATAAACTCTGATAAACCCTCATGTTATCTTTGAGGTTTTCATTGTATTTTTCCACAATGTATTTTTCCCAAGGTCAAATTTACCCCCAACAGTTAGTTACTCACCCTCATGTTGTTCCAAACCTATAAGATCTTTGAAGCACAAATTAAGATATTTTGATGAAATCCAAGCGCTTTCAGACCCTCCATAGACAGTAATGCAAATACAGTGTTCAAGGGCCACCAGTGTTAATTTTGACATCAAATGTCGATTTAGTTTTAGTCATAGTCTTTTGACTAAAATGCCATTTAGTTTTAGTCGTATTTTAGTCATCTGAATTGTTTTTAGTTTTAGTCTAGTTTTAGTCGACTAAATATTATACAATTTTAGTTGAATAAATCTACAGTAGATTTAGTTGGCTAAAATCTAATGGGTTTAGTTACAGTGTAATGCATTTATTAAACATTTCTCTAAAATGGCTCATTAAAACTCATTATAGCTCAAACTCATTTTTCATATTAAGGTTTTATCATGATAGAGACAGATTTAACTGCTGTGACACCCAATATTCCTTTATATTTAAATTAAAGGGAAACACTTCTTATAAAGAAACAAGAACAAGGTCTTCTTTAATGAAATGGTTTTAAAGGCTGATTATGCATTCTTTATAACAACTTGTTTACCACATTCTTCATTCTTTCAAGCAGACATTTACTGATATAAATAAATTTAGATTCATCTTTATTAGGGCTACTAAAGTGACTCAGAAGCTACAAGAATATCTTAATTTGTGTTCCGAAGATGAATGAAGGTCTTACATGTTTGGAATGACATGAGGGTGAGTAATTAATGACAAAATTGTCATTTTTGTACATTTTGTGATTAAATGTAAATGTCAGAATTTACATCAGAACACTTTGACATGGCACAGAGGTGAAACACTCTGGTTGCTCTGCGGGTTTGGTGTGGTCTGCTGAGGTTCTCCGCAGTGCTCTTGCTGTGTCTTTAAACCAACCAGAGCAGCGGCGCTCCACTGGTGTTCACTGTGTTCTCAATGAACCGTGGAGGGCTGGGGGTTTAATGGCGGTATGAGTTAAGAAAGCAAAGGGATGAGGAAAGAAAGCCCTCCTTTGTGCAAGTGGATGAGGGGAGAGACCATCCACGACCTTCTACTTCCACCCCCGCCCCAACACAAGCTCTCGCTTTACTATCGTTTTGGCCTAACACAAACAACCACAAGGTAAATGGAGGAACGAGCACTGAAACCCTCAAAAGTCAAACATGCTTCATTGTGGGTTCAGTCATAAATTAAAGAAAACAATGCATTTATTAAAAGGATAAATATTTGCAAACCAATCTCAAACAAGAAAAATTAGTCCCTTAAGATGTTTTTGAATAAAATCCAGTCGAATTCATCAGAGTGCATAAAATTTTATTATACCAGTTGAGGCACCCAAAGCAAAGAGCCTTATATGAGAAAGACTTGAATGGCCTTCATCTGCAACAGGACACTGCAGTCACAACGACCATGTGATACTTTGTTTTCTTTTTTCCTCCACCTTAAATTAAAAGGTGGGAGTTGGCTGTACTCCACTGCATGGCTGGTATAAAGGCCAGTATTCATAAGCACACATACACACACTGTCGAGGAGTGTCAACATCCTCATGAAAATGCATAATACTGGGTGTGAAAGTAAGAAGCGGTCCCCAGTTCATTACTGCTAGTAACTGTAGTCGTTGTGTTTCATGACTAGAAAGTATTTTGCATTTTAAAAAAACGCCATCTTTTACTCGCTCTTACCTTAAACCTGTACGCCTTCATCTTACATGCTATATCTCTTAATATTACCAAAGAAAGGTGTGGAACGACATTCATTTTAAGGGGAAATATCCCTTTAGACTTTCATTTAATATAATTAGTGATATTATAGATGTGACCCAGTCTTAAGTAGCACAGGTATATTTGTAGCAATAGCCAAAAATATATTGTATAGGTCAAAATGATCTATTTTTCTTTTATGCCAAAAATCATTAGCATATTAAGTAAAAATCATGTTTCATGAAGATATCAAATAGTTGTATCTCGGACAAATTTCCTATCCTAACAAACCATACATCAATAGAAAGCTTATTTATTCAGCTTTCAGATGATATATAAATCTCGGTTTTAGATAATTGGCCCTGGTTTTGTGACTGGTTTTGTGGTCCAGGGTCACAGATATTATACTTTGTTTTAGGTATCCATATTTTAGACCCAAGAGTCTTACACTAGTAAATTAAAACCAGTAGTGTGCTAGTAGTGTCTGTCCCAAATATTTATTAACATTCCCAGAAAGGAGAAGAGTGTGTAGCGTTCTAGCCTGGATTTATCTTCTTTATCGCTCTAGTTGGGCGTTCTGCCAAGGAATGGCACATCCAGCCTTGCAATCTGGAGGAGCTGTGCACCTTCATTTTTGATATGTTCCTGACAGCACTCAGCAACAAATCAATACATTGGCTCTAGAATGTGGCTAAATTCGCTGAAGCTTATGTGGCCTAGTAGAAACTTGTACATATTGTAGATATCAGAGTTCAGTGTTGCACAGTTTGTGATTATTTTCACCTCAGGAAATATTTAACATTAGAAATATTATAAAATCAGGTCATTATTCACTTCATTACAATATTGAAAATGCTGGGTTTAAAGTATTAAAGTATTAAAGGTTTTAAAGTTTCCTTTTAGTAATATCTCAAGTGACCAAACAAAAAGGTCACAGGGCTTGTCATGTTCTATGTCAAAGTCAGGGTGAATATCTTTCTGGAGAGGAGTGACAGTTGGAAATAGGTAAGAATGTGAACCAGCAGCCTTCCTGTTTATCAGCAGATATCCAGAGCCCTGCGTGATCTGTTTCTGTCCAACCTGAGAGCTATTTACAGCTGGCCTTTTCCTGTAAGTAAGCTGAAAGCTTTACAGGCGCCTCTGATGAAAGCAAAGGCATCTTCCTCTCATCTTTTCCCTCAGTTTGCATAGTTTTACAGATAATTGTCTGAAATACAGTTATTATTAATACATTCCACTAACAAATGTATTGGTTTAATTTGTTGCATGAAACGTTCTTCATAAACTGACATGCATGACATTAGCTTATTTCGCTGTTTATAAATGCAGGTAAACTTTAATCGCATGTTATATAAAGATGTACAAATTATAAAAATACAGATTAAGATTATACTGTACAAAAGTAATACAAGAGCAATATATTTTTGTTACGTGTTAAACTGCACTTTTATATTGACAGGTTGCCATGAAGTTTCTGTGTGTATACAGTATGATGCTAGACTAGTTTTCTCAAATGAAACGGTAAAATTGTCATGAAGTGATTCTCACAGCAGCTCTGGAGGTTAAGTTTATGTGTTAATGTCGCCATATAGTGAGACACAAAGGCCGAAAATTACCGGAAGCATTATGCGTGCTTCAGTATTTGTGTAGTAAACAAAGCCGCGTCTCCGCCATTCATACATACAGAGACAAGTGGAACATGCAGGATTAATATTTAAACCATCTTTTTGTATTTTTAATATTCACAGACACTAGTCCATTTCACGATACAAATTAAAGGAACACTCCATTTAAAAAAAAAAAATAGGCAAATTTTCCAACTCCCCTAGAGTTAAACAGATGATGAGTTTTAACGTTTTGGAATCCATTCAGCTGATCTCCGGGTCTGACTGTAGCACTTTTAGTATAGTTTAGCAGATTAGACCATTAGCGTTTCGCTCAAAAATGACCAAAGAATTTAGATTTTTTTCATATTTTTCTTCTGTAGTTACATCGTGTACTAAGACCAACAGAAAATAAAAAGTTGTGATTTTCTAGGCTGATATGGATAGGAACTATACTCTCAATCCGGCGTAATAATCAAGGAACTTTGCTGCTGTACCATGGGGGTAGCAGGCACAATAATATTCTGCAGCACCTGAAAATAGTCCCCAGCTAGGTAACTTCAAAGACTATAGAATACCCAAGACATGTCACGCGTATAGTTTTGAATGGGGAAAAATGCAATGCTCATTATGGCTGCGAAGCCCTGCCTTCTTAATGAAAGAGCCAATCGTTGATTAGTAAAGTCAGCGCATCACTGCGGCTGCTGTTAGAAGTCCCGGGGGCTATAGAAACAGTCAGCATTCTAGACGTGCACTCAGTACTCAGTACTGCGCATGCGCACTGCCTAATCCAGCTTGAAAAATAAGCGTTTTTTGATGCAACTGGAGCACAAGGAACCATATTTATGAGGCAGTTCTTGTCACATTTCATTGGTGATTTCAAATATGAAATTTAAGCATAAACTTGGTGAACAGTTTTGGAGAATTTGATGTTTCCCCATTCAAAGAGATAGGAGTTGCACTTGCATGCCTGAGAGGCGTTTCAAAGATGGCCGCCGAGTGGAATGACTTGCCTTAAAGGGACTTTGGTAACTTCCAGCGTGACCAGCACTAAGCCACAAAGCTAATAGTAAAATAGCTGGGGACTATATTCAGGCGCTGCGTAATATCATTGCGCCTGCTACCACCAGACCCGGAGATCGGCTGAATAGATTCAAAAAAGGTAAAACTCATCTGTTTAACTCTTGGAAAATCTGCATATTTTCAAAAAAGTGGAATGTTCCTTTAAGTGACAGACCTACTTTTGATTCATTCATCCATAAATGAATGAATTCCATGGCATTCTGCACTATAGAGTATAGAGTATTCCGTTTTTATGAATGGACTCCGCGAGGAGAAATTGCGCACGACCATGTAGAGACAAATATGCTGTCGTGTAAATAAGATAACATTAAGGGGGCCGCCCCCCTAAAATAATGGCAGAGGAAACACTAAAGACCTTTGTTCATCTTCAGAACACATGCACTAGAATACTTTTGTGCTTGAAGAAAACAAAAATAACATTTTTATTCAATAATTTGTTCTTTTTCCATCTTCAACGCATGCTCACAAGAGTATCACGACACATGCGTAATATCCTAATTTGTGTTCCAAAGATGAACGAAGGTCTTACAGGTTTGGAACAACATGAGGATGAGTAATTAATGACAGAATTTTCATTTTCTGGTGAACTATTCCTTTAAATTCTAGATTTGTTGTTTCTGTAATACTGTCTATTATCTCTTACTTCTGCTACTGTCACAGTGCATAATATAACGCTGCCAAGATAATCACACAGTCATCAGATTGGAGACAGTTATGACTAGTGACTGATTTTACTTGCTTCTTTTATTCCAGGGGCCCCATAGCAATGCCAAAAATGTTCTTTGAAAAAGAAATAATAGACGTTGGCCTCTGATCTACTCAAACGGTCTCAAGTGCCTGATTTTTCAGGACAGAAAATTAATCTGTTGTGCCTTTCTCATTTAGTGAGAGACTCATATGTTCTCACTCCCATCACACCAATCACTGTGACGAACGTCAGATTAAGAACAAAGACACAATCATATAACACCTTCTATCTTGCGGCATTTGAAGGACAAATTGTGCTCGGGAAACCATATAAATCTGGATTTTCAGCTGGCAGGAGTTAGATTTGGAGCTAATTTCAAACCACAGTATGTTTAATGTGACTGCTTTTCTAAATGTTAAACTAGGCAAAAATGACAGATTCGGGTTATAAATTTTTGGTCCTAAAACAAACCGCTAAAATGCTTCTCTTAATTAGGTGGTTTTACTTCTAGAAACGTTGTTTTCAACCTTATTGTCTGTCACAGTAGTTTTTTTTTAAATGCAAATATGTACGAAATATGTGTGCAATCATATGTAATGGGTTTTAGTGTTTATTTAGGAGTGTTTTTCCTCCCACTCAGTTTTAAGAATCCGAAGTTTTAATTCCTCAGTGCATTTTAAGCCAGGCTACTCACCTTTGTTGGTTTTGGCACTCGCTGGGCGCTTATGGTCTTATTGCTTTGGCTTCTGTTTGAGAGCACCCACTCTGTTTTGTTTGCTTTTAAATCTTCAACAGTGGAAGTAGCTAACTGAGAAGCCTTAAAATGTCAAGTGAATGCCTTTTCTGATACTTTCTTTGTAAGTGTACTCCGTCTGCTTTTGTAGTGAGTTAACCCCATTAGATCTCCCTGACATGTGTCCCTTTAGATAGCGTCAAGGCAGTGGGGTTAATTCTATAAGGCACGCTTCCAGATTCATTGTTCTCCCCCAAAGCTCATGACTTTCCCTATAGAGTCTAACTAGCAGTAAGCTGCATTTCCCCAATCTTCTGCAAGTGTCACACTTTGGATAATTTATAGGTTCCCTGCACCTCTTGTAGGTCCCTGTGGGCTGATGTAAATTGATGACTTTTGCATGGAACGCTGTAGCGACTGACTGTCCTTCCTCTACTTTTATCATAAAATGCAGTTAAACTAGACTTTACTGGGGTGATGAATTGGCTGCAATTTATTGTAAAGGAAAAGATCAAAGACAATATCTTGGCTGGAGTAGCTTTATGGTGGCCAAATCTGGCACAGGATTGAGGGAGTGTATCAATACTCTTAGGAGTTAGGCCTCTTTTCTTATGAATGACCAGAACTAATTGACCATAATCAGTTTAGCTTGTTACCATCTGCTTTTTTTACTGCATGATATGGGGGCGAGAAGAGGACAGAGGTTAAATATTATCAGAGTTTCATGCCATGTTTTATGTAATGTGCTGTCAAGCGTGATATTCCTTTGCTTCATGTAAACATTTGAGTCTCATTTCTTGATGGACGCTTTTGGCAGTATGCATATGTTTTGCTTATAACATATTGCTGATTAAAGACCAATTACTTCTGTCTAACAGCTCTGCCATTTTTTTTTCTAATGCTGCACAAACAGCCTTACGGTCAGACAACCTACATTAATAATTTAAAGGAGCTCAGACTGTATTTGGAGAAAAATATTATTGTTGGAATAGGCTTTTAAAGTTAGTAGTTTCTCCCAAAAATGAACTCTCATTCCGTCTGTTTTTACAAGACTGAAGGTTTGTTTGATTCTTATGTTCAACAAAGCTGCAAAGTTTTATATGCTGGTGTCTTAGTTGATAAATATTTAAGATATTATATTCAAATATCTGTCATAGATCCAAATATTCAGACATGCAGTATGTTTGACCATTTTAAAACACTGTATCTACAATAAGATTAAAAAAAAAGAAATTAATATTTTTTTATTCAGAAGGGATGCGTTTAATTCATCAAAAGCAACAGACTTTTACATTATTACAAAAATATATATATTTAACATAAATGCTGTTCATTTGAACTTTCTATTCATCAGTCCTGAAAAAGTCATGTTTTCCACAACAATTGTTTTTTTTCTCAGAATTGTGATATAAACTCGTAATTGTGAGTTATAAAGTCTGAATTGTGAGATATAAAATCGAAATTCTGAGAAATGAAGCCAAATTGCAACAAATAATTGTGTGATGTATACTCAATTGTGAGAAGTAAAGTCAGAAAAACGAGATAAAAACTCGCAATTCTTTTTTCTCGCAATTGCAAGTTTATATCTTGCAATTCTGACTTTTTTTTCTCTCAGAATTCTGAGATATAAACTCATAATTGAGAGTTATAAATTCAGAAATGCGATTGAACTCGCAATTCTGAAAAATGAAGCCAAAATTGCGAGATATAAACTAGCAATTCTGATTTTTTTCCCTCAGAATTACGTGATATAAACTCATAATGTGCGAAATAAAGTCAGAAATGCAAGATAAAACTTTGTATCTTGCAATTCTGACTTTTTTCTGGCAAATTGTGAGATATCAACTTTTTTGGGAGGGGGGGGGGGGGACTTTCTCAGAATTGCAGGTTTATATCTGATTTATATTAATAATTCCCAATTGCATGTTATGAAGTCAGTTGCGAGATATAAACTAGCAATTGTAAGAAAAAAAGTCACAGTTGTGAGTATTTTGCAATTCTGGCTTTATTTCTCAGAATTGTGAGTTTATTTCTTTGAGACATAAACTCGCAATTCATAACTCACAATTGTGAGTTTATTTTTCACAATTCTGAGAAAAAAAAAAGTCTGATTTGTGAGTTTGTATTACGCAATTCTGAAAAAAAAGTGAGAATTGCGAGATGTAAACTTGCAATTGCGAGAAAAAAAGTTGCAATTACCTTTTTTAAACATTTTTATTCAGTGCCAAAAATGGGCTTTCATAAAATTCAGCTTTAACATGACAATAATAAATTAATTTGAACTGTATTAAAAGAGAAAAGTTCTGTAAAATTGTAATAATATTTCAAAATATTACAGAATTTTTAATCAAATAAATGCAAACTTAATAAAAATAAACATGAAGAAATGTTTTAGTTCAAGGCATTTATTTATATCAAGTGTATTAATTCAGATTTTTTATTTTAATGTAGATTTAATGTAGTGTAAGTAAGTTTGGACTGCGTTTTTGTTCTGTTAAGGTCAACACGTGATTTAGAGTTCCTGCTTTTAGTTTCTAAGCTTTAATCTCTTTGTTGCTCCCTCGTGAAATGGGAATATGGCCCTTGACCTTCCCACTTCCACTTGCCACAATTTATAACGAAGCACCAAAGGAAACATGTGTCATCTCTTACATGCACGTCCACATTGTCCAGGACTGAATTCACAGGACGAGTGATGTTACATACTCTTGATGGCACACGAGAGCCCAAACAACATACTGTAATGAAATTCTGATCAAACTGCTTTGGTTTACAAAATATTTCCCTTCACATTCAGAGACAACATGCATCCGTGTTTCTCAGAAACTGGTTGGCTCATCCCACAACAAAATAAGATAACACAGACATTCTTTGGAAAACAGAGACACTTATAATTCATCTTGACTAAATAACCAATTACTTTACTGAGGCTAAAACCCCCACTGTAAGAAATGCTCTCTGTTTGCCAAAGGACAACACAGACAGATGGACATTCTCACAGCTCCATTAGTTTAGTTCTATCTCAGAGGTTTAAACTTGTGGGAGCTGGTGAACACAGTTTTAGTGAGAAAAGACAGATACGGTCAGAGGATTCACAACAAAAGCATAAAATTAATTTGTCATATCCCATACGGGTGTAAAGATTCCTTTTATTTAAAATGTGGTGTATTAAAATCACATTAACGTTATAACGTTTTTATTTTTCACTCTTGGGTCGGAAATTAACGAGGGCTTATGGCAAAAATGCCACCACAAGGACCAAATATGCCCCATAAATTCAAGACAAAGGGGCAAATGCTCCTACACTATTAAATAATGTATTACAGCTGCCGTGATTAAAACTAACAGAAAGTGTCAATTCGCAAAATTACATTTAGATCTGCTCACGCTGCATCAGATTGCTTTTATACACTGCTCTGCGCAACGTTGAGCCTTATAACCAATCAAACATGTTTCTGTTGAACTTAGGAATGCATTGTCCAATCAGAGGTGCTTAGATTAGCCAGCGCTGAAAATGCTGGAGCTGTGTTGATTGCCCCTTGTCCCAGAAACAGACTTTCAATCTTCAGTTATGAAAATGAATCATTTGATACTATGATAATCTAAATAAATTATGGAATAAATCACAACATTTACTGTATTGTGTGAAAATTCAAAATATTTTACTGTCCCACAGTTTTGCCCCTAATAGTGTTTTCATTTGTTAGTGCACTTTTTTTTTTACTTAATTATGCTAAACATGGCCAAAGTTTAAAAAAAACAATTTGGACGAATGACAGAAAATTTCTTTGCCGAAAATCTTACTTCCGGGTCGGTACAAGTTTTGGCTGTTTTTTTTTGATCGTGGCTTTAATGAGTAATCGGTGGTGGAACTCCTTATATGAGCATTTCTCCCGGAAACAAAGCGCGCCCGCTCGAGCCATTCGGCTGCACTGCTATGTGGGACTCACTCGGGAAGAATGTGTCTAAATAAGTTTGGTTTTGGTTGTAAGGCAAAGATAACCATGCTCACCTTCCCGAAGAACCCAGCGTTAAGTGAACAGTGGATGCGGTTTGTTTTTCCGGGGCAGAAACGGAGTTTTGCAAGCCTGTTCGTTGGTGAACGTTTTATAAACGAGGCCTAGTTCAACGCTGGATTTGCACATTGTTCGATACTGAATGATGGAGCGGTCCCAGCTATAAAAGATCCTGGTCATGATTCAGAACTGCAGATGGTAAGTGAATCAAATGTGTGTTTTATTGGCAATTCTAGCGCAAATTCTTGTTGAACTTAGCTCCGCCCGCGGTGCGCCTTCAGAAGCTCGGCCTTTTCCGGAGAAAATCGGAAAGCTGTATTTTTCTTTTATAAATATGATAAAACTAATGACTTTTTGGATATATTAAGGATACAATACTACTCTATAGATACTCAAGATTAATATGATATTAGGTGAAACTGTGTATGTTATGTACCCTTTAAATTGACACATTTCCACATGAACAGATTTGAACTTAAATTATTAATTGTTCTGATGAGCAAATTTCACCTTCACACGAATTTAATTTGACTTAAACTGAGTTCCAATGACAATAAATAAACATTTCTGTTGCTTTAGCTCTTTAACCTTAGCAAACAGCTAAAATCATGCTTTTAGTCTACACAGTTGGTCATGTTAAATGACTGGACACATTAAACTAGCCAGAGTTTAACAGAAGTGTTATTAAAAGAGTTTATATAAAGTCCACAAGGCCAAAAGTTCCCATATAGTTGAAGAAACAAGATCATCTTTCTTGATTTAAACCTTTATACAGCTTTAAATCATCCTGATGGGTTGCATATTCAGAGTCTTAACCTGTGAACGCCTGGGAAAGTCAGAAAAATGCAGCTCTTGTAGGTCAATCCAGGAGAACACTGAACATGCACTTTAAACTAGCAGGAACTTCAGTGTAGTCAACAATTTTATAGTTTGTTAGATGAAGATCTAATTCCCTTACAGCGTTCAAATGACTGTCGCTAAACCTGTGTTTGTTCTTATGTATTTCATGTCGTGAAAAGTTACACATGGATTCTGTTTCTCCCATCCAATAAAGCAAATACTGTAGTGCTGTACTTTTAAGGCAAAGTCTGAATACTCCAATAATGACCTGCCAGTCACATTTATATATACGTCGCTTGTCTTCCTAATGTTATCCTTCACGAGTACATGTTTATCAGCTGCAGACGGTGCAGCGATGCTGCCTTGTAGTAAAAGAACGCTTTGAATGCTTCACACTGACGCAGACCAGGCCTACTTCTGTCAAACTCTTTCAGTTTGAGCTGTTAATTATACAGTGCTTTGTAGCTGTACACAAGCAAGCGTCGGCTCTGAGGAGGGCTAAATGATTTTACTGTGAATGTGCTGATTTTGATCTACCCACTGACCAGTCACAACCACAACCTAAAGGTCACTGTGAAAGGAAAATACATCCCAAAAACTTTTAACAATCATTCTCTTTATGATACGTAGTGAGTGGGCACTCGTGGGTTTGATGCCAAGGTTGGAGCCTGTCCCGGGTCTTTATATATCTTTTATCTAGGCAGAGGGTTTCATTCACTGTAACTGATTGTGTGTTAGACACTGAACCTTTCCAAAGTGTATTTTATATTCCCATTCACACTCATCTTGAAGCGGAAAGGGTAGGAAACATAAACTTCACATACAACCTCTATGCCAGCACCCAAGAACGTTACGTACAAGCCGCAAACTGCCTGGTGGCTAAAAAGGCGAAGTCTTAGATGGAAAGAAATATGACATTTCTTGGGTGGAGCTGTGCATCAAGCACTGAGAGTCTTTCAAATAAAGAGCTCTTTTTGCGGCCTCTTTTCTAAGCCCAGCAAAGCGCATGCTTAATCCAGCATTCCTTTAAAACTGGGCTCATGTAACGGCATTTAGCCAGGGGCCGATATAAGCAGTTTAACTTTGATCCAAATCTCTGGAGCTTAGCCAGTGAAGACACTGTTCACTGTTTAAAACCTCCAACAGCCAAAGTACAAAGTGACATGACAAATAAAACTCATAGAAGAAAAAACAAATCTAATAAATGTAATAAAAATCGAATTAATTTAATAAATGAATGTCATTAAATATAAAACTCATAGAAAAAACAATTAATAAATGTTACATTATTTCATCAGCATGCACGCCAATGTTACCTGCATGTAACAATGAGCACAGTGCAGGCTATAACGTCTAATTTGCAAATAAAAAAGACTTTATGAACTGGTTCTTTTTTATCAGACAGTCAGAAATATTCACAAAACCGCCTCAAATGTGCTCATGAGGTAGCAATTTGAATGAAAACAGTGAATGAGTCAGTGAATCGTTAAAGGAACACTCCACTTAAATTTAATTTTAATTTAAATTTAATTTAACACTAATTTTAACTCCCCTAGAGTTAAACAGATGAGTTGTACCGCTTTTTAAATCCATTCAGCTGATCTCCAGGTCTGCCAGTAGCACTTCTGGCATAGCTTAGCATAAATCATTGAATCTGATTAGACCATTAACATCTCATTAAAAAATGACCAAAGATTTTCAATATTTTTACTATTTAAAACTTGACTCTTCTGTAGTTACATCGTGTACTAAGACTGACAGAAAATGAAAAGTTTTGATTTTCCAGGCTCTTATGGATAGGAACTATACTTTTATTCTGGCGTAATAATCAGGGAACTTTGCTGCCGTACCATGGGTGCAGCAGACGCAATGATATTATGCAGCGCCTGAAAATAGTCCCCAGCTAGGTAACTTCCAACGTGACTATATTCAGGCGCTGTGTAATATCATTGCACATGCTGCACCCATGGTATGGCAGCAAAGTTCCTTGATTATTACGCCAGAAGGAGAGTATAGTTCCTATCCATATCAGCTTGGAAAATCGCAACTTTTCATTTTCTGTCGGTCTTTGTACACGACATAACTACAGTCAAGTTCAGTGATTTATGCTAAGCTATGCTAAAAGTGCTAACGGCAGACCTGGAGATCGGCTGAATGGATTCAAAAACTGTAAAACTCATCTGTTTAACTCTAGGGGAGTTGGCAAAAACATACCTCTGGGAACTTGTTTTCAAGACGTAAAATAAGTACCAATAAGTACATATAACTGCAGCTTCTAAAATAAATTAACACTACAGGTGGTAAAACATCAAGCACTTGTAATCGTTTTCATACACAGTTATGATTACAGCTCAATAATAACTGTTTTTGCATTACTGTAAGGGGTAGGTTTAGGTTTGGGGTCAGTGTAGATGTTAATAAAACATCTAATAAGTAGGAAATTTAATTTACTATTAGTTTCTAGCCACAACCCCATACATTTTGTTTTCCGGACGTAACAAACTTGCACAATAGCTCAGCTGGCATGGAATTGGACTTAAGTTGTGAAATCCTTGGGTTCGAATTCGGTAAAAACATGATTCACAATGAAAGAGCTAAAAGATGAGAAGATCGAGCTAAAATGGTTGTGATTGCATTTTTACATTGTTGCGTTTTACGAAAAGTACATGGTGGTACGTATTTCACGTCTTGTGAAAAGGTTCCCAGAGGTACGTTTTCATCATGAGACTAGGTTGGAAAAAGCATAAATTTCAGCACATTTACGGTCAAAACCGATGCTGCATTTATTGTTTTCATAATATTTTCTAACTGACACAGTCGTAACTTGGAAACTTTGGGCTTAAAGATGTCTCAGAGTTTCCCTCTTTTAAAGGGAACCCTGACTATTAAGTCTTGTATGGCTTAATATAACAGAAATGATGTCTCTTACTGAAATATGTAATAGAAAACCGATGAAAGACTTGCATTATTTAAAAACTCCACATTGTTTTATACATATTTTGCACTATGGGGGGCGCCATTATTTCGGTGACTTGAAATGGTTGCACTCAGTGAGCTACTGGTGCTACCTGTTGCATTTTTAACACAACACAACTCTTAAAATAAAATACTGATACAAGGACCACAGCTACTGAAAAAGCTAACAGATGGCAATGGATTTAAGTGTATATGCTTAAACTAAATGCTGTACCATTGATTTTTCTTTACAAGGAGCCTAAACGCCCCCGGATATTGACTGAAATCTGTGCTGAGAAACCTCCTTCAGTGGCTGCGGCGTCATGACAAGCGTCAGCATGTTTATATCCTGCCAGGATGGCATCTAGCATTTCTTGTCTCTGCCGTTTGTAAGCTCTTCCAGTAGTTGTGGTCTACTAAAAAGCCTCAAAGGCTAAAGTAGAGAGAAGTTTTATTTGTCCACAGGCATCTTGCCATTCTTTCACTCAGGTTTCCTTTAAGAAACTTGGAAATATTAAGTGTTTCTATCATTTGTCAACAAAGTGTCTTTTTTTAGAAGCCAGCGGTTTCCTAATCAGTTGAATTGTCTGGAGCTCTGCTGTGATAATGAAACCATGTACAGTCAAAACCATAATATTATTAAATTCTGTATTCTTGGGTTTGGAAGCAGTCTGTAATTAATGACTTTGGTTTTGAATGCATTTGTGGGAGAGGGGAGAGATAGAAATGATGAAAGGCAGCAGAACAGTACAGTCTTTGTTCAATGTTATGATGCCCTGTACATTCCTTTCTTGTATGACACTAAAGACCCTGATCAGGGCTTTTCCCTCCATCACCCATCATCTTCCTCCTCTCCATCTGTCTTTCCCTTTCAGGTTCCCCCTAATCCTGCACCATACGTTCCATACAGGCACATCGCTCTGCTTAAAGGCCTTTATAGAGCTCATAGTCTTTGAGTTATGATCCATATGGTTTTCAGTAGCTGCAGATTCCCAGGATGAGCAAGGAGGATAGGAAATATAAAAACCTATAAATTTATTTTCTGTAGCTTGTAGTGGTTACAGTTGTGCTCACATTTTTAACCCTAATTGAGAATGTGCTTTAGGACTGTGCAATGTGTTTTATGGTTAAAACAACACCTATGCCTCCTAATCTAGTCCAAATGGTCCACTACGGTCTCATTGGACCCATACATTTTGGCCCATTATGTTTTTGTTTCTCCATACTATAAATCAAAAAAAAGTCTCTTATAAACTTATTTGTTCAAAAAAACAGTATTGTCAGTAGCCATTACTCCAGTCTTCAGTGTCACATAATTCTTCAAAAATAATTCTAATATGCTAATTTTATGGTTAAGTAATATTCACCCTGTTTTATCGTGATTTACATATTTAATAAAAATGGTCAGGGCTGTGATGCAAATACAATTGAAGTTTGCATACAAAATGCATGTTATTTTTTATTATTTTTTTTATTTTACATAAAAAAAACTTTTACATATACTCCACAAGTGAAAATAATAGTTTAATTTATAAAAATTATTCTGTGTTGTTACTTGAATGAGCCACAGTCCCTTGTTTGTCCTGAAAAGTTAGGGGCCCTTCACACAGAAAGCGTCTTTGCGTCTAAAAACGCGAGAGGCAGCGCTCAGGAATGTTTTTTTTAAAAGCGCAGCATAGAACGCGATGGTTTTATGACGCGCTTTTGAGACATGATGCAATAACGACAATAAGGGGCATTTTCAGTATATATCTATTCAGTGACGGATATACTTATCTCCAAGTTGTGATAATAGCTTGAAGAAATGTTATATAATTTAGGGTATCCGAACACAGTCACTATGAGCGCCTCCTCCGCCATGTTGCCGTCAAATAAAACAGTTGTCATGCCAACTTGCTAATGTAAACAGAAGCTCGCAACGCTCTTTTAACATGACACGCCGTCTTAAAACGCGACTGCAAAAGACACGAGACGCGAATGTAACACCGTGTCCTAACTACACACGACGATAAAAGGTATCTTTTCCATGTTAATCAGAGTTTTTGTCCTAACTAGCCGGACCAACTGCATTCAAACCAATGACAGTGATAATCTCAAATACTGATTATGTGCTTTATTCAAAGTTAGATATATCTAATGTCCGTTTGAAAATCATTTTGCGTGACCTTTATAGCCATACTGAAAGCAACAACAGATCTGGAAAATAAATGAAAGCAAAGATGTACGTTCAAACTGTGAACTCAATGCGAACCAACAAGTGTATTCCATAACAAATACGATATTAGTCGCTCAGTATGTACATTTAATAATGTTAAAAGTTTTATTATTTATGAATTAGATTATAAACGTATCCATTTCGTTGCGAGTGCAGTGCGCTTCCAGGGAGAGCCCACCCACACGCGCTTCTGATTGGCTGTGATATTTGATTCATTTCTGTCGCGTGGCGTTGTTGTGGACACCCAAATAGTTTGTCGCTGGAATCTTTTTGCTTCGCGTGTAGTTAGGACACGGTGTAACGGTCATGCACGTCCGTCAAGCGCGTGTTTACATAGAAAAACAATGGAAAAGTCGCGCAGTGGAATGGAAAATGCGTTCTGTGTGAATGGCCCCTTAACTGTCTGTTGTTCTTCAGAAAAATCCTTCAGGATCCACAAATTCTTTGGTTTTTCAGCATTTTTGTGTATTCTAACCCTTTCCAACAGTGACTGTAGCATTTTAAGATCCTACAGTCACTGTCCTAACACTCACTGATGCTTCAGAAAGAAACACAATTCATGTCAGTATTAAATAAAAAATAACATGCTTTTTGTATGATTCATCTTATTTTGGTAAAATAATTAACATTTTGTATGTAAACTTTTGACTTTAACTGTATAGACCTGAAATGTTTTCATATTCATCATATACTGTGGTTTATCCATTTAGAACCACTGGTAGACTCTTGCATGCAACATCTGTATGTCATAGATAGGTCAAATAGTTGTAGATACTGGCTGCATGTTTCCTGTCCCTCCCTATAATCTGTCTATAACAGCTTGATTTGCTCTCGGATCCAGTCAATGAGAATCTGCATAGGATACAGATGTGGTAATGAGTTGACCAATTTACTTCCATCTCAATTAGGGACTTCCTGTCTTATCTATCCTCGAAAAATACATAGGATAGCACTTTTGCATCTGAAAATGAAGGACTTTCTTTTCCCTAAAGACAACAGTGAGCATGGAGGGGTTACAGATTGCAAAATGAGTGCCAAAATGAGTTTGTATACGGGCCTGCAGGCAAAATGATATTCATCTTAGGAAATTATAGCAGGATATCTCTGCTGCCATAAGGCTCTTTGAGATAAGGCAGCCTGTGCCAGTCTTCTTAGTTTACAGTGAACTCAGCATTTTATATAGCCTAGTTTACAGTGAACTCAGCAGTTGCCTTGCTTAATCTATTATTCATACACAGCTTCAATTATCAAAGCTACTTAGCAAGTAGAGAGATTCCTGATGCTCTTTCATGATGCAAGCAGGCTTTTAGCATTTGCTTATTTATTCCAATTATATTCCAGATATATTAGCAGTAATTATCCTTCTCAGTTAGATTTAAAACACAAATCAGATACAGTTAAATCAGAAGTACACTACCAGTGAAAAGTTTTTGAAAGTTCTGCTCACCAAACCTGCATTTATTAAAACTGTAAAATTGTGAAATATTTGTACTGTTTAAAATAACTGTTTTCTATTTTAATATATTTTAAAATGTAATTTATTCCTGTGATTCTTTAGCATCATTACTCCAGTCACACGATCCTTCAGAAATCATTCTAATATTCTCATTTGCTGATCACAAAACGTTTTATTATTATTGAAAGCAGCTGAGTAGATTTTTTTTCAGGTTTCTTTGATGGATAGAAATTTCAGAAGATCAGCTTTTTTTTTTTTTTGTAACATTATAAATGTCTTTATCATCAAAAAAATTAAACAATAATAATTATAATAATACTCCAAACTTTTAAATGGTATAGTGTATAATATTACAAAAGATTTTCATTGAAGATAAATGATGATCTCTAGATCTTTCTATTCATCAAAGAATCTTTAAAAAATGTACTCAACTGTTTTCAATATTGATGAAAATAATAAATGTTTCTTGAACAGAAAATCAGCATATTAGAATGATTTCTGAAAGATCTTGTGACACTGATGACTAGAGTAATGATGCTGAAAATTCAGCTTTCAAATTACAGGAGTAAACTACATTTTAAAATATATTCAAATAGAAAACAGTTATTTAAAATAGTAAAAATATTTCAAACTTTTACTGTTTTTGCTGCACTTTGGATCAAATAAATGCAGGCTTAGTAAGCAGAGGAGACTTCTTAAAAAAAAAAAAAAAACATTAAAAATCTCACCATTCAAAAACTTTTGACTGATAGTGTATAATTAGAATAAGGTGCCAAGTAATTAATAAAATAAGAAATGCATTTTGAAAGTTTTAGTTAAAGTTATTTGTAACTTACAAGATGTACAGAACATCCAACTTGACAATTAATTCCTCTTGTACAATTTTCCTTTCTGTTTTTTGTTAAAACTGCTATCCTCCTATGATTTCCTGTAGAGAATTCTCAAGTAAGGATGACCGGTTTCCACAAACAGTGAAAGAAATGTCCTTTTGGACAGAAAAGACAAAGTTTGTATGTTTTGGTTTTCCCTTCCTGCCCATTCCTGTCATCGCTGGGCCGCAACCTGAACAATGGAAGAGGGTTACATCTTATTTGATTTAGTGGATGGGAGTCTTGTTACACAAAACACACACACGCACACACTTTAGACCTCAGGCTGAAATGATCAGATTCCACACAGAGGCTTTGGAATGAAGTATAAGATCTGGTTTCTATTTACCCTGATCAGGAGGCCAGTGTCACAAGTCTTGAGGGTGAACTGAGCTACCTGAACCCCAAAAGAGATCCCTTGTCTCAACTTAACAATATGATCTGCTTCTGTTCCTGCTTAAGGTGAAAAAGCAACATTTCAAGAATTAGACCGTTATTTAAATTCACAACCATTTTCAACATTGATGATAACAAGAAATGTTTCTTTAGCATTAAATCAGAATATTATGATTTCTGAAGGATCATGTGACACTAAAAACTGGAGTAATGATGCTGAAAATTCTGCTTTGCCTCTCAGGAATAAATTACAGTCCAAAATATATTCAAATAAAAAAAGTTATTTTAAGTTGTAAAAATATTTCACAATATTGCTGTTTTTACTTCTTTTCTTAAAAGAAATGCATAATAGACTGTATTAAAAGCATTTCTAAACAACTTCTAAATCAGTAAAAGATGTTTCATCCAATAACAGGATAAAATATATGATATTATATGACACTGAGGGCAAATAGCAGTGATAATATGGTTCATTTTTACAAAATGGGTTAAGGAAAAAAGAACAGGTGCTTCTGTCTTATTGGTAAAACCGAGATCTCCAACCCTGCTGATTAAAGTCTCTTGAGACGCAGAGAGGGCAGCATGTCACAGGGTGGTACATTGTCCACAGTCACCCACTGCGGTGGCCCTTATGACATTTCTGCTTAGATTCTTTGTGAGTCTGCGGGTGGAGTTACTCTGGTTGTATTCATCAGTGCTCCCTCTTTTCTCTGGAACTCCATTGCTCTTTGTTAGTGTGCTTTACTTTTGTTCTGTAATTGAAAAGCTGATTGCAAATCAAAAGAAAAAAATCACTGAATGGTGACCTGAAAGTGGTAATTAATGAATTTGTTACTCTAAACCTATACCAAACTGAGCTCTTGAATGACTGAGACAGCTCAGCAGTAGTCAAAAATGTGGCACACTGACTTTCTCCACTAGGGGGAGACAGATTTTCAGAAGCATGACCGAAGCTCTCTCAGTGGGACAATAGCAATTATCCCCAGTCACGATTTTACTGTTTTTTCTGCCTGCACCGAGCCTGCATTTATTTGATTCAAAATATAGCAGATCAACAGTAAAATTTTTAAATATTTTTACTATTTGAAAGAAGTGTTTTCTATTTGAATATATTTTGAAATGTAATTTATTTCTGTTTTCAAAGCAGGATTTTTTAACATCATTACTCCAGTCACATGATCTTTCAGAAGTCATTCTAATATTCTGATTTGCTCAAAAAAACATTTAATATAATGTTGAAAACATTAGAGTAGAATATTTTCAAGTTTCTATGAATAGGTCTCCTCCTCTAAAATAGAAATCTTTTGTAATATTATAAATGTCTTTATCATCACTTTTGATCAATTTAAAGCATCCTTGCTAAATAAAAGTATTGATTTCTATAATTTCTTTCCCTAAATAAAATTATACTGACTCAAGCTTATACATGGTATAGTGTATAATTTTTTTATTTCAGCTAAATGCTGACCTCTTTCTATTCATCAAAGAATCCTGAAAAAAACTGTTCACAACTCTTTTAAATATAGGTATTTTAATAATAATAAAAATGTTTTTGAACAGCAAATCAGCATATTAGAATGATTTCTGAAGAATAATGCTGAAATTTTAGAAATAAATTACATGTTAAAATATATTCAAATAGAAAACAGTTATTTTAAATAGTAAAAATATTTCACAGTATTAATGATTTTGCTGTATTTTGGATCAAATAAATGCTTGTGAGCAGAAGAAAATTCTTTAGAAAGAACTTTTGACTGGTAGTGTATATATGTCTTATGTATGTATGTCTTATATGTCTTGTGATATAAAACAGTATGATATGATATGATATGATATGATATGATAATGTGCAAGAGGTGCATGTTTTTTTCCAGACGTCTGTGTTTACAGTGAGTGACAGAGGGGGAGAAGGGGATGCAATCATCCAAGTTGGCAGAGTGGAAACATTAAGGCCTATGCTGGACGTGGTGATTCTTGCAATCTGCAAATCTCCTGCCCGTCTGGTATCTGACATGATGGGGACATGAAACACAAGCTGCTGAATTTCCAATCATCCTCTACCACCCCCATTTCAGCAAATTATTTTCAGCTCTGTGCACACTAGGCCTTCTAAACAACAAGGAAGTGTAAGTATGAAATTTGATTTACTGTAGGCATAAGGCCATTGCTGCTAAAAATCAAAGAGAGATCAGAAGGAACTTGAGGAGATCCTGTCCATAAACACTTCATTCTTGAATGGAATTCAATTCACCCATAAACTACGACCTTTGGCAGTGACCCATAATAACTTAATTCCCCTGTAAGCCATTTTATGTGAGTAATAGGGCATTTCCAGACCACCTGCATGTTTTTACCTGCTAAGACCACAGATAGGAGAAAGTCATAATGAACATCTGGAAAAAGCATTCTGAGACTATACCAAAAAAATCTTACGTCTTTCATCTAATTCCTTTTTATGTCCAAAAAAAAAAAAAACTATTTGATGAAAATTTTGCTTTGTCACAACAGAACTGACCTTCATGTATACAGAAAAGAATTTCACTTTGTCTGAGGTTAACCACTCAGAAAGTAAATAGATCAGATTTAATAAAGTCCAGGCCTATCTCTGACCTTTTCAGTCAGTTTGTTTTGTATTTTTCATTATTGTAGTTCACTTGGTTTAACCGCAACTGAAACAAATAGGCTGGTGTTTGTGTTGGCCCTGAAATTACCTTAGAAAAGTTTCCGGTCTGCTTCATGATTTCAGATGTTTAGAAACTCTGTAGCAAAGCTGCCAATAATCCAAAGCTGTCAATAATTTCCAGACAGTTGTAGATGGTGCAAGACTGTGTCCATGGCAACAAGCCTGAGAAGAGAGAAGAGAGCATCTGGCATGTCAACAAGTCCATGAGTGGTAAAAACATGGGATGGAGGGGATGGTTAAATGACTTATAGGCTATTTACATGTTTTTTTTCCATTCCACTGCACTACTTTTACCTTGTTTATCTATGTTAGCACACACTAGATGGATACATTTGACCGTTATACTTGCATCTTGCATCAGCTGGGAAAAATTTGTTCTGAAAGTGATTCAATGTTATTGTTCCTCTGTGCAAAATTATTCAACCCCCTTAACCTGCAAGTCACTTTGCTACAGAGAACAACATTTTGTGAAAACAATTCAACAAAGGCATCAGTACACTATTAGAGGAAGTTAATAATTCACATTTGAGTAATTCTGAAAAGGTAAGTTGATCAAAAAATCTAAATTGTCTCTAAACATTCATGTTCAAAATGATTCAACCCCCAAAAGTCAAATTTGGTGCAGAAACTTTTATTCTTATTCTTGGCCCATTCTTCACCTGAAAAAGCTTTTAGATCACTGATAAACTTTGGTCTTTCTTCAAATTCAACCAAATATTTCCAATGTGAATTAAATATGTAGACTGAACAGGCCACTCAAGAACATTCTATGACTGATCCCTGAACCAAGTATAAGTAGATTTGGATGTATACTTTGGGATGATTGTCCTGCAGAAAAGTCCATTGATCATTAGCTTTAGTCTTTGCACCAAAGGCATCACATTTCTTACCAAACTGGCCTGATACTTCAAAGAATCCATTGTTTTTCATACAGTCATGATTTCCACTTCCTGCAACAGTAAAACACCCCGTAACAGGATTGGTCCACCCCAATGTTCTTCTGCTCATAAGTTTTGCCTTTTTTTTGCACCAAACATACTACTGATCCATGGGTCCAAAAAGTTCCAGTTTTGTGACATCACTCCATAAAACATTCTTCCAGAACTCCACAGGTTTATCTAAATGATTTTTAGCATATTCAGTCAGCGTTTTATGTTCTTCTTGGTCAAGAGTGGCATTTGGCAAGATGCCCCAACATGAAAGCCATGCTTGCCTTGTGTTCCTCTTATACACTGCATTGAAATGTTGTTCCACCTTTCATTGGATCATCTTGAAAGTCTTTAGCTGTACATTGCAGAATTTTCCTCAGTTGTTCTGATCAAACATTTTTTGACATTGTGCTTTTTCTTCAACACTTTCAAAGGTTTTCTGGTACAACACATTTTAAGTTTAGGAATATAACTGCCAGCTGTGTCTCTGGGATTTTTTAATGTCTTGGAAATATTTATATAGCCTTAGACTTTCTAAAGTAATGCAATTAATGGTTCTCTATAGCTTTTGTGAGAGCTCTGTTGCCTTTGTCATATTAGCTACTCAAACGTCAGCACATACATGGGCTAACTATATGTATGTGCAACAGCTCAAGATGATTCTGTTTTCTAATAGAGTTTCTAAAGGTTTAATTGTGTTTTAAGACGAATTTGTTCCCCAATAAACAATTCAACAATCAACAATTTCTTCTGAAGAAATCGGCCCTTGAACATGTTAGTACTGTTGCTGTCTATGCAGGGTCAGAAAGCTCTCGATTTTCATCAAAAATGTCTTAATTTGTGTTCCGAAGATGAACGAAAGTCTTATGGGTTTGGAACAACATGAGGCTGGGTAATTAATGACAGAATTTTCTTTTCTTTTTTTCTTTTTTTTTTTTTTGTGAACTAGCCACATTTAAAGACACATTTAAAGTACTTTTAGACACATTTAATACTTTTAAAAGCAAAAATGCATTTTGTGTGAATGGCCTCTAGAGTTCCAGAATGTATTATGGTTGGAGTATTTAAGATGTTTTCTTGCATATAGACTATGTCTGAGTAAAGATCAAAAGAAAAGGCACATTTAGTATGCACTATGATCCCCCGTTTTAATTACAAATCTCTAAGGAAATAAAAATCCATTTCCTGCCCTTTAATCTTATCCTATCAGTCTTTCTCCCTCCCTTTGTCTCTCTCTCTCTCGGTGTCCACTGCTGTCCAGTCCATTAGATCACTGGTGTCATTTGTCTGGATTACGGATCTCAACCTAAACACTCCAGAGAAAGACAAAAGCTGAGTAGAGTTTTGAAGCGGGTCAAAAAAAATATGGTTTGGCTAACTATGAAAAGTCCAAACTAAAAAATGTAATCGTACTGAAAGCCACTGCAATTGGATTTAAAGATGCTGTCTTATTGGTCAAGTAGAATCAATATATGTGGATGAAGTCATCAGAAGGGACTGGATGATGTCAGATTACATATTCACAGCTCTACCTTTGTGAGTCATGCTTTGTGTTGGAGTAAACTGTGAAAGGAGAGTGTTTATATGTTTTTAATAGGTTGAAAAGTGGACAGAATATTGAATATTTATATGCAAAATAGCAGGTGTTTTTCATCCCAGACTATTTACAGTAAGTGAGAGCAGGGCTGAGGGAGCGAGACTGTGCTTCCAGTAACTGTCCAATTTCTGTCACACCTCAGTGGGATTTAATTGGGGTTTTTATTCATTATGCTTGCACTGTTCCCTTCCCGTAAAAATCAATACACAGACAGCACCTGGGGACACATGCAGAATCACATGTGAGTCTCTGGGGTCTGAATTCAGTTGGGTCTGAAAGTCTGAGGCCACTAGTGAAAATGTTTTTAGTTTGCCTTTGTTTAATTAACGCGAAATATTTTATTACAATTTATCAGCAGTTTGTTAAATCAATACTTTTGGACCGTACTGTATGTAAGGAAAAACTTACTATTTTATAATGAAGCTTTAATTACATCATTACATCTCGTATTGTGATGATGTCCCTTGCTCTTTCCAGTCAGTGTTTCAGTCATTAGATCAGGAGCGCTAGCTGACTGAAGATCTTTCCTGTTCCTGTCAGAGCAATTTGGTTTTTATTACATTGCAGTGCGGTACAGAGGCACACCCTCACTTGAGTCCATCACTCCCTAACAAATGTATTTAGAGCTTCCTGACATGCCTTCAATTTTTGTCTTCTTCTCTTGTTGCATTCTTTGTGGACAGATATATGGGTGAAGTCATATACTGTAGGGTGGGTATGGAGTTCTGTAGCAGCAGAAGAAGAGGCGTTGGTTTACAGATGTGACAGATGCAGTTTATGCATTATGAAAATACAGGACATATTACAATGTCTAATTTAAATATATAATATATAAATATATATGTAGTATAATATATTTTAGAAAAATACTGGATATAGTAGAGCAATTAGTGATCTGAAAAAATTGTAAAATATATTTTTCATATTATATTTTTATTATATTTATATATGATGTCATAATATAATAAAATGTAATATAATTCATTTTGAAAAAATACAGTAGAGCAATGATTGATTTAAATACATTTAAAATAGATATTTTCATATTTTTTATTTGTCATAATATAATATTATATTATATAATAATACATTTAAAAATTATGAATTGTTTATTTTATAATTATTATTATTATTATTTTTTTATTTATTAAAATAGAATAGAATAGAAAGCTCCATTCTATAAACCACAGGTGGGGGTATAATTTATTTTGGACAAATACAGGATAAAATACAGTATCAATGTCTGATATAAATACAATTTTAAAATATATTTTTTATTTGTCATAATATAATATAAATCCATTTATAAACCACAGATGGGAGTATGATTTATTTGGGAAAAATAAGGGAAAATTATGTTAGAGCAATGTCTGATCTAAATACTTTTTAAAATATATATATTTTTTTTAATTTTTAGTTTTTCATTATAGAATAAAATAGAATAGCATGGAATAGAAAATTATTCTATAAACCACAGCTGGGGATATAATTTATTTTGGAAAAATACGGGATAACGTACGGTACCGCAATGCTTGATCTGAATAAATGTTTTCATATATTTTTATTTGTCATTATGGAATAGAATAGAATAGAATAGAATAGAAAACTATATTCTAAAAACCACAGCTGGGGATATAATTTATTTAGGAAACATATTGGATAAAGTACAGTAGAGCAATGTCTGATCTAAATACATTTAAAAAATATATATATATATTATTTGGCATAATCTAATACAATTATTATATTATATTATATTATATTATATTATATAATATAAATACATTCACCAAACCGCTCCAGTCTAGAAGCAGAGGATATATATATATATATATATATATATTGGGAAAAATACATTTTATTTTTCTTGCTTTTCTTTATTATAATTACTAATATTTCCTAATATTATTGTCCAGTTATCTTTTATATTACAGTACAGTAATTCTAATCTTTGTCTTTGGTAATTCTTTTTGTCATCTACAGTATGTGTGACACCCATCCTCTATTTTGCATGGACACCTGCAGTAAGGCACAAAGAGTTAACACCCCCCGTCCTTCACTGTGATGGAGATGCTGGCCCACCGCGCTCTGCCACTCACCTCGTCCAATAGCAGCCCTGGAAGATGATGTCATGCGGTAGGAGGGGTGCTGCTGCTGATGCTGCTGAGCTCTTGTATCCGAGGAGCAGCAGGCACGGAGCAAAAGAGAGGGAGGTGAAAAAGAGGATATCAGGGTGAGAGAAAGAGACAGAAAGAGAGAGAGGAAGAGGGGGGAGACAGGGACAACACCTCATCAAGGAGAAAAGGTAAGTGTGGGCATCACAAAATCTGCTCTAACGGTTTTGATATTTGACTTGCATCGAATGCAAAAAAGAAGAAGGTTACCTTTGAGTTAAGATTAAATGTGCCGCACCAGAAATCCAGAGGGAACTCGGTGTTCTTGCAACATGCTCTGTCTGCCATGTATAATGTATGCAAAGCAACTTTTACATGCGTGAAAATGCGAATGTATTGGCAAATTTCAAATTGTATCTGTATCTGTGTGTATAGATATGATATGCACTAATGTGTTAAAAGATGACATAATTCCATAGTGCACTAGATTATGTCATTCCAAGACAAGAGTCAGTAAACAACCTTTTGCACACATACGCATTGACTGCAGTGATTAGGGTTGGATTTGGGTTCATTTTGTATTAATGTAGTCATGTGAGAGGAGATTTTAACCTGACATTATGAATATATGCCATTTGTGGCAGCAATTATGTAAAATTAAATAGTATTAGTGTGTTTTATAAGGGAGATGTGAGAATATAGGGACAAATACAGTAACAGACAAGCAGTGAATAATCAACTTTACATGCAGTAAGTGTGTGTTTGGATAAAAATAGTGTGTGTGTATATTTATGAACAGGGCAGGGCAATGCTTTTCTCTTTTCTGTCAGTTTTGCCCATGGTTTTATGATTTATCTAATGTTTGATGTTAATTGTTTTCTACAATAGTTTTGTGTACTAATAAGTGGCAGATCTGAGGCAGAGTAACAATACAGAGATTGTGCGTGACACTCCCTGCTGCTCCTCATCTGAATTCATGCTCCCCTCTCACCAAGTGTCCCACCACATCACAACACAACAAGCTCCTTTCAGACATCTGAAATGCACAATGGATCTGGATTTGACATGAAAGTTACTATATTCATTTAAAATTGATTTATATAGATCATTTGTTAATAATCTTGTGTTTCAAAACGTTTACTTTATGCCTGAGTGTTTCATCCTCTCCTAATCATCTCTTTCTCTGTGTCTTTCTCTCTTTGTCTCTAAACAGGACAGAGTGAAGGGTTGTAATCTACACACAATACTGCATAAACATGACCTTGGCAGGTAAGCTACAAAAGTCAGCCCTGATTCCCAAACTCCAAAGCGAACAGTCAAATTTAATATTTGAAGGCCCCGCAGGCTATGATTTTTCCTTGTGTACTTCAGCTGAAATGTTAACACAAGTGCTAGTTTCAGTCATTTTCAGAAACTATAAATAAACTAATTTTACATTAAAATTACATCATGATTAACTTAATCAAAATGTTTTTGATTATTAATTGTTTTGTTTGCCAAGGTTGTACAAATATAAAAATATGTCCAAGAGAAAGCTGAGCAGCTTCTGTTTTTTTTTCCTCCAGAGTACCAATATCATGTATATTATATTTAAAGTCCCCATGAAATCAAAATTGAAGTTTTTTGGCTTTCAGTATGAATATGTTAGTCTTAAGGTTATCTAAGCTAGTGTGCTCCAAAACAATAACAACATTCGCATTTACAAGATATAAGCTTTCAAAACTTACAGTCTCTAACTTTCGCCAATATGGATCAACATGACATCACCCTGCACTTCAGCTTCTCATCAAACTTTCTGTCCAATCAAATACGAAGTGTCCCACCCCCTGCACTATAAGCTTTAGCTGAAATCGGTCATTTGTTCACAGAATTTGTATTTTCTACACAGTAAATGGCACGTAGTTCACTATATAGAGGATAGGGAATGAATCAAACATTGTAAATATGCTTTCCTTTGGGCGAAAGGGCAGCATGCACCAGAATGGTATATTTTATAGCAATATGGATGAGATTGTGGCTGTCATATGCCCTCAACACATAGAATAAGGTTACAAAGCATTTCAGTAAAATTTGAAGCATATTTTTACGTTATATACATTATATTGTTAGAATTAAATATTTTAAATACACATTTATTCCCAAACATTCTCCCAAACGCCCACTGGTTAAGCAAACATGTAGTTCCGCCCCATAATCACGCCATTGGTTGATTTTTGACTTGGGTAATGCACAGCTTGTTCCAAAAAGCCAATCGAAGAAAGATTCTGTTGTTCTGTTTATATTGAAGTATTTTACAGACACTTTTATCCTAAGTAACATTCCCTGGGAATCGAACACATAATCTTGTTCTGTTGACCTTATTCTTCAAAGTGGAAGTAAGCCTAGAAGTGAGGCTTCTGGTTCATTAGCCGCTATAGGGAAATAACGAGAAGAATAATGAAGTGCCGTAAAGGGTAAACCACTGTGTTCATAATTAAGATAATACATTAAAATAACATGGTAAGACACAGCAATTTGCAGTATCAAGCAGCAAAACAAGCTGTTTTGTACAGCTAAAATTAGCTGGATGCGGATGAGACCTGAAGCCAGACACATTAAATTTACAAATGACCGCGCCCGCTCTTACGGGAAAAATAAGGTGGATAGGGAAATAACGAGAAGAATAACAATCTGCAGTAAACTGTAAAACTGTTTGGACGACAAACCAGTGCGTTCATAATTAAGATAATACATTTAAAAAACATGGTAAGACACCAATTTGCTATATCAAGCAGCAAAACGAACTGTTTTGTACAGCTGAAATAGCTGGACGCAGAAGAGACCGGAAGCCAGACCCATACAATTGACAAATTTACGTGAAAAACAAGGTGGATTGTTCGAAATACTGTACAAACTCAATTCACTGATATCTGTCAAGTATTTGAGACATGTTATGTGCTAAAACCACCTACAGCTGTTCTAAATGAGTTAATTACTTTTAAAATGTCTAATTTTCTGCATGTAAATCAATATCTTTGACAGAATTCAAGCGTTTGTTCATGTTTACAAGGAATTTTGTACTTACCTGACGTTTCTCCGCACAGCATATCGAGACAAGGTGAAGGAGCTCCCTCTAGTGTCACTTCTGTGCTCCTGCATCAACTCAAACCCTCCAGAAAATCCCACATACAAGGCTGAGGGTAAAAAATAAAACATTACTCATCTGTGTTTATACTTTATAGAAACATCTCTACCACTACAATGAGCATAAATGTGACCCTTGACCACAAAACCAGTCATAAGGGTCAATGTTTTTGAAATGTAAGATTTATACATCTTCTGAAAGAGGAATAAATAGGCTTTACACTGATGTATTGTTTGTTAGGACAATATTTGGCCGAGATTATTTAAAAATCTGGAATCTGAGGGTGCAAAAGAAATAAAATATTGAGAAAATCACCTTTAAAGTTGTCCAAATTGAGTTTTTAGCAATGTATAAATGTATCAAAATTATATTTTGATATATTTACAGTAGGAAATGTACAAAATATCTTAATGGAACATGATCTTTACTTAATAGCCTAACGATTTTTGGCATAAAAGAAAGTCTCACAGTAAGTACTCTATGTATGATCATTTTTGAAGATGCCGTGGATCTCAACTGGTGCGTGATCAAAGATATGGAGGTCATTGAGCTGAACAAGCGGGCCTCGGGCCAGGCGTTTGAGGTGATCCTGAAACCCCCCTCGTTTGACGGCGTGCCTGAGCTTAACACATCCATGCCCCAGCGTAAGGACCCCTCACTGGAGGAGATCCAGAAGAAACTGGAAGCAGCTGAGGAGAGGCGGAAGGTTGGAATTTACACCCAAAATAAATACCCATTGCTCTCTTTGGTCTGATTTTGATGCTGAAACTGTATTCTTTTCTCCAGTTTCAGGAGGCTGAGATGTTAAAGCATCTTGCTGAGAAGAGGGAGCATGAGAGAGAGGTCATCCAGAAGGCCTTTGAGGAGAACAACAACTTTATTAAGAACGCTAAAGAAAAGTTGGAGCAGAAGATGGAGGCCAACAAAGAGAACCGCGAGGCTTTGCTTGCCGCCATGCTGGAGAGACTACAGGAAAAGGTACAAACACTTACTGAGAGGAATGTAAAGTATTTATTACAGCACTTCATCAATGTAAATTGCTGTTTACAACCCTTTTTTTCTGTAATGAGACATATTTCAGAGTGACTCAGGATATTTAACAAAAATAAATGCATGATTGGAAATTTATTTCTGATTAAATTTTTTTTTTAATTTGACTATGCAATAAAGCTGAAACATTACACTTAACTTTTAGAAGTTTTTACTTTTAAAAATGTCATTACAATCAAATATGAAAACTTTTTCTTCTTTTACTTTAATACATATAATTTTTCATGTAAGTTCAGCTCTATTCAAAAGTTTGGGTTTTATAGGATAATTATTTTTTTCATTATCTTATGCACCACCAAGGCTTTTTTTAATTATTATTATTATTATTAAAAAAATACTAAAAAACTTTTACAAAATAGTAATATAATAATAGTAAAACAGAATATAGTGAAAAATAATCATATTTGCACACAAAGGCTTTTTAATAAAAGAAAAAATAGTAAAAACACTACAAATGTCTTTAGAGAAATCATAGTAAAAATAGTTATATTTTGAAATATAACCATTTGAATTTTTTTTTTCTATTTTAGCGGCCAATATTAGTCTTCAGTGTCACGTTTTGGTGCTCAAAATTTTTTTTTTGTTTCATTTTAACATTTTTCAAAAGTTCAGAACCACGGCATTTATCATTTAGCATTTATTTAAGAAATACATTTATTTATTTTTGCAAAATATAAGTAAGAATTTCTCTTAATAATATTATTTATAGAACATAATATAACATATTATATTTAATATACATTACCAGTCAAACGTTTTTGAACAGTAATATTTTGTAATGTTTTTCAAATAAGTCTTTTCTGCTCGCCAAGCCTGCATTTATTTGATCCAAAGTACAGCAAAAACAGAAACATTTTGAAATATTTTTAACTGTTTAAAATAACTGTTGTCTATTTGAATATATTTTAAAATGTAATTTATTTTCATTATAATAATCTGATTTGCTGCTCAAAAAATATGTATTATGTTTATTATCATTAAGATTATTATTATGTTGAAAAGCTGAGTATAATTTTCAGGTTTCTTTGATGAATAGAAAGTTCAGAAGAACAGCAGTTTTCTAGTATATAACATTATTAGTGTATAATGTTACAAAAGCTTTTTATTTCAGATAAATGCTTATCTTTGGATCTTTCTATTCATCAAAGAATCCTGAAAAAATAATGTACTCAGTTGTTTTAAATAATGATTATAATAAACATAAATGTTTCTTGAACAGCAAATCAGCATATTTGATATTTGAATGATTTCTGAAAGATCATGTGACACTGAAGACTGGAGTAATGATGCAGAAACTTTAGCTGTGATCACAGGAATAAATTACATTACATTAAAAAATATATTTAAATAGTAAAATCTTTCAAAATGTTACTGATCTTGCTGTACTTTGGATCAAATAAATACAAGCTTGGTGAGCAGAAGAGACTTCTTTAAAAAGCATTTAAATTCTTTTGACTGATATTGTATATTTGAATATATTACATAGTTAAAAATATTTACACAAATTTAAAATTATATTAATAATAATAAAATGTCCCAAATGTTTGTGACAGTTACACATTCAGTGGGTTCCTGGCCTTTGTGCATCTGAGTCCCTTCGCAGTCTAATTATAGAATCAGTATGAATATTGCATTAGAAAGGGGCGGATTGTTTCTCCACTTTGTTTATGCCGCTGTATTTATTTTCCTTCAGGCACACTAATACATGCATGAACACGGATCGAGTAAGTTTTCTTTTGTGTGTCTATTTAGGACAAACACGCAGAGGAGGTGAGGAAGAACAAAGAGCTGAAAGAGGAGGCCTGCCGGTAGAGGAGCGCCCGCTGCGCAGGACTGCTGTGACTATAGTCAAGGAAGGTGAAACCAGTGAAGAGAAAATAAAGCAAACGGTAGCCAATACATCTCAAAAAAAGGGACATATTGGACATTGATAATGACAATTTGGAACACGCCAAGCTTTTATGGGGTTTAACAACATCAAAACTACTTAATATTATTAAAAATGGGAAGATATTGTCTAGATGACAATGCAAGGTGCACTAAGGGTATGTTGCTTGGTAGAGCCCAAAAGGTTGCTTCGAATACACCAAACTGATCTTTTGAAATGACAAGAAGAAGAGGCCAGAAAGTAAAATTGATGAAGGGATGCTTTTTCTAACCTCCATAACCAGTACAGATGAATATGTTAACATAAACTGCAGTACATCTTAAAGTCACTCTTCACTAATGGCAGTATCTCTTTACAGTCAAAACTTGTGCCATCTACTGAGGCTTTGGCTCATGCTTCTTTAATTATCGTTTGATATTAATATTCAGTAATCAACAGGGTTTCATAGAACCTCAGGCATGCTTATACAATATACATTATTATGCATCAGTAATGAGGTGGCTAGAAGTACGATATCTATCACATTTCCTGCTGTGACGATGCAAGGTAAAAATATGATCAAATGGATATTAGATTAGAACGTTCTGGATGCCAACAAATCCATAAGCTCATAACGATCTCAGATACATTAAAAGTGGAGCACAGTGACACTTTAAGCACAACACAGAAGCACATTTACCTTTTTCCATTCATTATATTTGTATTATGATCCTCATCAGTAGGAAAACACATAGTGGCATCTCAAAAATGAAGAATGAAAGCGTTCAGGTGTAAGAAAAAGATCCTGTTTGGATTTGGGAAGTAGTTTGAAAGATATGAATGGTGCACTTTGCTTTGGCATGTCACTGAGCTGTATTCTAGTCGTTTATTTTACTCGTTCTATGTGAAGACAAAGAAGTTGAGCCGTTGTATGTGCAATGATGAGAAGTGATGTTAATCGACAAGATTTTGTGAGAAAATGGAATGTAAATGCTCTGTGTGTTTGTAATTTCCAGATGACTAAATTCTCTAGTTAAAGTCAAATAAATGCTTCTCTTAACTAAACGAACTAAAGGTTTTTGTTTTCTGCATCTTAGTATTGCACTGAAACAAATGACACAGCTAAACTATAAAAAGTTACAGTAATATTTTATTAATCAAGGTAATAAATACAAAGCTGATCAAAAGAATGCTACAGAAATTTGCTGTATGTATATAGGCAGATTAATGCAACAGTAAAAAACAGAGTACAGTATAGAACTAATTCTGAGGCACAACAACAGGTAAAACACATGTACAGCCCAGACTAACTATTTTAGTCTCCAGTTTAAGTGTGTAGTGCGTAGAGTTTTTGCACTTCACTCTCCTCAAGATGTTGATCTGGTAGTAGATGGGTTTAGATTCCAGTCCCAAGTCTTCTTCGCCATCTTTGCTTAAACAGCCTTTTTTTTCACATTTTGCCTCAGAGATTTTCGATGGGATTCGTGAATCGTCATAGGATTCTCTGAATGAAAACATTTATAAAAATTCACTTAAAAAAGTAAAATGAACCAAACTACCCAAAACTGATGTGCGAGGACCCACACATATCACACATACACTAGCAGTCAAAAGTTTTTGAACAGTAAGATTTTTAATGTTTTTTAAAGAATAATAATAATATTTTTATTATTTAAAATAACTGTTTTTTTATTTTAATATTTTTTTAAATGTAATTTATTCCTGTGATTTGAAAGCTACATTTTTAGCATCATTACTCCTGTCACATGATCCTTTAGAAATCATTCTAAAATGATTTGCTGATTTGCTATTTATTATTTTTTATTTTTTTTCAGGATTCTTTGATGAATAGAAAGTTACAAAGATTAACATTATACACTAATTATACAGAAATTATAGAAATTAATACTTTTATTTAACAAGGATGCTTTAAATTGATTTATGTTATAATGTTAAAAAGATTCATATTTCAGATAAATGCTGTTCTTCTGAACTTTCTATACATCATAGAAACCTGAAAAAATTCTACTGTTATTCTACTCAACCTAATAATAATAATAATAATAATAATAATTAATGTTTTTGAGCAGCAAATCAGAACATTAGAATTAGAATATTAATGTCTGAAGGAACGTGTGACACTAAACTGGAGTAATGATGCTGAAAATTCAGCTTTGAAATCACAGGACTAAATTATATTTTAAAATATATTCAAATAGAAAACAGTTCTTTTAAATAGTAAATATATTTCAAACTATTACAGTTTTTGATGTACTTTGGATAAAATAAATGCAGGCTTTCTAAGCACAAAAGACTTCTTTAAAAACATCTTACTGTTCAAAAACTTTTGACTGGTAGTGTATAATATGAGATTAGAAAGAACAACTAAGACTCACTGGTATGTCCATGGTGACAAAGATCTGCTTGGAGATGGGGGGACGTTCATTGAGAGGTTCACAGATGGATCCAAGTTGACCCACTTTCCTTTCTTTTGACATTTTGATTTTCTTTTTCTTTTAGACTTTTTCTCAGAAGAAGCACCATTTAATAACAGGGTGAATATGTAAAGCAGCAGCACAGCTCTGAAAACCTGAGGAGAAGGAGACAAAGTGTACCATCACTTGAGTGTTCTGATATTGTTAATTTGCCTAAATAACATCCAAAAGCTCTAAAGGTAAAATGCCTTTATTGAAAAATTCAGAATAAAGATCAACAACGAAAAGATTATTTCTGAATTATAGTTGCCTAAAATGAAGAACAACATAATAGGAGTTGAATTAACTGGTGTTACAAACTTACCAGTGAGAGCTGCATCTTCAGAATAAAAGTGTAAGTTCCTCTGTGGCTCTTCAGAGCTGGTCCACAAAGAACAGCAAGTATCTGAACCCTGCATCTAATCTTCTGTTTATATGGGCTGGAGAGAAAGCCTTGAACTTCCTGATTTTGACGTAGATACAAATCTGTAGTACTGTAGATACGTAGATACTCATCTTGAGATCACTGAACTCAAGTCTAAAAAGTCTTTTTGTAATAACAGTATAATTTTTTTTCCACTTGTGATATGAAAGTGGGTTCATTAGATGTTCTTCTGTTTCACTATATGTTTAACTTGGACACTTAACTCCGCACTCTCCCACGTCCTCACATTTTACCCACATACACATCAGCTTTAGACTTCTGAATAATGAATTTGTACACCAATGCACTGAGATGCATTTTATATGGGTCAGCAGCTTTGACAGGATATGTAGATTGTGTTCTGAAAGACTGGGCTTTTGCTGATCATATGCGAGACAAAGTCACCCATATATATGTGAACTAATGCAACACCTGTGCATCATGCTGATTGCGAACATGCACATAAAAAACCCCTAAGATGTCTAATCTAAGTGTGTCTAGCCTCTTAAAGTTTTGTTGCCTTAAACGTTTCTCAGCTGTTAATGATTCTGAACAATGTAATGAGCCCTTTTTCAAATTATTAATCTGGGTTTATGTTAATTTATAAATGCATATAAATGTGTTCAAACATCGAGAAATGTTAAAATCTATTGAAAAGTTTGGCTTAGTCCAATTTTTTTATTTTTTTATTTTTGAAAGTAATACATCAATACCCACTTTTTTCTGAAATGCATAAGTAAGCCTATGGGACTTCCGGTTCATTATTTGCTATCCACCTTCATAACAGAAAGATGCTTTACATTTCAAAATTAATGCAACCTCTGCACACTTTTATATTTATTTACATCTAAAAAGTTTCAGTTTAATGAATAACATTTTTACAATGGTGTTCTCATGCTAAACATGGCAAAAGCTTTAAAAAATAATTTGGAGGAATGACAGGGAATTTCTGTGCCGAAAATCTTACTTCCGGGTTGGTACAAGTTCGTTTTTTTTTCGATCGTGGCTTTATTGACGTAATCACTGGTGGAACTCCTTATATGAGCATTTCTCCTGGAAAAGCTCACCTTGCGCACACGTCGACTAGAGTGAGAGAAAGAGGGCGTTCATCAACGCGCTTCATTCGGGTGCACTGCAGCAAGGGATTCACTCGGGAAGAATGTATGTAAAGAAGTGTGGTTTGGGTTGTAAGGCAAAGATAACTGCTCAGCTTGCCGAAGAACCCGGGGTTATGTGAACAGTGGATGCAGTTCCTTTTTCCGTGGCAGCAATGGAGTTTAGCAAGTGTGTGTTTGCTGACGAACGTTTCATAAAACGTTACAAGGCCCAGGTCGACGCTGGATTTGCACATTGTTTGATACTTAAAGATGGAGCGATCCCAGCTATAAAAGATCCCGTTCATGATTCAGAACTGCAGATGGTAAGTGAAACGGCGTGAAATGTCAGTGTTTTATTGGAAATCCTAGCGCGAGTGCTCGTCGAACTTAGCTTCGCCCACGGTGCGCCTCCAGAAGCTCGGATTTTCCGGAGAAAATCGGAAAGTTGTATTTTTTTTTTTATAAATATGATAACACTAAGGACTTTTTGGACATATTAAGGATACAGTACTACTCTATAGGTACTCAAGATTAACATGAGATTAGGTGAAACGGTGTATGTTGAGTATTACATTTATGTTAACTCATGGAGCCCTATTGTAAAGCATTAGCGCTCATTAAGAGCACCTAATGAAAGGGTTACATTTGGCTAACCAATGTTAAATTTGCCCCAGATACTTGTAGCCCTACACAATGTTCTTATACTCCTCCACTAATTTCAATGTAGGTCACTGAAGTGCTGACTTGGTTCTTGAAACAGTACAGTTACGTTCCAGCAGCCAACACTAACAAGACCACAAGCATATGATAACATCTCCTGAGTCATTCTTAGAAAATGACAGAAAACATGTTTAATGTTGTATGGCATAAGAACTAGTTGCAAAGTTGCAAACTACTCACCCTCATGTCATATAAAGCCTGAAACCTCAACGGGGTCCCAATGTTGTTTGCTTCCGAACGTTCGTATTTTTGTATTCCGCACAAGAAAGTCAGTCATCCAGTTTGGAGCAACGTGAGGTAGCCTATAGAAATTACAGAAATGTAGGGTTTGTCCCCTTACTATGGTTTCTCCTGGGAAACTGGGAAGCTGGCCAGTAAAAACACACCTTGTACCATCTGCATACTTTAACAGTAAAGTTTATAAATGAGAAACTGCGCTTTGCATTTAAATCGTCATTTGCTCTACCTCTATGAGACAATCCAGTCATAATAATACAGACACACTCTACCCACACTAGACTGAAAGGGCGATGCGGGTAAACAGTAGCTGTAGTGACTGGGAATGTCTAATGCATGACTAGTTTGAGGTTATGTGGCTTTTTGGTGTTACGCAAAAGTGCAGAGATTTATGTAATGCTAGATCTTGATCATTACTCTTTTTGTGTATTATATGTGTAGTGTATGTGCAAGTATCCACCTGTTTCTTCCCGTAAGACCAGACGCAACCATTTGTAAATTTTATGGGTCCGGCTTCCAGCATCATCCGTGTCCAGCTAAACAAAACATCTTGTTTTGCTGCTTGAAGTTGCAAATTGGCGTTTCACCATATAATGTATTATCTTAATTATGAGCACAGAGGTTTGTAGTGCAAACAGTTTTACTGTTTACTGCACCATTTATTCTTATTTCCCCACAGCCTATGATAAACCTAAAGTCTCACTCATAGGCCTACTTTTGTGGTAAAGAAAAAGGTGGCAGTGTAGAAATATACAATTAAGTAAATGAGAACTTTTTTGCCACTTTTTTATTGACAGGCAGAATAGACAGGATAGAAAATACTGGGATGGGAAGAATGAGTTAAAACTTTGTATCTCCTGCTTGAGCACCACAGCTCAATATGTGTAGAGTACTAGCTCACAACTCAAACAGAACAACTGTATTCTGAAGTACATTACTGAACATTATTCTGACACTTTTTAATTATATTTTCAGTGGTTTAACAATTTTTGAAACAATAAATCAGTATTTACAAGTTGTAAAACTAAAACTAAAAAATAAAATAATCTGCAGACACTGGTCCAAGCTTTTCTTGAGAAAAATATAAAACCAACAGAAAAGGCTAATTTCTGAAAAAAATTTACCAAGCCTAAGAATGCTGATAAACAAACGAATGTTACAGATAGGGAAAATAACTAAAAATGTCCTGGCAAAAATCAAACTCAGTTGTTTTTTTTAATACATGCATTTATATGCACATAAACAAGCATGTGAAATAATGTACAGTAAGAAAAGTCTACTGAAAATGTCTTGAGTAAATGAAAATGAAAGAAATGCATGCGTACGCATGTACAACAATATTAAAATGAACATTGCACACATATCGCAAATCTACACGTGAACTTTTATATAAGGAAGATGATGTCGTCGGCCACCATAACCTGGTTGTCGTCCTGCATGCGGCTGAGGGCAGAACGGACTTCGGTTTCTTTAAACGGTGATGGGCAGCTTTTGTTGATGCTCTCCATCAGAGCGATCATACCAACTGACTGAGCATGAGAAGAGCGGAACACCTCCAGCAATGCGGTTTTGAACTCCTTCAACCTACAACAAAAGCACACACACAGTGCGTCAGACATACAGCATCCGAAACAATCAGTCGGTCCTGCAAGCAACACAGTTTCTGTCTAGAACTTAATCAGAAACAATACTTCAAAAGAATGTGGCAGCACTTTAAAACTGCTGAGTGTAATCTCAGCAGACAAACCCTGAATATGCCTACCTGCCATCAGACAACTCTGTGTGACCGTTCTGATCAGGAGTGTCCATTGGCTCCTCATCCTGCCTTGCAGGAGCTGGGGACTGAACTGAGAAGAAGAAAAAAAGGATAATCTATTGAATGTGCATTTTATGTGCACAATGATAAAAAGTGATCTTCTAATAATGAGTAAAATATCTTGAAAACAATATAATTTTTCTAATATTTACATGCAGTTGAAGTTAAAAGTTTACAGCATCTGCAAAATGTTAATTATTTAACCAAAATAAGAGGAGTCATACAAGATGCATGTTGTTTTTTTATTTAGTACTGACCTGAATAAGATACATATAGTCCACTAAAGAAAATAGTTTAATTTATAAAAATGACCCCCTTCAAAACTTTACATATGCTTGATTCTTAATACTGTGTTATCTGAATGATCCACAACTGTTTTTATTTTGTTTAGTAATAGTTTTTCATGAGTGCCTTTTTTGTCCTGAACAGTTGAACTGCCTGCTGTTCTTCAGACAAAAACCTTCAGGTCCCACAAATTCTTTGGTTTTTCAGCATTTTGTGTATTTGAACCCTTTCCAACAATGATTATGATTTCGAGATCCATCTTTTCCACACTGAGGACAACTGAGACTGACTCATACGCAACTATTACAGAAGGTTCAAACACTCACTGATGCTTCAGAAGGAAAAGCCAGGGGTGTAAACTTTTGAACAGAATGAAGATGTGCACATTTTTCTTATTTTTACCAGAAGACAAAAAAGTTACATTTACCCTAATCTTCAAATTATAGGAAATGTTTCACCCCGTGGCTCTTAAAGCATTGAGTTTCCTTCTGAAGCATCAGTAAGCGTTTGAACCTTCTGTAATAGTTGCATATTCAGTTGTTCTCAGTATGAAAAAATGGATCCCAAAATCATACAGTTATTGTTGGAAAGGGTTCAAATGCACAAAAATGTTGAAAAACCAAAGAATTTGTGGGACCTGAAGGTTTTTTCTGCAGAACAGCAGGCAGTTTAACTGTTCAGGACAAACTCGGGACTCTATCTGAACAGCTATCCCTAAACAAACCAAAAAAAAAAAAAAAAACGCTGTGGATCATTCAGGTAAGAACCCAATATTAAAAATCAAGTGTATGTAAACTTTTGAACAGTGTAATTTTTATACATTCAACTATTATTTTCTCTTGTGGACTAAATGTAAATGTCCTTTATGTGAAATATCTTATTCAGGTCAGTACTAAAAAATAACATGCATTTTGTATGATCCCTGTTATTTTAGTAAAATAGTTAACATTTTGCAGATTCTGCAAGGTGTACGTAAACTTTTGATTTCAACTGTTTTTATAATTGTAATTACTTGGAAAGTATTTATTCAAAGAAACAATGATGTGGTATATTTTTTTAAAATGTGATGTGGAATTTAAATCAATCAGCTGTATTTTTGTTACACAAAATATCTAATTGTTTTTCAATAATAATTTTGTACATACTTTAAAAATCATTACAAATAAAATCAACCTTCAATATAACACATTTATAAAATGTTTGTTGTTGGGTTTAGCTTACTTTGTGGTACATCAGTCTCAGTATCAAAGTCATACGGGTCATATGACTCACTGCCCTGAGACGCTCTGCGCTCAGAACGGCGCCTCCTACAGGACAAAGACGAGAAAACTTGCTCAGAAAATTAAGCTTTTCCATCACAGGAATACATTTTAAGATATTTCAAAACAGAAAACAGTTATTTGGAATAGTAATAATATTTTAGAATATTATGATCATATAAATGCAGTCTTGGTGAGTGTAAGTGACTGCTTTCAAGAAACTTTTGAACACTAAACCTTTTTCTCTGTGTTCGAGGTGTGTCTTGTACTTCCTCCTCCTCCTCATCATCATCTGAGGCTGCATCCTGCTCACCATTCCTAGAGCGCTTACGTTCCTTCTCCAAAACCTAAAGAATGGGAAATAAGGGTCGGATATATTCATTTAATAGATAGGAAATTAGGAAAGTAGGGATCTATAAAATCTATGTTAGCTTTACAGTGTCTATATCTTAAAAGGCTACCTATTATGCCCCTTTTTTTACAATATGTACAAAAGTCTCAGGTGTCCCTAGAATGTGTCAAGTTTCAGCTCAAAACACCCCACTGATCATTTATCATATTATAGGACTTAAACATAGAAAACATCTGTTTTTTTATGATATGTCCTTTACTGGATGAGTAAACAACTGTGCTCAAGCTACAACATAAACAGACCTTCTTGAAATAGGCAAACTGCACAAGCTCCACAGCAACTTCTGTGTCCACTAGTTCCACAACTTTGCTCATGCGAGCTTTGGCGTGAGCTGTAGAGAGACGGATCAAAGTCTCCAAGGTTCTAGCAGTGACTGGTGATGTCTGAGGACAAAACACAGCACAGATTCGTCAAATTAGTTACCTGACAGCATAAGAACTTTTACCAATACCTGAAAGACCAGCAAACCAACTCAGAAGCTGGTTGAGTTGGGCCTGTATTTACCCGTGCAATATCAGAGCCGAGCTGTTCCTGGTTGCGCAGTCGTGAATACTCCTCTGCAATGTGATTGGCTGCATCTTGAGTCAGAACAGGAGAAAGAGCCTTGGCAACATGGACGTACTTTCTCATGAACGCTTTACTCACCACTCGGTCCCTAAAAAGACCACAAAAACATTTAGCTGTATAATAATGGGTTCATGTTTGACAGCTAAGTACTGCATTTTTTTCATCATTAACTACACTACCTTTCAAAAGGTAGGTTGGTAAGATTTTTTTTAAAAGAAACTAATACTTTCATTCAGCAAAGATTCATTAAATATTCCAAGTGACCTTTATAATGTTAAAAAAGATTTTTATTTCAAATAAATAGTTCTTGGAATTTTCTATTCATTAAATAATCCTTAATATGTCTTCACATAAATATTAAGCAGCACAATTGTTTTCAATAATAATAATTTTTCTTGTGCACCAGATCAGCACATTAGAATAATTTCTGAAGGATCATGTGACACTGAAGACTGAAGTAATGGCTGATGAAAAATCACAGGAACAAATTACATTTTAAACTTTATTACAATTGAAAACAGTTACTTTAAAATGCAATAATATTTCACAATATTACTGTTTTTACTATATTTACTATATTGCTGAGAGATTATCAAAAACATTTCAAACATCTTACTAGCCCCAAACCTTAGAACAGTAATATAATTTCTTGAAAAACTAGAAAAGCAAAACACGGCATCCCTATTTAAATTCTGCATCATGCTTGAAGCCATGTGACAACACCATAAACCAGACATAATCTTATCTGAATAAGCTACTGTGATCTGCTTGAATGAAATTAAACAAGTCCTTACCTGAGTTTTTTGCTGCCATGAAGGAGTGGATTGTGTTTCTCATACACTTGTAGTTCTTCTTCTTCCTCCTGAGTTACATCAGGGTCTTCAGTGGCCAGTGCATCAATTGCACCACCGAGAGCAAGTGCTGAAACACACAAACACATGGCACTCCAATAAACACTACAACACACACTATTTGCAACATTATTAATTCCTAGAGGAGAATAAATCACATTTTGTTGTCTATCTATGAGCTTGTACCTGCTCCATCCTGCTCATGAGGATCTCTGTAGCGGTGCATGCGCAAGACGTGATCGGAGATCTCACGGTCCTGCTCTGGATCCATCTGATCCAGCATGATGAAGAGCAAATCAAAACGAGACAGCAGGGAGTCCTGCAGACCAATGTTCTCCATGGGGGTCTTATACTGATCGTACTGCAGATGAAGAGAGAGGAATTATAAAAAGACGCAGACAAATTCATTAAACAGAACATGAACTGCAAGGAAAAGACTAGTAATGACTAATTGCTATTTGTAACTATAATCCAGATCCTTGTTCTATCAAGTCAGAATTCAGCACCAAATGGATCACTTACTCGGCCATAAACAGGGTTGGCAGCTGCCAGGACGCTGCAGCGAGCATTCAGTCGAGCGTGGATGCCGGCCTTGGCGATGGTGACACGACCCTGTTCCATAACCTCATGGATAGCAGTGCGATCCATGTCTGACATCTTGTCAAACTCGTCAATGCAGACCACCCCTCGATCCCCCAAAACCATGGCACCAGCTTCAAGACGTCGCTCACCTGAGAAACAGACACAATATTAAGAGAACAACCAAAACTCTGGTACAAGCAAAGCTGTTAGGAACCTATGGTTTGTTGTCTTGATGGGGTGTGTGTGTGTGTGAAACACAGTACCTGTTTCTTGGTCAGTGGTGACGGCTGCAGTCAGACCTACACCTGATGAACCTCGGCCTGTGGTGGGAATGGCACGAGGAGCAGTGTGCAGAACATACCGGAGCAGCTGAGACTTGGCCACTGAGGGGTCACCTGAGAAATAGAGAGATATATGCAGAATTTAAACATCTAATGTGTTCAATTACTAATCAAGTATTTTGGGTAAAAAGAGTATAATACTCTCAATGATATTTTTCCCCATTAATTTATTTTTGTTTAAATCCATACCGCAGATTTTTCCTCACAATCAGTACATAAATTTAAAAAATGAACCTAAAGTTCCTGATGATTTACTCACCCAATGTCATCCAAAATGTTTGTCTTTCTTTCTTCAGTTGCAAAAAATGTAAGTTAAAAAATTAAGAAAAATTCCAGGATTTTTCTCCATATAGTGGACTTCAATGGGAGCCAATGGGTAACTTCTTCTTAGAAAATGACAGATCGTTTCACTAGATAAAACCATTACTCCTTGGCTGTGATTGTGTAGAGCCATTTAAAGCTGCAATGAAACTGCAATTTGAAAGTTAAAACCATTGGGAACCATTTAAGTCCAATATATGGAGAGAAATCCTGTAATGTTTTCCCTCAAAAGATTTAATTTCATTGTGGCTGAAGAAAGACACGAACATCTTGGATAACAAGGGGGTGAGTAAATTATTAGGATTTTTTTTATTATGGAAGTGAACTAATTTTTTTAATCCGAAATCATTTTATTAAAATTAAATGGATAAATGGCGCCATCTGCTGGGTCTGTAAAGAACAGCACCCAATAACGTCATTAAAACACTAAAAAACAAGTGCAGTTACTTATTTAATAATGTAGTATTGACCAATGAATTACTGAACTTCATATTTATGCACAGTTGCTTTGCAACCTGAGCTTATATATGTAATATGATATAAAGAACTATGAATCTATCAATCTCCATAAAAAAAAAAAATATAATAATAATGAAAAAAATAAAAATATTGTTATTAGTATTATTCTTATTTCAACTAAATAACAATAATTTGACATTATTTTATCACTTCTACCATTCCTCTCACAGAGTACGAATAGGGCTTTTATATTTTAGGAAGGTGGCTTTTTTTGGGGCATCAAACAGTTTGAAACACTAGTTTAGGTCCTCAAAGTCATAGCAGCCTAAAGCTTACTTATTAATTTTAATGTCATATAAACCTTATTTAAACCTTAATAAGTTACAAAAAATGCTGTGGAGTTCTTAAATTGATGTCCAGCACATAAATCAATTTGTAAATACGAATCATTCATTTTACCTTGAATGTCTCTCATTATAAAACTTCATCTGTGCAAATCTACACAATTAAGTACCTATGAGAAGCACATTGATGTCTCCTCTAATGCGCGAGCCGTTTTCCAAAACCTTCTCCACTCCTCCCAGAAGCATACACAGGATGGCCTTCTTTATGTACTCGTGACCGTGAATACTGGGGGCCAAGGAGCGTGCCAACTGATCAAACAAATTCTGCAGAAGTACAAAGACAAATAAAGCATTCATATTAAGGGAAAGTAACTTACTACAAATGTTTAGATATATTACACAACAGTTCAGTGTTTAAATCTTAGACACATTTACACTTCCATCCTCCTACCTTAGAGCGATTTTTGCAGAAGTTCTTGATCTTGGCCACATCATCTGCAGAGAAGTAGTGAGAGACTTCTTTGCTCATCTGTTTGACATGGCAGGCAATCATGATGGTCCTAAACAAACACACATGGGGAACAAAATATATGAATACTTTAGCAAATAATATTATAAATATTTCTATATTTTAAATAACAATTCTAGAAGTAAACTGATAATAATCCAAACAGCTTTACCTGAAGGTGCCTGAGGTGAATCCACCCTTCTTGCCAGGCAGACAGCGGTAGGTACCGATCACCTGCGTACGGTCCCCTGGCTTTACAGCATCCACCAAGTCATTGTCCAGGATGATGTCCACAGAGCGGGGCAGCTGACCGGCAGGGGCTTTCTCCGGCATCTCCTGAATTGTGATGGTCTGGTGGTCTTTATAGATGGACAGTCCAAACTCAGTCTCCAGTGGATTGTTCTCCTCGTCCTGAATGGATCAAATATAGAGAGTCAGAACATTAAAGAAACCACTTATGAAGCATCTAGACCAGATATTATCAATCAAGGGTCCAGAACCATACAGTACCTTTGTGGGATAAATGGCACTTGAAGGAAAGGCATCCAGAGAGGTCATATCGGTGTATTTGCGCTCCATGGTCTTCTTAGTGGCTGGGCAGTAGTGCACACTGCGTACTACTTTGGGCCGCACCAAAGAGCCTGTGAATGGAAGGAGAACATTTGATCAGTGCACCAGCCACGCAACATGAACTCGTCTATGTACATAAATAAGGTGGGACCTACATTTGGTGACGATGCCCTCCAAACACACCATGCTACCCAACAGGCGAGAGGTCAGGGTGCGAGGGGAGACGTGTTTGCTGCCGAAGCTGCCCTCCAGACCGATGAAGAACTCTTCGTGTTGCTTGGCGTAAGTGGCATCTATTGAAGCCACCAGATCTTTCAGGGCACGCTGGAACGCCAGGAGCTCTTCAAAAGCGTTATTCAGCAGCCTGAGGACCAGAGATTGATTACTTCAGTGAAAACATGTTATAATGTTAAACTGTAGCTTCAGAACAATATAATATTTGACATACGCTACCAGTCAAAGGTTTTTGAACAGTAAGATTTTTTACTTTTAAAGAAGTCTCTTCTGCTCACCAAGCCTGCAAATCCAGTAATATTGTGAAATATTTTTATTATTTCTAATAACTGCTTTCTATTTGTAAGATGTCATTTATTCCTGTGATCAAAGCTACATTTCCAGCATCATTACTCCAGTCTTCAGTGTCACATGATCCTTCAGAAATCATTCTAATATGCTAATTAGCTGTTCAGGAAACATTTTTATTGTTATTATCAATATTTAAAACAGTTGGGTAACTTTTTTCAGGATTCTTTGATAAATAGAAAGATCCAAAGATCAGCATTTATCTGAAACGAAAAGCTTTTGTAACAATATACACTATATCATTCAAAAGCTTGAAGTCAGTATAATTTTTTATAACAAATTATAGAAATGAATACTTTTATTTTGCAAGGATGCTTTAAAATGATTAAAAGGGATGATAAAGACATTTATAACGTTACAAAGACAAATGCTGTTTTTCTAAACTTGCTATTCATCAAAAAAACCTGAAACGATTTCTATTCAGCTTTTTTTCAACATAATAATAGTTTTTTGAGCAGTAAATCAGAATATTAGAATGAATTCTGAAATTAGTTTTATTTTAAAATATATATAAACAGAAAACGTTTATTTTACACATATTTTCAAATTGTACTGTTTTTGCTGTACTTTGGAACTAATAAATGTAAAAATAAATGCAAAACATGATAAGTCTTTTGACTGGTAGTGTATGTATACATAATATAATATTATGCATGAAAACATGAATACTATACTATGATTTGAGTATATACACTGCACTATAAATAGTAGAAAAACTATTTAAAATCTGAACATAACTTACTTGACTGCTCGCTTTTCGTTGCGGCGACGGAGGTCGTTGAGGTTCACAATGAGCCTGGATTTATTTTCGCTGATCATCTGTCGTACTTTGCTCTGATAAATGCCCTGGTCTTGCTGGAAACGGTAAAAACGCAAGAAAAAAGTTGTCAACAAACAAAAACATTTTAAAATAATTTACATTATGCTACATAAGAGTGGGCCTTTGTTCCTATAAGGCACAATAACTTCTCTAAGTTTAACCGTTAATAAGTATATAATAAATGCGTTATACTCACATCATCGTCAAGAAAATCCAGGTAATCCCTCTGCGCCTCCCTCATCTCATGATCGTCCACAACTTCGACAGCCATTTTTCTGTATAGCTTTTAAAAAGTTGTTGAGAAATGCTCAGTGCAGAACACCTCGTGTCGACCTCAGAACTGTTGTGTGTCTTTTCGCGCCACCAGGCTTCTCTCGCTGTGGAATCCGAGTGCTGATTGGACGACACACCGGTAACTAATCAACATATTCCGTCTTTTGGGTTGCGGCGTCCAATCAAATCCACAGAATGAAGATCTGCCAGACCCGCTTGAGTGTTTCGCGCGAAAAGTGTGGTGGTGCTGCGCACGCGCGCACAAGGAAATACAGCATTTGCGTAGGAGCTGTTGGAAGAAGTGGTGGTTGTTGCCAACAACAAATGTCGATGGACTTTAAAGTTAATGCCCCCATTCAGACAGTATGTTTGAGTGGCGGTGTGAATTTAGCATAACACCGGCGTTAGTTCTGTTTAAGGCTATTTTGCATTTTTAAATACATGCCTACAAGTTAGTTGCCACCGTTAAAAGCAGCATAATAATAAATAGTCATTTTCTTACTTACAAATCAGTTGTTAGGCAGAACGACAGCTTCAGTCACCATTCACTTTCATTGTATAGAAAGATGAATGAAATAATTGGCGACTTGAGTAGTGTAGTGGAGATTCCACCTAACATCCATCTTCTCTCCTTGAAAGCTGCAGTACTGCATTCTTACCTATATATGAGCCATTCTACAGAATTTGTCCAAAGCCAGATTTGGAGACGTCTTGAAAAAAAAAGTGTTTTTCCAAAAAAAAATAAATTGTATGTATCAAATCGTATAATATCCAAGGTACACATTTCAAGTAATTTTACAGTTAATTTTCATATTGTATTTTCAGAAAGTGTTGGGTCTTCTACCCAAACTTGACACTACCGAAACACAGTAATAATTTATTTAGAAGGGTCATATTGACCTATTAAGATTTTGCTTATATTTCATTTTTAACTTTGTTTTTTTCTATTTCAGAGGCAAATCAATAACAATTACATTTATATAAATATTTAAAGTGTGATTTATGAGATTTGTTGTATTTTCAATCCAATTTTTCTTTGTACAAAGCAAAAAGTTGATTATACTGATTAGTCTGAATATACATTGAACTAAAAACTATCATAACATCTTAGTAGATAATTCAGTATACACTTTATTTTTGACAAAACAGCAATGCTTTGGTAGCGACTACATCACATTACAGAATTTTACCTTGCATACTAAACATGCTAAACAGTATTCAGGAGTGACCATTTTAGATACCTTTGAACATAGCTCACAGATGCTAATCAACACATGGTTGACTAGCACAGTTCTGAACAGTGATACACATAAAAAAAAACCTACATGTTATTGAATAACTAATTTACTTCAAAACACTGGGACCTCTCTACTCAACATGTAACTATGAGAGAGTGACACAATATATTTATCTATTATCAATGCTTTAATGCCATCTAGCGTCGAATATCTGTACCGCAAAGTGTTTATTTTGAATCATTTAACCTTTTATTTCATTCAAGCTAGGTTTCTACTGGACAAATGAATATTTAATTTATTTATTTTGAGAAGATTTATTTTAGAGTCTTCAAATATCCAAATACTAAATAATATAGTCTGGATTTTATAATCATGTAAGCCCACTGTACAATGTAGTGTTTTTGAAGTTACATATTTTCTTTCAGACTTTCGCGTCTGAGTGATGTCAGCATGTGAACTGAGTCATTTGAGTGATTTGTAACCCCGCCCAGATTCACAAGGAGCCGGCACAACAGGTCCCACAGTGGAGACTGTGACAGGCACAACGCAGTTGCCAGGGTTAAAATACAAAAAATGTGAGGAACGAATTTAATCTTTGAGTCGATATGAAACTCCTTATATCTTTTAAAAAGTAATTAAGAAGAACGAAGAGTGACTTTCAACCGGTTACCCCACAGGTGAGGAGCTGCTAATGTATATAAAAAACGATAAATATCTACTCCCTAAAAATAGGAAGTAAGGATTTTCTTCTTTTTCCACGCAGACGGATAGTTTCCGGCGTTGTGAAAGTATCTTTATTTTTGCTCGTATTCTTGCTGTCGCTTTACCTTATCAAGCATTTTTAGACGTTTAATTTTCTCATCTCTGATTTTACGTGCTTATTTATATCTATATTAGATGTAACACATTTTGCAATATGTTTAAAAGCCTTGTCTGCTTTAACTGCAATATTTAGTGAAGTAAAGTCATAATCAAAGTAAGATAATGGAGATAATGACTGTGTCTCAAAACATTGTGAGCTCCCTATCTAGATAGCATTTCCACACCCAATGTTTTGAAATATAGAAATGCTGGTTAGACACAAGAGCACAGAGGACAATGTGAGTATACAGGCCAGTTATTAACTTATCAAGCGTAAGCGGTTTAGTTCAGCAAGAATTGGCTCTTTGTCTGGCATAGCAGGAATGAATCATGGCATGCTGATTTGTCAATATAATTTATCCTCATGCTGTTTTTTCATTGCAGCTCATTTTTTGATACTGATCAAGAGTTTCACCATGTCCGGTGGAGTTTTGGGCCGCCTGAGTACACTGACTTTGAGCATACAGCAGCTGGGTCAGCTACCACACTTGTCGAACTGGTTGCCCCGTCTACCTTTACCTCAAGCCACCGTCCTTGCCTCTGATGTGCCAAGCCTGTTTCGTGAACCTTATATCTTGTCAGGCTATCGTCCAGTGCACCAGGAATGGCGGAGCTACTTTTGTAGCCTGTTTCAATGCCACAATGAGTCGCTCAATGTATGGACACACCTGCTGGCGATCCCTGCAATTCTACTCCAGTTTTCTTTATTTGCAGGGACGTGGGGGCTGACGCTCAACGTGGCATCTTTGCCTCTGTTTTTGTATGTGTTATCATCTCTTACCTACCTCAGTTTCAGCGTGGCTGCTCATCTGCTGCAGTCACACTCTGAACTAGCTCACTATTCGCTCTTTTTCGTAGACTACGTTGGTGTAGCTGTCTACCAGTATGGCTGCTCACTAGGCCACTATTTTTACTGTTCAGAGCCAGTATGGAGGCACAGCCTGGTGGGTGTTGTGTTTCTGCCTGGAGCTGCGGTCCTGGCCTGGTTGTCCTGCACCAGCTGCTGCTACGCCAAATTCCGTTATCGCCGTCCGTACCCGCTCCGCCGGAAGATCTGCCAGATTATTCCCACTAGCCTGGCGTACTTGCTTGACATCAGCCCCATAGTGCACCGCCTGGTCACCAAATCTTGGGACGAGCCGGTGTTGGTGTTTCATGCCCTGCAAGTGGTGTTTTTCATGTTAGCAGCTCTGTTTTTCTCTTGCCCTGTTCCTGAGCAGTTCTTTCCAGGGAGATGTGACATTGTGGGCCACGGACATCAGATCTTCCATATCTTCCTGGCCATGTGTACTATGTGCCAGCTGGAAGCAATGTTTAGAGACTTTCTGGTGCATCGGCAGACTGTTGTAGATGAGCATGGAGAACATCTCATCATGCTGGCTGGAGGATCGTTCTTCTTGTTGGTGCTGTGCAGTGTTCTGACTGCAGTTCTTATAAGAGGAGCTGTGCAAAAGCAACTGAAGAAAAAAGACTGAAAACAATTTTGAAAAGATTTTTACAAAGCATATTTGCTTAGTTATATACTGTAGTACCAATGGGTATTTATTAATATGTTTTAAAATTAAAATCATTTTATTTTAGTGCATTTACCCTGTTGAAAAAAACAGCATATGCTGGTTAGGTATGTTTTGAAGCATGGTAGCTGGTTTAAGCTGGTCCTGAGCAGAAACTAGTTGCTTAGGACCAGCGCCTGCTTCAACCAGCTCATAACCAGCTCAGGACCAGCTTAAACCAGTTTAAGCTGGTCCTGGTCCTGACCATCTTAAACCAGCTCATGACCAACTAAGAACCAGCTTAAACCAGCTCAAACTAGCTGCTATGCTTCAAAACATACCTAACCACCATATGTTGTTATATAATTATAAGTAAATTTATTTTAGTGCATTTACTATGTTGAAAAAACAGCAATTGCTGGTTAGGTATGTTCTGAAGCATGGTAGCTACAACTCAAGTTTAAACCAGCTCCAGCTCTGCTGGTTTAAGATGGTCCTTAGTTGTTTATGAGCTGGTTTAAGCTGGTCCTGAGCAGGAGCTAGTTGCTTAGGACCAGCACCTGCTTAAACCAGCTTAGGACCATCTTAAACCAGCTCATGACCAACTAAGAACCAGCTTAAACCAGCTCAAACTAGCTGCTATGCTTCAGAACATACCTAACCACCATATGTTGTTATATAATTATAAGTTATATAATTATAAATACATTTATTTTAGTGTATTTACCATGTTGAAAAAACAGCATATGCTGGTTAGGTATGTTTTGAAGCATGGCAGCTGGTCCTTACATTGTAAAAAAACAAAAAACACAATTGGTTGAGTCAATTTAAAGTAATTTGTTTCCCTGCTCATATTCAAGTTGACTAAATGAAAAAAATTGCTTGTTAAACTTAACAGCTGTGTTTGTTACTCGGTTGCCTAAAAATCTTAAGTTGAATCAACTCATATATAAGTTGTCACTTAGTAAAACGTAACATTTCAGCCAGGTAACAAATTATTTTAAGTTGACACAACAAATAGTTTTTTACAGTGTAGTTATTCATGAGCTAGTTTAAGCTGATGCTGAAACATACCTACATCTATCTTTTTTCAACAGAGTATTATGAGAATTGTGATGGGATATCTTTTTCTTTTTTTTATTTTAAGTCCTACAATCATTTTTAAATCCCAGATATCAGTCTCAGGGAGGCATCTTATATTTTAACTATAAAATGCTTTCACAAATCAAATCAAACTTAAATACTAAATGAGTTTTTCCCACAAATTAATTCACTGCTGAGCATAATCCGCCACTTAGGCGACATTCCTCTGAGGTCCAGTACTGTATGGTTTTGCATAACTGGCCTGTTTACATGAAGCTGTTTGGAGTCTGGGAATGAGGTTTTTTTTTTTTAAGGCAAAAACATTCAAATTAAGGAGTAAAGCTGGATTTGGCCCAAATCAGAATGAGAGAGAGTTGGAGGGGCGAGGAATAAGGGGAACAAAGAGGCTACTTTTGTTCTGCACTCAGCGTTGTCAGGCAACAGTGTTTTGGTAGAGGAACGGATCAGCTCTTGTTTGCTTCTTGTTTATCTTAGAACATTCAAATGAAATGTACATACTCTCTTAATTAAACTGAAATACCATCTGAAGGCCTGAACTAAAATTTATATACTGTGGGGTCCAACATTCTAGGTGAATCTGGTTGTCAAAATCTGATTTAAACCTAGAAAAAAAAATTAAGTTTTAGAAAAAAAAAAAAAAATGTAAAGCAGAAAAACATAGAGACTGTATATATATATACACTGCAATAGTCAAAAGTTTTTGAAAAGTATAAGAGTATAAAAGTATAAGTCTCTTCTGCTCACCAAGGCTGCATTTATTTAATCCAAAGTACAACAAAAACGGTACAATTTTGAAATATTGTTTACTATTTTAAATAACTGTTTTCTATTTGAATATATTTTAAAATGTAATTTATTCCAGTGATTTAAAAGCCGAATTTTTAGCATCATTACTCCAGTCACATGATCCTACAGAAATCATTGTAATATACTGATTTGGTGCTTAATAATGCTTATTATTATGTTGAAAACAGCTGAGTAGAATTTTTTCAGGTTTCATGCATAGATAATTATACTGACTCCAAGCTTTTGAATGGTATAGTGTATAACGTTACAAAAGCTTTTTTATTCAGATAAATGCTGCTCTTTGGATCTTTTTTATTCATCAAGGAATACTGTTTTAAATATTGATAATAATAATTATAATAATAACTAGACTGAACAGGAAATCAGCATATTAGAATGATTTCTGAAGGATCATGTGACAAAGAGTAACAATGTTGAAAATGAAGCTTTGATCACAGGAATAAAATGAATGACATTTTCAAATGAAAAGCAGTTAATTTAAATAGTAGAATATTTAAAAATATCACTGCTTTGCTGTATTTTGGATCTAATAAATACATGCATGGTGTGCAAAAGAGAATTCTTTAAAAACAATAAAAATCCTACTGCTCAAAAACTTTTGACTGGTAGTGTAGAATCATTTTAGTAATTTTTTTAACTGCACTATAATTCTCCTGCAGAAGTGAACTTTTGAAATATTTTTACTTTTTTCCCCCTTGATGCATAATGTATTGTATTTATTTCATAACAAATCATTTCTACCTCAGTTTAACCCTGGTGCTTAAACAGAATTGTGCCTTAGATCTTGCTTTGTACTTTAATAAATGTTTACATTAAATTTACAGTAATTAATAAATCTTTGGTGAATTTTTATTTTAGTTAAAGGTGCAGTATTGACATGGGTACTGCAGTCCAGATTTAAAATATTGGTGAGAACCATTTCTACCGCTTTCTCCTACTCATACTCGACACTCACGCGGGTTTGCCAGATTGAGGCTCTTGCACTGTAATTTGAGGAGTTGATTTACTGTGTATTAATGTTCCGTTGTCCATAGATCATTGTGCAGTATGTAATATTGCCAGCTGGTGGTTGAAATGGGTACTGCAATTCCTTCTAGGAATCTACCCGAAATGCACATTTCAGAGTAGAATTACCGGCTATAGCATTAATTCTCAGAGAAACAGTTATGTAAACATAACATGTTTTCTAAATATCTACAAACATATGTTATTTTTGTCTTAAGAAGAGTCAAAAACTTACATACAGCACCTTAAATGAGACTTATTATTTGTCATCAGAAAAGTTAGAATTCTAAGACAAATAGTATTTCTTTACGTGTATCTGTAAAACAAGTTATTTGTGCAAGGATCAGCAGCATTCTTGAAACAAAGTTTGTTATACATCCTTTATCCATTAGGAGGCAACAGCGTTCCATTCATGAACTGAAACTATTTTTTGTGTTTTTCAATTATGTAGATGCTATTCAGAGCAGAACTAACCATATTTATAGGTTTATTTATAGATTTATATTTAAATCTAAATATGAATTGAGAAAGTATACTTCATTATTAAAAATAAACAACTACGCTAATTGAATTAACAAGTAGACAAGTGAAGTGGATTCTGTTGAGGGATGTATGGATTAGTCACTGAAGTGACAGGAATCCAGAATGAGGAAGTGTGACTTTGTCAAATCCCTGTTGGATCAGTGTATTGCTGCCAGTGAAGACAACATGATGATGGGTTAACTAGAATCTGATGTCAAAGGTAAGGGGACATTCTATTTTATTCTTTTTGACAGAAGGGAGCTGTTTATTTATATTAGTTTCAAAAAGATCTCACACAGATGATGTACAATGTGTATGAATATTCATTTGAAAGACTTGTATGCTAAAGTCACATTTTAAACTGCTACTGGTAATACTTTTTTAAATATGTCATTACTTTTCATCCGATACTGTGTTTCCTTATATTTTTTTAAATGTTAATACGTTTAACATTGCAGTAACACCTGTCTGTGTTAACATGAAAGAGAGGTGTGACTTGTGCAAGTACTCACCTGTGTTGTCATAGAAGTGTAATAACTGCTTACGATATATTCTCTTTCATTACCTTTACTCACTGGCCCATCAACAATCTCATTGAGAATATCACCTGTTGTAGATACTGATTTTGTTTTCCTTCAATGCTTACATTTTAGTCATTACAGAAGCTGTATGAAGAACGATGGCTCCTGTTGAGGAGGGTCTGGTCACCTGGATATCAGGTTGTTCTTCCTCTCTTCAGATTAGCATTGTGTCAGCTCTCTTTATCATCATTTATGTCACAGTCTACAGCCTTTGCACAAGCTGTTTTAGGTAAGTCTCTTATTTTCTCTTTTACATTTGTCTTTTTTTTATATATATGTATTTATATGCATATTTAGGTATTTGGTCATTATCACAACTTCAAAACACACCCATGAGAAGGGAGTGATTGTAACAGAATGCTGAGTAAATGGGTGGAATGTGCAATGACAGGTTCAGAAGTACAAGTCACCAAGTGCTCAAGTCACGCAGCATGAATAACATTAAAGTTTGTGTTATTGTAAGAAAAGTAGAGACCTGTTTGTCAACTCCAGGTACCTTTGTGTTGATGTAAACCACAAAGATGAACTGATAACATCAGGTTTGCATGCAGACACCATGCAAAAAATATATTAGGGAAATAAACAGGATGCAAGTTAGATGCTACTGTATATCTATAACATTTGAAATAGTGACTTTTCTCTTTTATGTCTCCAGTATGTCTGACAGTGTTTCACCCAGGCATTTGCACAGACGGGAGAAAACAAATATTCCATCTGCACCTCAACAAAATGTAAGAGGTTTACATAAGACAAAACCCATACTCAGAATACAATATGCAAATTAGTGCTATGTTTGACTATTGCTTCAATGGATTATTGTTCCGTTTTAAAGTATACTTTTGTTGCCAGGTTGCTTAAAAATGTGGTTCACTTAACAACATCCTCTTGATTTTATTTTTTTAAGTCAAAATATTATTTAAAAGAACAATAAACCCTCCAAAATTTAAATTTGCTGAAAGTTTCATAAAATTTGATTCTTCATCGGAACAGATTTAGTGTACTGGTGTACTCACAGATCCTCTGCAGTGAATGGGTACCATTAGAATGAGAGTTCAAACAGCTGATAAAAACATCATAATAATCCACAAGTATTTGACACGACTCCAGTCAATCAATTACTTGCTGCTTGTCGATCATTTTGCTGTTTTTATCAGCTGTTGAACTTTTATTCTGATGGCACCCATTCACTGCATTCATGGGTGAACTGTTTTCTCCAGATCTGTTCTGATGAAGAAACAAACTCATCTACATCTTGGATGGCCTAAAAATGAATACATTTTCAGCTAATGTTCATTTTTGAATGACTTTATTAGGTTACAGCAACAAAAAAAAAAAAAAAGAAGAGTTAGATTGTTTAGAAATAATTATTTATTTAACCACTAGCATATAGTATACTGAATCCAAAGCCAAAGCTGAATATGCATAACCACTGATGACAATTTGCTTTAAGAGGAAGAAATGCACTTTTTCCTGCTATGAGACTGTTTGCAATACACTATTGAACCATATCCATCCTATTATGGTCAATTAAAATCATTTAGTGGTAAATTGCAGCGAATCAGCAAGAGAGGATAAGTAATTTCCAGAGAGATATTGGATTAATCTTCTAAAGGAAATGACACTTTAATGGAAAACAGAGAAGGCTAATGATTTTTTTTAAAAGCATTTTAATAGGACTAGCATAAACGTTATAGTATGTGACATGAAAAAAAAAACTAAATAATAAATAATTATACTCACATACCAATGTCTTTGTTACAGAAACTACCTGAGCCCCAGAGAGTTGAATATACGCCAGATCCCAAGGATCTAACTGATCATATATACTCACTTGTGGAGGCTGAACTGAATGAGGAAAATCCTTATGAGTGCATTAGCGAGCCTCCATTACAGCCTCCATCTGAAAAAGCTGAAGGGGAGAATGAGAGCCCTTCCCCAGCAATGACAAAGCCTGATAATAATCACTCTGTCTCAGCCCTCAACAAACCAGTAAACAAGGAGGCAGTGGAGCAGCCTCACGCTTTACCTCAACATGTGACCGACTCAGAACCGACTGCTGTCTATGCTGCAGTGAACTGGAAAACCAAAAGTCAGAAGAACGTAACTTCTCTGTCTGATACAGATACTGTGGTTGATATGAGTAATATTGCTAAGGAGGCAATCCCTCCCATTCCAGACAAACATTTCTAGTATGACGAAAATTTTAAATGCATGATTAGTATTTATTCACATTTTGCAAAACATTGTTAACAAGAAATCATTTTGTATTTATTGCTTTTTATCACGTGAACTGATAAAAATATAAATTCTTATGTCGACGCAACTTCATGTAAAATCATAAAGGAAGCCGACCATGTCTGGGTTATTGTAGGTCAGTGTGAGTCACATGACATGATGCCTCGAGCCAATACCCAGACTGGATTCAGAGACTGAAACCCAACATGCTTGTGCTGTCCAGACCTAAAATCCCCTTTGGAGGATGAAGTCCGTCGGGCACGGTCACCGACAGAAGAAAGCTTATAATCCCCAGACATCATTACATGATGAATGCTTTCTTCCAAATGTCTGTTTGCAAATACACAATGCTGAATATTTAGGAAATAGACCAAATTAGGTGAAAGGTGACATATTAATGGACTGCGCTGGAAGCAGCAGAATGCTCTCTAAGCTGGACAATTCACTTAGAATTACTTAATGCTGCAAGCAAATAATTATGTGTTAATGCTACAGTGCCATCTATCTATCTATCTATCTATCATCTATGTCAGAGAGTTGGAAACATCTTGAAAAAATGCTTTTTCCACAAATTTTGTATGTATGCAAACTGTATAATATCAAGGTACACATTTCTAGTAATTGTGCAATTAATTATCATATTGTATTTTCAGAAAGTTTTGGAATATATGTCCTCCCCAAATTTGTCACTACTAAAACAGTAATATATAATTTCATAAGACTGGTTTTATTGATATATTAAGACTTTGCTTACATCTTTCTTGTAAATATATATTTCTTCTATTATATTAAAAAGATTTCAGAGGTAAATCAATAACAATTACAATTTTAACTATATTTTAAGTGTGATTTATAAGATTTGTTGTATTTTGAATCTATTTTTTCTTTGCAAAAGGCAAAAAGTTGATCATACTGATTTCAAACTTGGATTGATTAGTTTGAATATACATTGAACCAAAAACAAAAATCATAACATCTTAGTTGTTAATTCAGTATACTTTATTTTTAACAAAACATCCCATGTTTCGGTAGTGACTGCACATTTTTGGTAGTGACAGTAATGCTTTGGTAGCAACCTCATGATGACATTATAGATGTGACAATTTTATGGGGTAAACCCAAAAAAAAAACCCAAAGATGTCACCACCAAAATTTCACCAAATGTTTTAGTCGTGACTGTTACGGTAGTGACAATTTTATAGGATAACACGCACAAAAACAAAAGATGTCACTACTGAAACTTCACCGAATGTTTTGGTTATGACTGCACTGTTACGGAAGTGACAAGTTTATGGGATAACACTCAAAAATAACAAAGATGTCACTACCGAAACTTCACCAAATGTTTCGGTCATGACTGTTTCATTAAATAACTGTAATGACAATTCTGGAGACTCTTGAAGCTAGCTCAAAGATGCTAATCACCAAATGGTTACCTAGAGCAGTTGTACACATATAAAAACTAAATGTTATGGAGAAACTCCCAAGAAGTGTTTAATTATAGAAAAAATAGTTATCGGAAGTGACATTCTTTAAAGTTACACACAGATTTTTTATACTTTTAAACACATTTACTTCAAAATAATGAGATATATCAATTCACCACGTAGCTAAGAGAGAGAGTGACATGGGATAACCCCCAAAAAATATTTTTTAAAACAACGATGGAATAAAACGCAAAAATGATTTCAATTGAAATTTAGGGGTTAGGGTTCAGGACAGCCACCTCCCAATTACAAGTATTCATACTAAATGATAAATGTATATTAAGCTTACCGATGTTTTAAATATTATGGTGGGTTTCAACAGATAATAAAAATATCTTAGTAAACATCTATTATCAGCAGCAGACACCACAACAGTAAAAAATTTAATAAATAAACCCCGCACAGTGCTAAAATTGTATAACACTACTACGAATATTGAAACTAAATATAATCAAGGCTGTGAGATGTTGTAGTAAGCAGCTGTCATTTGGCATAACAGTAATATGAGGGCACGTAAACTACGCAAACGCGACGCACAGCCCCCCCGCCTGACTGAACTGACGGCAGAGAAGCGCGGGTGAGCAGCAGGCAGCGGCATCTCTCCCTACGAAAACATTCAAGGTAAAATCATTAAACACTTCGTTTTTTTTTAATGACGTTATGGCAGATACGGAGTGTATTTATTTTACTGCATGTTTACAGACTTTTCCCACTATAATCATGTAGCTGGTGTTTATGTGAACTGTGCAGATTTTAATCCTACCGCGGTGGTGTCGAGAAAATACGCTGTTTAAAATGGTGGCTAGCTAATGCATGCGGTTTAATAGGTTTTTATATCTGCTCTTTTTTTAGAATAATGTGCACAAATGTGATTTATTCTATTGCAACTGCTTGTTGTTTTGCCTATTGGATTGTGTACATTAACGGGGGCTGAGCAGAAACTCGTGTACGCACACGTTGTTGAGCGAAGGTGTGTCCTTCGGGGAACCGCGTCAGCCAATCAGAGCGCAGCTTCCGCCCCCAGTGGGAAGGTTGTTTTTTGCTGGATGTAAACGCCCATTACAAGAGTCCGCTAAAGTGTGGACCTGGATTAAACAAATGGCACTGTTAAATTTAGCTGTTCTCAATATTCAAACTAGAACAGCATTTCCTGAGGAAAATGCAAAGTGTTTGCGAGGCAAGGCTTTGTTGTCTTTGGCTTTGTGTGAATGATAGGCTGTCAGCGAGCATAATTTTCTGTCAGCTGTGATCGAAACGACCCAACACATAACTGTAAAGGCGGATATGAGCTGGTAAATACGTAAAAAAAAACAAATTTCGTATTATATTACAAATAAATCGTATTATTTTACAAATAGATGTTGTTTTTTTTGTCAAAAATACGACAGAGACTTCGAATTGGTGGATTTTAACGAATCAGTTGAGTGGATGATTCGATCTTTTTAGTGAATCAAGGGATTCTAAACACGAGTCACTAAAATGAATCCTAATTCCGATGCGGGATTTATATCTCTCAATGATTTCACTCCCTAAATCCGGAGTTACAGTATCTGAGAGGCTCACAGTCAGGGGGTGTGTTGCCCTAAAAAAAGTAAAGGCACCGAGCAATATCCGACTGCGCTGCTTATCTACGTTATATGCAAAAATCTATCGCGTAGATATTGTTTTATTGTTACGTGACATAGTTGTATTTTTCATTAAATCCCGTATGTGACTAATTAATCTACCTTGAAAGTCTCCTATAAGTGGTTTAGTTTTTAATAGAGGGTGTTGCGTGTAAAGGTAATTATTTATTTATTATTTTATTGCACGTTTTCATGGCCTCGTGGCGCTATCGTAGAGCTTGTGAGTTGTTATAAACCTGCTTGGCGTTTAGATTAAAACATGTATTGTTTTAACATGCTTTTCCCTCTTTGTAGCTTTTTGTGTGGAGAGCCAACGCCGACTGTTTAGCTGAGAGGCACAGCATGGCAGCGGTGGGATCCAGAGCAGGACTGAACACGATATCGATGGGCACAGAGGGGCAGGACGGATTGGTATGTGTCATCATAAATGATATATAGTCTCTGTAACGTATACATTGATGTAAACTGTGGCTAATCTTTATGGAATTGATTGTTTCCAATCCTGCAGGTCTACATGCAGTGTTGTGGGCAGGGAGGAGGGGTGGGTGTGCAGAAGAAACTGAATGCTGGAGCTGGGACTGAGTGGTCAGCCGATGTAAACACGCAGCAAACAAATCTTTTATCCTTCCCACGGTCTTCCGGTGTGGACTTAACTTACAGGTTAACTTACAGATCCTTCAGTCCTTCAGTCTTCTAAATATAATGTAATAATAGCTTCTTCACTTACGTTTAGACTAACTCTAACTCTGTTAGAGCAGAATTAACTTTACTTTAGAGATATTGTGTGATGCAAGGTTGAATGCACAGAATGCACTGTAATGCAGTGTAATGTAGTCATGTGAACAGTTTTTACTCTCTGCCTTATTTTAGAAGTCCTGAGTCGGTGGAGATGGATGAGATCATGGCTGCTATGGTGCTAACCAGTCTGTCCTGCAGTCCAGTGGTCCAAAGCCCCCCGCAGCGGGACCTCCTACCAGGTGAACTGGTTTTTCTTTGCAAACCACAACTTGCCAAACATGGAACGGTTTGCTGTATATGCTGGACAAACCAGTACAGACAGTTTATTTTAAACAAAGTGTCAGTCTTTTAAAAAATGTATTAGGCTTTTTGTTTATTTTTCTGTTCTTTAAAATATTGTTATTAATTGTACTTTTTAATTATGTTCTTATTAAATATTTTTAATGATCTAGTATAAAACACAACCCAACAATTAATTTTGTCAGTAATTCAGTTTTTGTATGTTTTATTTTGCTTTTATAATTATGCACTCATTTAGTTATATAATTATTATTTAAATTTTTATTTATATTATTATATTATGTAATATTATATAATTATATTTTGTTACATAGAATAAATGAATTACATGGTTTTGTCATGCGTTAATTTTTTTTGTTTTATTAATTTCTTTGTAACACTTTACAATAAGGTTCATTAGTTAACTGCATTAGTTAACATGAACTAAGAATGAAAAATACTTCTAGAACATTTATTAATCTTAGTTAATGTTAATCACAGCATTGACTAATGCATTATTAAAATGTTAACATTAGACTGTGAACTAACATGAAAAAAATGGAACTGTATTTTCATTAACAAATATTAACAAAGGTTAATGAATGTAGAGTTCAATTTCTCTTCTAAATTGTATCCTTATTTAATTTTAAATTAGATTTTTATTATAAATTGTAACACACAGCCTAATGAAAACATTTTTATTATACAGTCCAACATGCAAACCAACAATTAATTTACCAATTTTTTGTCAGTCAAATGATTTTTTAAAAACGTAATGAATTCGCTTTAAATTTACACTTATTTATTTTGTAAATATTTAATGATTATATTAATATAATATAGTCCCAGCATGCAGCCCAACAGTTAATTTACCAATTCTGCTGTTTTGTCACTCAAACATATTTTAATTAGTTTTATTAATGTAAATTTTTGTAACATTTAATTATAAAATTATTAGATTTTTATAGTAGATTTTTATTATACATTAAACAGCTTCATGATTAATTTAGCAATTTGGTCTTTCATTTTTTTGTCTTATTATTTCAATAATAAGGGATCAATTGAGATACGGGAAATTGAGATGTATACCTCTGAATGCTGAATAAAGAAGCTTTCCATTAATGAATGGTATGTTAGGATAGGACAATATTTGGCAGAGATATGGCCAGATTTCAGATTTGAAAATCTGGAATCTGAGGGTTCAAAAAAATATAAATATTAAGAAAATCGCTTTTAAAGTTGTCCAAATTAAGTTCTTAGCAATACATATTACTAATCAAAAGTTACGTTTTGATATATTTACAGTAGGTAGGAAATTGACAAAATATTTTAATGAAACATCTTTACTTAATATGCTAATGTTTTTTGGCAGAAAAGAAAAATAGATCATTTTGACCTATACAATGTATTGTTGACCATTGCTACTTATGACTGGTTTTGTGGTCCAGGGTCACATATAATATTTTATTGTAAAGTCTAACATGCAATCCAACAATTAATTTACCAATTTTCTTTTTTTTTGTAAGTAACATTGTAACATTGTATGTAAACAATTAATGTCCGTGTTATTCACACTTTCCCTTTTTTTTCTCTGACTGTAGGGGACATGGAGTGTTGCGGAGGTGAGCTGTCGGACAGCGGCAGCAGTGGTTACTGGAGCTGGGACCATGGCAATGTCAGCCCGGCCCCTTCTCCATCGGTCACTGAGATGGACAGGAGCCTGGGCCAACCAACAGACGAAGGACTGCACATGGAGCTGGACCATGCCGCATGTGAGGAGCCAGAGGCCAGGAGGTGCAAGGTGAGAATGAGAAGACTGTCAGACTGCTGAACCTGAGGGTGAATAGACAGCATTTTAAGCTGATGTTTAAAAAATACAAGTGACTCACTCTGTTTTTCTTTCTCATTCTCAGAGCTTGAGCAGAGGAGCATACAGGTGTCTGTGGCCTGGATGCGGGAAAGTGCTGACATCCAGGGTTGGAATGAAACGGCACATTCGCATTCTTCACCTGGGGTGAGTGTGTCCTCATACACCAAACTCTTAGAACAATTGACCCTTCACAAAGAGATTGACTGACAGGCGATCTAACCAATCATAATGTAGAAGCCACCATTTTGTCTGACAAACAAATGAAACGGTGAACTTAAACTTGAAGAATTGTGTGTATTGACGTCTTTTCGCTATTGAAATAAAATACGTTCTGATGTTTCATTCACGTTTATATCATGCTGTAAGTAATTATGAAATGAGAATCAGTTCACAACTGAAGCAATACACATTAAAGAGCCACAAAAGCTATTTATTGTTTGAATTTCTTAATAAATACCCAAATTTGACAGCTGAGATCTTGTTTCATACCAGAAGTAATCTGCTTTGTCTTGTCTGTTGGCATGCTGTCAGTTTCCTCTTTGCTGTATTTTTTACTGCGTGAGAATGGCATTGTTTGTCAGACATAGCAACAGTAACTAAGGAGGGGTCTTTGCTAAGTGTCAATTGAGATGGCACAGGAACATTATGAAGCATATTTAAACAATGTCAGTGTTTATTATGTTGAAAAAAAAATGTTTATTTTTCCCTTTTTTTTGTTTTTTCTCAAACAGCGGGGGCTCAGAGCAGTCGCATAGGGAGGAAGACTTCTACTACACAGAGGTCTCCTCTGAAGATGAGGAAACTGCACCTCCATCTCCTGCTCCATCCTTCTCTAGTGGGGCCTGGACGTCCTGCAGCTCCACACAAAGCCAATCCACCCCAGGAGCCCAAGATGCTCCAGTCCAGTCAAGCCTACTCAGCCAATCAGCTCCAAGCAGCGTGTGGCAGATCCACACTGAACATCTCTATCAGGTACAGATCAGCTGAGATAATGTCTGAAACTAATTATATGATGCCGTTTTAAAATGAAAGGTATAGTTCACCAAATAAATGAAAATTCTGTCATTGTTTACTCACCTTCATGTCTTTCAAACCCATGAATCCTTCATCTCTGAAACACAAACTATGCTATTTTTAATGAGACCTGAGAGGTTTCTGTTCCTCCATTGAAAGTGCAGGTCACCAAAACTTAGAAGATTTAAAAAGGTAATAAAGGCATCCTAAAAACGAATCCATATGACTTGATTGGCAAAATTGCTTCTTATGATGACCAGATTACATTTAATGGGTGAACTATCCCTTTATTATTCGTTTTTAGAAACAAATTAAATCTTGTAAAAAAACTTTGATGATAAAGTGTTTTGTTTTTCCCATCACTGTGTTGTTTTCTTCAGGCCTGTGCACCAATTCAGGTGACGGTCTCTCCAGGCTCTCCCACCTTTTTTAGCTGGACCCCGTCTTGTGATGTCCAGCAGAAACCTCAGGTTGGTCTGCCTCTCCAAAAGCACTTATCATCTTATGCCCCTTTTTACAAGTTGTCAAATAAGTTTCTGGTGTCCCCAGAAAGTGTGTATGTGAAGTTAAAAATACCCAACAGATCATTATATAAATAACAACATAGCTGGTCTCATGGTGGCATCGTGTGTTATCACAAACTTTCTCCCACTTGTGATTACAGTTGAGGTCAAAAGTTTACACCCCCCTTTCAGAATCTGCAAAATATTCATTATTTTACCAAAATAAAGAGGGATCATACAAAATGCATGTTATTGTTTGTTTAGTTTTGACCTGAATAAGGTATTTCATATAAAAGACATTTACATATAGTCCACAAGAGAAAATAATAGTTTAATTTATAAAAAATGATTCTGTTCAAAATCTCTTTGATTCTTAATACTGTGTTGTTTCCTGAATTATCCACAGCTGTGGATAGTTGTTCATGAGTCTCCTGTTTGTTCAAAATGCCTGCTGATCTACAGATCCCACAAATTCTTTGGTTTTCCAGCATTTTTATGCATTTGAACCCTTTCCAACAATGACTTTATGGTTTTGAAATCCATCTTTTCACACTGAGAACAACAATTATTACAGAAGGTTCAGTTGCTCACTAATGCTTCAAAAGGAAAAAAAGATGCATTAAGAGCCTTTGAAGATCAGGGTAAATTGAACTTATTTTGTCTTATGGGAAACATCTTCTGTAGCCTCTGAAGGGCAGGTTTAAATGAAAAAATATGATATTTAGGTGAAAAATAAACATTCTGTTCAAAAGCTCTTAATGCATTGTTTTTACTTCTGGAGCATCAGGAGTGTTTGAACCTTCTGTAATAGTTCTACAGATCTCAAAATCATATTTTGCAGATTCTGAAAAGGGGATGCAAACTTTTGACCTCAACTGTATGAGCTTGACTAATTCAAGCGGTCAACTTCACATAGCTTTCATATGCAATTTTTAACTACCACATTCCTATTTACGATCATTCTGGTATCACGTAAAGGCTGCATCAGTGAAAACAGGCAGAGACAGTGGTAGCTTTAGCAGAATTAGCCTTACAGAGTGACAAGAAGCTTACTTACTTTACCGTTTTTTTTCTGGGACATTTCCTTTGAAAATGAAATTTAACCATAGTGTCCTCAGCAGCTCAGATGAAGGGAGTCTATGGAGATTCCTGTGTTTGTTGGTGCATCCCAAAACACAACACTTGTAATTCCTCTTTGGCGCTGACATTGTATATCTCCAGCAGCTAAGAAAACAAGAGGAATGTCTCCCTACGATGATGTGTGTGTGTGTGGGGAGAAATCTAGGATTGTGTGTTCAGAGAGACTGTTTATGATTTATTTATATTTAAAAAAACTGAGTGGATGGATTTTTACCCTTATAGGTTAGTTGTTTTCACACACTGTGGCCACACCTTATAAAAGTGATTTTTGCAAAATAGGTCCCCTTTGAAACACTTTCTGCCATCTGTCCTTATTACTATGTCGATCTGCAGATTCCAGCATCTCGCAGCAGGTCAGTGAGTGTTGGAGAGCAGTGGCTACAGAGGAACAGCGCCCCCACCAGATCACAGACCATAAGTGCATCTCCCTCCAGAGGGCACTGTTCATTCAGGTATTAGGCCTTGCTTAGTTAAATACTGCCATCTATAGTTACATCATGCAGAAATACGATAACTTTATTTTTTTCGTGTCCTTAGGAAGGGCCGGGGTGAGGCCAAAAAGTGCCGAAAAGTCTATGGCGTGGAGCGTAGGGACCAGTGGTGCACCGCCTGTCGCTGGAAGAAAGCCTGTCAGCGGTTCCCAGACTAAACTGAAAAGACTTTAGGAGACAAGGAAGAATCTCCATTTTCTTTCTTTCCTCCAACTATTTCCTGCACTGTAGAGGACCCCTCTTTTCACTTTTATACCTTTATTTGTTTTCCTACAAGAGTTAAGTGTTTTTGTTATGTTTTCCCACAAAGTGAACGCTGGTACTAGCTGTCGAGACTGTGGAGTAGTAGGATCCCAATCCCTGAAAGTCGAATTCTGCCCTCTCACGAGACTAAAGTGTAATCCTGTATCTGATCAAGGTGTTTTTTCTACCCTAGTCCTGCACTTCATCCCATACCTGAGATATTTAAGTGATTGTTGATTTTTGTATACTGTGGACAACGTATTGCTTTGAGCATTTTCATAATGTTTTTCTATTGCCGTTTTGTTAGCCTGAGAGGTGTAACAGTGTAATGTCACGTATTGTCTTCTTTTCTACGTATTTACTCTGAATTTAGTCTTTTAACTTTTTGTTTCGCGAGGTTTGACTAAGGTCGAATGCCATAGCGCTTCCTAATCAATCTAAACTGCCAGATATAAAGCTACAGTGGTGTTGAGTGAAAGATGTGAATGGTGTTGGCCACATCGGCGGCCAAAGTGTGTTGTCTGACGGAGATAAAAGTGCAGCTATAACCTTTTGATTGAATACCAAAGTGCTATTGCAAAGAGTTAAAGGGAGCTTGACTGAATATTGCCCGGAGAATAGAACGGGCTTGTTTCCTTTTGTACGTTTCTTGTCATCCTTCCAAAAAATTGTTAAGGTCTTGTACAATACTGGAACATCCCCTTGGGAACATCTAAAAGGATTTGAAAGCGTAACATCATTGGAAAAAAAAAAAAAAGATATTATGTATGATTAAAAAGACACAAGATAAAGTATGCAAATTTCAAAAGCTTGTCATTTGTGCATGACAAATAACAAGAACAATCGTAAAATTGTTTTATTGGCCTTTTGTGTGCAATTCATGTACAAGTGGAAAGGATTAAAAGACAAAAAAACTCAATTTCCAAAAATGCTTCCAGAATGTGTTTGAAATGAAAAATATTCACAAAGCCGCGATGTCTACACACATAACCATACATTTATATGCAGAATACTGTAAGTACACTGAAAGACTATCTGCTAGTTCTTTCTTTACATGTGGTGTGTCAGTTTTCAAAACTCATTTTGAGTATTAATGTGAGGGAGTCTGTCAAGCACTAGGATGACCTCAGTTGTATGTTCATGCACAAACAAACGCAGAAAGCCGGAACACATGCTCCATAATCATCAGGTGGAACCAAACAATTAAAAGCGCATTTCTGCAGCACCAAACTGATTTGCAAAAATAATGGCTATGAATTGTTTTTAAACATATGTGACCCTGGACTACAAAACCAGTCTTAAGTAGCATGGGTATATTTGTAGCCAGTAGCCAAAAATACATTGCATGGGTCAAAATTATTGATCATTCCTTTATGCCAGAAGTAATTAGGATATTTAGTAAAGATAGTTTGTAAATTTCCTACTGTAAATATATCAAAACCTAATTTTTGATTAGTAATATGCATTGCTAAGAACCTTATTTAGAAAACTTTTAAAGGCGATTTTGCACCCTCAGATTGCAAATTTTCAAATAGCTGCATCTCGTCTAAATATTGTCCTATCCTAACAAACCATTACACATCTAAAAAAAAATGGACCTTATGACTGGTTTTGTGGTCCAGGGTCACATATAGTGAACACTCCCCATCTTTTATTGTTAGGACAAACTGGTAATCCCGCCCCCAAACTCACGACATTGGCAAAGAGCCACTCCCCGTTTTCTGATTGGCTAAAATGGACGGACCGCGGTTTTGTTTACAAAGCCTTAAGTTGTCATTTATTTTTTAAGGTGAGACACTGCAGGTGAATAGGGTAAAAAACTTAACTAATAGTTATAACCTTACTTACCCAGTTGATTGATTACATTGATAATTGCAAAAATTTGTTGTATTACAAGTTAGGTTTAAATATGCAAATGAGGCATTGTTTATTGAAATATGCACTGATTTGCATACATTTCTAGTACAAAAATTTAACACTGGATGAAGTCCATTTCAAAATTCTTGTTTAATTGTTTTGGCATATTAGAGTCAAATGTTTTTACAGAGGGAATTTTGGGTATGTCATTTTGTCACGCCATAATTCAGAAAATACCAAGAACAGACAAAAAACTGTATATTTTTCAAATTATATATGAACAAATCCCTCTGTAAAAACCTTCAGGATATAGACAGGAATAAAAATGTAAAGTTTGGTGTGTGTAAATCCTACTGAAATGTGGAGATTTATCGCTCAGTGTAGGAGAAAAAACTTTTGAGAAAACTGCCTTTAAAAATATGTATTGTAATTGAAATCTAATGACACAAATAGATAAAGTGCTATAAAATAAACACTTAACAGTGTATTTTGGATGTTTTCCTTCCACTAGTCTGAAAACACACTTTATGACAAACCAAAAAGCAAAAAAAAACTCAAATTTGACAGGTGACTGAAAAAACTCTTTTTGCCTGCAGTGTCTCGCCTTAAATGTTAATTGTAAGTATTTTATGTTCCACAAAAATACGGAGTGTAATCTCTAGGGGGCAGCATTGGTCCAAAAAAACGCCAAAACAGCCCGTAAAGAATATCGTTCTTTCAGTATTGTACTATATAATCACCTATTGATTTTGATTTTGAGTTTTTAAGACAGTTCTATACATCAAGGACGTGTGCAAAACAACCAGTCTTAGCACAATACAGTGTGCAAGGTTAAAATATAAAGTGCTTTTCTTTCAGCAATCCCCAAACAAAAAAAAGCCCCATACTCCACTTCAACCCACTGCTCTCATTTGTAACTGATTCACGTGCTCAATACAAGTTTCACTGCTTTGCCTTTTATTTTTTTTTTTCACAATGCTTCAAGGTTAATTCTAGGAGTTTTGATTCTGAAATGCACAATCAGTTCTCATCAGCAACATTTGTCCTAACGACTTGATCGAGGTGTTTTTGATGTCAGGAACGGCACCATGGAAATGTCAATGATAAAAACCAACGCTATACAAAATATTCCTCTTCTTTGATTAAACACAGATTTATGTAGTTCAGGGCTGCGGTGCATGATAGATGTTCACAGTTACTGATGGCTGATGAGCAGTTGAGTTGAGGTAAGTGAAAAGACCAAGGCCTGTGCTGTAAGGCCAACTAAACTTCATTCTGTCTCCGGATTCTGGTGGAGAGGTTGCTGATGTGACCTGAGCGCCCCGAGCGCCCCGTCAAACTCAGGTACTGCCGCAGTAGCTGACTCACGCGCTTCTGGTTGTTCCACTTGCGGGCAGATTTCCTTATCCCTATGAAGCCACCGTAGCGTTTCTGCAAAGGCCTTCCGGAGCTCACCAACTTTCGGAAACCGTGACGACCTTTCATAAAGCCTCCGAATCGCTTGGATATGCTTACGGCTGCCTCACCGCTCTTCTCCTCTCCCACAGCATCCCGGTCCTCCTCTGTCCTCGGGTCAAGGTCCGGGTCATATGAAATTTCGAGTTTCTCCTCCTCCTCTGAAGGCTGCTGGCTGCGGAGCGCTTGCGCGGCGTGTCGAAACCGCTCCAAAGCTTCAGTATACTCAACGCCATTGTCATTTTCTATGCTCACTGTGGCCAGAGGCTCCGCTTCATCATCAGAGCGCTTTGATGTTTGCTCCTCTTGTAATGGTAGTGGAAGCTGGTTCAGACCCGCTGCTTGGTAACACAAATCCCAGGTCAGTGCAGGTGTTGCCTGTGATTCACATTCCAGGATGCATACCTGCAAAACAGCACAGATTTGTTTTTACATGACAAAATGTTTTTATAATAGAAAAACGTTATAATTATTTAATTAATTACAATAGTTATTGTATTTCATTTAAAAATATAATTAAATACAAATGTGACCCTGGACCACAAAACCAGCCATAAGGGTCAATCTGTTAAAAAAGAGATTTATACATAATTATGAATAAATAAGCTTTCCATTGATGTATAGGTTTGTTAGGATAGAACACGTATTTGGCCGAGATACAGCTTTTTAAAAATCTGAAGGTGCAGAAAAAATGAAGTTCTTAGCAAGTTACTAAAGTCTTGATATATTTACGGTAGGAAATTTACTAAATATCTTCATGGTACATATTACATGATATCCTAATGATTTTTGGCATAAAAGAAAAAATGATAATTTTGACCCATACAATGTATTCTATTGCTACAAATATACCCCTGCTACTTACGACTGGTTTTGTGGTCCAGGATCACAGATTATGTAGGCTAAAATGTCTTTATTCCTGTGTTTTTCATTTTTGTTTCTTTTTAAAACTGGATAAAAGAAAATCTCCCATTCAAAATGAAAATATATTTTTTTTCTTTGTTAGAGATTTATCATGTTTTTATGAATGATTTGAATGAGTTCTTTCTAATAAAATGCTATAAATATAAAAAAAAATTCTTAGTGGCACAACCGGTCTTACCAGTGCAATGAGATGTGAAATGATATGTGGCACTGGTGCAAGAAATGATATGATACTTGAGTGACTAGAATGGGATAAAAATCATCATTTTGTATATGATAAGCAGTGCTCAGCTGTAGACAAATGCATGTTCTTTCCACAAAATGTTGATGCCCTTTTTAAGGACGGATATGTAGAGATGTTTTTTTATTATCTCCCATTTATAGGGAGAAAATAATAAATTGTGTAAGGGCTTATAGTTGAATGCATGGAAAATAATAGGCCACTGTGAATTAAATGTTGATGGCAAACGAAAAACATTCAGATAGAGGATAGAAGACAAAGTATAAATGGGGATGCATACTCTTAGAAAGGTATAACAGTTTTTTATTGGCATTGATGTTCCATTAAGAACTTCTAACATCCATGGAACCTTTCCATTGTACAAAAAGTCCTTTATAGTGAAAAAGATTTTTAAAATGTTCTTCACACTCAAAATAAAGGGTCTTTATTGGCACCAATGGTTCCAGTAGAACCTTTCAAATGCAAAAAAAAGGTTCATTATAGTAGAAAAAGGTTCTTTAGATTTTTTAAAATGCTGTTCAAAATTGTTAATTTAAGAACTGTTCACTGAAAGGTCCTTTGGGGAACCAAAAATGGTTCTTCTATGGCATCACTAGGGGGAAAAAATGTTTTTTTAAGAACTTACACTAAAGTGTTCTTTGGGGAACCAAAAATGTTTTTTTTTTTTTCTGTGAAAACCCCCTTTTTGAATGCAAGTGTGAATACACTTCATAAGTCTGTGTATGAATCTGTTGATGAAATTTTAAAGTCTGACACCATTGTGGTGTCACAGAGCAAAAGCATGCCCACAGGGACCCATCTGGTCATGGCAAGAGCACCTCAACCAAGTGTCCATCACTCCTACTCACAACATCAGCAGCTGACGACACCACAGCAGCCAATTATGGGTAGACATTACCCCAATCACCCCAGTCCCAGCTGTTTGGTCTGAACAGTCATTAGCAACTTAATTACAGCCACTATCGTGACAGCGACCAACTTTTAACAAAGTTAATTTGTATCACAGTTTTCACATCCACTCCTGCTGTAAGATACCTACACTATCAGTCAAAAGTGAGATTTTTAATGTTTTTTAAAGAAGTCTCTTCTGCTCACAAAGCCTGCATTTAATCAATCCAAAGTACAGCAAAACATAGAATTTATTTTTATATTTCTATTTGAATATATTTTAAAATATAATGAATTCCTGTTATTTCAAAGCTGAATTTTCAGCATCATTCAAATTATAGAAATTCTTTAGCAAGGGTGGATTAAACTGATCAAAAATCGATCATTTATAATGTTACAAAAGATTTCTATTTCAGATAAATGCTGTTCTTCCGAACTTTCTATTCATCAGAGAAACCCAAAAAAATTCTACTCAGCTGTTTTCAGTATAATACTAAAAAACGTTTTTTGAATGATTTCTGAAGGATCATGTGACTGGAGTAATGATGCTCAAAATTCATCTTTAAAATCAAATCAAAGGAATAAGTTGCATTTTAAAACATATTCAAATAGAAACCAGTTATTTTAAATAGTAAAAAATATTTCAAAATTGCACTATGTTTGCTGTACTTTAGATCAAATAAATGCAGGCTTGGTGACAAAAAAATCTACAACTAAAATCTAAAAACTTTTGACTAGTAGTGTAACAGATATCTTTGACTTGTTACAAATATCACATCCATATGTACTTGCTGAGCATTTTATTTCAAAACCATGAACATTAATAGCGAGTTTGTATTTTTTATGTTAGTTACGCATGGTGCTTACCAATGTATTAAACGCTTGGTGTTCAGGTAGGATGAGTCCACAGGTTAAACAGTCCCCTTGGCAGTCGCTGTGACCCGAGGCGCACAAGCATAAGAACAGCAGGGTCCAAAATGGGGTCTTCATGACTTCTTCACGGAACACACACCGGAACAAACAAATGAAGCAGGAACTCAGTAATAGTAGCCAATGTCTATGGATATCTGATGAAGGAAACAGAAGAGATGTTTCAGTGGTAGTAAATCTTCAATTTTTAGTTTATTTTCTGTATATCTAGAGGAGAACAGCTGAATGATTCTACTATAGTTGTTAAGACAGTGTAGTTGTAACAGTGCAAATTTTAAGAGCTTCCAAGATATTCAGAAAAAAACTCCTAAAACTCTAATGGATTATGCTAAGTAATTTAGCTACATCAGAGATTCTAATTTGATTCAGATTTGCCCCTTGGCTTCATCTTGACTAGCTCTTACACTCATTTTACAGCTACAGTAACAGGGTTTTCAGCCAGAGGAAAATACTTTAGGGAGATTATTCTTACATTTTTATAACATTTCTTACTATGTGTAAGTGTAAGTTTGGGAACAGTTTTTTTTTTAAAATAAATTACTATTTTTATCCAGCGAGGATGCATTAAATTCATTAAAAGTGACAAAAAGGCATTTGTAAGATTTCTATTTTAAATAATGCAGTTCTTTTGCACTTTCTATTCATCAAGGAATTCTGAAAGAGTATCATACAACATAACTGTTTTACGTATCGATAACAACTGGAAATATTTTTTAAGCACCAAATTAGCATGATTAGACTGATTTCTGAAAGATCATGTGACACTAAAGTCTGGAGTAATGGCTGCTGAAAATTCAGCTTTGCTATTACAGGAATAAATTTAAAATATATTAAAAAAAAAATATATATATATATATATATTTTATTTTAAATTATTTTAACTGTATTTTTTGCATTTAAAAAATCTTAGTGAAAGTCTTGCATTTTCACACATTTTCTGATTATTTTAACGAACATTTGCTAATGATCTGTGATCTAATTGATTAATATTCTTAATGAAGGTAATTATGAAGTATTACCAAACAAATCTACTTTTTGTTTTTGTACTGGAGCTACACTCTTAAAAATAAAGGTTCTTTTCTGGCATCTTTATCCAGTGTAAGAGTAGGCGTGGCCATTTGTAAATTTTATGGATGTGGCTTCCGGTCACATCCATGTCCAGCTATTTTTAGCTGTACAAAGCAGCTGGTTTTACTGCTTGATATTGCAAACAGTCCACCGAAAGGTTCCTTTGGGGACCTAAAAATGGTTCTTCTTCTGCAAAAACACCACATTGGAACCCATTTTAAGAGTGTTCTGGATCTATAAAGGTTGACCTGTAGCTAATCAGCTCTGGAAACACCTTTTCCACCCTTGTCAGTCAGTTAAACGAATTCCTGCTAATCCCTGATATTAGGACTGATAATCAGGCATTTTAAAGATAAACCCAGAAATGGGTCCAGTTTTCCCTAAAGCCAAACACATGTCTCTCCAGAGATAAGATCACCTCATGGCAATCACAACAACCACAATACCCTCAAGTGAATCAAACATATTTGAGAAATTCACACATGAAAGTATAATGTAATGACGTGGATCACCACCACTACTGTCACCACTCAAACATGTCAAAATTTGCAAGCCACCATCTGTTTTTTTTTTTTTTGCCCGCACATACTGAAGTTCATTAAGGAAACTCATCATAGGCCCTAATTAATGTCTGAATTAGCGTGTGTGGCATAATGAGAAGGAAATGAGTGCGGGAGAGAAAGAGCGGGAATGCAGTTCCCATCAAACTCTGACTCACGCACTGCGCCAGCACACATTAGTCACGACCGCATTAGGAGAGAAACGCACACAACTCTAAAAGCTTTCTTTGATGAAAGCCAACAAAAATCTTTCGGCAAACTCCAGAGCTGTGATGAAAAGTTGACAATAAAAGCATCCTGAGATGTCTCTGCTCAGTGAGCGTAGACTATATATAATTGTAGCCCCTCATGTGGACATGGTTATCCAGTGCACTCTGAGGGAAGGACTACCAAAAAGCTTGACACCAAGAACGTTTTCCAATCAATTAAATCCCTTGCATCATTAATACAGTTTAATTTGGAGAGCAATTTGATCAAACTTTTTTACGACCATCCCCTGCTACAATTTCTTATTTGTCGGAGATAATGGAAAACATGAAAACAGCTGGAGGGAAAGTGCAAAAGCATCAACTTCAGCAACTGTCATCTGAAATATGAATATTGTGCCTGTATTATTTAGCAGAGAGAGATAGATGTGTCCTGTTTGACCTATAAAGTACTTGTTGACCCCAATTTTATAGAAGGAGTAAGGCTTTATATCCTTAAAAATATTAAAGGATATATATGCACATCTTTCCAAACCCTATGACTGAATTTCTTTTGTGAATACTGACCTTTTTCTTCTTGTAAGAGTGGGCGTGGCCATTTGTAAAATTTTATGGGCTGGGCTTTATGGGTTTTTAGTACAAACTGTTTTACCATTTACTGCACATTGTTATTCTTCTCATTATTTCCCTATAGCAGATAATAAACTGGAAGTTTCACCCATAGGCTTACTTCTGCGTTGAAGAAAAAGGTGGATATCTAGAGCGTTTTTGTCTATACAATGAAAGTTAGCATGGTCCACTGGTTTTGGTGACTTACTTTCTAAAGACAAAAAATCTGGGACAACATGAAGGTGAGTAAATGATGACAAAATATCTTTACCTGTAACGTTAGTTCTCTAAATAAGCTATGAATTTTTTACTTAAATATCAAGCTACTCTTATCTACACTACGAACAAAAGCGATTAAAAATGCAATGTTTTTAAAATGTAATTATATATCTGATGCTTAATTGACCCTACGCATGGACTTTGATTGACAGGTGATCTAACTAATCATAACGCCGAATCTGCCATTTTGTATGACAAACAAACCAGACAAGAGAGTAGACTGAAAAATGCTGTACATGAATAGAACTTGAAAAATGGTGTGTTTTGTCTTGTTTCCGTGGTTGAAACAAGATATCTCTGATGTTTATTAATGTTTAATAAACTAGTAAAGAGGATAAGATGATTGGTTCACGTGTTGCTTGAATTGAGGCGCTACACCAATCTGTGAAAACACATTGAAGAGCAACAAAACTGTATTTATTGTTTGAATTTCTGTCAAAAAATGACAAATTTGAACGCTGACACTAAGTTTTATTCCAGAAGTAACCTACGTTGTCAGTGTCCTCTTCGCACCACAATGTATTTTTCACTGCGTGAGGGGGCCATGGCTTATCAGACGTAGCAAGAGTAACAAAGGGGGGCGGGTCTTTGCGATGGGTCAGTTTAGCATTTTAAAGGTCCAATTAAGTGCTTTGAAACATGCAGCAATATTCTATGTGTTGATGTACTTTCAACTGAAACAGGAAGACAGGGACATATCAAGCAGTCCCGCCCCCTTTTTCGTTTATATCACAGCTTGGGCCAGAGCTGCTGAGCTCAGTAAAGCCGCATTTGACATCTTACATTTGACATATTACAGCCATAATCTCATCCATATCGCTATAAAATAGGCCTATAGCATAGAATTCAAATGGGTCCGATATGTTTTGTAGTCTGCCAATTTGTGCATATGATCGGAGCAGTGCGCGCGCTACGGTGGCTCACGTGACGCAGTGCGAAACTAGATTTCTTTGCATATTTACACTGTCTGAATTGTTCCCTATCCCCTATATAGTGCACTGCATGCCATTCACCATACAGAAAACACCAATTTTATGAAGAAGTTATCGATTTTAGCTGTAGCTTCAGCGTGCAGGCAGCGGGATGTTTCGGATTCTAGAGATCATTTGATTGGACAGAAAGTTTGATGAGAAGCTAAGTGAAGGGTGATGTCATCAAAATCGCTGATCCTTACTAGAGGAAGTATACAGACTGTTTTGAATGCTTATATCTTCTAAATGCTAATTTTGTCATAGTTTTGGGGCACACTAGGACATATGTGACTAAAAGTCACAAAACTTTTTGATTTCATGGGGACTGTGATTTTCTAGTTAACTAGAGGTTAAGCTGTCCAGTATAGAAACAAATAAAATATAAATAGATAATATGAAATAAATGATACAGAATAAAGCAATAGATCAAGAATAAATAAAAAACGGATTTATAATTAGGAGTTTTGTATATATAATGATAGTTAAAGACAGTAATATTTTGGAGGGTGAATTTTTTCAGTAAACGCCTGCGAGTCCTAGTGTAATGCTCATAGAGGAGATGCTCTGTCCGCAGACTTTGACTAATCTAAGGGAATGCGACTAATCTGATTTGACCGGTCTGCTCGCCCTCTCCTACAGCTACCTGATTGTATCTTCTCCACGGCAAACACCAAACCCCATTCTCATTCTGTTCCCGCGCCGTGACTGAAACACAAATGCTTGAACTGAGTCGCTACCAGATTCTGGAAAATCATGTCTGCTGCTTTCTGTTTTGTGCTTTTCCCATTACCATTTTTGTTGGTCAACTGTGTCATGACATGTCAAGAATGAGCAAATAACAATTACTTTTGTTTGTTTGCTCCACAGCAGATGAAAGGAGAACCATGTCCTCTTTCTCAATTCTCATCCACATTAATATCATCCGCTGAATTCGAAGGCATTTCATCTCGGATTTATTATGCAGTAAATGATAGCTCACCTGTTTGCTACATCTAGCAATTTTTTTTGTCCTTCGTAATAGCATTGAATCAAAATAATCTAGGCTCTCCTCATTGTCATAACCATTTCCGTTGAGGAATGGGGGATTCGCATGGTTACTTTAATTGAGAGCACAATGATTGCCAGAGGGCTCAGAGTCTGCAGTCCCGTTGCAGATGATCATGGTTCCCCTCCACACACACTGCCTCTTCACTGGCAGAACAGCAGCAATCATTGCATTATCCTCCCCGTGGCCATGACAATGAGCAGAGAATTTACCATAAAAAGACAGGGGGAGGGAGTGAAAAGTTTCTTTCTTTATTTATTTCTGAAGGACTATCGGCATGATATTTCAATTGCGAGGAGAAAATGCAATAAATGCCACTGTCACCACCATTTCAATCAAAAGCAGTGGTGGAAGTAAATAGCCAGATGCATATATTAGACCATTTGACTCATGGAAATTCAAATTCGTCACAGGGTTTGCAATTTCAAAATCAAAATGGCACAGGTTTTAGAAAAAGCTGTTTTTGAATAAGATTGCTCACAATGAGCTGTAGAACTAAGCAGTATTCAGGACAGCTATTGAATGATAGAGATCCAATCCAACAGCTGAGATCATGGAATAAAACACAGTTAATTAAGTGTCACAATTATGCATAATTATATACAATATGAAAAATGAACATCAGATATGGCAGCTGTGACCTTATACTGGTTCCATCAGAGTGATTCCTTGATTCTCTACAATTGTTTTTTTCATTGCAAATTATATTGAATATGTTGCTTAAATGTTGACAGCTTCTGGAAATCCATTGAGAGCATTAATTGACTGAATAGATTTTCTCTTGCCCGTGTAAGAGAATACAACTCTAATTGATAGATGTACGTAATTATGCATGCAACACTTCTGCTCTAATGGATTTTAGGGTAAAAATCAATTTAACATGGCTCAAGTAATTAATCTGAGGAAAACTAGTCTCCCTAATGCAGTGCAAAGTTTTAAAATAATTACACTGAATTAGACAAGCAGCTTTCATTTTTAAATTCATAGAGGATTGTTGCATGAATTTATTATGGCATGCATAATATGTGCAATTTGAAAAATTTATGTAGATGCTGCGTGTACGCCTTGAGTTTTCCTTAGTTCAAAAAAAAAAACAAAAAACTTTTTATTTAAGTTTTTATTTAAACTTTAGTAGCACAGGTATATTTGTAGCAATAGCCAAAAATACATTGTATGGGTCAAAAGTATATTAGGATATTTAGTAAAGATCATGTTCAGTGAGGATACTTTGTAAATTTCCTACTGTAAATATATCAAAACTGAATTTTTGTTTAGTAATGCGCATTGCTAAGATTTTCTCAATATTCTGATTTTTTTGCACCCTCAGATTACAGATTTTGAAATAGTTGTATCTCGGTTAAATACTGTCCTATCCTAACAAACCATACATCAATGGAAAGCTTATATATTCAGATGACTGGTTTTGTGGTCCAGGGTCACATGTATGTGCAAACTTCCATGTATAAATGAAAGAGAAGAGATTTTTGGTGCTTCACACAATTCACACAGAGAATATGAATTAATGAATATTATGGAAATCAACAATCTATACACACACACACACACACACACACACATATATATATATATATATATATATATATATGTAAAAATATTTAATTATTATTATTCTTAATTTGAGGAAAAAATTTAAAAAATCTGGTTTATCTAGCTTAATATATATCTTAATTTACATAATTTAAATATGATTTGATAATTCTGTTATTTATTGTATATTATTTGTAAAACACAAAATATACTTAACAATAAATGTATTTAACATTTAAAATCTAAAAAAATAATTAACATATAAAATCAACACGCTGACAGCAGTTAATATTTGTTCCTTGCTTTCACAAAAAATACTTGAATTATAGGTAAATGATTGAACCATGCAACACATATACAGTATATGATATACAGTCTTTGTAGTATTAATCATGTTATTTACTAATGTAAATGAATTGTCGTCCCAGAAGCAGGAAACATTCATATAAATGAATAGCGCACTTGTTGCTATCCTGCGCAGGCTGTAATTACATGAAATATTGGAATGAACATTATTCACAAAATGCTCTGCTCTGCCGAGGGAGTCTCAGTGGACACATTGTGTTATATAAGTTTAGTTAAATTACAGCTGCAAAAAAATATTAATAGTAAATGGAGAGTCACTGACTTCAAATAGTGCACTCAGGTCTCTGTGATCAAAGCTTTGAATGAAATGCATTTATTACTGTTGTCTAAAGTGCTATATTCAATTTGAACCATTTGTAAATGGACTTATAAGTATAGTCTGTTAGACTACACATGCAAAACAAACATAATCCAGAAATGTTCTGTTCTCTTCCTACACCGAATTACATAGTTTGAAAAAGTAGCTTATTAACCAAAAAATTATAAAAAAAAACCCCAAAAAAGACAGATGTTTGCAAACTAAAAAAAACTTTACAAGCAACAAAAAATAAACAAACAGAAAAAAGAAAACAGCATAATGTCGTTAACTGGTAGCTGTGAAGATGATTAATGCAGAAAAGCTATGAGTAATGGAAAAAAGATTATTTAAAGAGCAGCACTAATCATTAAAACGTCATCCAGGGACCTTATCACTTTAATATTAGCCTAATCGCACTGCCATAAGAAAAACATTGACTCTGATGGAAACTGCAGTGATTTTAGCTTAAACAAATATTAAAAAAAAGCAAAAAAGTAAGTAATCACAAAATACTTGTCACATCAAGCAAAAAACAACAACAACCAAATGACCCAACAAAACTGTGGAATTAAAATCAATACAACAGAGGTATCACATGACACCTTGTTTTACCTGCCGTCTGCGATAGCGGGTTGTTCTCAGTCTCTCTCTCACTTTCAGTCTTGAGGTGTGGCGGTTATGTCCAATCTTCAGCTTCTTGGTTTGTTCAACTGCTTGCCTGCTCCCTTTCTCTCCCCTCTTATAACGGCACACCCCTTCCTCTGGTTCAGCCCCCCCAGTGTCTGTGGATGGGGCTACACCAAGGCAGGGTATTACGCACAACCTGGACAGCCATACAACCCTTAGTCAAGGCTGACGTACAAGACACTACCAACGTCACCTCTTTCCCTACCCCAGAAGATATGACCTGGGCTAAAAATACACATCATTCAATTTGCAATGGACTCAAAATTTGTTGGTTTTTATCCAATGGCATATTGATTGTATATGTCCAAACATAGCTCCCATCAATTAAGTGATGATCAGAAACTTCGATAACGTGCCTTTAACAAGCTAAGCACTGGCTTGGGAGTGCGAATTGCAAATTAAGCCTGAAATGCAATTTACAGTTGAGCAGTGCATACAGGAGAAAAACAAAATCTCCCAGAGGCAAAAAGAAGTCTCGGTGGACGATGACACTTCACATCCACCGTAAAGGAAAGACAGGATTGTGCCAACGTGAATATGAGGAGAACACCAACTTGTCGTTTAGGAAAGCAATGCTGAAAAGAGTACTGAATCATACAATTATACAAATGACTTGTTTTTGCGTACAGTAGCATTACAATAAAATGCATTTGTTTTAAGGTCACATTGAGGTCATATCTCAGCCTTAAAACACACTCAGTTGTTTCCTTTTCAGTATATGAGTAGCAATTTGAATTGGAATTGAATAAAATTGGCATCACCCATAATAAAGTTTAACTGAAATTTAAATATGACTGACATTTACTGAATTGCTTTGCATTTGGCGGAATTAAGTGTTTTTCCATTCTGGTCCACAAAAGTTAATTTATTAAATATATAATGAAAATTAAATATAAAATGATGTTGTTCCAAACCCGTAAGTTCTTCTACGGAACACAAATCAAGATATTTTTGATGAAATCCGAGAGCTCTCTGAACCTCTGTAGACAGCAGGGGTCCTACCACGTTCAAGGTCTATGCAAGGTACCAAGAACATCGACAAGAGAGTCCATGTGACATCAGTGGTTTAACCATAATTTTAAAAAGCTATGAGAATACTCTTTGTGTGCAAAAAACTAAAACTTCATCAAAAATATCCTAATTTTCTTTTTGGAAGACGGCATGAGGGTTAGCAATTACTGATAGAATTTTCATTTTTGGGTGAACTATGTATATGTAGGTCTTGCAGAGTAAAGTATACTGATTCCCAGAGAATGCATGCGCTAATAAAAAGTATAACTTAAATGCAGTGTAAGATGGCTAAAAACATCTGCCAAATGCATATAATGCATGTAAATGTCTATAAACCTTCATATCTTTCAAAACCTTCAAAGGCTTGAAATCTTTCAAACAAGCCATTATTTTAAGAGCAGGTCATATGGTATTTTAAAGTGTCCTAATATTGTGTTGGAGTCTGCTATAACAGGTATCTAAGGTTATAAAACATTGTAATTTTCTCAGAATATACAATTAATATTAGAATCAGTTTGCAATGATTTAGAAAAAAATTATTCAAAGCAGTTCTGAGCTTGCTCCGATTGGTCAGCTGGATAAGTCTGTTGTGATTGGTCTTTCCATGACCAATCATAATGCAAGCGAATCAAGCCCACAGCTAAAGTTTAGCTGCTAAACTATTAACACTTCACAAAACAATAATGGTGGATACGTTAGCTGAGTGACTAACTGATGAAACAATAGTTTGTAAACCAAAATATGTCTACATTCTTTATTAATAAATAAAATAGGAGAACAACAGTCTACATTATTCGACACATTCTTAGGAAATAGTGGGTTCACAGCGAATTATCAGAACTTTTAGAGAAATATTGTGGTTTACCTGGATACTTAAGCGGAGACGCTTGTTGGTCCAAATAAAGAAGGTTTTATGGACAAGCGTTTAGCAAATTTCGCATTAAACTCGCCAAGATTACAGAAGCAGTCCTCTGTAAAATGATGAGCATGCAATAAAAGGTTCAAATTGTATTGCTGTGGTATTGTGGAAAAAAAATTATTTTAACCACTGATTCATCACATTATCATCAAAACAAACTTGCTTTCACAGTGCAGAACACAGCGAAAAACCTGAACCTGAAAACCTGAAAACCTATATGACCTGCTTTTTAACGTCTTGACAAATCTTGCTTTTCTTGTTATATGTATGAATTCCACTTCCTCACATTCAAATTCTAATTAGAATTAATTTGAAGTTCAAGGTGGACCAGCATCAAGCCAGCATAAACTAGATTGGACCTTGTCTTTCCAGCAGGGATAGTGGTCTTATGCAATGAACATATGCAAGCAATAAAAAAACATCAGCATTGAGGGAAAATTGAAATACTGTAACATTGTGTTCTAGCTGATAATTGCTTTGAATGGGCATTTATAATTGTAAGTGGTTCAACATTAGGAAAGCCCTGTTGAAAAATAACCTAATTTGGGTAAGACCAGTATCTAATATAGGTCTGAATAAGAGCACCCATTAAGTTACAATGGTTTGCTTTGATCTCCCTAATCATGTCATTTCAGAGGCTGTTAAATAACATGGATTAGATGCAAAAATAAACACAAATCCTGATTTGTAATTAATCTCTAAATGCACATAGTGATTATAAAAAGCATGTGTCATGCATTTGCGCCACTGAGGAAACGAACCAATAAGCATCACAATTATTAATGCGATGCGTCCCATATCTAGTCTTTGATAACGCTCCTAAATCATAAACAACCAAAATAACCCATCACCTGAGTCCCTGTCCAGTGCATTTGCATACTGTTCCATGCAGTAGGTCTGGAATTAGATATTATACACAAACAAACAGAAATACGCCATGCCGCTACAAAGGAACTCATCAGATTCTGTGCCACATCATATTACTGCAGTGGCTGAATCACAGAAACCAGCATTGGAATGCATTGTGGTAAGACCACCACCTCAGAGTAAAATTGAAGTCAGTTCTACAGAAGATATGCAATTATACGAGTGGGCTTATTCACCTCCGTGACGCAGAATGATTGGGGGCCTCTCTGGTCAATGTTGTTTCATTCCCTTCATCATTCCAGGGCAAAGTTTTATTGTTATATGAGGCGATGAAGAGCACCGAGGCATGTCCACGTCCCTGTGGGAGACACCGCTATGTTTTATGGGAAGCCCTTGGCAATAATTTCCAATGATGACTATTAATACTAGACACTTAATTGATTTCAGCAGAATAACCCAAAGACATGACTCACTATAAGAAAATATGTGATGTACAAAGAGAGAGGGATCCAATGTTGAAGGAAGTGTATATCAAAGCTATAAAACAAAAGTTTCTCCACATATTATACATTTGTTTGAATAAATTAAGACAAAATGATCTAGTTCTGAAAGGACTAGGAAATCTAGCAGACAAAAAACAAGCTATATCTCAAGACACTGACTGAATGAGAAATTCCTTGGTCACTGGTAAGACATAGGTGTTGCTATAGTTAGCAGAGAAGTAAAATAAGAAGAAAATAATTGGTTGAGTATTTTATGTAATGTGAGAACGTGGGAGTGACAGCCTGGTCAGACAGTCAGGGGATGTTCTTGGGTTATCATGGAGGTTTCCTTATCTGTGTCTGACATTTAGGCAACTTTAGGAAAGCATGAAAGAGCCACTTGTGTCAGTGGTTTTATCACATTTTAAAAGTTCTCTTATGGGGGATTTTAGTGCTTTTAACCCAAAATTGCTATAAAAAACAGTTTAATCCTACTTTAAAGTTGGATAATCCTTGATTCTAACAGGGTACATAGAGGAGACCAGGGCTAGTTGTTAAAAACAGGTTCAAAGCTTCTACCTTTTGTCATAATATACCCAGTATGGGGTAAGTTGTCACAGTCGAACCTGCATATAGTCTTTTCAGTCAAATCTAAAAAGCAACAATGTCAAAGGAAATGTACTGAAATGTCAAATAACTGTTTATTAACCAATTACAATCACGTGCAACTTCTAAAACACATGTGACAACTTGCCCCAACGCGATTTTCAAGTAAAGTACTCTTGAGTGCATTTTGTTAAATCTACCTACCTTTAAAATATAGACGTGTCTTGTCTGAATGTATGCGTGTTTATTTTATGCTTACTTCTTTGCCCAACAGCTATGGGAAAATCTGATTATACCGAATCTTAAGCTTGGAAATTCACCAAAATATTATTCAAATGGGTTTTGAGCACATTATGGCTTTTTAACTCATTATGCCATAGTTAGGAGATTTAGTCGCAGTCCTGTTGTAATAATTAGCTCATAAGCCAAATTACACGCAAAACAGGTCATAAACGTAATGTTACGTAACTATTAATTACGTTTATTCCTTATTTTCAAAAACTAATACCTCTCTTTAAAAAGACCCGTACCAAGGTACCAACACGAGACTTGATGAGAAAAGCATTTAACTGGTCACTTTTGAAACGGTGTTTTGACGTTCTCGTATCTTATTGGTGAACGCGGTCATCTGCAATTATATTGGCCAATAGAAACACAGAACAGCACCAGACGCGCGAAGATCTAAAAACATACGGAAGTGTTATTACGGAAATGCTGTTTACGTTGTATGCTGTTATGTTGTTCAAAGTTGTAATGATTATAAGTTTGTTGATATAGTAACTACGTTTTTATAATATAATATTAATTAATAATTATACTTGGATCTGAAAACAAAAAACTTCGAACTACACTTTCAGTTTCCTGCAATTTCGTGTGTAAGTTTATTCAGATTATTGACGTAAAGCAACAAGAGTGTAACGTTAAATGTTGAAGTAATTTAATAATTGTATGCGTATGTATCGGTTCTGTTGTTATAAAGGAAGGTGAATATTTATATAAGCAGTCAAGTAAATTAATCCTGTATTGTTAATAAGAACTGTAAAAAATCACAACTGTGTTGTCCATTTAAAGGGCTTTGTTTACATTTTAGTAGTGTGGTTTAGTATGTAAATGAATACATGCATATATATATATATATATATATATATATATATATACACACACACACACACACACACACACTAACGTTACCAGTCAAAATTGTTTAAACAGTAAGATTTGTAATGTTTTTTTTTTAAAGAATTCTCTTTTGCTCACTAAGCCTGCATTTATTTCATCCAAAATACAGCAACATCGGTAATATTGTGAAATATTTCAGAATATTATCAGCATTTATCTTAAATAAAAAGCTTTTGTAACATATATTTCAAGTTTTCAATTCAAGTTTATTTGTAGAGTGCTTTTCACGATGCAAATCGTTGCAAAGCAGCTTTACAGAAAATTTAAGTTTCTACAATATATTTAGCAGTAGCTTACTAGTGGTGACTATGTCAAGTTGACGTACATATGGCAGATATGCATGGTCAAATCAGTTAATGATGTAATCTAACAGACCGTAAACACTATTAATAGTATGTTGCAGTCAAACTTATAACAAAATTTGGTAGTGCTGTATGTTGTTTTAGGGTTGGCATCATCTGAGGTTCTCTATTCTATTCTTCAAAGAAACCTAAAGGATTTCTGAAGGATGTGACTGGAGTAATGATGCTAAAAATTCAGCTTTAAAATCACTGGAATAAATTACATTTTTAAATATATTTAAATAAAAACTGTTATTTAAAATAGTAAAAAATATTTCAAAATTGCTCTGTTTTTGCTCTATTTTGGATCACATAAATGCAGGCTTGTTGAGCAGAAGAGCCTTCTTCAAAAAACATTAAAAACCTTACTGTTCAAAAACTTTTGACTGGTAGTGTATGTATGTTAAAATGTAGTTATTGTAACTAATTTTATTTTTCTTTGCTTGTAATATCAGAACAATGAAATAAAACACTCAACACCTGAGAACACCAGCGAAAATCTCGCATTTGATCCAGTGAACAGCAAAGGCCACTAGGATGGATGATATCTACACTTTGCAGAAGGAAGTGGGACGGGGCAGCTATGGGGTTGTCTTCAAGGGACGTGTAACAGAGACCGGCTGGTGGGGCGAGAGAGGTGACACAGTAGCCATTAAACGTCTACCATGTTGTAGCCCAGAGAGTATAGAGCTCTATCTGCAGGAACTCTGGGCTATGAGAATCACAGCACGAACCCACCCCAATGTCATTGCTCTATACAACTGCCTCTTACAGACTGGACCTAGAACACTGCAGCCCCTGAGATCAGGGAAGCTGCCTTTGGATTTGGTGGAGAGTGCTCTCAAAGGGAGAGTGGTGGACAAAGACTCGAAAACCCAACCGAGGAATCCCTCCAGGTCAAGGAGGAGGCTGATGTCCACAGAGGAGGTTCCCAGGCGCTGTTTTGCCCTTTGGTTGGTGATGGAGTACTGTGAGGGAGGGGATTTGAGCCAGTATATCCTATCCAGGCCTCCGGACGCTGAGTGCAACTATGCAGTGGTTCAGCAACTCGCCAGTGCCATTGCGTTCCTGCACGGGCATGGAATAGTGCACCGTGATATAAAGCCAGATAATGTTCTTGTGTGTCTTACTAAAACAGGACCAGTCATGAAGGTACAAAAAGGATGCAATCTGATACAGTTGAGGGCAAGTTTACATACACCTTGCAGAATCTGCAAAATGTTAATTATTTTACCAAAATAAGAGGGATCATACAAAATGCATGTTATTTTTTTATTTAGTACTGACATGATTAAGATATTTCACATAAAAGAAGTTTGCATATAGGCCACAAGAGAAAATAATAGTTGAACTTATAAAAATGACTTCTTGCTTGATTCTAAATACTATGTTGTTATCTGAATGATCCACAGCTGTTTTTTATGTTTAGTGATAGTTGTTCATGTTTGTTCTAAACAGTTAAACTGCCTGCTGTTGTTCAGAAAAATCCTTAAGGTCCCACAAATTCTTTAATTTTTCAGCATTTTTGTGCATTTGAACCCTTTCCAACAAAGACACTATGCTTTTGAGATGCAACTTTTCACACTGAGGACAACTGAGGGAGTCATATGCAACTATTACAGAAGGTTCAAACGCTCACTGATTCTTCAGAAAATTATTTTGTTTTTTCTGGACAGTACTAAATTAAAAAAAAAAAAAAAAAGATATTTAGGCAAAATAAGAAAAATGTACACATCTTCATTCTGTTCAAAAGCTCTTAATGCATTGTTTCATTCTGGAGCATCAGTGAGTGTTTGAACCTTTTGTAAAAGTTGCATATGAGTCCCTCAGTGTGAAAAGATGGATCTCAAAATCATACAGTCATTGCTGGAAAGGGTTAAAATATACAAAAATGCTGAAAAACCAAAGAATCTGTGGGACCTGAAGAACTTTTCTGAAGACAAAGTAGGCAGTTTAACTGTTCAGGACAAGGGACTCATGAACAACTACAACTAAAAAACAAAAAAAGAAAAAACACACACTAGTGGATTCAGATAACAACACAGTATTCAGAATCAAGTGTATGTAAACTTTTGAACAGGGTCATTTTTTATAAATTCAAATATTATTTTCTCTTTTGGACTATATGTAAATTACTTTTATGTGAAACATACTCAGTACTAAATAAAAAATAACATGCGTTTTCTATGATCCCTTTCATTTTGGTCAAATAATTAATATGCAATATAATAACAGATTCTGCAAGGTGTGTGTAAACTGTTGACTTCAACTGTGTATTATATATAAAAAGATTATTTTACCCAGTGTTACAACCATGTACTTCTAAAAAACAATAATATTGGTTAAAATGCTAATGGATTATGGACTGTTTGGAGTCAAACCAAGTGCAATTGTCATGGCCTGATTTGCATTTTTACAAGCTTTCATGTTGCTTTTGAAATGGTCTATACTTATAGAGCCACATCGTCTTTTTATTTGTACCTCGTTCTGTTTTTATTAGTCCAGAGGCATGGAAATTTTTCCACTTGGCTGTGATAAATAACAAAACATTACAAAAGTACTTTTGAACTTGTATGTGCATTATAGACAAAGCCTTTGGTGTTGCCCTACAACATAAAACACAATTCACGGTTTAGAGTGCCTGGAGAACATTTTATAAGATGGACGGATGATAAGAAAATGCATTTGAATTATTGCTGGTGTTTTTTCCCCCCTAGATCATTAATCGTGCCTTTTTTTTATCCCCAAAAAACTTTGTATAATCACGAATTGTGCCTGAACCTTTTGGGCCTGTTCTGTTAATCAATACAAAGACTAGCAAAACAATCACTGTACAGATAAAGTTTGAAATGGATTGTCTTAAAATCCATTCTTCTAAAGTTTCAAATAATGAGTTTTTACGTTTCATTGCATGTAGAGACAATCAATGTAGTGTGCTTTGAAGCGACGGATCCATTGTGCTCTAAATGTGTACCAGTCAAGTATTAGGCATCGCACAAAGTGGATAGTAAGTTGCCCTAGGCTTATCTAGAATTAGAGTTATCTATATTTGTTAAAATAATTGCTTTTGTATTTTCCCAAAATTTCCAGAGCCAGTATATTCTGAGACTTTTCTGCAGTAAAAAAAGTTTTGTCAATAATATTAGATTAGATTGTTGTTTTTTTTAAGAAAACGGAAATGGCCCGCGTCTCTCATTCAGTGAAATTGTCCTGTGCAGAGAAGAAATGATTTGTATAGATATGAATATTTTTGTAGATACACTACCTGTCAAAAGTTCAAAATGATTTTTAATGTTTATTTTAAAGAAGTCTGTCAATTTTGAAATATATTTTTCTATTTAAAATGACTTTTCTATTTGAATATATTTTAAAATGTAATTTATTCCTGTGATCAAAGCAAAATTTTCAGCATCATTACTCCAGTCTTCTGTGTCACATGATCCTTCAGAAATCATTCTAATATGCTGATTTGCTGTTCAAGAAACATTAATTATTATCAATATTTAAAACAGTTGAGTACATTTTTTTTCAGGATTCTCTGATGAATAGAAAGCTTCAAAGATCAGCATTTATCAAAAAATAAAAAATAAAAAGCTTTTGTAACGTTATACACTATACCATTTCAAAGTTTGGATGTATATTTTTTTAGGAAAGGAAGAGTGCTTTAAATTGATCAAATGTGAATATAAAGACATTTTATAATGTTTCAAAAGATTTCTAATTCAGATAAATGCAGTTCTTCTCAACTTTCTATTCATCAAAGAAACCTGAACAAATTATACTCTGCTGTTTTCAACATAATACTACTACTACTACTACTACTACTACTAATAATAATAATGATGTTTTTTTTTGAGCCACAAATCAGAATATTAAAATGATTTCTGAAGGATCATGTGACTTGAGTAACGATGCTAAAAATTCAGCTTTGAAATCACAGGAATAAATTACATTTTAAAATATATTCAAGTAGAAAACAGTTATTTTAAATAGTAAAAATATTTCAAATTTTGCTGTACTTTAGATCAAATAAATGCAGAAGAGGCTTCTTTAAAACACTAAAAATCTTACTGTTCAAAAACGTTTGACAAGTAGTGTATTTTAAATAAGGTAATTTTAAATGTTATATTATTTTCAAATGTCTTATTAAATATTTATTAAATAAATATGTTTAATAGTTACTAAATTAAATATAAATGTAAAAACAAAAAAATAGTTTCTAGTTATTGACATCATATTAACTTCTTCCTCATGTCTTACAGGTGGCAGATTTTGGCCTTAGTAAGATGCTGGACAATCCTACAGATGGTGTCCAGAGTAGACTGGCTCTCTCCTCTACCTGCGGCTCAGACTTCTACATGGCTCCAGAAGTTTGGGCAGGTCGTAGTTATACCGCCCAGGCTGACATCTTCTCCCTGGGTGTGCTTTTCTGGGCTGTGCTGGAGAGAATCACTTTCCTAGAGGATGGCACCAATCAAGAGCAACTGGGTTAGTCAAGGAAGGGGAGGGGGAGGAATACTTTGCCTCATTTAGCACTACCCATTTAATGTTTTTAATGTTTTTCGTTTTTATTTAATCAGTCTAGACCCATGATGCATGTATTGTTATGATTAAAATGAAACAGGAACTGGTATATGCAGTAAATGAGGTCTTATAATGTTTTTGATGATTAATATAAAACCCACCATCTTCTGATTGTCACAGCTACTTCACAGAAATAGGAATAAAATTAGAAACCAGAATAGAAATTCTCACAATTTCCAGAGCTTCTCTTCACTGGCATTGGCAGGCAGGTGGCTATTTCGGTTACTCCTCTGACTAGTTACCTCATCCAGACCACTTTAGATCGCTGTGAAAGCTTTGTTGTTGAGTGCTTGACATAGTAGGCCATTATCTTAATGTGTAATAGCTGAGATAAACTAAAGTGGTCTGAGAATGCAGGTTGTGGATGGAGTGCATAAGCTGTTCAAGCAGTTCTCAGTAATTACTCGAACCCAGTGACTGCGCTGCAAAAAGGTCAAATGTTGCAGCTTATTTATATAAGGGCAATTAACATCCTTCCACCCATTAACCTCTCTGTGTGGTGGGTTTGCCTTGAAGTTTTGTGAATAATAATGAGTTTGTGCCATGCAGATACAATGGATTGTTTTTATTGCCGCTTCCTTGAGTTGGTGAACTATAATGAGTGGTGCAAATTCAAATGCACCATTTGGGAGATCAAAGGAACTCCTCAGACAGGAATGAATGAAGGACCTGCTCAACAAACTGCTTGAAAATTGATTAAGCATAACATCTGTTTCCTGTTTATTCGGTGTTGTTCTAGGTGCATATGCAATGCGAGGCCGCTGGCTCATCCCGTTAGGTGAAGCGTTGTGTGAGAATCCCGACCTGCAGTTGATCATCCCTATGAGGGCACGACGTGCTCCGCCACTGCCCCCGCCTCCAAACCCTGCTATGTGCGAGCTGCTGGTGGACATGCTAGATTCTGACCCTGACATCCGGCCCATGGCAGACCAGCTGGAGAAGAGGGTCCGACGTGCCATATAGGTGCACTGAACTCAGAGCAGCATGCTCAGCATTTTATACACTGAGAAACTTGAAAATGAAGCCAAAAAAAAAGATTATCAAACAGCTGTGGTAATGTTTGTCGAGTTGGAAATGAATGGTATAGTTTAGCCAAAAATAAAAATTCCATCAATTACTCACCCTCATGTTGTTCCAAACCTGTAAAATCTTTGTTTATCTTCGGAAGACAAATGAAATCCAAGAGCTTTCTGACCCTGCATTGCAATGAAAATGTTCCCAGGCCCTCAAATGTAATAAGGACATTGGTAAAATAGTCCATGGTTCAAATGTAATTTTACAAAGCTGCAAGAATTGAAAAAAATTGTTGAATAAAGTGGTTGCAAGAAAAAAGTTCTCATAGCTTTGTCAAATTATGATTGAACCACTGATGTCACATGGACTATTTTAACGATATCCTTGCTACCTTTCTGGGCCCGAAGATGAACGATGGTCTTATAGGTTTGGAATGACATGAGGATGAGTAATTAATGACAGAATTAACATTTTTGGGATAAACTATCCCTTTAAGTTTAAAATTTTTTTTTGATTTGTCTTGAATTTTTCTTTGAGTGCCGTGTCTGTTACTACATGATGCTTTATGAATTGTACTATAATTTCAAAGCAATTAGTATATAGGGCTGTGTGATATATATCCAAATATTGCAAATTAATAAATCGCTATATGCCTTTCATGACTTGCGATAATGGGAGGATTTTAATACTTCTAAAAGTTGTTGATATAACTATATAAAACTAAATTTAGCAAAGAGTTGGTGATACTTAAAGTGTGTTTGTTTTTTACATTGATGTTAAAAATGAGTTTTTATGTAATGTTACAGCTAATACTGCAGTTCGCTTTCAGTTCTGGGGATTTTTTGCCAGATAAGAGCTTGAAACCTGTATGTTGGTTATAATTGTAGCTTTTTAAATATATTTTTAATTGATTTTGCACACTTGAAGCATTATCATATTGCACTTTTCAATATCATTTAGTCCTGTTAGTGCAGTGCTATGCAAAAGTATTCATACCTTTTATGTTGCAGCTTTTTTCCCCACATAAATCTACACCCCATACACCATAATGACAAAGCACAAAACTGATTTTGCACTGAAATAAGTACATTGCATAAGTATTTACTCAGTACTTAGTTAAAGTATGTTTACTGCGTCAAGTCTTTCTGGGTATGATGCGACAAGCTTTGCACATCAGCATTTGGCAATTATCAGCCATTCTTCTCATCTCTTCACCTCTCAAGTTCTGTCAGCTTAAATGGGAGCTGGCAGACATTTTCAGGTTTCTTCAGAAATGTCTGAGTTCAAGCCCAGGCTCTGGCTGGACCACTCAAGGACATTCACAGACTTGACTATAAGCCACTCTTGCTTTCTGCTTAGGGTCACTGTCCTGTTGCAAGGTGAACCTTCTGGTCAGTCTGAGGTTCTAAATGCTCTGAACTGTTTTTTTTTTTTAAGGTCATCTCTTTTGGTGTGTTGAGCTTACTTTCTACTCCTGCCGCTGAAACAGCCCCACAGCATGAGGCTGCTATCACTGCACTTTACTTTACTTATGCAATGTAATCATTTCAGGTTTTTTTTTTTTTTTTTTTTGATAAATATGCAAAGTTGTTACAAACCTGTTTTGTGCTTTGTCCTTATGATGTATGGAGTGTAGATTGATGTGAAAAAATTCAAAGTAATTTAAAACAGTTTAACATAAGGCTGCAACATTAAACGTGGGGAAAAAAACCCCAGAAGGGGTATGAATACTTTTGCAAAGCATTGTATATTAGTAATATTTTGTGGTGTTTTCAATTTCAAATGTAATTGTATGTATTTATTGACAAGTCAACTAAAGAGCAACATAAAACAAGTGAAACAATACAGTATTGTGTGGAAACAACGGGAAAAATGCATTTTCCCAGTCAAAACTCACTTTATCTGTAGAATTTGTAACGCAGCCTTCATGCTCATAAAGATAGCCAGTCATAATCGGTTATAGTTGTGTTTTCAGACACAAGACAATGAGCATTCAGAATGGTCACAGCACAAATCGCCACCTTGAAGCGACAGTGTAATTATAGAAAGTCAAAATGACTGAAACCTTTGAAGTTTCACAGCTGGTGGCACATGTTCAACATCGACATTGGAGGGGAAATAATTTTGTCTCCCCTAATGTGTATCTGTGAAAAATGGCACACGTATCAATCATTCAGATCGCCTGTGTTCCACCAACAGGACTGTCATGGTTTCTACGGCTTTAGTGGCCAGTCTTAGAGGGTTTTGTCTTTACAGGATGCTTCAAATGGATTTCTGGTTGGGAAAGTGCTCCATCTTCAACAGGAAATTAAAGTGCACGTTTGTGATGGATATAAATCATATTTGGCTCAATTTGTGTTCAGTAGTTCTCAGGTCTGGAAAATGAAGAACCTCGCTTATTTTTTTTAAAACAGATATCTGTGATCAAGACAAAGAGCAGTTAACTGCAGTGTTGAGTTGATGAAGGCCAATAATAATGCCAAAGTTGAATATTAATGACTTTCATGAGCGTTTTGAAACCTTACAGCCTCACCGGCAATAACATAAAGCGTTTGAGAATCCTTCTAAGTGGATCTCATCTGTGACATTTCCATCTCTAGAGACACTTTGCCCTTTTCCTCACGCTTCGCTGGTTTGCAAATGAAACGACGCTATGGCTCATCTTGACCTCGGTGGCGAAATATGCACATTATCTAAACACAGCACTTGCTCATTCTCTGAGGTCATCGTCTCGGCTACATCGGTTTTTATTCTGCACTGGTAAGACTTTACTTAAGAGGAATAATGACCGTTATGAGCCAGTGTAATTAGTGGAATCTGTTATGGGATTGTCTAGTTAAAACTTACTGAGATTTAGTGAAAGCTGCTGAATGGTGTGTAGGATGACACAATGCCACTGTTCATCATTTAACCGTGAGGTTATTAAGCCATTAAAGTCATAACAAAGGGTCTGTGCCAGGAAATTACGATATCAATGATCACTTTATTGAGGGGAGGTGGCAAAACAACATCTTGCCATTTATTGGAAGCCATTTCTCTGATGACAAACCTCTTACAAGTGTGATCTAACTGAGCTTAGCTTTAAAGGGTGGTCGGTCATCATTCGCCTGACACCTTGACTCACAGACAGAGATAGCGATATAATCTGGTATTGCGATGTCAAATGAAGCAGTAAAAACCCATCAGCAGACATATCATGAGGTCTCCTGCGGAGGAGAGCTCTCGCCACGCCGGACGACATTTCTCAGAAATTGCTGGTGTGGTGACAGCCACTAAAACGCAGAAGAGTAGTTCCAGTGAACTTTTCTTTCTGTCAAAAATAGAAGCAATTGAATTTCAATCATTCTGGCGACAGTTTTTCATATCGGAGCCAGACAGGAGAGCACCGCGGATGATTTCTTACCCATTAATTCCTTTGAATGTTCAGTGATGGCTGTATTATGTCTATTCAACTCTGTCCAAATCGCCTGCCTTTGTGCCAACATGCGATTTATGACAATGTACAATCATGTGGTGATAACTGAAATCCTGGATAAACATCTTTTATTAACAATAAAATAAAATTACCAGATGAAGACTCGTCATGCAAAGCCAAAAAAAACATGAAAATGTAATTAACCCATCTTCAAAATTAACAAAACAGGAAAAAGGCGGCAAGCATAAATAATTTTCCCTCCCAAATCCACATGGCAAAAAAATGTGCGCTTTTATAACGGGATAACAGAGGCTCCAGTATTTTTTTTCTTTCTCCATTATGTCCAATGTTGTCAGCAGAAACCAAAAATATGAATGTTATCCCAGAGATGTAAATGCACTGGCAAGTATACTGGAGAGAGAACTCTGTAAAATGGGAGCTAAGGCCAAGGGAGAATGGTGTATCTTTCTAACAAGGACTGATACTTGCATCATGGTCTTCATAAGAGAAGTACAAAATACTCTCTTTGGCTGGCATGTAACAGAATCGGCTGACCACACACACACTCTCTGTAGTCCTTCTCATGCCCAGTCCAATTATAGGTGGGGTGTAAAGATCCCCTTAAAGTCGCTGTCCTGCATATCAGATATTCTCCAAGGAATATGATACATCTTGGTTTGGATTCTTCTTTGCTTCAGTAAAGGTTTTTCACCATATACGGCCCCTCCAGTTCATAACCCATTTTTCGGTAGTAATTCCTTGTTCCGACACCTGCACCCAACACAAAACATGAACACGCTGTTAATTTAAACTTTTTATTCATCAATGAAATGTTTCATGGTTTGCACAAAAATATTAAGCAACACAATATTAATCAGTATTCAATATTGATAGATTCTTGAGCACCAAAGCATATTCATTCATATTAGAATGATTTCTGAAATCACATGACACTGAAGACCTGCTGAAAATGTAGCTTTGCCATCACAGGAATACATTTAAAAAATATTAAACAGCTATTTTAAATTGTAATGAATTTGCTCTGACTGTAGAAAAAAAAAAAACTATATGACCCTTTTTGGTGATTTGAGAGGAACCATAATTACAGTCAATGTTCCCATGCAGATTCAAAATACTTCAAAGTGAGAAAGCCCCACTGTATTTCCAATATATATTCTACTGTTGTTTTGCTTTCTTTGTCAGACATGCGAGTACAAAAGTTATCACGCACTCGCATTAAAGCGTCGGAGACAGAATAATATGAATACAGATTTTCATTTATTCTCCAATTGCTGTTATCTCCATCCTGCAGCTGATTTGGGGAGGTGCATGTCAAAATTTCGTATTCATTCTTTTCGAGCGAGGGCAAGAGAAGAACCCAACAAAATGAATGCGCCATTCCGTTAACGCCGAGAATATTTTTGATACCTGAGATAACAGCCAATTTGCTGGAGCCGTGCTCATCCCTGGCTATCCTCTCAGCCTCCTCCATCAACATCATTCCAAAACCCTACAAATGCACACGGGGAGAAAAAGAACATATTAGAATGTGCAGTCACTGAGACTTTGTAATATACATGAAAAAACAAAGGCTTAAATAAAAAAAATGAAAGGGTTAAAATCTGGGCAATTTACATTTATCTTGAATAGTTTTTCAATACACTTTTGACCATTATTACAGGATTCGTTCACTCTAGAATAAAATTTTCTCAAAATGTATTCACCCCCATGTCATCCAATATGTTCATGTTTTTATTTTTCTTCAGCTGAAAAGAAGTTAAGGTTTTTGAGGAAAATATTCCAGGATTTTTCTCCATAGAGTGGACTTAGTTCACTAGTTCACTTTCAGAACAAAAAAGGTACAGATAACGTACTCACCCCCTTGTCATCCAAGATGTTTATGTCTCTTTCTTCAGTCGTAAAGAAATTGTTTTTTGAGGAAAACATTTCAGGATTTCTCTCCATATAATTGGACTTCTATGGTGCCCCCGAGTTTGAACTTCCAAAATGCAGTTTAAATGCAGCTTCAAGGGGCTCTAAACAATCCCAGCCGAGGAAGAAGAGTCTTATCTAGTGAAACGATCAATTATTTTCTAAACAAATTGACAATTTATATAATTTTTAACTTCGAGTCTCGTCCTGTCTCTGCGATGCGCACGCGTAATCTGTGTGATCCGGGTCAATACAGTTAGGTTATGTCTAAAAACTCCTAAAAGGTAAAACAGCGTTGTAGGACGATTTTGAAGTTTAGGACGAAAACGAGATGGATCAATTTGTTTAGAAAATAACCAATCATTTCACTAGATAGACCCTTCTTCATCAGCTGGGATCGTTCAGGGCCCTTTGAAGCTGCATTTAAACTGCATTTTGGAAGTTCAAACTTGGGGGCACCAAGAAGTCCATCATATGGAGAGAAATCCTGAAACATTTTCCTCACAAAACATAATTTCTTTACGACTGAAGAAAGAAAGACATTAACATCTTGGATGACAAGGGGGTGAGTACATTATCTGTACATTTTAATTCCATAGGTAATTTATCCTTCAATGACAAATCATGTGTTCGTAATTTTTTTCCAGGTGACAGAAAAGTTACTTTGCAGTGTTTTAGTGGCAGAAATAAGGTGTCCTTACTTGATGCTGAAACTTGCTGGGGTCTCGGCTGCTGACAGGGACCACGCTTCCGTAGACATGCAGCTCCCGAACAATGGAAACGCCACCCTTCAATTCGGGCCGGAAGGACTGTGGTGAGCAGCGACGAAGACGCAGGAGACCAATTAAAATGTCCTGCTCGGGGTCCTCATAAGACAGGAAGGTCTCCCAGCCCCCATTAGCCACATAGTCTCTGCGGATCAGCTCAACCTACAAGCACAAAAATATGAGTTTCTGTTCCTAACTGTACAAGCTTTAAAGGGGTCATCAGATGCAAAATTCACTTTTACATGTTATTTGAACAAAATGTATGTGTACACAACCACCAATGATAAAAATCCACCCAGTGTTTTTTTTTTTTTTTTTTTAAATCCCTATAAATCATAACCCCTTTCTCAGATCAAGCCATTCTTGGATTCTTGGCTGCGTGACGTCACACAGGCCCAGGTCACTCCTACATCTACTGACCAACACTAGTGTTTTAGTGTGGACCATAGACTGTAAAAAACATGGATGTAGTGTCAGTGACGTCACCCATAGGTTTCTGAAGAGCATTTTTGAAAAGTTGGGCGGGGCCTGTCGTCGCCGTTTTGGAAGCGTGTCACCGCTCGTCACTCCAGGAAAATAGAAAATGGACAAAGAGGCGGGATGTGGGTGGAGCTAAGATGTCTGGTTTTTAAAATTATTAAAATAATCCTGATAAAGTAACACCCTAAGAAAAAACAAACGCAATAACACGGCTGAGATGCCAAGTTTAACTGCTGGAATAAGCTGAGGTAATGTGATGGCGGCCTGACACCTGTCACTCAAGTGGCCACGCCCTTAATTATGCAGAATTTTAATGCTTAATATAATTTAAACGGGTGAGTTAGAAAAAAATTCACCCCCCTCAGAGTTGTCATGAAGGGCAAAACTAGCTGTAAAAACCAAAACCATTTTTTGCACCAGGCTGTAAACATGTTTTTATCTGTTATAAAGTTGAGCATTTTAACACGAGAGTCTATGGGGATTTGCTCCCTTTTGCAGCCAGCCGATGAACTGCAGCTTCAGTCACTTCCGTATTGTTTCAAGAGCGAGAGCGGGAGGTTGCCGCTTGGTGTGGACCCGCCCTGAGTGAGCTGTAAACAGTCCGCCATTGTTTCGATGCCTGAGCAGGAGTAGACAAGAATGTCTTCTAAGCGATTGAGGTGTTCTTTTGTTTGATGTAATAATAAAAATAGCAGTTGTCATTTACTCCTGACATCTGAGCTGCTGAAGATGAAGAGGATTACTATTGTTTTTGAAGGGAATGCTATGTTCGTGCAAATCATTTGTGATCCAGAGCTCATTAGCATTTAAAGGGACATTCACCGAAACGGGTCACAGTGCACAGAGCTGTTTTTGACAAGGTAAAAGGGTGTTGTTTTACACTAACATTGAGAAATTTTAACCAAAGTATGTTATAAACCTTTTATTAAGTCCCTAAAGAATCATAACAACTTGTGGAAAATAGGCATCTGACGACCCCTTTAACAACAAGTTTCTGCTTAATTGTTAACAGAGAACATGAATTACCTGATATGGTCGAACTTTGTGATGAATCTCTTGTATGCCCACTTCCCTGGTTCGTACATCTCTACACTGCAGGAATCAACAGCAGTTTGTCTTAGGGCTTGCATTCATAAGGCAAACAAACTAAATGATTGCTAATTTAAGGTTACCTCAGTGCCCATGTCTTTCATTCTGGCCAATGCAAGCTCTCTCAGATTGCCATGTTCCACCCCAGAGCTCACCAATGGCATTGGGATATCCCTGAAAGAGGCCAGAGATCATCAGCTTGCTTAAAAACTAAATGTTGGTCACACTAGAATAAATATAGGCAATAGGGTAGTGCTTCTGTTTTGAATAATAATAAATTAGGGATGCATAATACATTGGTACCATATTAGTATTTTTGGTAACACTTTACAAAAAAAAGGTTCATTAGTTAACATTAGTTAATTATATTAGTTAACATGAACTATTAATGATCTGTACTTATACAGCATTTCTTAATATGTTAATGTTAATTTTAACATTTACGAAAACATTATTCAAATTTTGTTTATGTTAGGTAATACATTAACTTTAACATTAACATTACATTAACATTAACATTAAATGTTTAACTAATGAACCGTATTGTAAAGTGTTACCATATTTTTTTCTTTATCAGTATAATTTGATACTGGATATTTAATTATTGCACATATATGCACATTTAATGTTTTTATATTCAAATTACCATAATTTAAGGTAATATTTAAAAACACTAAATAATAATTTGTAAAAATAAATGTAATTATTAATAAATAATAAATGTAATATTTAAAAAAATCCCCCCAAAAAATGTATACAGTCAAAACTAAAATTATTTTTAGACTACAGATTTTTTTTACTAGTGGGTGCAGGACACTACAGTTCATTCATTTCGACCTGACCATGTTTTGTTACATACATTTCTATCAAAGCTATCTGACATTATCAAAATTAATTTGTTCTGACAGTTTAACTCATGAGTTCTTGTCATATTTTATTACCATTTTCTAAACTATAGTTAATAAACTAATAATGTCAGAAATTTTAAAGTGGTCTAAATAAATTTTGGTTTGACCAATTCATTTGTGATTATCAAGATTAATTTGTTCTGAAACAGTTTAACTCTTGAGTTCTTGTCATATTTTATTACCATTTTCTAAACTATAGTGAATAAACTGATAATGTGAGAAATGCTGAAGGTGTTTGAATACATTTCGGTTTGACTGTATTATGAACATCATAATGCTGTGATGCCTAAAACCTACTTATTTCATTTCAAATTGACTGTATTAATTGTCGTTTTTAGTATTTTATTTTAAATTAATTATTGAAAAAAACAGCACAGATTTAAAATTTCGGCCAATAATCAGCCATAACATGAAAATCATTCAGAATGAGCTTTTCCTTCATGTTTTGTGAGGTCAGTTTGTGATGTTTAGATACACCCTTACCTCTGTACACGATACACACGAGTCCATGGTGGGACCAGCGCTAGAATTCGTGCTACCAGATCCACTAAGGCACTGGGAGAGTAGCTCTTATAGCGACCTGTTTTCCACAGCTCGTACAGTCCAGTGCCTCGAATCACCAGTGTTGGGTAAAGTTTGAGCCCGTCTGGTCTGAATGCAGGATTCTCAAAAAACTCCTGGTGACAGAGACAAGAGACGTTTTAGCAGAGGAGTGCAAACAAAAGACTTATCCAACGAGGACCTGTCCTTTACTTTGCTATTAACACTGAAAACACTGAAAATCATTTTCAATTTACTTTTTAACTAGAAAGTAACAACATTCAAAAGTTCAAGAATTGGTAAACTGCTAAATAAAGTCTCATGACCTCCATCACTGATCTTGCGTATGTCTTAACGCATAATTGTGAGGGAATCTGTTTTACCCTTGTCACTTTAAAAAGCTTAAGGGTTACGCAGCGCACTCAGAAACACAACCATTACAATCAAAGAGACAATGCCAATGGTCATTTAATTGGTACTGTCCAGCTTCCTGACACACTAGCGAATCATCCTGCTGGACACTGTGCATTTAAACAAAGTGGCTCTAAATTAAACAGTGGCTCTAAATAGCACAAACAAATAAAAATAGTTGCCTTTAACAACAAATTGAAATGACAGATTATTTGAGTCACGACTAGCCATGCGCTTTGAGCTTCTCCTTACTCTAAGAGTCAAATGAAATGAGTCTTTGTGTGATATATTTACACTGAGTGTTATTTTTTACGTAGGGAGGGGAGCCTGCAAACAGTCTGATAAGTGAGAAGTGAGAGTCGGACGAGTCAGTAATGGGATTCCATTATCACTAAGCCACGCTCCTTTCCACCGCACACTCGTCCTGAGATAGCGCCGACAGGTCCCCGTCTCGATAGGTGGGGGGAGGCGTGACGGAGAGCAAGCGAGCAAATACGGAAGTGGGAGGGGTGGAGGAGAGCACGAGCATCGTAGAAAGCAGGTTAGGGGAGATAAACCGGCCAAGCGCTGCCGGTGGGTGACACAGGTGAGGCTGTGTGGGTACACGGTGGCGGAGGAGGAGAGCTGATAGCGGTGGGGTCAGAGACCACCTTCCACAGCCATTAATCTCCCTGTCTCCTACCCTACTTTGACACACTGCCTCCTAATGGCTCTCTATCACAGAGATATCACAACAGGTGTTTGAGACGATTTAATATACACTCAAACTTATGCGTGAAAAGGATGTCAATAAAACGCTGAAGGAATTAATAGGCGGAATGGTAAAACAATGAGCCGATTATCAGCAGAAGTGCACAAAGTGCTGTGCTTTGAGTGGGTGCTTTTCAGTGTAATGAGAAAATGCAATAGGTCAGGAATGTAAAGTGGAAAACAAAATGGCGGGCTTTTTGTGCTGACAAACACACTGAACATTATTTACAAGCGAGTTTGCTGGGATGTGGTCATGCTGACTCAAATCTATAGATAGGAAAGAAGAGGTTCCTTGTGTTTAACTGCATTTTTACAATTTACATTATAATGTGATGCCTAAATTTTCATTTTAATGTGGTTCATTTTTAATTTATTTAGACAAACTAGTATTGTACTAGTTATACTAGTATACTAGTTGTACTAGTATCCGTTAATGACTGCACCATGCAAATAATTGTTAGGAATAAAAAAAATTCCTAACAATTAGGCAGAATTTTAATATCGTCATTTATTGCGTAACAGTCATAGCATGATTTTAGTATTTTATCTGTGATAATGTTATTGTTTAACTGCCATAACATTTATAATAATTAATCATCTTGTCAGTATTAGCCAGAATGTTAATAATATCGGTAAATTAATGATTAACGTCCATAACATGACAATTTGTCATCTTATTAGTGTTAGCCAGACTTGTAATATCAACTATTTTTTGGTTATCTGCCATAATACAAAAATAATTAATCGTCTTATCAATATCAGCCAAAATTTAATATTGGTAACTTATCGGTTATTGGCTTTAACACGAAAACAATTGTCTTATCAGTATCAGCCAGAATTTTAATATCCGTAACTAATCGGTTATCAGCCATAACATAAAAATAACTAACCGTCTTATAAGTATCAGCCAGAATGTTAATATTGGTAACTTATTGGTTATCTGCCATAACATAAAAATAACTAACCGTCTTATTAGCATCAGCCAGAATTTTAATATCGGCAACTTATTGGTTATTGGCCATAACATAAAAATAATTAATTCAGCCAGAATGTCAACATCGGTAACTTTAAGGGTTATTGGCCATAACAAAAAATTACTAACAATTTTATTGGTTATATCGGCCTTTAATCAATAATGTATTAAATTAATTGTTTCATCTGTATCAGCAAGAACTTGCTAATATTGGTACATCCCTAACCTGAAGCCACAGTAAAATAATGTCATTGCAAAGATATGTGCACAAATAACTGTTGAGCACAATCATAAACTCTTTATTGGCAACTCTCCTGAACTGTGATAAAAAGTTTATTTCACTATTAAGAGTTCTTGTAAAAGAATCACACTGGTTACATATAATTTCATCAGAATTTATGGCTCTAAATGCTGTTTTTTTGGTACAACAAACGTTGACTAACATTTAAAGGGGACAAAAAAAGGGAATTTTTAAAATAGACTGTTTGCACCTTTAGCCTCTAATTGCAATATTACAATTACAAATTGTACAAATAAAGAGCAAAAAGCTATTGCTGTCCAAATATTTTGGAGCTGTCAGATGATTGCAGCAGTGTGGAGGCGAGTAAGAGCCTCCCAGGGGGAAATAAGGTAGGTGTAATGTGAGCTTGGTACAACAATGTAAAAATCTAAGTGACGACTTTTAGCTTTAGAGACACATGCATTCTGAGACTCTAGAGACTGGATGATTGCTGTAAAAAGTTAATGGTTCTCTTCAACAGTTAAGTGGCATTTATGTGACTGTTAATGCAAAATAGTATTTATATAATTGCACTCAGTTAATCATGATGTTTCTTATGCAACATTAACGTCATTCACTTCATTCTAGGCTCTTCTGTTCTCCTAATGGGAAATAATCACCCGCTTTAAAATCGCTAAACCCCCGAGATCGTGCGTTGACAGTGTTACGCTTAAGACATCATAGAAACCTGTTGGCACCTGGATTGCTCCCGGTTGGTGTTTAATACAGTCTTTCAGAGAGAAGCACTTTGAATGGGTTCCAGAGAGCAGTCACTGATTGGATCTCCATGCTTCGGTAATGAAACCCACCATAATGAATGCTCTATTCACTTCACATAATGAAGCCCCTGATAATGCGAACCAATGCGTCACAGCTGGACACTGACAGAGGACATAAAAGAGCAGCCTGCCATGGCACATCACTCCCCACTTCATTTACATTCACCCATCATTCCTGCTATGTAACAATTAGCTACTGCATCCGATAAAAGCGGATTGCTTCTCGGGGTAGTCACGTTACGGTGTTCCTGTACTGTACATTTCATGTGTAACTTCTGTTTGCCTCTTCTAGGGCTTGTGTGATATAGAAAACTACTTCATTTTGCTATTTATATTTTTTTTATTCAAGCTTTTCTAAAGGTGAGACATTTAATTTCTTCATTTCTGATACCTCAGAGAAGCCTGATTGATGATGACTACGGCTCAGTAGTTTTTGATACTTTGAGTGCCACTTAATAGAGCACCTGAAAGTAACATGGAAATTTTGGATATCCTAACAGTCAATTCAGAAAAAAGTTGATTAGCTGAAGTCCTTTAGTTGATGAAAATGACATTTTGTAAACCACCTGCATAACCTCTGAGGTATACGGTGATAAACCTGCGCATTTAAATAACCCTCTGCAGTTGTCTGTCTCTCAGCTCTTCAGTTCATTTACATTAAAACAGCTTACAGAATAAACAGTTGTAAGTATGAGGACCTTAAATTACAAAGCACTACTTCCCATAATCCTCTTGAAGCTTACTTTTGAGCCTTACTTTAAGTAATCCTAACATGATTATTGAAGTAGCACTTTTGAAAGTGTTTTAGAATGAAAATTGTGTCATTATTTCCACACCTGCATGACTTAGTTTATTCAAGCAAACACTAAAGGAAACATTTGGCATAATATTAAACACTGTCTTACCAAAAATCACCAAAAATGTGTCACCGCTGGACACAAACAGTGTACACTGTTCTCTGTCAGCCACACCACACGGATACACCGTTTTCGTTCGAATAAAAGTAAATAAATGTAGAAAATGTATCCGTGTGGTGAGACTAAGAGAACCGAATGGTGCTATGGTGGCAAATTGTTGAATAAAGCCGTTATTTTTGTTTTCTTTGTGTACAAAAAGTATTCTCTTGCTTTGTAAAATTATGGTTGAACCACTGATGGCAGATGGACTATTTTGACGATGTCTTTCATACTTTTCTGGGTCTTGACAGTGTTATTTACCTGGCCGTCAATGGGACAGTGACAAACCTCCTGATTTTCATCCAAAATATCTTAAATTGTGTTCTGAAGACAAACAAAGCAATTATGGTTTTGGAACAACATGGGGTAAGTGATTAATGACAACATTTTCATTTTGCAGTGAAGTAACCCTTTAAGTCGTTCTACACTAAAAATCTCATCTATGCATGTTTAAATTTGGCATGGTTATGATACACAACAGAACAAAACCTCTTTGCACCAAATGTGAATATATGACACCACTCAAAAAGTTTGGAGGTTGAATATAAAGGTAGTAAGAGGACAGGATGTTCATTCTTAGGTGAACTATTGATGTATTCTACACCAAAAAAACTTGACCAGTAAAAAGCAAAATATATATACACGTTTATATATATATTTATATGTGATGCGATCTGGGAAAACCCGTCGGATGTCGTTCTTGGATGTTTTCAGGAAATTCGAAAAACAGGTCAAATGTAAATTTTTTTTGTCAAAATTAGGTTTTCATTAAATTACTATACTATAACATCTTGTCTATCATCTCTGAAAATATCTTGGCAAAATTCACTTGTTTAGTGCAGTAAAATTGCGATTTATTGCAGCAAGCAGAAATTAAAGTGTCTTTCTCTAATGTTAAGAACGTGCTGTGGAGGTGCTCTCTAAACACCACAAAAACATTTAACCTATCAAAAATAACATATTTAATAAAGGTGTCTCAATTTCCCACCAGTCCTGTGTAAACTACGGCATGCAAAGTTGTATTTATTTATTTATTTTTTGATGTTGTGAAATGGCGGAGTGCAAGAGATTATCAAAGAAGCAGCATCACATATATATATATATATATATATATATATATATATTCGAAATATAAAATGACTCCATAATTGTGCTCATTCTTAATCATGTTGACATTTTAACATTGTGTTTGGTGGTAGATTTGAATAGATTTACACTGATTCATGAAATACTTACTATAAACTGTTCCACATCTCTTTCCATACCAACATTAGGTAGGTCTGGCATCATGTGGGCTACAACTTTAAAACCAGCATCCTTAGCAAGGTGAAAAGATTCACACACAGCCCGAACGGTATGTCCCCTGAAAAAAAGAACATAAAGTCATTATAAACATGCACTAGAGCATAAAATACAGTGCATTAAGAGCCAGGGGTGTAAACTTTTGAACAGAATGTTTTTTTTTTCCTATATATCTTTTTTTTTTTCATTTAGTACTGCCCTTTAGAAGCTACAGAAGATACTTCCATGTTTCCCAGAGGACTAAATAAGCTAAATTTATCCTGCTCTTCAAATTCAAACAGTTCACCCCTGCATGCAAAGCTCATAATGCATTGTGTTTCCTTCTAAAGCATCAGTGAGCGTTTTAACCTTCTGTAATAGTTGCATATGAGTCCCTCAGTTGTCCTCAGCGTGAAAAGATGGATCTCAAAATCATTCAGTCATTGTTGAAAAGGGTTCAAATACACAAAAATGCTGAAAAACCAAAGAATGTGGGACCTGAAGGATTTTTATGAAGAACAGCAGGCAGTTTAACTGTTCAGGACATCAAGGGACTAATGGGGACACAACTATCACTAAACAAAAAAACATAGCTGTGGATCATTCTAGGGCTGCTCTCAACGAAGGATTTTTCTGGTCGACTAGTAGTCGTGTTTATTAATAAACCACTACCTACATAGCCTAATAAGAACTCAAGCACACACATAAAACTTGCCACAGTGCACCGCAGAAGTAATGATTATAAATGTGTCAGGGAAAAACAGTAAGTAGACTGTATTAACATTTTTATAATTTATTGAAAAACTAGTGCTTTCTGTTTTCGGATGAAGTCGGTGACAATGACTTGTCATCTCCGCAGTTGTGATGTGCCTGAATGCGTGTTTCATACGGATTACATAATCTGAGAAAGTAGTCTCTCTCTCTCTATTATATATCTATATCTATCTATCTATAATATATATATATCTATATCTATCTATCTATAATATATATATATATATATATATATATATACATACATACATACATACATATAATGTTTGTAAGGCAAAGATACACAAGATAATACAGTTTCATGTTCAAGTTCACAGAAAATGAGATGACAGAAAGCGCATCCTGTTTGTTTTCATTATATTACAAAAGCGCAATGTTTCGTTGTCATTGTGAGCATACACTAATAAACGTCTTTACAGATTCAAAAGATGTTTTACCTGTATGCCCAAAAATGAGGGAGTATGCTATTTTAACAGCAAATGACCGAATCTGTGCCTCCATCTGTCCTATAGTAGGTGCGCGTCTGTTTATCTTCCATATTCCACACAGACACGGGAACAGCGCACATTTCTCTAGGTTAACATAAGATTGAGTGGCCATGTAAAATTGCTACTTACATAGGCCTATTTCACATAATAAGCCATATTTAAGGTCGCTGAATGATAGGCAAGTGTTGGATGTGCTGCCCGATGTACTGTATTACAGTTATCACACAGACTAGCCATTAATGATTTCTCTGTCATGAACTGCGTTACTTTGCCTGAAGCTTTATTTATTTATTTCTGCGACTAATAAAATTTTGCTCGATCAAGCCTTTTCTGGTCGACTAACAATTAGTCGACTATCAGGTAACAACACAATATTAAGAATCAAGTATATGTAAACTTTTGAACAGGGTCATAGTTGGGGTCATAATTAGCATAGTTGCTAAGTCTACTAATCCCTTCCCTTGAAGTAATTCCTAAATGACACATAATCATTCGAGTAACTGCAATTACCAACATGAGCCAACTTAACACTGATGTTATGCTAATTAACACCCCAAGATCAAGTTTATCCAAATACCAAACACTCATATTTTTACTCTGTGGCTTGTACCTTATATCAAAAAAGCAACAAACTCTGACCTGTTGGTATCACGAGCCACATCCTCATAAACACTCTGTACACCGATCTCTAGTCTGGTGCAACCGTAGGCCAGCATGTCACTCAAGTGTCTCTTCAGGCAGTAGTCCGGTCTGGTTTCAATCGTGATGCCAACACATTTGGTGTTACTGCGTTCAGAGTATCTGGGGGAAAAATAAATACAAAAAAATCAACTCAGAAATGGAGTCTAACTCTTTTAGTATATATAAGTATACACAAACACAGACACATACATATACATATACATATACATGTATGTATGTATGCATGTATATATTATTAAAAGTAATACTGTAATATTGCAATTTTCTTTTCTTAAAAAAAAAAAAAAAAAAAATTACTGACCCCAAAGTTTTGAACAGCAGTATATATTGTCACAAAAAGATTCTATTTTAAATAAAAGTTGTATATTTTAACTTTTTATTTAGCAAAGAATCCTGAAAAAAGTATCACAGGTTCCAAAAAAAGCATCACAACTCTTTCCATCATTGACAATAAATCAGCATATTAGAATGATTTCTGAAGGATCATGTGACACTGAAGACTAGTAATGATGCTGGAAATGTAGCTTTGCATCACAGAAATAAAATATACTTTAATATACATTAAAATAGAAAACCATTACTTTAAATTGCAATACTATTTCACAATATTACTGTTTTTTTCTGTACTTTTGATCAAATAAATGCAGCCATTAAACAACGAAACAAAACAAAGCAAACATTACATTATATACAGTGGGGAAAATAACTATTTGATCCCCTGGTGATTTTCTCTGTTTGTCCACTTATAAAGAAATTATCAGTCTATAATTTTAATGGTAAGTTTATTTTAACAGTGAGAGACAGAATAACAACAACAACAAAAATCCAGAAAAACACATTTTAAAAGAGTTATAAATTGATTTGCATTTTAATGAGTGAAATAAGTATTTGACCCCTTCGCAAAACATGACTTTGTACTTTGTGGCAAAACCCTTTTTGGCAGTCACAGATGTTAGACATTTCTTGTAGTTGGCCACCAGGTTTGCATGCATCTCAGGAGGGATTTTGTCCCACACCTCTTTGCAGATCCTATCCAAGTCATTAAGGTTTTAAGACTGACGTTTGGCAATCTGAACCTTCAGCTTGCTCCACTCACCGTTCTCATGATCCCCAACACTCCATGAGTTAAGATTTTGCATGGAGCCCCAGACCGAGGGAGATTGACAGTTATTTTGGGTTTCTTCCATTGAACTGTTGTCACCTTCTCACCAAGCTGCTTGGCGACGGTCTTGTAGCCCATTCCAGCCTTATGTAGATCTACAATCTTGTCCCTGACATCCTTAGACAGCTTTTTGGTCTTGGTCATGGTGGAGAGTTTGGAATCTGATTGACTAATTGCTTCTGTTAACAGGTGTCTTTTATACATGTAATAAACTGAGATTAGGAGCACTCCCTTTAGGAGAGTACTCCAGATCTCAGCTTGTTACCTGTATAAAAGACACCTGGGAGCCAGAAATCTTGCTGATTGATAGGGGATCACATACTTATTTTACTTCATTTTTGTTATTCTGTCTTTCAGTGTTAAAATAAACCTACTATTAAAATTATAAACAGATAATTTCTTTGTCAGTGGGCAAACATACAAAATCAGCAGGGGATCAAATAATTATTTTCCCCACCGTGTATGTGTGTGTGTTTGTAGAATGTATGTTTGAAATACAAAACAAACAATAAACTCTTATAAAATAGCTTTTTAAAAAACGCTTCTGAATAAGTGCAATCTATTACAAAAAAATCCTCCTATTACAGTGTCTGATGATAATATGAAAACTATTTTACGACTGAACTGGTTTCAATTGGCCAACTGTATTGGCTTGCATCAATTTAATAATAATTCTGAAATGCACGGTTTTTGGCTTCCTGTCACGCCTGACATTGTTCTGAAGTTTTAATGGATATTTAATAGTCTAAAAACTCTTCCTGTCCATTTAGCTCCTGTTTCTTTCTGCGGATTTCAGACAATGTAGTTATGAAACCAACAGAGCGTTTCTCATTTGTACTTATTTTCTTTATTTTTTTCTCTCCCTCACACTCACACACACACACACACACACACACTCTGCTGAGATAAGCAATGCGCCTGAAATCGAACTGTTGTCTCGCCCATCTCTGGCTGATTAGCCGCCGGAACAATTATGGCAATCGTGTCATCTTAACAAACCCGCTGATAAGCTGTGGTGTGCCGACAATCCTGTGGACCTCTGCCTACGTGCACACACGCACACACACACACACACACACACGCGCGCAAACACATGCGCGCTCGCGCTCTCTCTCTCTCTCTCTCTCTCTTCTCAGGAAAATAAATAACACAAAAAACACAGTAATAAACTAACAGCGCCCTGCAGTGGCAGTCTATCCATATCTTGCAATCATCCCCTATGCCTTTCATTCAAACTTCAAACGCCTGCTTTCCTCAGGGAGCTGATGTCACCAGGGTGGCCAGCAGCACCTGAGTCACCATTTGTTCAAAACTGATGCAAAGAGCCCTTTTGATAAGATATCAAATCTTATCAGATATAAAAAGATATAAAAGTTTTGTTTGGTGAGGTTAGCTGCACATAAATCACCTTTATACATATTTAAACAGACTTAGACTAATGGTCGAAAGTGAAAAGAAGGCTTTTATTTGCTTGGTTAGATATAAATGTGCAAGTTAATGCTGGCTAAACTGTTAAATTGCATATCAGGAGCTGTGACTAATAACACACTTTATCCTGTCATCATCATTTAAGCAAAGAGCCCAAATGCCACCTTCTGTCTTATTGTTCTGTGACTAGGCAGAAAGCAGAGCCAATGCAGCTGCTCTGATGCAAGACTGGTCCAAAAAGCCTCCCAAAACTGCCATCCTACCAAATTTGCTCACCAGGAGGTTTTTGGCACTGTATTTGAACTGATCCGAAGCCTGCATTTGTTCATTTTGCTTATACTGATTTTTATTATCCAACAACAAAAACACTGGTCCCAGGTCAGAGCTTATTACCTAGTGATTTTCCCCAGACACACATAAGACAACACAGCTGCTCTATCCCCTCTGCTTTTATCCAACTCTTGCACTTTAATTCCTGCACTTATTGACTGATCTTGGACCAGTTGTGTAATGGGTTGAAGACAATTACATTTATATATATATATATAATTACTTCTGAAGACAATGTGAGCAGGCATTCATGAAATACTGGTCACATCAGTCAGTGGTCAATTTTATTTTATTTTTTATATATATATCAGCTGATACTGGATATTTATCACAGTATTTTTACATTTAGACTACATTTGTCATTATAAAATGCTCACTATTCATTTAATTTATATATATATATATATATATATATATATATATTTATTTATTAATAAATTAGATGAATAGTGAGAATTTTATAATATATATAAAAATATATATATAAAAAGATTTCCACTCCATTTCATACTGTTAATGGTTCTGTGTGGCCAATAAAATCTAACTTTTTTCTTTTTTTATAAATCTTGTCTATTTTTTCTAATGTTTTACACTGTCGTTCAAAAGATTTGTATTATATTTTTTAAAGAAGTTTCTTATGCTCATCAAGGCTGCTTTTATTTGATCAAATTTTGTGAAATATTATTACGATGTAAAATAAAATCTTTCTATTTTAATATACGTTAAAATCTAATTTATTTCTGTGATCAAAGCTACATTTTAAGCATCATGACTCCAGTATTCAGTGTCATATGATCCTTCAGAAATCAATCTAATATGCTTATATTAGTGCTAATATTTTCTTCAAAATCCTGAAAAACATATCACAGGTTCCAAAAAAATATTTGGCAGCACAACTGTTTCAAACTTTGATAATTCTAATAATAAATCAGCATATTAGAATGATTTCTGAAGGATCATGTGACACTTAACTTAAGACTGGAGTAATGGATTATAAGAATTTTAATATCAGTCATTTTTTTATATATTAAAACTAGGGCTGTCAAACGATTAATCGCGATTAATAAAAGTAAAAGTTTATGTTTACATACTATATGTGTATATTTATTATGTACATATAAATACACACACATACATGTATATATGAAAACAAAAAATGCATATGTATATATATTTATACCTGTATACAATTTAGATTATAAATAAATCTAAATATTTTAGATATAAATCTAAAATATTTTTCCTTAATATATACAAGCATGTGTGTATTTATATATAAATAAATATACATATATACATAATAAATATACACAGTACACAAATATATAGTATGTAAACATAAATTATTTTGGATGCGATTAATCGTTTGACCGCACTAATTAAAACTTAATTTTAAACTACATTTGACGATACGTAATAGAAAAAACTAATTACTTAGAAACTAATTCTTACAAAGACAAGCACATTATGCTACAGAGAATGCTGTCCCTGATTGGTAATGCACTGTTCCTTGCCCTCTCCTGGCGCTAAGACATTTTTGTGCACCGAAACTCATAATTAAGGATGGCCTGATTCTATCACTCATGGACAAGTTTATCATGGGGCGCTGGTACCTGACAGCTTCGGTGACGTTGTTGGACGTGTGTCCTGACAGCGCGTCGTGGAGGTTACGGATGAAATAGTCCCTGTACTCCTCCGGCAGAGCCATGAATGTGCCTCCCATCACAATGAACTCCACTTTATCCACACTGTGACCCAGCTGCTTGAGCTTGATGTGCAAACACAGCAGCATAATGACATTAACACCATCTAATGACTGGAAAAGCTTAGAGGATCATCAACCTTGCAGATGTACACCGTAAAATCGGAACCATTAAGTAGCTTATGATCCCTTAGGATTTTAACAGTACAAAGCAGAAAATGCTGCTCATGTATATGAACAGTGAAGATGACTCACCTGTTCTACTCTGTGCCTAGTCTGGAGGTAAGGATCATATCGTGCACGGATGGCTCGCATTGATGTGGGCTGGGTAAGAGGGTGAATAGACAATTAAAATTCAGCATATAGCATAACATGGGTGGAAAACTCACAAAAACATGTGTGATAGCATTGGTATGGGACACAGAAGGATAATTACCTCATATCCTGTGTAAGACTGTGTGGAATATTCAAAATCCGAGTCCGGACCCCCTGGGCAGTAGCTGTTTGAAAACAAAAACACACTACATCAAAACTGAGACCAGTTTTATCATTGTATTTTGCTCATAAAAATTTCCCCACCAACTGATTCACAATGTTAACTGTTTGAACCAGATGCAGGCCCACATGGAAAGTGTACTGTAAATTGTTTATTGTGCCATTCTACAGGATTAACAGCTCGTGTTGTACAATTGCTCATTTGTATAAAAGCATGGGCTGAATGAATAAATGTACACTATTGTTTAAAAGTTTAGTCATCTTTGAAAAAAAGTCTATAATGTTAATTATAACATAGCTTTTCTTCTATTGTGAAATATTATTACAATTTAAAATGTTCTCTGTTTCAACCCATTTACATTCACAGTACATTTCAATACAAATGTAATTTATTTTACGATAGCAAAGCTCCCGTTTTCAGTGTCACATGATCCTTAAAAAAATCATTCTAATCATGCTGATTTGGTGCTTAAGAAATGTTTGTTAATATTATTATTGTTAATATTATTTAAAAAACTTCTTTTATTTTTGATGAATAGCTAAGAAGTTAAAAATAAGTTGCAAAGAACAATTTATTTGAAATAAAACTACTTTATATCATTATGAATGCCTTAATGTCACGTTCGATCCATTTAATCCATCCCTACTTGATAAAAGTATTCATTTATTTCAATAAGTAAACACACTGCTGTTCAAAAGTTTGGGATCAATAGGATTTTTAATGTTGGATTTTATGCTTGTCAAGGCAGCATTTATTTGATTAAAAATCCAGGAAAATATTGTGAAATATTATTTCACTGCAAAAAAAATAACTCTTTTCTATGTGAATATATGTGAACCCTGGACCACAAAACCAGTCTTAAGTCGCTGGGGTATATTTGTAGCAATAGCCAAAAAAACATTGTATGGGTTAAAATTATAGATTTTTCTTTTATGCCAAAAATCATTAGGACATGTTCCATGAAAAATTTTGTAAGTTTCCTACTGTAAATATATCAAAACGTAATTTTTGAAAAGTAATATGCACTGCTTAGAACTTCATTTGGACAACTTTAAAGGCGATTTCTCAATATTTAGATTTTTTTTGCACCCTCAGATTCCAGATTTTGAAATAGTTGTATCTGGGCCAAATATTGTCCTATCCTATTTATTCAGCTTTTATATGATGCATAAAACTTAATTTCGAAAAACTGACACTTATGACTGGTTTTGTGGTTCTGGGTCACATATTTTAAAATGTAATTATTCCTCTGATGCAAAGCTGAATTTTCAGTAATCAATACGTCAGTCTTCAGTGTCACATGATCCTTCAGAAATCATTCTTATGTGCTCATTTATTATCAATGTAACTAAAAAGTTAAGAACAGCACTTTTTTAAAACAGAAATCTTTTGTAACAATATAAACTACAATTTAAATATTTATATTTAAAAAAAAATTTATAATAGTAAATTTAAAAATAAATAAATTTAAAATCTTACTGACCCCAAACTTTTCAGCGGTACTGTAAAAGAAATACAAAGTCACATTATTTCAGTCATACTCACACACAGATGTTGCCTGTGAAACTGATGTGTGGGCAGCGGTGAGGTTTGCACATCACAGCGACAACTGCAATCTACAAAAAAATATTAAATTATTAAATATTAAAGTCTGTGCAGTGGTTTTATTTCTACATTATGATGTCTTTAAATCACCCCAATAGAAATAGCAAAGGGCCATCAATCCATCCTTACCCCACTGGCAGTACGAATAGGTTTGGCTTTCAGTTTGGGCACCAAGGCTCTTCTGTAGTGAGGCGGCACTGCAGCAATGATGTCCACCAGCCGAGGCTGTGCAGAGAGGCCGTATTTGGCTGATGTCTTCGTCTTGACTCTATAAAAACATCAGGTGTCTTAGCTTACCAATAACAAGTGAGAAAACAGTCCCAATTGTGTTTCTGAAACAAAAAATGCACTGACTTGTTAAGGTTAATATCTTTTCCCTGTTCATGGGCCTCAACCAACTGCTTGATGACATCTGCAATTGTCATCATCATCAGTTCTGCACGACTCAAGTCACCTGATGAGGACACAGAAAGTTAAGCAGACAGACAGTGTTAAATAAACACCAAACTCTATGTGTACTATTTCTAAAAAGGAATGCAGGTTCCAGACACCTATCACTACTGCTAAAGACTAGTTAAAGGACAGAACTGGTTTGAACTAGAAATTTTAGCAAAAACTAACTCTAACCCAAAATGTTTTCCCAAAAATAATGTTATATCCTGACAGATACTTGTGCGGAACTTTTAAAGTAATGAGAAAACTTTCCAAAATCAACGCTTCTTCTTCTTGAAAAAAGTATTTGGTAACACTTTACAATAAGGTTCATTAGTTAAATACATTAGTTAACATGAACTAAAAATGAACAACACTTCTACAGCATTTATTAACCTTAGTTAATGTTAATTATGCATTTACTAACGCATAATCAAAATCACAAATTGCGTTTGTTAACATTAGTTAATGCACTGTAAACTAACATAAACAATGAACGACTGTATTTTTATTACCTAACATTAATTAATAGTGTAATAAAGGCATTGTTTATTGTTCATATACATTAATTAAAGTTAACAAATGACATCTTAGGTGTAAAGTGCTACCAAGTATTCATTCACACATGACTTTAACTTTTGTCACACTGTCATTTAAACAGTGACGAACATTTACGAAACTGCTTGTGTTAAACAAAAACAAACTACAACATTCGCTTACATATGATGTTAAACATACAATACCCAAGTCTTAGTAGATTAAACATTACAACATGCTTTCAACAGCTAACAAACACGTTGTGCTTAAAATTTGCAGTGAATACTTACTCTTCTTTTTCGGCTTTCCCATCTTGGAAACAAGCTACGAATAATCCAGAACTCGTATACGATAAACACTCAAATTTATAGTGAGTTATATCATCAAGCAACGGATAAAAATGTCAACATCAGTGAACATGCTACACTCTTCCGTAAAGCGATTCCGTGTGTCGTAAAGCAACACATGTAAGTACAACTGTCGTAAAGTTGTCACGCACTTTGCTAAAGCATATCTGAAGTACACACTGGAGGACCTCTAGTGTTCAATCTCTAGCAAAGACATTTTGTCTCAGGGCTATTGTCTAATATAAAGCGCACCCACATACTAAGTGATATAGAATTTATATTGCAAGAAAAATAGCATTAGAGATTGCCAAAGTTTTTGTAATAGTGTAACCACATGTAAAATACCGTGAATGTTTCAAAGTTGTTTCTGGCCATCAATAGGCTATTATGCATATCTCGACTGATATCTGTTTCTCTATCATGTGCTGCAGTTATAATAACTGCTATGCAGTCTTTTGAAGCTATATTTATAGCATTCATATCTGACTACAGTAGTAACTCGCTATATTTAGGATGATAGGGATTTGTTTCTACAGCTGTTCAATACTAAACTGAAGAGTATTGTATCAAGACCACAGTTGTATTATGCATTGCACATTTTAGCAAGCAAGCAATAATAATAATAAAACATATATAATAGCATATTTAATGTTTTATTATTATTATTAGATAGATGACTATCTATCTATCTATCTATCTATCTATCCAAGGGTTGAGAGTAATTAGTAGGTTATTGTAAGTATATAGGTCGCATTATAGTGTCATGAAAAAATAGGAAGTTGAGCAGGAATTACTGAATGCAGCCTGTTAAGTAATTCTTGCCAGTGAGTCAAATAGAAAACATTTCTTCAGCTTGTGTACTTTTGGGTGTGTCCGTCTAAAACGAGGAGGCACCGCAGGCAAATACCCTAGTAATGTTAGTCCCTCCTTCTCAGCTCAGCTCGGACGAAAGTCTGCATATTAAACCTGATACAGTGCTGAGTTTCAAGCGATAGTGGCAATAAAAGTATGACTACAATAGTCTAGCACAGTGGGGCAAGACGTTAAGGGAGGGTCTGTTTTCTTCTGCAGTGCCAGGCAACATCTGTTCTTCCGCAGTTTCCCTGCAATCTTTGGATCCAGTGCGGTAAAAAAAAAAATCTATATAAATACACTGTACGTCGCGCTTCATCATGTATCAGCTTATAAGGAAATTCGTGTTCACCGAATCGCATTGTTTAGAGGAGGACAGCTCGAAAACTTTCGCGGAGTTGTTTGAGAAGTTGGATCTTAATAAAGATGGGAAAGTGGATGTTTCTGAGCTCAAGACGGGCCTGGCTGCTATGGGCTTCTCTATGGGGAAAGGAGAAGCGCAGGTAATTCCAGTCAGTTCACTGATTCTCTCTGCGTTTCTGTTGTTGACTCACTTTTGTTATAGTGTTGGGTATTGGGTGCAGTATAAACCGCATAAACCAATAAACCACGACAGGCTGTTGGGCTCCTATATTACTCGCATGCAAGGGAAATTTACTGCTAAGTAAAATCCACCATTTTGTTTGATGTGATATTGCAGATGACAATAATGCATCCTTCTAAGCTTAACCATTAACAGCAAATACTATAAGTAATAGTAATTCAAAGATATGGTGGAAAATGATGCATTTAGTGCCAGCCCACAACCTCCTCCTCCTCCTCCTCCTCTTCCTTCCTAATATTTGATGCTATTTAAGTTTATGCTTTTTATGTTTAATGCACATAGAAATAGTCACCGAACTTTGACTACAGGAAATAACAGATAATAGCTTATTTGCCTCAACATACTCTCAGCTTTCCTTTCATGGTTTTCCAATCACATAGGTATGCCATTTCCTTTCTTTTGCAAGGAAGTGCACTTAAAGCAGAAGAGTGGTTAAAGACACTCCTGCTCATGCTCATGCTCGTATAAAACCTACATTCCATTATCTGTTGCCATTCCTTACCTCTGAGACAGATGATATAACCCCACCTCGCCTAAGCAAATGAGTCTCACTGTATCAAAGTTCAAAGACAAAGAGTGTGCCAACAAACTCGGTCACACAGATACATTATACTGGTTTTGGAGAGAAATTTGCTCACTAAATTGCACATTTCATTTGTATTACCTGCATTTCTGCATTGTACAGACGTGTGAAGTAGCCTATAATTGCATTTAAATGACAACACAGGATGGCAGTGTTTTTAAAACTGATACTGATGTCAGAACAAACTGAGCTAGGGTTGTATGTTTAAATATGAAAATGAGGGCTAAAGGGCTTTTAAAAAAAATAGTATAAGGTTGAGAATAATTGTTTCCAGAGAATCAGTACGATGTGGAAAAATATTATATTTAGGTTCTAGTATTCAGTCATGCACATTTTCCAAGAACCTCATGGACTGTCATATTTTTCTCTGACAGAAAATTGTTGCCTCTGGAGACACTGATAAGGATGAAGGGCTGGACTTTGAGGAGTTTTCAAAGTATCTGAAAGAACATGAGAAAAAACTCAGGCTGACCTTCAAGAGTCTGGACAAAAATCAGGATGGTAAGATTCAAGTATACTGTATGTTTTATTGCTCTCCTTCTTGCTCTCCATTAATCTGTTTTAACAATTCAATTCATAGGATATTTTGTACCCTAAAATCACTCTATGTTAAAGCATTATAGACAGCAATGCCTTTCTGTAAAGCTGATGTGAAATTATATGTGACCCTGGACCACAAAACTAGTCATAAGAGTACATTCTTTTGAAATTGAGATTTATACATCATCTGAAATTTGAATAAATAACCTTTCCATTGAGGTATGGTTTGTTAGGTTAGGACAAGACAAGACAACTATTTGAAAATCTGGAATCTGAAGGTGCAAAAAAAGTTAAAATATAGAGAAAATCGCCATTAAAGTTGTCCAAATGAAGTTCTTACAAATGCATATTACTAATCAAAAATTAAGTTTTGATATTTATGGTAGGAAAGTTACAAAATATCTTCATGAAACATGATCTTTAATATTCTAATGATTTTTGGCATAGAAGAAAATTTATAATTTTGACCCATACAATGTATTTTTGGCTATTGCTACAAATATACCCGTGCTACTTAAGACTGGTTTTGTGGCCCAGGATCACATATATAATGTAAAAGGTGCTATATAAATAAATTTTACCCAAATTCTTACATCCACTAATCATGCTAATTTAGAGTCAAACTGAAACACTTGTCATCACACCTTATGCTTTTGTTGATCATAAAATGAAAGTTTATTAACAATATTAATTGCATATTGTAGGTCGCATCGATGCCAAAGAGATCCAGCAGTCACTTAAGGAAATAGGCATAAACTTGACAGATAAAGATGCAGAGAAGATCCTCCACAGGTACTCCTAAGTCCTGCTCACACCCAAGCAGCTTATAACTCAATATATACTCATGATAATAAAGAGTACACTCACTTTTGCAAAACATTACACACCTAATACAAATTGCACTTGCTTTAATGTAATGATAAAGCGGTAGTGTTAACTAGAGCTGGGTTTTGACACAAATTTGTAAGCTTGTGATTCAATTAGATTAAACTATTTTGGATATAAATCAGGTACAGAAAATTCTCCTCTGTAGACTTTTTCTAGCTCACTAAAGAGTTTATGCTGAATATGTTTTTTCTGTGGTAATTATGACCAGGGCTGAAATTGACACTTTTCTCCTGCCCTCACGCCACACATCCATTTTCTCACGCAGTCAAAAACACCCTCTGTTAAAACTATAATGATAAGATATTGGCAAGACAGATTTATAACGTGTTTTCGTAGTGCTGAGCAATGTAGCCAATCACAGACACATCTGTTGGTTTCTTGAACACCTGTGATTGGCTTTTGCATTCAAGTTAGTCTGAATTCAATTGGATTTTAACGCCTGATTTTTTTCAATGTACACTTATCTGTCCTCTCACTGTAAGTAAGAGGTTCATTGACTATAAAGGAACTTTGTGAGATTGCGATGAACTAAAGTAAGTGACACCTTTTTAGTGATTATCAAGGAAGGCTATTTGAATTTTGTTTGAATTTTGTGTTAAGGATTCATTTTCGAATGGGAGTAAAATTTCTCAGAACAGATGTTCATGCAATGCAGACTAATAGATTAATAGAGAAATATTTGTACTTTCAGGTCAAAATATTTTTAAAATGCGGTTGCAATTATTTAGTATAAGTATAATGATTAATCTTGCAATTCTTTTACTGTACATTGCTATTTTTGTTGTGGTAAAAAGTTAATAGTTTTGCAGCACTGCAACAGTTGTTTTACATCATTTTATGATAAAAACACAGTATGACATAATGTCCAGATGTCAGACAAAACTCTGCTGGCAGGTGTTTATATATATATATATATATATTTTTTTTTTTTTATTTGTTTTAATTAAAAAATTATAACATAAATGGTCTTTAACAGTGTGTTTCGTGCAATTCGTGAAATTCAGCCTGCTGTTTTTGTTTTATGCAGGTTTTAGCATAATTTCACAATGTTTTTGCTTCAAATGTTAAAATGAAAAAAATCTGATTTACCTTTGTTTGTATCGTGATTAAAATGCAGTGTTTGGTTCTAATTTCCAATGTATTATTATTTATTTTTTATTGTTGTATTAAATATGTTTAGTTGTTGTAGTAGCAGCAACTGCTAAAACAGTTTCATGGCAGGAAGAAATATTTATGGCTGGTAAATTTTATTAAATCACCAGAAAATTTATATTTTATATTTTTATGTAAAATAATATACCTGCGAAATACTAATTTTCATGTATTTTACAGAATTGTTTTCCAATATTTCTGTCATAGGAATAATAATATAAAATTATTAATATCATTATATTCAAATTTGTTTGGTTTCCAAATACTCCAGAGACTGAGGACTGCCCTGATATGACCTTACATGACATTGCTTACAAGCTGTCTTTATGGGTTGAAACAGTGATTGAGCAATTATGTGAAACAGGATACAATTTCATTAGATTGTGCTCTTTCTTTTAACATACCTTTGGACTTTGATTCATGTTTATATTGTGCTGTCTAGGATTAAAGCTAAAAGCGTTGCTGCTACAGCGATCTGTCATGCCACATTAAACAGCGCCAAAACGTTATTTACTGTTTGAATATTGCAAGAAAATGGACAGAAGTTTAAATCTGAGACTTTGTTTCATATCAAAAGTAACAAAACTCAGAGCTTGTTGCAATTTATTAGATAGGAGTTGTGCAACAATGTTCTGTTCATTAAATGAAAACAGGCTAGACTCATCGATTCTTGAGATTTAGGAATTCATGTTTCCTAAAAATGAGAATCGATTAAAATCGAGAAATTTTTTTTTTTTTTTTTTTACCCAGCCCTAGTGTTAAACTATAAATAGGCCTTTGAACATTTATATATATATATCTCTGCAGCACGATTGTGTTGTCAGTGATTAGTGAACTACACAATATGCTTTGCAAAGAAAGAAAATAAAGCATTGCAAAGAAAGGCAAAGTTTCTTGGGAATTCTATGGTTATCATGAAGGAAACTATTAGAAGTGGTGTAAAATGAGACAGAATTGTGACAACAATAGCCTTAGTGTGTGTGACACTACCAGTCAAAAGTTTGGACACACCCTCTCATTTAATGTTTTTGAAAGAAGTTTCTTATGCTTATCAAGGCTGTTTTCACTCAATCAAAAATACAGAAAAAAATGTAATATTGTGAAATATTATTACAATGTAAATCAATGTTTTTATATATTATTATACAAAAGGTTTGTATATTAATATAGAAAGGTTTTCTAACAATATACACTATTGTTCAAAAGTTTGGGGTCAGTACATTTTTATTCTTTTGTTTTTTTAAAGAAATGAATACTTTTATTCACCAAGGATATGTTAAATTAATAAAAAGTGATAGCATAGATTTACATTGTTAGAAAAGATTTATATTTTGAATAAATGCTGTTCTTTTGAAATTTGTTATTCATCAAAGAATCCTAAAAAAAGAATCACAGTTTGCAAAAAAATGTTTGGCATTACAACTGTTTCCAACATTGATAATTCTAATGATAAATCAGCATATTAGAATGATTTCTGAAGGATCACGTGACACTTAAGACTGAAGTAACAGCTGATGAAAATTCAGCTTTGCATCACAGGAATAAATTATATTGTAAAGTATATTAAAATAAAAACCATTATTTTCTATTGTAATAACATTTTGCAATACTACTGTTTTTTTCTGTATTTTTGATCAAATAAATGCAGCCTTGATGAGCACAAGAGACTTCTTTAAAAAACATTAAATGAGAGGGTGTGTCCAAACTTTTGACTGGTAGTGTGTGTATATACATATCTTAAGATTCCCCCATTAAGCTTAGGTAACTTTATCACCTAGGACAATGTTCTTTGGACCCACATGTGTTCTCTAATTTGACCCTGTGTCCTCCAGTATTGATGCGGATGGAACTATGACTGTGGACTGGAATGAATGGAGGGAGCATTTCCTCTTCAACCCAGCAGATAACCTTCAGGAAATCATACGCTACTGGAAACACTCTACTGTAAGTTCCACACAAGCATTATATCACATATTACATACAATCCCATCTGATACGAATCTTATCAGTTACAATGATCACTAGATGCTATCATGAAGGCCCTGCTTAGTGTTGTCAAACGGTCACATGTCATTGGCCTGGTCAGACGTCCATTCAGTTGTCTAGTCAGGCACACAGTTCAGTGGCCCTGTAATCAGCTTGGCCAGCCATTTATATCCCTCTGTCAGTGGGGAGGATTGGGGAATCATGGGAAAAGTCCTAAGATCAAGAAGGATAAGGAGTCTCTTAACTGATTAAGTGTCAAAAGTTAACGAAAGTGACATGAATATTTGTTCAATGTGCAAAACAGCTTAGCATCTCTTGCACGCACGTTTATGTAGATGTATGAATAAGGACATCCTATAGAATTGCATTGTTTTAAATAAAGCTCATTATATATACTTCTAATTATCTTTAGCATAAACCAAAGCCCTATTTTTCCTGGTTTCATATTTAGATTTAAAATAATACACTGATTCTGGTTATGGGTTGATTTAAAGTTTCTTAAAATAAGCCTAGGCCAAAAATCACAGATTTTAAAGCAGTGCAGTTTCAGCTCAAGTCATCTCAGCCAATTGCAGCGAAGCTAATTTAAGACTGTCCTGTACTGGGATTAGCCCTGGATGTGCTCGTCATCTGACTGCTGCACTGATGGAAGTGCAGCGAGGTCGGGCAGAGATGAAGAAGTGAATCGGAGTGTAACGTTGTGAGGGGAGCAGGTGAAGCAATAGGTCTTCATTAAAGTTTTTAGTGCCGCGGTTGGTGTCAGACGAGCTGGCAGCAGTATATCAGCATGGCTTTGCTGCAGGAGCACAAGGGAGAATGGCTCATCATTGATTTTGAGGATGAAGAGGCCGTGTATGTGATGGATATAGATATGGTAGGTTTTCTGATCTGAATTATTTCATAGAGTCCAAAGCACTTTGAGCCACTGAGCTATAGCTGCCGTTTTATGAAAAAAGTGAAAACATAAAATTGTTTGGCGGTACAAATTAAAGTATATTTTATTTTTTAAATGGCTACATTTCCTATTCAAAATGGTGTAGTTAACAAAAGGTTTGTACACAGGGTACAAAAAAGGGAGTAGTTCATGTACTCACCTTGTGTTGTTCCAAAACTGACTTTTTTCTTCTGTGGAACATAAAAGAATATACACTACCAGTCAAAAGTTTTTGAACAGTAAGATTTGTAATGTTTTTTTTTAAAGAGGTGCTCACCAAGCCTGCATTTATTTTATCCAAAGTACAGCAAAACAGTACAAATATTTTTACTATTTCTATTTTAATGTATTTTAAAATGTAATTTATTCCTGTGATTCCAAAGCTTAATTTTAAGCATCATTACTGCAGTCACATGACCCTTCAGAAATCATTCTAATATTCTGATTTGGTGCTCAAAAAAAAAAAAAAAAAACATTTATTAGTATTATTATGTTGAAAAAAGCAGATTTGTTTTCCTTTATATTATGATGATCAAAAAGAACTGCATTTATCTGAAATAGAAATCTTTCGGAACATTGTAAATGTCTTTATCATCACTTTTGATCAATTTAAGGCATCATGCTAAATAAAAATATTAATTTCTATAGTTTCTTTACCCAAAAAAACAAAAACTATTATACTGACTTTGAATGTTACAAAAGCTTTTTATTTCAGATAAATGCTGCTATTTGGATCTTTCTGTTCATTAAAGAATACGTTTTAAATAATTTTAAAACTAGAATTAATAAGAAGAAAATGTAGCTTTAATCACAGGAATAAAGTGCATTTCAAAATATATTCAAATAGAAAACAATTGTTTTAAATAGCAAAAATATTTCTAATTTTACTGATTTTGCTGTATTTTGGATCAAATTAATGCAGGCTTGGTGAGCAGAACAGACGTTTTGAGATTTTTTTTTGTTTTGGTTCCCAATGACTTAAATTATGTGGACAAAAAATACAGTGGAAGTCAATGGGAACCAAAACTGTTTGATCACCAACATTACTCAAAATATCTTCTTGTGGAAAAAAGAAAGTCGTACAGGTTTGGAAAGAAATGAGGGTAAAAAGATGACAGAACATTGTTTGGATTGATTATCCCTTTCTGTGATGCAGTACTGATGTTACATAAGATGATGGCGATGATGACATTAGATTACACCAACTTGGATTAGGCAAGGTTCTAATTAATTGCCCGTTGCGAATGTTAAATCTTCAAGGAGTCAGTAGCTGTGCAGTGTGAAAGGTTAAAGGTCACAGTTGAGCCAGCAATGAGACCCATGTACGTTCTACTTACTACTGCAGCTTTCACACAGAAACTGCTATATTTGCCTACTATCATATTCTTTGCATATTGTATGGACAGTCACAAAACAGTAGCAGGATATTATTTTCATATTTCAGTCCAAGACAAAGAACCTTTTTTTCTCAGAGTTCAAATATTGGTTTGATACAATCATATATTTGACATTAAGTATGGATTAGTGTGGTTTAGTAAGTAACTTAGTAGTATAGTTAGTTAGGAACTAACTTTACCTCTGTTGTGTGCTAGGTGTTGGATATAGGTGACAGTCTGACTATTCCAGATGAGTTCACAGAGGAGGAAAAGACCACCGGCATCTGGTGGAGGCAGCTGGTTGCTGGGGGTGTGGCAGGGGCGGTCTCTCGAACAGGTACCGCCCCCCTGGACAGAATGAAAGTCTTCATGCAGGTACAGTTAAGCCCAGTTTTTAATCACTTAAAAGCGTCTTGTTTTAAGAATTGTTAATGTATATTTAACGAAAAAGACAAAAATAATAAAATTTGCTGTTGAATTTTATAAAATATTTAACTTACTTGAATGGCGTAATGAATCAATCTGTACCTTTCATAGGTTCATTCCTCAAAAACCAACAAAATCAGTCTGGTGGGCGGATTTAAGCAGATGATTAAAGAAGGGGGCGTGGCCTCTCTGTGGCGGGGTAATGGAGTCAACGTCATAAAAATCGCCCCAGAAACTGCAATCAAGTTTATGGCGTATGAGCAGGTGAGAAAATAGAGACAGACTGTTTCTAACTATATATCTAGTCCAATATGGCCAAACCAACTACTGTGCAGACTTGGGCTCCAAACAAATCTCTACTGCACAGACTCTTGGCTCCAAAAAACAAAAGATGACATACCATACCGAGATGTTCTGGCTTCACTTTCCTATAGTGGAAAGAAGTGGAGACATGTCTTCCACCTTTATTACAGTCTATGGGCCAAACCCACGTTACCAGAAAAACCCACAAACACTGAAAACCACTTCCGCTTTTGTATTTTTCTTTGCCTCAGTTTTCAGTCAATCTTAGTTTGAGCTATTTATTTTTGCTGGTGAATCAAAAATATGCTAAACAATAGATCATATTGGGTGAAATGTCAGTTACTCAATATTAACATGTAGATTATGGAACTGTTTTACTGACTGTCAATGCAGCTGTGATTAAGACAACCAAATGCTCATGTGACATTGCTTAAGTATCTTACACAAGCAGTATGTCAATGAGAGCTATTTTAACAGCAGTCATTCAAAAAAACCTTGGACTGGTAATCCGGTGTGGAGGACAGAGGATAATTGCAATGGAGAAGATTGCATTTCCTTTACCTAATGAAAGGAGAACAGATTGTTGTTAACCCATTGCAGTTTTGTTTGGCTAAGCTTTTAGATGTTAAATCAGTCTTGCATAATGTGTTTTGTGTTGTGCGTTAACAGTATAAGAAGCTGCTGGCCAAAGACGGTGGGAAAATCCAGTCACATGAGAGGTTTATGGCTGGCTCTCTGGCCGGCGCAAGCGCTCAAACAGCCATCTACCCAATGGAGGTTAGAAATGATACTCATGGAGATATGATGTGTTTTGAAGAAAGACTAGAGTGTTAATATATACAGTCAAACCTACATTTATTCAGACACCTTCAACATTCATCTTGATAATGTCAGATAGAAAGGTATGTAGCAAAACATGGTCAGGTCAAATTCATCAAATTTTTGGTCCCAAATTTGTTCAGTATTACTGGTAGTCCACTGTATGAAGAATTTTTTGGGTGTAAAATGTCACAGTTTACTTTATTTTGCAATTCCTACTTACTATAGAACTATAGTGTCCTGCACCCACTAGTAAAAAAAATATCAAAATTTATATCTAAATAATTTTTGGTTTGACTGTAGTCTACATTAGTTGATATATTATGGCTCCAACATTGCCCATTTAAAATGAACTGTAGCACATTTTAAGGTAAATGATTATGATAGTAATATATATATATTCATTTTAATATATATATATATATATTTTTGTAGGTAATGAAGACCAGACTTACTCTGAGGAAGACTGGCCAGTACTCTGGGATGTTTGACTGTGCCAAGAAGATTCTGAAGAAGGAGGGACTGAAGGCCTTTTATAAAGGCTACGTGCCCAATATTCTGGGAATTATTCCATATGCTGGAATAGATTTAGCAGTGTATGAGGTGAGTACATAGTTAGACTACATACCTAGTTTCTGAATATCATATTAGGTGTTACACCTCTGGGCATTTTTCAGGTTTTTCAGGTTTGTGACCTACTTAATGCAGAAGATGTTTGCATATTTGTTTACTTAATTATCATAAGTAGAGTTGGTAATTAAGGACATTACATTTCTAGTTGTAAAGAAAATATGAGATAGTTCACCCAATTGAATGAATTACTCACCCTCATGCTGTTCCAGACATTCGTTCATCTTTGGAACACAAATACTTTCCAAAATGGCACCTAGGGTGATGCAGAGGACAAGAATTGTTGTATTGTTGCACACAAAAAGTATTCTCGTAGCTTCATAAAATTACGGTTGAACCACTCATGTCACATGGACTATTTTATCAATGTTCTTGGTACCTTTCTGGGCCTTGAACGTGGAAGGGCCATTGCTGGACGGTCAGAAAGCTCTCAGATTTCATCAAAAATATCTTAATTTGTGTCCCGAAGATGAACGAAGGTCTTATGGGTTTGAAACAGCATGAGGGTGAGTAATTAATGACAGGATTTTCATTTTTGTGTAAACTATACCTTTAAGTATCAATCTATACTGGAAGTATACTTAGCATTTTAGATCAAGCAAAAATATATCTTCTTAGCGTTTTTTATTAATTGAAATAAAGCTAAAATTTAAATATAAATATAAGCTTAAACTTAAAAACTGACTAAAATGTAAATTGAAATAAAAATAAGTAAAGATAAATAGCTAATATAAATGACAAAAGCACATAACAAAATTACTAAAGCTTCAAATGAAAACTAAATAAAAAAAAAGCTGATTCAAATTATGGTAACACTTTACAATAAGGTGTCATATGTTAACATTAGTTAATGTATTAACTAACATGAACGAACAATGAACAATGCATTTATTATACTGTTTTTTATTCATCTTAGTTAATACTAGTTAATAAAAATGCAGTCATTCATTGTTTGTTCATGTTAGTTCACAGTGCATTATATAATGATAACAAACATAACGTATGATTTTAATAATGCATTATTAACTGCTGAAATTAAGATTAATAAATGCTGTAGAAGTGTTGTTCATTCTTAGTTTATGTTTACTAATGTAGTTAACTAATGTTAACATATGGCACCTTATTGTAAAGTGTTAATAAATGCTGTAATAGTATATAAATAATACTGAAATAACACTGGTCCCTTGCTGATGGTATCTATGAATTCAGTTAAAACTACTTAAATTTGGTTAAAAATGGTAAAACTACTATGCTATTGCCTTGAAAGCCCCATTTAAAAAATAGTGATTATGCATGGGGGGGGGGGGGGGGGGTACATTATTAATGTAAAACATGAATAAATATGCAATTTTACTCTGTCTCTCTACAGACCCTGAAGAATGCTTGGTTGTCTCGCTATGCTAAAGACACTGCTAACCCAGGAGTGCTGGTTCTTCTTGGCTGTGGGACTATTTCTAGCACATGTGGCCAGCTGGCCAGTTACCCTCTCGCATTGGTCCGCACACGCATGCAGGCCCAGGGTAAATATTCAGACCAGAATATGCACAGGGTATAATTTTGCACTGTGATTTACCTAATATTTTCCTTTTTACTTCTCCACAGCATCAATGGAGGGATCAGAGCAGGTGTCCATGTCCAAGTTAGTGAAGAAGATCATGCAGAAAGAGGGCTTTTTCGGCCTTTACCGTGGGATCCTGCCCAATTTCATGAAAGTGATCCCAGCTGTGAGCATCAGCTATGTGGTGTATGAGTACATGAGGTCTGGATTAGGCATCTCAAAATGATCCATGTCTTGAATGTTTTTACACGCACAAATTTTAACCACCTCTCTTTGAAAACACCCTCCATGATGGGACACAATGTTTTGTTCAGTAACCAAAGTGTTTCAAATATCAACTCTGGGAAAAGAGCCATAATGGTATCTTGCATTGAGATTAGGGCCCAACCTAATCATGTTTACACACATATATACTGTACCTTTATATGTAATTGATGAATTTCTAAATATTCTACATTCGTCCCTGACCAAAGCCATTGTGAGCCAGTGCACTATAATGTTTTACAGTATCAGTCTCTGATTTACAGACAGATAGATAGACCATGGAAATCTGCCTTTTTGCATAGAGTAATTGTACCTAAATAAGTGAATTAGTTTGGTTAGGTTGGGCCGTAGTCAAGTCTTTACATGTGGCAGTCTGTACTGTTTGTATATGTTCTGTGAAAAATGCTAAATACACACCATAAAAAAGGAACCTGAAACAATACAAAATGGGAACCCACATTATGACATAAAGAGCTAAATGTGCCTTATATCATTTGTTCGACCTCTGTGTGGGTTCCTTTCCATCTCAAAAATACATTATAATTTTAACTTGTGTTGCCTTTATCCCCAAAGTTTGCTTATTTTAGAAACTCTTGTTTATATTAAAGGTTGTATTTTAATACGGTGTTGTGATGTGTCTTATTGCATCTCATCTCATATCAAGCATGTCATAAATAAGCATACGTAAAGGAGAAGTTCACTCCCAAAGTGAATTTACTCACCCCCATGTCATCCAAGATGTTCATGTCTTTCTTCAGTCGAAAAAAATAAAGGTTTTCGACTAAAACATTAAGGACTTTCCTCCATATAGTGGACTTCGATGGTGGCCAACGGTTTGAAGGTCCAAATTGCAGTTTCAATGCAGCTTCAAAAGGATCACAATCCCAGTCCAGGAATAAAGCTTAGCCAAACGATCCGTCATTTTCTAAGAAAAATAAATTGATATACTACTTTCCTACCCAATGTTTAACGTTACACACCCTTCACAAAAAAAGGTAAAACAAAGATGTTGGACGGTTTTAAAGTTGAAGGAGAAAATGAGATGTAGTTTTTCAGCCTACCCTACGTTTTTGAACCAAGGTAGGTACTAGTGATCAGGGTTGCCAGGTTTTTTACACCAAAAGCCGCCCAATTGCTACTCAAAACTAGCCCAGTCGCGTTTTGAGGGGTGTCCCCATTTAAAAAATCCGTTCTCGGGGGTAAAATACACGTTTTTTGACGGGGTACCCCTGGTAATGAAAGAAAGTGATGAAGAAAGTGTGAAAAAAGTGACGAGACGTGAGCAAGTATGGTGACCCATACTAGGAATTTGTGCTCTGCATTTAACCCATCCAAGTGCACACACAGTAGTGAACACACACACACACACCGTGAACATACACCCGGAGCAGTGGGCAGCCATTGCATTGCTGCGGCGCCCGGGGAGCAGTTGGGGGTTCGGTGCCTTGCTCAAGGGTCTCACCTCAGTCGTGGTATTGATGATGGAGAGAGCGCTGGATATTCACTCCCCCCACCGTCAATCCCTATCGGACCTGGGACTCGAACTCGCAACCTCTTGGTTACAATCGTTTTAAATCGTAAAGACGCGCATAGCAGAGCTAGTGCAAGACGAACATCTGTGGTTAAAGAATACATAGTTTTGTTTTGTTTTGTTTTGAAAGAAAAATCCCGATTGTTTTGGTAGATAAGACTCTTATTCATGGGCTGGGATCGTGTAGAGCCCTTTGAAGCTGCAGTTTGGACCTTAAACCTGTCAATCCCCCCAAGTCCATTATATGGAGAAAAATTATAGTTTTCCCTTGAAAAATATAGTTTCTTTTCGACTGAAGAAATAAAGACACGAACATATTGGATGACATGGGAAGTAAATCATCAGGAAATTTTCGGTCTGGAAGTGAAGTGGAAATGTACTCTGCCATCTGCTGGTATAAATATGTATTAATGAGACAAATGTGTTGAAGAAAATGTTTCAAATGAAAAACCCAACAATTGGGACGTTTGTATGTAGAGGTGAAAATATTATATTAGATTTTTGTGCCAATAAGACACAAATATTAACATAATCAAGAAATACAGACAAAAACACACAATGAGACATGTATGATTCCCTTTTTATTAAATTGTCCCTTTTTGTTTTGAGTTTCCTGCTCGCTTTTCCCTGAAATACACATGCATGACCCATTAACAGCCCTCACTCAGTTTACATTAATTTACAAAGGGAAATTTAAACTCAAATTGCATTGCTACCAATATTTTAAACAATTGAAATTCCATAATTACAAACCTCTGAGAAATATTTGATTGTCATAGAACAATGAGTGCAAGGTTGACTTGAAATGACCCCTGGCTCTCTTTTGTCATCATAACATGTGCATGCCTGACCTAATGACAGCAGCAAACAGATGTCTCATAAACAAACACAAAATATACAAAGCAAACAAAATGGCACCAGATTATTACACATATACAGCAGAAACCCCAGGACTTCTTGCACTATTGAGGAAATACTGAAATACTGCAAATGACACTGTAATTCATGTGGTTCATGCAAGAGCAACAGGCTTTCAAAGCCACATACAGTTAGAACAGTAAAGCTATGCGCATGTGTAGCATTTTGATGTCTCTCACAACCTACAGTTTGCAAAACTGTCTGCAAAGTCTAACAAAATAGTTCTAACTCAGTAATGTTAACTCAGTAACTTGAGATAATGTTTCAAGCGAGTCTTTTTTATCTCATGGGAACCAGTTTACAGACATTGCAAGCCTATCGTATAGAAAAGAACAAAACAAGAAAATAAAAACAAAATCAAATAAAACAAAACAAAACAAATCAAGTAACAAAGTAAATGAAACAAAATGTAAAACAAAACAAAAATAAACAAAACAAAACAAATATGAAAACAAAATAAAAATGGTCCATCAAGAGCTGATACAGCAAATAGAAATATAAAACCTTTTTTTTTTGGACCAAAACCAAAAATGTATTTTAAAAATACTCTTCACTACAGGAAAATTATGAAACAGAAAAGGCTAAATAAAAACAGTAAAAAATAAATTTAAAATAAAATCAAATAAAATAAAGAAAGAAAATGAAAGGGCAAAAGGGAAAAAAGTACATTAGGTTTAATGGGACTAAACACAGCAGAGGGTTAGTTCATTAAAAGCAATAGACTCAAACTTTGGCAATAACACAAAACAAACAAACAAACATCTCTCATACCGGGATATTCCCATTCCAAGACTACAGTAGCAGACTGACTGAAATATTATTGCACCATCGGTCTTCAGCTTTTTCCTGGGGTGACTTTCATTTACAGTGTAGCAGGTCTGGCTGGTAGCACAGTAGTATTATAATTGCACATTAATTGTGTCACTGGTTCAGTATAAACCCTTAACACCAAACACAAACCTGGAAGATGTTACTTTGGTTGAAGACATGATTGCTAATCCAAAACATCTACAATACTAATCTATTCAAATGCAACTTTGAGAGCTTTTATTGTGTCACTGGTTCAATATAAACCCTTAACACCAAACACAAACCTGGAAGATGTTACTTTGGTTAAAGACATGATTGCTAATCCAAAACATCTACAATACTAATCTATTCAAATGCAACTTTGAGAGCTTTTTGGTGGTTCTTATGTAGTAAATAAAGCTAAACGATAGATCTAGAATGATAGATCTACACACGATCCAGGACATCTAATGCAATGATTGATTTAGAAAGAGGGAGAGACAGCAGCACGCAGTCTGGATTCTGTTATGCAGGGCGCCTGTAGGAGGCACTGTCTGTCGCTCCTCTGTCCCAGCCATGAGGCTGTCATTGATTTGTGCTGTTCCTGAACGTGAGGGGTCACGAAATTCCAACCAAGAGAGGAGACATGTTGGAGGGAGGATCCTGAGACCTCACCTAAACAAAGAATGAAAGCAAGAGTCAAAAAGGGACAAAGCAAATGTTCTTTTTTTAGATTATGCACAAACAAATAAACAAAAACTGGTTCTGTAGTTTCACTCCAAGCCAAGCAAGGGCAACATACATGATGACTACAGTATTGACGGGTCTGACTTGTCTCAATGAAAAAAGAGCCAACTGACATGTTCAATTCCCATTTGACCAGTTGGATTCCACTCAGTTTATTTTCCCGGAAAAACACAATAAACGCATATTTCATATACACTACCAGTCAAAAGTTTTGTAATGTTTTTTAAAGAATTCACTTCTGCTCACCAAGCCTGCATTTATTTGGTACAAAGTATAGCGAAAACAAAAAAAAATTGAAATATTTTTACTATTTAAAAAGTTTTCTATTTGAATATTTTTTTTAAAATGTAATTTATTCCTGTGATTTCAAAGCTGAATGTTTAGCATCATTACTCCAGTGGCATGGTCCTTCAGAAATCATTCTAATATTCTGATTTGCTCAAAAAACATTTATTATTATTATTATTATGTTGAAAACAGCTGAGAAGATTTTTTTCAGGTTTCTTTGATTAATAGAAAGTTCAGAAGAACAGCATTTATCTGAAATAGAAATCTTTTGTAACATTATAAATGTCTTTATCTTTATCTTATCTAGCATCCTTGCTTCTATCATTTCTTTCCCAAAAAACAAACAAACAAAAAAAAATCTGACTCCAAACTTTTGAAAGATATAGTGTTTAATGTTACTAAAGCTTTTTATTTCAGATAAATACTGACCTTTGGATCTTTCTATTCATCAAAGAATCCCGAAAAAATGTACTCAACTGGTTTTTATATTGATAATAATAACAAAAATGTTTCTTGAACAGCAAATCAGCATTTTAGAATGATTTCTGAAGGATCATGTAACACTGAAGACTGAAGAAAGGAATAAATTACATTTTAAAATACATTCAAGTAGAATATAGATATTTTAAATAAAAATATATTATTAAAATATTTTATTTTTATTTTTACTGTACTTTAGATCAAATAAATGCATGTTTGTTAAGCAATCTTACTGTTCAAAAACTTTTGACTGGTAGTGTATGTATTTATACAACAGTTCTTTCTGGTCCTTGAATCTGATTGGCTGAGAGGAGTGCGATATTCTAGTGATATCAGAACTCCAACCGTTTCACCGTTCATATCACTCTGCTTAAAGTATTTCTCACAGCTAGTGTCATGATGGATTTGTGTGATTTGTGTGGGACTTTAGTTGTTTAGGCAAGAATGTAGTTGTTTAGACTTCAAATATGCAGTTTGTTAATAAAGAACATCTATTTGAAAATCTGCTTTCACATCGAGCTTCGAGATGTGAGCTCCTGCTCTCAGCTCTCATAACACTCCACATAATACAGTGAGCTTTTAATACAGCAATACAAGGAACATTGAAGCAACTCAGTGTTCCTTTGTAACTAGTTCTAACGTTACATTTTCAAATAAGTAACAGAGGCATGGGATCAGCTGTTAAACTGTTAACTTGAGATTTGATTCCGTGGTGAGTACTCATATTAAAACCCTAACAAAAGGGGGTGTATTTATGTATTTACAGACTCGTGCCGTCAAACTAGAATAGAATAGAAAACAGAAAATAGAAAACAGTTATTTTAAATTAGAATTATAGTTGAAAAATGTCTCTTTTTACTGTATGAAAAAGAAGCTGGACAACACTTCATGCTGATGGTCAGACATCTGGTTACATGAGATTAGGTCAGGCATGCATGTGTTGCTAAACAAACACATACACACTAACACACACGTATACCCAGAGCGCAGTACCTCTACTAGACCAGGAAGGAGAGGATGAGACCGAATAGAAGGATGAAGGGAGAGGGGTGCAGCCTAGAGAGGCAATCTTGAGTTCATTCTTCTGGAATAACTCAGAAGACATAGAAATACATAGGAGAAGGAAAATAACCCGGTGAGAAAGAACCGGAGATAGCAGCTTCAATCATCTGATGGACTCCTGTTGGTTTTACTGTCAAATGTCTATTCGGCTAAAACTATTCTGAGACACTGAAAAGCCATTTCAGCTACACATATTTGGGTGTGTAACTGGGGAAACTTGTTTTACAAATAGAAACATCCTTGAGGTTGTAAAAGAAGTGCATGTATGGATGATAGAAAAGACTCACCTCTAGATTTGAGCGAGCTTGTTTCAACACATCTCGTGTTCTTGACACTGGAAATAAATTAGAATAAAGTGAAGAGAAGAACAATAAACAAAAACAAAGAAAAGAGAGAAGAGAGTAGCTCACGTTGATTGACGATGAATTGCTCCATGCTGTCTTTCGTGCGACTGGAGGTCCTTAGATTCTCCATCGTGTCCCTGAGAAGCTGCTCTTGTTCGGACAACTTGCGCCTCAGTTCGACAACCTCTTTTCTCAAAGACTGCTCCTACGCATAAACAGTTTCAAGAAACCCTTTAGGATTGCACAAATGTGATCCTGGATCACAAACCCAGTCTTAAGTAGCACTGGAATATTTGTAGCAATAGCCAAAATGCACTGTAAGGGTTAAAGTGATCGATTTTTATTTTATGCCATATTTTGTAAATTTCCTACCATAAATATATAAAATACATTTTTGATCAGTAATATGCATTGCTAAGAACTTCATTTGGACAACTTTAAAGATGATTTTTTTACACCCTCAGATTCCAGATGTTAAAACAGATGTTTTCTTAACAAATCATAAATCAATGGAAAGCTTATTTATTCAGCTTTCAGGTGATGTATAAATCTCAGTTTTAAAAAATTGACCCTTATGACTGGTTTTGTGGTCCAGGGTCACAAATAACTAACATTCAGGGTGTTTTTAATAATGGTTTAATTAAGAAAAGGTATGATCCTGAAAACTGCCGCTAACAGGTGCATGCAAAAGTGGCTTTTGTTTCCGAAACCTGTTGTAATAACTGAAATGTTTACTTTCTAAATGCTCTCTGACCTTTTTGAGCTGCTGGGCCGAGGCCTCAGTGCTGGGCAGAGCTGCCCTCCAGAACATTTTTAAGAGAGAGCTTGTCTCCTCCAGAATCTGCTTCAGTGTCTTAGTGCTGGTGCTCAAGCTCCTCATATAACCCTGCAGAGAGACAGCGTGTCAGTGACATTTCACTTGGAATATTCAAATACATTTCTGTATTATCCATCCACTCACTATCACACCAGCCTTTAATCTTCAATCAGATGCATATACTAACCTCTGGTAAGTCATGTGATTCTGTGCTGGACTGCAGTGCTGCTTCCATCTTGCGGATAACAACTTTCCCTTCCAACAGCTGCTGTTGAAGAGCACTGAAGTCATCCACGTGACCAATCATATGACGCCCCGTCCTGCAGGCGAAGGAGCCATCAGGGGCCTCATCTTCCAGAGCTTCAGCAACAGACTTAGACGAGTCTAATCAGAAGACATGCATTGAACAATCAGTTTTCTGTGTCTTTCACTTATTTGAGTGAACTCATTCTCTTATATAAAGCATGAAAAGTGTTCGATATAAAACTCCTACCACTAGCAGAAGACTTGAGGTCATCTGGTTCCACAGCTGGTGAAGCAGGGCTGGAGAATCCTGTATCTCGAACAGGAGGAGATAATATTTGGTCTACAGCAGAGAGTAAAACCAAGGCAAATTAAAATACACCTAAATATGTCACAATGCATCCACAAACATGTAAATTAAAGTCATGTGATTGATTATAATAAGTTGGCTTACCATGGAAGAGCTGTTTCCTGGCTGAGGGACGCGGCATACACTGGTCCAGCCTTTCTCTTAACTGCTGCTCCAACAAATGTATATTAGACTCTCGCTCTCGTAGGTCAAAGGTCAAACTCAATCCTGAGCCTAGAGTAGAATAGGGCACATGACATTTTAATACTCTGTTTATACAATCATCAGTTTTGGCTGACCTATCTTCAAACTAAAGTTAGGTGCACAAGACTGCAGTAATTGTTCCATCTAACATGAATTTCAATCATTTTAAAATATCAATTGAGACCCTGGACCACAAAACCAGTCTTAAATTGCATGGGTATATTTGTAGCAATGTCTAAAAATACATTGTATGGGTCAAAATTATTGATTTCTTTTATGCCAAAAATCATTAGGATATAAAGTAAAGATCATGTTCCATTAATATATTTTGTAAATTTCCTACTATAAATACGCATTACTAAGAACTTCATTTGGACAACTTTAAAGGCAATTTTCTCAATATTTTAGATTTTGCACCCTTAGATTCCTTGTTTTCAAATGGTTGTACTTCAGCCAAATAGTGTTCTATCCTAACAACCATACATCAATTGAAAGCTTATTTATTCAGCTTTCAGATAATGTATACATCTCAATTTCACTAAAATGACCCTTACTGGTTGTGTGGTCCATCCAGGGTCACAATTTAGTTGAAGGGCAAAATGAGCAACAACTGATTGCTTTGTGCACTTTTTTCTTACCTGTGTTGCTCTCAGTAGTACCACAGACTCTCTGATACACCTGTAGTTCACACTGCAGTGTGTGCACTAGACATTGACACTCACTCAACTGCTGCTGGAGAACATTCACTTCATGCTGTAACCTGTTCACAGTATATACACTAATATCATTCAATGCAGTCCGCAAAATCTCAAAACTACTAAAAAAATTTCGAGAGGATACAAAGTAATATTGTAGTCTGACACTGTACCTGGTGCTGTTGTCCAGGCTGTTCTGTTTCTCCTGTTTGAGCTGCAGTACCGCCTGAGCCTGCTCTCTAACTTGAGCCTGCAGACGTCTGCACTGATCTGCCCACCTGTCCGCCTCTACCTCTGCCTGCTTTAACTGTCCACGGCCAGATAGAACCGCCTCTCTCAGTCGCTCCATCTCTTTACTGCCATCTGCATGTAAAACAGACACACAATAAAAACTTAAACTTGAGGTAAATTAAATAAAAAACTGAAAATATCACTTAGCGCTGTCAAAATTTGCGCATTAATGCGGGCAATTATTTTTATCAGTTTAAAAAAAAATTAATGCAGTTAACACAGGGGTGGAGCTAGGTTTGGTCACCTCACTCACAACTGCTGCTTCTGTCTCTTTTTTTCTTGACAAGAAGTGCTTGTATTTATTTGATTTTATTGACCACAGCAAACGAAAGACTTTTCAGACATGCACTCCACTTCGTCTCAGCAGCAAACTGTGGTCAGATGAGATGTTTTTAGGCCATTTGTCAGAAAAAAAATAATTATCCTGTCCTGTCAGCTGGTATACTGTGCTCGTAGCACGCACGCTTGAATTTCACACACAAATGCAGTGGCACACTGTAGCCTGTATCATTGCATATAAAAGCGTGAAAGAAACTACAAGGATGCATGTCAGATCCGTGTTACGTTCAGCAGTCGCAGCTCTTAAAGTAATAGCAGCCAAATATGCTAATAACACATTATGTCTATTAATCAAAGAACAAAAGAAAAAAAGAGTAAGTCGACAACTTTTAGTTTGAAGGACTCATCTATATTTAATTTAGTATTTAGTGTTTACTTTATTCAATTTGCGTTTATTTGAAGATTATTTGTTTTACTTTCACTTAAATTAGAAGCTGTTCTTTTTAAAAATCTAATAAATGTTCTCTCAATTATACTGTAATGTTGAATGGCTATAGTCAATGGTTAACAGTTAATGGTTTAAAAATTCCTATAGACATCAGTAATATTGATATCATTGATACTTACCTTCAGTCATAAAAAAAATATTTAACAAATATTAAAAACATACTGTCTTTATGTTGTTTCTACATCAAAATTCGACATAAAATTATCGCAATATAAAACTATATTTAAAAACTTTAATATTAGGTGGGATTAATCATGAGTAATTAATTTCAGAAAAAAAATATATTAATTTGTTAACACTGACAAGAAAACATGCTTGATCATTTACACTTAATATATATTAAAGCTGGTGTGTAGTACTACTGATAGCATTCCTTATGAACACAGTAGGACTAAGATCTTACCTGTCCTGGCCTGTTGGAGTTGGTTTTGCAGGGCATGATTTTCCTCCTTCAGCACTCGAATCTCATTGGACAGTTGAGTGACAGAATCAAGGCCTTGGATATAGATGTTAGTGGGCGCTCCTCCTGCTGTAGGAGAAAATATAGATACATTTAAAACACACAAGCAAAAATACAGTTGAGGTCAAAAGTTTACATACACCTTACAGAATCTACAAAATTTTGAGATCCACCTTTTCATGTTGAGGACAACTGAGGGACTCACAATGATGCTTCATAATGCATTAAGAGCCGGGGGGTGAAAACTTTTTTAATTTGAAGATCAGGGTAAATTTAGCTTATTTTGTCTTCTAGGAAACATGTAAGTATATTCTGTAGTTTCTGAAGGGCAGTACTAAATTAAAAAAATATGATATTTAGGCAAAATAAGAAAAATGTACACATCTTCATTCTGTTCAAAAGTTTACACCCATGGCTCTTAATGCATCGTTTTTCCCTCTGGAGCATCAGTGAGCATTTTTGAACCTTTTGTAATAGTTGCATATGAGGAAATGGTTCAAATACACAAAAAAGCTGAAAAACCAAATAATTTGTGAGACCTAAATAATTTTTATCAAGAACAGCAGCAGTTTAACTGTTCAGGACAAACAAGTAACTATCACTAAACAAAAAAACACAACTGTGGATCACTCAGGTAGCAACACAGTATTAAGAATCAAGGGTATGTAAACTTTTGAACAGGGTCATTTTTATAAATTCAACTATCATTATCCCTTGTGGACTATATGTAAATGTCTCTTACATGAAATATCTTGTTCAGGTCAGTACTAAATAAAAAATAACATGCACTTTGTATGATCCCTCTCTTGTTTTGGTAAAATAATTTACTTTTTGCAGATTCTGCAAGGTGTATGTACACTTTTGACTTCAACTGTACATACAGGTAAAATGCATAAACACACTAACTGGGTGAATTTGATTCTTTGAATCTCTGACCTCCATTTCGCCCAGAGGAGGCCAGTCTCTCCTCCAGCTGTTGTCTCAGACGGTCATTGGTCTGGATAGAATCTTCTAGACGGCGTCTGAGAGTGCGAATCTCCCTTAAGTGTTCTTCCATCAAGTCTGTGCCTAAAACATTGTGTATAAAGAGCAGGATAGGTTTACAAAACAATATATGACAGTCATATGTTAATGTTATAATTAACTGAGATCTAACCTGTATGGCCTGACTGATATCCAGAGGAACCAGAGGACACGTCTCCATATGTGCCTGGTCTTAAAGGTCTTGGGCCATACATCATATCCCACATCGCACTGCTCTCTAAAAGGCTTGCTCCTGATTTCATAGCAGGACTTGTGTGATGGCTGCTGAACGGTGACTGTTCAAAGGCATGATGGGATAGTGGGTGTAAACTGCTATGGTCAGGCTGAGTATGGGAGCCCAGTGGAAACGCAGGAAGAGGTTTGATCTGAGGACCATGGTAGCCTGTAGCAGGATAAGAAAACATGAGACAATGTTAAAAATGTGAGTATATAGTATACATTACCAGTCAAGTAGGAATTTTAAATGTTTCGCAAGAAGTCTTATGCTCACCAAGGCTGCGTTTCTTTAATCAAAAATACAGTAAAAAATTAATATTGTAAAATATTATTACAATTTAAAATAACTGTTTTCTATTGTAATATTTTAAAACTTAATTTATTCCTGTAATGGCAAAACAGAATTCTCAGCAGCCATTACTCCAGTCTTCAGTGTCACATGACCCTTCAGAAATCATTTTAATATGCTGATTTCATCAAGTAATGTTTCTAATTGTTAACAATGTTGAAAACAGCTGTGCAGCTTAACATTTTTGTGGAACCTGTGATACTTTTTTAGGATAAAAAAATTGTCACTTTTGATCAATTTAATGCATTCTTGCTGAATAAAAAAAAAAATATTTTAAAAACATGCAGGTTTAAAAAAAAAATTAGTAGCATGAACTAAGAAGGGAATGAAGCTACATCACAATGAATGATTTTAGAAATATATGAAAATGTAGGTGCAAAGAAATACAATTTTTCATGCCATCTATTTGTCATTAGTAAATCATCTCTCCAATACAATCTTGTATAGAGGATGTTTAGATATTTACAGATCAAGTAAATGATTTTTGCATGCATATTAGTGAATCAACATTCAACACCTGCATAACGCATTAATGACTTCTCAGGTTTGTATGACAAAAAGTTTGTGTTACCATCTGTTTTCTTAATTGTATTATTTCATTCTCTGATTTCTATTTGGCAATAGCATTATTCCAGTTAAAGGTTCAAATCTTGCCAATACTGACTCTGTGACAGAATTAGTATGAATAATTTTGTGCCACACACACTCAGATGCAGGCTCACTGTTTCCAAGCTGTCTCTGGAGCATTTGAAGCTCCTGGTGAACCTCTGCCAGTGAAAATCCCCCACCATAAAGGTGACGGGTTCTTAAGGGTTGAGTTTGAGGATCAAACACAGGTGGAGAAGACATTTGAGGACAGTGGAGAGAGGTGGGGAAAGAAATGGAGCTGGACAGAGGTACAGTAGAGAAGCCTAATGGGAGGACACAAAGAGAAACAGCTACAGATACCTCACTGAGTGAGACTTTCTATGCCAGAAAACAGCCTACAGCTAGTTTATGAAACATTTTAATAAAATATTAATGTAAACAGACACTACTGTTCAAAAGTTTTTGAATGGCAGTGCACATAAGTGAAAAATAACATTGTTATGAGATATACTAAAAAGGGCATGTGTGATTTGGTACCCTTCACTCTTCCTACCTGTCTGTGCTTGAGTTTCCATTGGCCTGTGTGGTGTGCAGTGCATGCTGGGACAGGTGTTGGAGGACTGGTGGCTGTGTGATGAAGTGATAGATGGAGGATTGGATGGATGTAAAGAGGCTGGGCCTCTATGATCGCGTGAGTCTGAAATAAAACAGATAATGAAAACTGTGGATGAGAAACTAATCTGAAAATGATGAAGGTGAGGGAACATTTAGAAGACGTATAGAAGTCAAAAACCTGTGGCGCTTCTTGCTGCCTCTTCTTGGCCATATTCACTGGCAGCATCTAGTTCAGAGCACAGTTCTAGATCCTCATTGGTTGAGCCGTGGTCATCTGACACAAAAGAGGTCCTGTCTGATTGGTCTGTGGCCACAGACAGGGCATGACTGCTAGTAGGTGTATCCGATCGTGGTTGTTGCTGGTCAAGTTTGGAGCGTAGCGACTCGATGAGCTTGTCTTTCTGTTGTAGCTCCTTACTTAGCCTGAGAAAAGATAAAAGGGCATTTAGCATTGTTAGTATTACAATGGAGCTGCCAAGAGTCACAAATAGAGAAGCAGTGGGCGGGGCTACCCAGCTGCAGAAATAGAAACTATGTGATCAACAAAATTTCCTGTTCCTGTAGTCATGGCTAATTACTCTGATTACGAGAAAAACAAACAATGAGCACAACCTGCAAACACAAATTCCGCAATTTCCTACCTATGATTTGTGCCATGCAATTGTGTCACGCTTCAAAGTCAAAACTGCTAAACTAATAAATGTAAATGTCAGGGTCTGATAAAAGTGCGTTTTGGGTTTATTATGCTTATGTGGATACAAATTAAGCGTGTTGTACATGCAAATTGTTACCATATTCTGTTGTTACTATACACGTGCCAGGTGTCCTGCATGCTGAGCATTAGGCTAATTTTGTACCCACAATTCAATCCAAGATGGATTAATTAGAAGCTGTTTTTGTTCTGTCTGAGCCAAAACACACATACGCACTAACGTCCTACCAGTGTGTGCCACCTCTTTTACATGTGCTCCTTCTCCAAGTCGAATATCTTTCGGTTATATGCACACACAGTCAAATGCACCAGATTTAACACCATCAATCTACATCAGCAAATGTCTTCTAAGACTACATCCTAACCCCACAATAGACCGATTAAAACCTTCTACATAGACACCAAATAGTATGGAAGCCTGTTCCTGCCACTGAATAAAAAAAAAAAAGGTAACTGTGAATTTTATCTAACATTTCAGACTTTTTTTCTCAGAATTGCGTGATATAAACTTGCAATTGCGAGATATTAGGTCAGAATCGTGAGATATAAATTAAAAATTCTGAGAACATATCAGTCTTTTTTCCCCTTCAGAACTTGACTTATAACTTGCAATTGCTGAGAGATATAAACTTTCAATTCAAGTTTTTTCTCAGAATTGCATGATATAAACTTGCAATTGCGAGAAATAAAGTCACAATTGCAGAAGATAAAAACTCGCCATTCAAAAGACTTTCTTTCTTGCAAATGCAACTTTATATCTCAAAATTCTGACTTTTTATTCTGGCAATTCCGAGTTTATATCTCATAATTCTGACTTTTTTCTGGCAATTCTGTGTTATTACCTCACAATTATGACTTTTTTCCCCACAATTATGACTCTTTTTTTTTTGCAATTCTGAGTTTATATCTCACAATTATGACTTTTTTCTTGCAATTCCGAGTTTATATCACACAATTCTGGCTTCCCCCCCCACAATTCCGACTTTATATCTCACAATTCTGACTTTTTTCTTGCAAAACCGAGTGTATATCTCACAATTCTGACATTTTTATCACAATTCCGAGTTTATATCACACAATTCTGGCTTTTCCTCCCCACAATTCCGACTTTATATCTCACAATTCTGACTTTTTTCTCGCAAAACTGAGTGTATATCTCACAATTCTGACATTTTTATCACAATTCCGAGTTTATATCACACAATTCTGGCTTCCCCCCCCCACAATTCCGACTTTATATCTCACAATTCTGACTTTTTTCTCGCAAAACTGAGTGTATATCTCACAATTCTGACATTTTTATCACAATTCCGACTTTATATCTCACAATTCGGACACTTTTATCACAATTCCGAGTTTATATCACACAATTCTGGCTTTTTCCTCCCACAATTCTTTCTTTTTCTTGCAAATCCGAGTGTATATCTCACAGTTCTGACATTTTTATCACAATTATGAGTTTACATCTCACAACGAGTTTACAACTCTGACTTTTTTCGTGTAATTCCAAGTTCATATCTTGCAATTCTTAGTTTACATCTCACATCTTGCAGGTTTTTATCTCATAATTCTAAAAAAAAGAAAGTCGGAACTGTAAAATAAAAACTTGCAATTATCTTTTTGTTTTTTATTCAGTGTTAGAAACTTTTTTTTTAGAATAAATGTTTTGCTTTTATTCTGCAAGCACGCATTATCAAAAATGAAAGTAAAGAGATTTATAAGGTTACAAATAAATTTAAATAAATGCTGTTCATTTGAACTTTCTATTTACGCAAAAATATTAGGCAGCACATATTTTTGACATTAAACATAGATAATCATGATAGCGCACGTTTCTTAAGTACCAAATCAACATATTAGAATGATTTTTGAACGATCACGTGACACTGAAGACTTGAACTATGGCTGCAGAAAATTCAGCTTTGCTTTCACAGGGAAAAAAATTATTTTAAGTATTTTAAAATACAAAAAAAAAGAAAAACAATATTACTGCATTTTTCATCAAAAAATTCTTGCCGAGAATAGAAGATCTTTCAATACCTTTAAGAAGTCTTATCAACCCCAAACTTTTAAATGCTACAAAATTGTTTTTAAATAGTCAAGTTAAAATTTTCTTTTTACAAACCTACACCTGTAAAACACCTTAAAGCTCTTACTTCTCCAACTGTCTGTGCAGCGTTCTTTTGTCCCTTTCTGTTTGCTTCTTGAGAATTGCCAACTCTCTCTTCTGCACCTGCCATTCCCACAGAGAGAAGGAAAAGAGGGAGTCGCGGTACAGGGGGCTGCTTTTGGATAGCATGGACTTCCATAGCGGAGCCATGGCCCCACGACCTGCCTGAGCCCTTATGCTCCCCCCTTGAGACCCAGTCACAGCCACTTCATGCTGGCTTTCCAAACTCTCAGCCGGCTGGGAAACACAAAGAAGCAGGTCAGGGGCCGCAGGACCGGCAGCCGACGTAGCGCCTGTCAACCTGGTCTCCGTGGTAACTGGATTGCGATCATTCACGTGACGAAAGCTGAGGGGTTTGCCCAGATTACGAGTAGAGATGGGGGAGGAGTCGGGAATCTCCAGCAGGCAGTTGGACGAAGAGCAACGCAAATCCCGAGATTACAAATCCCAAAACAGATCTGTTTATTCCCAACCACAACAAAAAGTTTTCAATACATCCACAAACGTAAAAACACCTATTGTCATGATATCCAGCCATCCGTTATGGTCTTACAACAGATCAAACGCATCCTTCAGGAACGAATAATGACAAAGCCAACCTGAAATTCCTTAAGTCTTGATTTCAAAGAAACAAAAGCCACTGATGTTGAATGTTTGGTAAGTCCGTCTTCTTAGAGACCAGTTCCTCTGTGCTTTTCTATTTATTCCCAAAGGAGGAAAAGGGTAATCAGAGTGTCTTCCTGAAACGTAACGTCCTTCCCCATGAGCTCTCAAACACAACAAACCCTCATGGTGGAGTGTGCGTGTATGTGTGGTCCTTGCCGTTGGGCTGATGTGTTCCTCTGTGCATAAATAGGGTGCTTCAGTCAAAAGAGACACATCTGTGTTCCAGTAAACAAACATAAAGCATATCCAAACTATGCTATGCTTATAAAATCAGGAAACCTAGCATTTCTCTTGTAAATCATAGTAAAAGTTACTTCTCTTTTCTGTATGGTGTCATATCTGTAACCATTCAAAAGCAAAACCAAAGAGTAAATCCACTTCCACAAGCAAGTTAATGTCAATATTCTGTTGTCCCTCCTTTTCTGGCATCCAGTCACGCTCTTCTTTCACATGGTCTCGCATGTGGTCTTTTCCTTCCACTGTCTTCTCATCTTTATCGCTCTCTCTTTCTTTCTCTGTCTGCTTTAGCTGCCTCTGACCTATTTCACTCATGAGGTTTTAATAACTTAACCTGATTAGCGCTGGAGTCAACACCCAATCCAGAGCCGGGTGGTCACAGCGCAGCTACCAACCATGTGACAGCTCTGTCCCAGGGCAAATGTTCACAAGAGGACACAAAAAACACACATAAAACACTTAGGACATCAAACCCATGCAAATCCCCTCCGTTTTCACTCAATTACAAGCCCCAGCTAAATGAGCTGACTGCCAACAAAATACGGTTAAGTCCAGCAGTGCATCTGGTTGGCCATCTGCACACCCTTTCGCTCTCTTTCACCTCATTAAAGGCTGCGATATTAGAGACAAACAGAGACATTTCCAGAAGGAGATTACACACTGGAAATCATCCTTTTTTGGCTGTGAGCTTCCATTATGACGGAACTATGAAGGGATAAGGAAGTGACGTGTATTACCAGAACAGCAAAGACGGCTTTACACTGGAATTAAAACCATTAGGAAGATGACATATTTCACTGTTTACTGTTTACATTCACTGGTTAAATGGTCCCTTGGAAAGAACTTAATGGTTCCTGTCACTAACGGATATTTTGGTAATTGAGTAATCGGTCAATTATTCGAGTAATCAGATAATTTTTTTTTTTTGTGGTATAAAAATATACCTAATCAAACAATAGCCTTTAAAATGACTTCAAATACATTAGGGATGCACCGAAATGAAAATTGTTGGTTGAAGCTGAAACCAACAAAATGAAACACTGGACTGAAGGCTAATTACCGAATACTTTTTTTTCCGGGTTTTTTCCAGAATGTATTTTGTATTTCCTTATATGTATATTACCAATTTTTTTTCACCATTTTCACCAATGCATAACATTAAAAAGGCAAAATGTGCTTTTTACAGGTTTGTCTTAAAAATCTATTACAAAACAACTATTTAAAAATATTTACTTAACACTGAACATTTTTAACATTCTTGTGGATATTATACCCTACCAACAAAGCACAATTTAAGTTAAATAAGTATTAATAGAGCTGTTGTAATTATTGTTATTATTTTTGTCTTATTTATTTTATTTTACAGAACAACAGTAAAACTACAGTGCTAACATTTGTGAATGTTGACTTTTATTGTGGCGGAAACCCGCATAAGACGCTGGTTCTTCTTTTTGTTGACAGAAGCAGATTTACGAATGATTCTCTCATTAAGCTATTTTAGAGTACTCCAACTGAGATACATAATCGTGACAGCCCAAGTTCCAGTTTTGATGATTCTGGTTCTTCAACAGCTTCTTTAGCAATTTACATGTGCGAAAGCCTTCAAAACTGCCAAAATCTCATTTGGTTCCAGTATTCAAAAAAATGTATTACTTTATATATATATATATATATATATATATATGTATTCTAAATTAGTACTGGTTCTTGGTTCTTTCTCTATTCTCTTCAACATTAAGACGATCTCCTTAATTAACCCATCCCAGCTTTGGATGATTCAAAGTATCTCCAGACACAGAAGAGCTAGATTCCAGCAGACTACAACAGCCAGGTCTTTCTCATCATGTAAATCCCTCTCAGATCAAAATGCCTTTCCATTTAATATACCACATCCTCCTGTTAACAGGCAAACAGCACAGATCCTCCCAGCTCATGCACGCTCACCCGCTGACTACCGCTCAACACAATGCATCATAGTGTAAGGGAAAGAAAAATAAAGGTAATCTCCCGTAGTAGTGTTCTGAGGGGGTACGGAATGAGGGCATGAATTCCGTTAAAATGTCCCATGAGGTCTAAATATTCCAGAGACGCCCTAGAACCAGCGGTGACATTATGTAGCAAGCTTCTGACAGTTCACATTAGCATTAGCATATAGCATCGCTCAACCAAGCCTGCAGGCAAAGTCAAATAAGTCCAGTTCAGTGCTCATGAAAGGGTAGAAATGAAGTGAGCGAGTTACAAATGGAGGTGTAGGAGGAAGAGATTATAAGAGAAATGAGAAACGGAAACGGAAAAGAAAAGACTATCTCAAAGCAACCACTCAATACTGTAGCGCAGAACTGACAAAAGACTGCCATTCTCACCACAACGACATATTTGATTCTTAGAAATAGCACAGTGGAGTCAGACTTGACTCCTGCAATGTATACTGAACAATACTGAAGGTCATATATGGGGTGTCCAAACTACGGCCCGTGGGCCATCTGGGGCTGTCAGTCCTGTGGCGGCCCGCAAGGGATTTTTAAATATTATACAAATTATACGAGGTGGGAAAACTATGGCCATTTTCATCCGGGCATGAGGCAGTTGTTTCATATTAGATAACTTGATGAAATATCAGTGAAATCCAATAGATGTAGTGCGGCAAATAACCCCTGATTTACCACGTAGCGCATGTTACAGAAGTGGGTCTCTGCGGCACTTCGCTAAAGATAGGCGACTAGTCTATTTGATGGAGGTAAAAATATACACCCTACAAAACTGGAACAACTGTAAATAAGTTACTTGTAAATAAGTTCAAAACAAAATGTGAATTTTGTTTCACATTTTGTGAATTTTGTGAATTTTGTGAAAAATGTAAATTTTGTTTTGAAAAATGCCCTGGGTTGGTATGTTTTAAAAATGCTTAAAATGCTTGGTAGACTTTCCAGTAGGAGAACAAATCCTCCTGCTCACAGGGCACACATGGAAATAATTTGTCGTCATATGTTGCAAAGATATGCTTTCTTATTCTTCCCATTTTTATGAAAATGGATACAGTACTGAATTTTCTGTACTGTTTATCATCTGAAACATGCTGCAATTTCCAAGGCGACTTGTAAAGAAATCAAGGTCAAGCGCAAATCGTGCACATTAGGATTGGTGACAAATGAGAAAAGGCAAGTGATTTGTATTGTTCACTCTCCTGCAACCACGGCAATATTTTCAGCTTCGTTTTAAAAATTTAGGCTGGGCGTCTATAATAAATGTTCACAGTGAATGCCACTATACTTTAAAATTATTGGTATTTATTCTTTTTTCTGTTCTGAACACAATCTGAACTAAATTTACAATTTTTTGTAGAGTGAGGGAAATATAAATACATGTTTCTAATTTTTGTAAATATTTCGTTTATTTTACATTATTTCTGAATGAAATGATAAAATGTGTCTTGCAGTTCATAATGTAACTTATCTGTGTGTCATGAAGTGCTCATAAACAATAAAAAAGATGGTACAAGAATAGAACTGCCATGTATGTACAAGTATACATACAGTACATCAGTAAGTTAATTTAGAATAAAATATATATCAAAGCCTCATTTGTCATAAACATATTATGCAGCCCCTCAATTAATGTGGAAAACTTTGAGACAAAAAGTTTGCTCACCCCTGATGTAGACCATCGTTGTTCTAATAACTCTGTTTAATAACAATGTAGACATATTTTGGTTTACATACTGTGTTGTTTCATCAGTTAGTCATGTTAGCACGGCTAACATATCCACCATAATTGTTTTGTGAAGTGTTTACAGTTTACAGGCTTATAAAAAGGAGAAGTTTACAGACCTTAAGTTTAGAACTTTATTTTAAACTCCCATATGACCTACTCTTTAAAACATAACCAATCTGAGTTTAGATGTACAGCATGTAGGATTCGAATGCCAGTCATTGACGTGACAATGTCTCATTACTGAAATAATCTCTCACATTGATCCATCCGACCGAACGTTTCCATGATGCTTACTGGGTGGGAAACGCATCACAGCTGGTGTGCAAGTCAATAGGATGCCAGAAAGCTCACCACAAACACACCCTACCAAAACTAATTATTATGTAACAAGTTGATCCTAAATGTACTTTTTAATGCACTGCAAGCAATTAGACTTTACTGAGGAAGAGATGCTGAGCTTCGGGATTCCTCAAAGGTTCTTTATTGGGAGTTTAAACTGAAATTTGTGTCAGTATGGTCAGTCAATATTAAACAAATCTCAACAAGTCAATATGTCCCATCTGCTATCCTCATCACATGTTCTGGCGGATTTGGTGCACTGACAGCAAAGGGGAAACTGATTCAGCGTTATATCGGTATATATAGGTGCGATCAATAAAATGTTTAGCTGACTCACCGTATTGCGAGCAGCTCATGGCCTGATTTGTCATCTGGGACTTCAGAGTGATCCCCTGTAAATGTGATAAGGTGATTAATTGCAATGTTTTTGTTCCAGAAAAATAGTGAGAGATATTGTCAGATGTATGTTGGTAAGTATACATGTTTCACTCACGGCCACTGATTTTGGTGCTGACTCTCTGAGCGAGTGAGATGCTCTGGGAGAGCTGGTCTCTGAAGCTCTGTCCCATGTAGTAATCAATGTCATTGGAGCGCAGCAGCTCTTCAAAAGCCTTGGTGGTGTCTCCCAGGTGCTGTGTCAGAATGTGGCACACGCCACGGCCCTCCCGCATCCTCTGGCGCAAGTGAGACAACTCACGGGCCTGTGCTTGGATCAGCGTGTCAAACTTACTGCAGGGAGAACAGTGAAAGTAGCATTTATGCATCAGCATATAGAAAATACATAATGATGCTAAAAAGTCAGCTTTGAAATCACAGGAATAAATAATCATTTTAAAATATCTTAAAATAGAAAACAGTTATTTTAAATAGTAAAAATAGTTTTAGTTTTTGCTATACTTTAGATCAAATAAATGCAGGCTTGGTGAGCAGAACTGACTTCTTTAAAAAGCATTAAAATCTTACTGTTCAAAAACTTTTGACTGATAGTGTATACCAATATACTAATACTAATATATTTATATATACACCATATATTTTTTAAAATATACATAGTACTCTTTCCTGTAACATCACATGAATGTACTCACCCCGGCCAGTTCACAGCTTTGCCATCTTCTGAATGACCTTTGCCCTTTCTGAGCTGTTCCTCCAGTGATGTCACACGGGAGACGAGCTCCTGCAGCTCTCGGTCTTGCTTGGGCTGGCGGGGAAGAGACCCAAAGCCATCAGACGACTGCCAGCCTTCGTCCTCTTCAGCTGTACTCTGTGCCTCAGAGTTATCCAAGCCCCAGTTGACCTTACGAGGAGTGCTGACTGCAGTGTGATCACGCGTTTGGGCCTGCAAGCTACGGATCAGAGCCTGAGATTGGGAGAGCTGACCACGCAGGTCCTCTACCAGCTGCTGCAGGTACGTCACATCATGTTCAGTCTTCCCAGAGTTCAGTGAACTGGGACCACCCCACCACTGAGAGCCCCCATCACGATAAGAGAGAGACGTGCACAACTCCAGATCATCGAACTCTGCAGCAGAGAAAAACATACATTAGTTACTGAAACAAAACTGTGATGTTTTGATACAGAAGGTGTTCAGGAAGTAAAATAAGAACTATGACTTTACAGGATTAGTTCACTTCCAGAATAACAAATTCCTGATAATTTACTCCCTCCACGTCATCCAAGATGTTCATGTCTTTCTTTCTTCAGTCAAAAAGAAATAAAGGTTCTTGAGGAAAACATTCCAGGATTTTTCTCCATATAGTGGACTTCAATGGTGTAAATTGTGTAAATTGCAGTTTCAATGCAGCTTCAAAGGGCTCTACACGATCCCAGCTCAGGAATAAGAGTCTTATCTAGCAAAACGATCAGCTATTTTAATTTTTTTTTAATTGATATACTTTTTAACCACAAATGCTTCTCTTGCACTAGCTCTTCATGTATTACGTAATCACCGACCCAGTGTTTACAAAGCAAACGTGCCAATAAAGTCAAACACTCTTTACAAAAAAAGGTAAAACAAAGATGTCAAACAATTATGAAATAAATGAGATTAAGTTTTTCACCCTACCTTACCTTTTTGAACCAAAGTAAAGAGAAAAGAAAAAACCACATGTGACCTTTCCAATGTGATTACGTAATGCACAAAGTTGCAGACGCAACTTTTTTTTTTTTTAATAAGATGTCAGATCATTTTGCTAGATAAGACCCTTATTCTTTGGCTGGATCGTCTAAGTCTCTTTGAAGCTGCATTGAAACTGCAACCCACTGACCACCATTGAAGTCCACTATATGGAGAAAAATCCTGGAATGTTTTCTACAAGAACCTTATTTTCTTTTCGACTGAAGAAGGAAAGACATGAACATCTTAGATGACATGGGGGTAAGTAAATTATCAGGAAATGTTGATTCTGGAAGTGAACTAATCCATTAAGATATTAATGCCCTCTAGTGGTAACAGTAAGTGAGACTACCTGGGCTGCTGGTGTCTTCTCTCTCTGCCTCATTCTCACTGCGGCCACATGTCTCATAGCCCAGATCCTGAATGTCCACCTGGATCTGCTTATTGTCCTGCTGTACTGATGTTTCAGCTAAAACGAAAGACCAGAAAGACTGGTGTTTGAGGAGCTGAAACTTTTTATTTGTTTGTCAGTCATTGTTAAAGAGATAGATTACCCAAAAATAAAAATTCTGTCATTAATCACTCACCCTCATGACACGGAAGAGAAGAAATTGTTGAATAAAGTTATTATTTTTGTTTTCTTTGCATACAAAAAGTATTCTTGTAGCTTCATAACATTATGGCGGAACTACTAATGTCACATGGACTATTTTAACAATGTCCTTACTACCTTTCTGGGCAGTTTGAAATGTGTAGCATTGCATTGCTGTCTATGCAGGGTTAGAACGCTTTCGGATTTCATCAAAAATATCTTAATTTGTGTTCTGAAGAAGAACGAAGGGCTTAAAGGTTTGGAACAACATGAGGGTGAGTAATCAATGACAGAATTTTCATTTTTGGAAAACAACCCTTTAATGTTTACTCACTGAGTAGTTCTCGGTAGTCTTTGAGCTGTTCGGCTTGAGCTTGAACTGTGGCCTCTGACACCATGAGTCTTTCCTGAAGCTCTCTGCTTTCCTGCTGGACCTGCTTAAGGTCAGACTTCAGTTGCACTGTCTGCTCACACACTGGCTCCCTTTCATTAGGCTGAAACACAAACAAGCATTAAAGAGTTTGCAGTAAAAACCCATGGATGCTATTTACCTGCAGATGTAAAGTCAAACTCACCACCACCAGCAGTCCATCGGACCTGTCTGATGTGCTCTTCTGTCCACCATTCTGAGGCTTTTTTCCTGGCACCATAATCTTGAGCTCTTCATTTTCAGAGCGTAGAGTAAAGAAAGCTTTCCTGTTTTAGGCGTAAACACACACACACACACACACACAACAGAAATTCATACTTTTAATATTTATTATTCGTAAAATGGTCTTTTGTAACTTTGTCTGTTGTGTGGATAGCTGTACCTCATTTGAGAGAGAGAGGAGAAGCCAGCCTTTTCCAGCTGGGACTTGAGCTCCATCAGTTCTCTCTCTACTGCCCTCTTCTGCTCCACCAGTAGCTTGACCTCCGTGAGTCCTGGACCCTCAGCTACTGCATCCTGGCAGCCCCTAAGACCTCTATGCTGATCACAGCTCTGTGAAAGGGAAATACTATGATTAGGAAAACCAGAACTCATGCTATACTGCAAAGTAAACCATGATTGTAGCTACTGTATATAGTGCACTCAGAATTATACTTTTTTACATGGATCAATCCACATTTGATGTCTTACAGAAAACAAATCATTTTATCTAGAATTAGCTAATGTATTAACATGAACATAATAAATGTTTTTTGAGCAGTAAATCAGAATATTAGAATGATTTCTGAAGGATAATGTGACTAGAGTAATGATGCTAAACACTTTGAAATCACAGGAATAAATTACATGTTAAAATATCTTTAAATAGAAAACAGTTATTTTACATAGCAAAAATGTTTTAAAAATGTGACTATTTTTGTTGTACTTTGAATCAATTAAATGTAAAATACAATATAATTTATTCCTGTGATGCAAAGTTGAATTTTCATCAGCTGTTACTCCAGTTTAAGTGTCACGTGATCCTTCAGAAATCAGTTGTGCATCAGTTGGAAACAGTTGTGCTGCCAATTTTTTTGCAACCTGTGATTCTTTTTTCAGGATTCTTTGATGAACAAGAAGTTAAAAAGAACAGCATTTGTTCAAAATATAAATATTTTCTAACAATGTAAATCTATGCTATCACTTTTTTATTAATTAATCCTTGGTGAATAAAAGTATTCATTTCTTTCAAAAAAAGAAAGAATAAAAATTTACTGACCCCAAACTTTTGAACAGTAGTGTATACTGTTAGAAAACCTTTCTATTTTAAATAAATGCTGTTCTTTTTTTAACCTTTTATTGATCAAAACTGCACTGATAATAAATCAGCATATTAGAATGATTTTTGAAGGATCATGTAACACTGAAGACTGGAGTAATGTTTCTGGAAATTCAACTTTAATTACAGATATAAATAAAAATTTTATGTATATTAATATAGAAAAACATTGATTTACATCGTAATAATATTTCACAATATTACTTTTATTTCTGTATTTTCGATCAAGTGAAAACAGCCTTGATAAGCATAAGAAACTTTTTTTTAAAAACATTAAATGAGAGCGTGTGTCCAAAGTTTTGACTAGTAGTGTATATATAAAACCTATATATCTATACATATATAAAATATATTTCTAACTATGACCAAAATACATGCAGTACTATTACGCTTTCAGCATGTGTCATACCTGCACACTGACCAAAGACTGAGCTGTCAGTTTGGAGCGCTCCTCGTCTTCAGCACTGTCTGCAAACTCACTATTGCAGTCTTCATCATCCTCCTCTCCATCATCTGATGTAAAACCTAGAGGAAAAAGTGTTGCATTGTTAGTACAGAAATACACCCAAACACATTCAGTCACACTCACACAGACACTGTGCATTGACTGTTGCATGCGTCACTATGGAGACTAGTGAACATAATACTCTAATGAGGCTCATCTTACTGAGAGTAGGCTTCTCTGAGTAACCTTTCATCCACAGCATATTCACAAACTATTTGAAAAACCAAGCTAATCCAAGACCATATTGACTCTCAGTGACAAACAGATACTTCAGGCCAGTATACACACAAAAAACAAGCAGAAAGACAGGAAGAGCATCAGCAAATAGATAAAAACTCTCATTTCCTGAATGGCAGCACAGCCCAGTTTTGGATTCATTCCATTACTGTGCAAAGTAATATAATTTGTACAAGTTAACAGAATAGACAGAAGTCTTTTGATTGCTATATTGTAAATTGGTGGTATATTTTCTGCAGGTCGTCTAACTTTATATATGTGACCCTGGACCACAAAACAGCGACACAGGTATATTTGTAGCAATAGCCAAAAATACATTGTATGGGTCAAAATGATAGATTTTTTTTTATGGCAAAAATCATTATAATATTAAGTAAAGATCATGTTCCATGAAGATATTTAGTAAATTTCCTACCATAAATATATCACAACTTAATTTTTTATTAGTAATATGCATTGCTAAGAACTTCATTTTGACAACTTGGTGATTTTCTCAGTATTTAGATTTTTTTGCACCCTCAGATTTCAAATGTTCAAATAGTTGTATCTTGGACAAATATTGTCCTATCCTAACAAACCATACATCAATGGAAAGCCTCAGCTTTCAGATGATGTATGAAAAACTGATCAAAATTGATTTATATTAACGGTTTTGCGGTCCAGGATATGTAACATAAGTACAGTGATACTGGATTCTGGAAAGAGGTTCAACTGTTTATTGCCAACAAGATTCTACTATTAATACACATTAAAATATATGCTTTATAAAAGGCAAGCTGCTAATACATTATTACTTTATGAACTAACGCTTGGCATGCATTGCATTTATTTAATAATAAAGAGAGTACAGTGATGTTGTAATTTCATGACTTACATTTGTGACCCTGGACCACAAAACCAGTTATAAGGGTCAGTTTTTCGAAATTGAGATTTATACATCATCTGAAAGCTGAATAAATAAGCTTTTCATTGATGTATGGTTTGTTAGAATATGACAATATTTGGCCCAGATAAAACTATTAGAAAAATCTGAGGATGCAAAAAAATGTAAATATTGAGAAAATTGCCTTTAAAGTTCTCCAAATGATGTTCTTACCCATGCATATTACTTATCAAAATGAAGTTTTGATATATTTATGGTAGGAAATTTACTAAATATCTTCATGGAACATGATCTTTACTTAATATACTATTTGTCATAAAAGAAAACTCAATAATTTTGACCCATATAATGTATTTTTGGCTATTGCTACAAATATACCCCAGCGACTTATGACTGGTTTTGTGGTCCAGGGTCACATTTGATATAAATCAGCTATTGGCTTTTGACAAGGTTTTATTATTCTGGATTGTGTCACACAGTGTTGCCAAGTCTGTGGGAAATTAGGGCTACTTTAACACTGTTGCTGCGGGTTGTGTTTTATGTCCGCAGGTTTAAGCGACCCCAATAAAGTTTATTTATCCCTTGGAATGGACCCTCACCAAAATGTGACTGGTCTAGTTTTGACCAACAAGTGGGTGGGTTTTGTTGTAAAAACCTGGCAACCCTGGTGTCACAGGACAATACTGAGCAATGAGCTCTATTATGTACATTGTGTAGCATCCAAAAAAGCATCTCTAGGATTTTTGTCATATATTTTAGTTGCATATGGCCCACACAGATATTAAGAAAATGTGTTTGCTTTGTGAAGCACTTAAACTTGGGCTTGAATGTGCTTGTGACTTCGGGAAATGGGAGAGAATGGAAAGAGAAGAGAAAGATATAGAAAAGTTCAGCCCAAAGGTCCGATGTATCCAACATATAAATAGAATAAACATGTTTTCAACCATTTTCTTTTGATTTGAGTATATTTCTTTAAATAATTTACTGAGAGTCAAAATGATAATGGTACATACAAAAAAATGAAAACTTCTAAAACGCACAACACATATATTGTTTAAATATCCATAAAGGCATCAGTTAGGCAGCGACGTGATGTATTCAGCACAATACTAAGTGCAAACAATCTGTATAAGACATGCTACAAACATCAGTTGTTATTTTGCATGCAGAGACACACTTATGTTATCATATACTAAACCTATACTCTAAACCTATTCAATAAATTATTATTCTAAATCAACACAGCAGCACTTAAAAACAATAAAAAGTACTACAGTCTTTCCAGAGTGCATTTTTACAGGTTTCTACAGTAAACACAGTGACAAGACCTACTTTTGGTAGCCCTCAAAATGATATATTAAGTTTTTCTTGCTTTAAATTAATAAATTACAGTTAAGCATGTGGAATATTAGAATAAAAATAATCAAAACAAGCTCAAATACAAATGATTGAACTGTTGAAAACTAAATAAAACATTAAAAAACTTCATGCACACAGGAGAGTTGAAATATAAGTAAACATTATGTTAGAATCCATTACAATAGTATCTTCAAGACTTTGGTGGCTTCAAATAACTACAAATGCACAATTCAGTCTTTAGATGTTACTAATTCAAACATTTGTTATTCATGCTTATCTAGTAATTATAATCGAGATGCAATGCACAAAGCATCATTTGTCCTCTGCAGCCCCGGAAGGCCACATTACAGACCAAACTTCAGCCCGTCCCCACCTCCAAAATCAGCATGAGATTTAGCCGCATGTCCAGTTTCCATTGACACCAGTGGATCCAAAATAGCCTGCTTAAAAAATATTAATCATACAGTATATGTGTAAACAGTTGAAACTGTACAGTACCAAAGTCATGAAGTTTAATTCTAATTAAATTTATTTTAAGCCTTTTTTGTTGATATGCTTACCTTGTGATTAATGTGTTCCTCCTTCTCTCTCAGCATCTGTAGCTCTTGGGTCAGTCGCTCTACCAGCGGTAAATCTGACGGATCCACCAACTGCATCTGCAAGTCCTGAATAAATCAACTCTATGAATACCCATACCTACACTAGCAGTCAAAAGATTTTGAACAGTATGATTTTTAATGTTTTTTAAAGAATTCTCTTCTGCTCACCAAGCCAGCAAAAACTGTAAAATGCTGAAATATTTTTACTATTTGAAATAATTGTTTTCTATTTTAATGTATTTGAAAATGTAATTTATTCCTGTGATTTCAAAGCTGAATTTTTACATCATTATTCCAGTCAAATGATCCTTCAGAAATCATTCTAATATTCTGATTTGCTGCTCAAAAACATTTATTATTATGTTGAAAACAGCTGAGTAGAATTTTCTCAGCTTTCTTTGATGAACAGCAAGTTCAGAAGAACAGCATTTATCTAAAACAGAAATATTTTGTCTTTTAAAGCCTCCTTGATATATTAAAGTATTAATTTGTTTTTTATTTCAGGTAAATGCTGATCTTTGGATCTTTCTATTCATCAAAGAATCCTGAATAAAATGTACTATTAGAATCATTTCTGAAGGATCAGGTGACACAGCTTTGATCACAGGAATAAATTACATTTAAAATATATTCAAATAGAAACCGTTATTTTAAATAGTACAAATATTTCACAATATTACTGTTTTTGCTGTATTCTGGATCAAATAAATGCAGGCTTGATGAGCAGAAGAGAATTCTTTAAAAAAACATTAAAAATCTTTTGACTGGTAGTGTAGAAAACCAAACAATTTTAACTCAAAGGCAAACCTTGATGATTTCCTCTTTGATGCTCACAGTCCTGCTCAAAGCCTCTATATCTGAGGCCTGGGTCTTGAGTTGGTCTTGGTGGGACGCCAGGGTGGCGTGCAGGGTGGTAAGCTGATTCTGAGCCTCTCTTTCTCGGCGGAGAGTCAGTTGAAGCTCATCTTGAAGAATCTGTGTGTCTGCTTCGGTCAACTGTGGGTTAGCCGATCCAAGTTGCCTACGCAGCTCCCGCAATCGAGTGGTCTGCTCTGCCATCACCTGACCCACACGCCCTGCAGAATCCTGGGAGAGTCATTAAAAAGTGATGTTAAAATTACGGTATGTTTCTTGTACTTTGGAGATTAGTGGTCGAGGGTTACCTTGATGTACTGCTCTCTTGCACTGATGCTGTTGAGCAGGTCTTGGACCTGTGAGTGATGCTCTTGAGTCTGTCTGCTGCGGTCCGACAGCAGCTCCTGGAACAAACGCTCCTTGAGCTGAAGCCGAGACTTGAGCTCTTCAGCTACCTCACTGGGCCCGACTGACACCTTACTGAGAAGAACCGCAGTCATCTCCTGCAGAGAGATGCACGTCAGACTAATTGAAGTTACAGAGTTTAACATAACACATAGGTGTATTATATCAGAAGTGTTTGCTCACCTCTGCTTCTTTGGTGCGTGTATGCAATGACGTCTGCAGCTGGCTGATTAAAGTGTCTCTTTCTCTCAGACTGCGTATGTGTGATTCTTCTCTCTCACGCTGAACGCTTTGAGAATTGCGCCAGGCTTCACACACCTGCTCCAGCTCTAAACCTTTACCACGCAGCAACAACTCTAGACTCTGTACAGACATAAACATGAAATTAGTTTTAAGAAGATTGTTTTACTGGTATTCATAATTCATTTGCGAGTGAGACATCAATACCGTGATGGTTTCCTCATTGTTGGACAGGACACATCGAAGTTTCTCCAGGTCTCTCTCTTTCTCTCTCAGCAGCAGTTGCAGTTTACGCACCTCGTCTTCCTTCTGTTCCATGCATGTGAACTTATCGTCTATCGCCCTCTAAAACAGGCAAGGCAAACTTTATTGATATAGATACAATAGCAATTCTAAGAAAATAAAAATCTACATAAAAAAATACTGAAAAAACTATATCATGGCTTCCACAAAAATATTAAGCAGTACGTTTTTCAACACTATATATAAGATTATTTTTTTTGAGCACAAAACCAGCATATTAAAATAATTTCTGAAGAATCATGTGACCCTGAAGACTTGAGTGGCTGCTAAATTTATTAAAATTACATTAAAAAAAAATATATAGTGTATATAAACCTATTTTCATATCATTTGAATCAATTCAAAAATAACAATAACAGTAATTTTAAAAAAGTTAAATAGTAAAATAGCTTGTATATGTGTGTTTATGTACCTCCAGTGCTCTATCTCTTTCCTGAATGCGTTGTTTGAGCTTGTGGATGAGGTTGTCTCTATTCCCAGCAGGCTCTTTCTGACCATTCACCAGCTCGCTGTAGTCCTGATCAAACAGAAGCACATATAGCATCAGAAATTAACATCCTTACAGAAAGTCTATCAGTACTAATACTAGGACTAATAATGAAAATATTCTTTGCGTGTCTTACTTCTATCAGTCGTTCTTTGTGCTCTAGTGAGGTCTTTAGTTCTCGGATGGTTCTCTCTCTTTTCTCCACCTCTGTCTCTCGCTGTCTCCATTCGTCTCTCAATTTCTCCTCCCCTTGCTTTACCTCAAAGCGAGCCTTCTCTAAAGCAGCCTGTAGATCCTGGTTGTGTCTTTCTGCCTCCTGGTGGTGCTGCAGAGCTCTCTGAAGGTCAGACTGGAGTCGCTGGTTTGCACGGACCAGGTCTTCTTCTCGTCTCTGGCCCTGCTGCTGTTCCCTTTGAAAACCCTGCAGCTCCAGCTGTGCTGAGAACAGAGAGCCCTGGAGGTCTAAAAGATCAGCCTGCAGACGACTCGGAGCCACTCCAGACATCTGTAAAAAAGAACCAGATACTGTCATTCTCCAGTGGCTGTAATAAAACATTACACTTAAATCTTAGAGGAGTGTGAGCTTTAAACCTCAAGAGGATTCCCACCTGCTGCTGTTGAAGGTGGTAATGATTGTTTTGTTGCTTCAGAGAGCACAGAAGTTCCTTCTGTTCTTCAATGAGCCGGTGGAGATCAGTAACCTAGCATGAAAACACATTATTTTCATTAATATAGTTTGAATCTTCAAAACGTAAGTCATCCATTAAGAATTGCAAATAGATTTAATGAGACACTAATCAAATAATCACAAAGCGTTTGAGATGTTTATGTAGAAATTAAGTAAAAGTATTTATGTTATGTAACATTTTTGCACGTTGTAATTATTCACCCTCCTGTTGTTCCAAACCTGAAAGACCTTCGTTCATCTTTGGAACACAAATTAATATATTTTTTATAAAATCCGAGAGCTTTCTGACCCTGGATAGACAACAACACAGCTGACACGTTCATGGCCCAAAAAGGTAGTAAGGACATTGTTAAAATAGTCCATGTGACATCAGTGGTTAATATTATGAATCTACATTACAGTTACGACTGAACCACTAATTGCACATGGACTGTTATAATGATGTCCTTACTACCTTTCAGGGCCTTGAACGTGGTAGTTGCATTGCTGTCTATGCAGGGTCAGAAAGCTCTTGGATTTCATCAAAAATATTTAAATTTGTGTTCCAAAGGTTAACGCAGATCTTATGGGTTTGGAACAACATGATGGTGAGTAATTAATAACAGAATTAAAATTTTTGGGTAAACTATCCCTTTTACTAACAAGCCTAATGACAAACAGTGTGTCTCAAGCATGTGAGGAAAGCCTGATATTCCAGGCACTGTTTTCGGAGCTGACGTACCTCACAGTCTTTAGTGTTGAGTGAGTCACTCAAGGTCTGTATTGTTCTCTCCTGACCACATGCTGCTTCTCTGAGAGAGCGTAGTTCACTTTCCATGTCCCCGAGCCTCTGTTGTAACTTCTATTCACTCACACACACACACACACACACACACACACACACACACACACAAACAAAAGAGCTCAGCACAATGACGATTTAATGATTGCCATTCCTGCTGAGACACAACAATGCCATAGCAACAACGGTACACTTGATAGTCAACTGAAAAATAACAGACGCTCGATAAAACATCACATTTGATGTCAATACCTTATTACTGGTCTCGCTTTCTCGGATCTTGGTCTGTAGAGACTGGACCTGCTGTTGGGCCTTCTGCAGCTCACTCACACACTGACCCGCTGCATTCTCGTACTCCGCCAGCTGACACTGCTGCTCCTCAATCAACCTCTGAAACACAGACAGATCATAGAAACAAATATTTAAAACTCTAGGATTACAATTACTTATTTCAGAGAATGAGAATGTCATTAAAACTTTATTTGATGCTAAATTAGGGATAGTTCACCCCAAAATGAAAATTCTGTCATTAATTACTTACCCTCACATCATTCCAAACCATAAGACATTCTTCAGAACACAAATTAAGATATTTTTGATGAAATCTGAGAGCTTTCTAACACTGCATAGACTGCAAGGGTCCTACCACAGTCAAGGCACAGAAACATAGTAAGGACGTGTTATTTTTGTGCACAAAAATTATTCTCGTAGCTTCATAAAATTACAGTTGAACTACTGATGTCACATGGACTATTTTAACGATGTCCTTACAACGTTTATGTCCCTTGACCGTGGTAGGACCCTTGCTTTCTATGGAGCTCTCAGATTTCTTCATTTGTGTTCTGAAGATGAAAGAGGATCTTACGAGTCATTAATGACAGAGCTGTCATTTTTCAGTGAACTAACCCTTTAAAGTTTTTTTTCTCCTACTAATGCAACCCAGATCAACTGGCTAGCAAAATTTTACATTAACCAATCTAATTAAGCCTTCATCATTTCCTACTCGATATTTATGTTAAATATATTGCAAATGCTGTTACTCGATTACTAAAAAACTGTATTTATGTGAGTGAGAGGACACATGCTGTGCTGAACAAACAGTTATGACCATAGCCTCTCTCTACAACTTCCTCAGGAAGTCCTATTTTTCCATGGCAGCATGCCGTTCACTTCCTTGTTTTTCATTTTCACTTAATATCATTTCTCTCTCCATTTACTGACATAAGGTCTTATAACAATAAATATAAATGAGTCTCTATAATAAATACAATTTAGTCCAACACAATAGTAGTAGTGCAATTAATTAAAGGATAATGTTTCTGAGCCCCGTCTACAGTAACATACAGTGATTACAAGTGGCTGTGCATAGTACAATAAGGCTGACTGTGAACACTAAGTATCAGATTACTCATACTGCTTGTTGCTTTATCTGTCATTACATGGACTCACATAATTGGGGTTTACCTAGTAACGAATTAAAATAAAAAAAACTTATATTGGCAAGAAGATGATATGTGACCCTACTACAAAACCAGTCATAAGGGTCAATTTTTTGAAATAGCAAAGAATAAATAATCTTTCCATTGATGTATGGTTTGTTAGGAAAGGACAATATTTGGCCTGAGGTACAACTATTTGAAAATCTGGAATCTTGAGAAATACTGAGAAACTCACCTTTAAAGCTGTCCAAATAAAGTTCTTACCAATGCATACTACTAATCAAAAATTAAGTTTTGATATATTTACATTAGAAAATGTACAAAATATCTTCATGGAACAATCTTTACTTAATATCCTACTGATTTTCAGCATAAAATAAAAAAAATCAATAATTTTGACCCATACAATGTATTGTTGGCTATTGCTACAAATATACCTGTGCTACTTATGACTGGTTTTGTGGTCCAGGGTCACATTTATCATACTTCATACTGTTTTTAACATATATACACTACCAATCAAAAGTCTGGGGTTGGTAAGATTTATTTTATGTTTTTGAAAGAAGTCTCTCAAGCTTACCAGGGCAGAATAATAATGTAAAATTCTTTTACTGCTTTCTATTTTAATAAATTTTCATTACATTACATTTCAATTTATTTCTGTGATGTAAAGCTGAATTTTCAGCAGCCATTACTCCAGTTTTCAGTGTTACATGATCCTTTAGAAACCATTCTAATATGCTCATTTGATTTGAGTTCAAAAGAAACTGACCCCAAACTTTTGATAGTTTTGGCTGGTAGTGTGTATACATATTTATTACAGGAACGAGAATACAATTAGCCTGTGGCAGGGAGCACTGTTGCTCACAACAACAGTTGCTAGGAAAGTGTTGCTAAGAAGATGATGGGTAACCTAGTAATCAAAAGCAATCAGAGAGTTGGAGAGCTCAGGGAGGAAAAAAGGCCTGAGGGAGTTCTTCCTCTACTCTTCTAGTTTGTGGCCTATAAAGTCATCTTTCCTGTTTCTTAAAATACCATCTACAGACAGTCCACAAAAGATCCTTTTCAAACAACCCTCATTAATTCCTCCTTTTCTTCATTCTGCTGGTTTTCTGAGATCTTCCTATATGTACCTTTTGAAGGCCCAATGGCTTGCATTGCACATAATCATCCAACCACAGGTCTTCCATTTCTGCCAACTCAAGCTGAAGCTCCTGCTGGATGCTAGAAGGAGCATCAGGAAGATGGGGAGAAACGGGACACTCTATCTCAATGGGAGGCACTTGTAGCAGAGGGTAAGGACTTTCCATGGGTGTAGCATTAGCTTTGAGAAGCACCGGAATTCGGCTCCCTCTGTGACTCTGGAGAGGGTGATATTCAAAGCTTTTAAGCAAGCTAAGAGCCATATCAAGTCCACACACAGAACCAGGCCTCTTAATACTAGATCGTTCCTCTTCAGACTCTCCCTGCATCGTGTTAGGATGGACTTTTGGATAGGACTCTTGGGTGACATCTACAGCAGTGTCCAAAGACTCCACAGAAGAGGCAGGACTCATGCCGACAGGCTCTGGATCACTGGGATGGCGAGTTTGATTGTTCTCGACAGGTTCAGGTTCTTGTTGAGGAGCGGATGGCACAGTATCCTCAGCGCTGTCCAGAACACTACCGGAGTACCTAGTGGAGGGTCCACAAGAAGTGCTCCGACCCACTTTCCTAGGAACCTTGCAGACAGCCTCGTAATCTGAATCTGCCACTCGCAGTGCAGCACACCCTTTGCACTTCCTGGGACGGGGACCTGATGTGGCGTCATGGCACTGATGGTGAACAGGGCATTGGTGGTCTTGAACCTGCTCTTGAACGCCTTGCTCAGCCCAGGACTCGTAAACAGAGTATGTCAGATCTTCCTGCAGTAGAGCGTTGTATTCAGCTTCAGCCAACCTGGAGAAGTCAACTACAGAAGAGTCCGCAGCTCCACTATCCACGGCCAAGTCATCAGTGTTGTTTTTGCGGTACATTCCACCAATGCACTGTCTGAGCCTGTCTTTCTCTAACAAGAGCTTCTGCATCCGTTCAATGGATAACGCCTCCACCCTGGCGATCACAGTGTCAAAGCGGTACATCCGGTCCAGCATGAAGGCACACTTGCTGCAGGCAAACTCTCCCCTGCCGTCCCGGGTCATTTCCCTGCCCAATGCGTAGGACAGCAGCACCTGCAGACTCAGCTTGGCAGTTGGGTGGAAGATCCATCGCCGCTGGTTACCATACAGCTCCCTTGCACAGATTCGACACACGTCCTTCATCTTTGAGTCCAACATTACAAGTCTTCAATTAAATAACCAACTACAGTAGTTTGTAGCAAGAGCGAAAGTGACAATTTCATGGCATGTAAATTTCTTAAATTGCTATTCTTCTCCAGTGCCCAGCAATGGAACATTAGACATTTAAAAAAATAAGGCAAAGTATGTATATTTAAAAATATATTAGGAATTTATTAGAATTTCAATTAAGTCACATCTATTTTATCATAGATGAGATGACGCTTTAAAGTTGTACTATTTTATATCCTCATGTATGCCCTTCAGTTCGTCTTTAGATAGTTGTATCGCTGGAAATAAATTTGAATTTCGATGTAAAGATGCTCGTCCTCGTCAGCGGAAGTAAAGATGCGTGTTTTGTCCTTCACTCTGGCGCTCCAGATTATGTTTCATTCGCTCCTCTGTGAAGACGCCGACATGACATTTAAATCCCACCGCCCGACTCCGGTTCAAAAACGTGTAATTTTTATATAACCACCACTACCCGAAATGTAGACGGACATAACATCATATTCTGTTCCCGAACGGTCACACCTGAGCTTGACAGTATTTTGAGTATAAAACCGGGTCTCAATATACAGACAGCGGAGCAGCAAACGATGTGGCAAGAGAGAGGCAGGAAAAATGGCGCGTACCATTTTCTGCTCACAGAGGGGTGTTCAAAACATGCGTTTTTACCATACATCTTACTTACTTAAAACGGCTGCAAACTTCCTACACTCACTTATATTACAACCACCTTATAAACTAACGTTTTATCGCCCATTGTTTGTCAACAGTGTTTCTGTAAATTTTTCGATCACCCCTCGGTGTACGCAGTGGTGCCGATCGTACATAGGAAACAAGCCAAGCAAACGATGACACTGCTTTACATAGTTATTTCCATTTTCGACAACGAAATGAAACTGCGAAAGTGATTTGTTTTTCCGACGAACTGGTTTCATAATATCTATCTATCTATCTATCTATCTATCTATCTATCTATCTATCTATCTGTCGTTAATTTTACAAATATTTAAACAACCTGATTTGCTATCAACATCAATACAGTGAACTTGTGGGGACAGATAAATCAATCTTCCAACAGTTAATATTAATTCTATTGGTTATAGATAGATAACTGAATGATGCCGTGTTTTATGGCGATATTTGCACATTGTTGCAGTTGTGTGGTGTATTTTTCATTCAAATTCTTCTAGAATTTAGACTACGGAAACAGAACACCATAACAGCACTAAAACACAAACCACCCTTAATCAAAAACCTATTTATCCTAATCAAGCAATTGTAGCATTATCTCATTGTTTATGTCAACCAGTGATAGTGTTGGCAAGGCGTTGTTGAGAGACAGTAAAATTAAGTTTTTATACTATTCTGTGTACAGTAATGTAATTGATTGTTTATTTTAAGCCTAAATCCAAGTCAAACATGAAAGTGAATACTGTATCCCTTTACAACTCTCTTAGTTTTTTTTTTTTTTTTCTTACTTAAAATACTTAAAAGTATTAAAACTAGAAAGAAAAAAAAGCTTGGATTAAGTGTTGGATGACAAATGACAAGCTCTTTAAAATACAAGGAACATGCTGTTTTAATTTTTTTTTAAATGGTTGTAAACTGCTGGTGTACACTCTCTGCTTGCTATGACTGTACATTGTCGCTAGAGGTCGCTCTCAGCACACTACTGATGCTTCTTCAGCTAAATTAAAGCCATTTTCTTAAAAAATTGGTCTCATTTTCTTGAGACCATTCATTCATTCACACACTGACTCGTGTTTACTATATACATATACTATATATATGTATATGTAATAACGTGCTAAACAATAATAATATTTGTGTAGGTTACATACAACAATAACTTGAGAGAGAATATAAATAGAGGGAAGTCTTACTTTCATCTCCTGCTCTGTATTGCTTTTTCCAAGAGCCAGTTCTTCTCTTAGAGTCTAAAAAAGAGACAATTATGTATCCTGCTGTTTGACAAATTATATAAACCTTTGATTTTGTTTTTGTTTAACCCTGTCATGTTAAATAATAGCCAGAATAGACTTTTTTTTAAATATATATATTTTAAAATGAACAGTTTATTGAACCTTTAGACAAAATATCTGTATTTTGAAGTCTAAAAGTCTAATCTAAAAGTTCTAATAGTAATAGATTAATAGATTTTTATTGGTTTTTTTTAAGAATTACCTTCTGCTCACCAAGCCTGCATTTATTTGATCTAAAATACAGCAAAAGCACTAATATTGTAAAATATTTTTACAATTTAAAATAACTGCTTTTTATTTTAATAAAATTAATAAAAAAAATTAAGAAATTATAGAAATTAGTACTTTTATTTAACAAAGATACTTTAAACTGATCAAAAGTATGATGATATTAATAATGTAACAAAAGATTTCTATTTCAGATAAATGCTGTTCTTCTGAACTTTCAATTCATCAAAGAAACCTGAAAAAAATCTACTAAGTTGTTTTCAAAATAACATTAATAATAATAATAAATGTTGTTTGAGCAGCAAATCAGAATATTAAGAATGATTTCTGAAGGATCATGTGAAGGATCATGATACTAAAAAATTGGGTATACAATCACAGTAATAAATTATATTTTAAAATATATTCAAACAGAAAACTGTTATTTCAGAATTGTACTGTTTTTGCTGTATTGTGGATCAAATAAATGCAGTCTTGGTGAGCAGAAGAGACTTAAAAACATAAAAAATCTAAAACTTTATTTATATTATATATACATTCCATCAGGTTTTATGGCTCATATAGTATAATACTGGAGAATATAGAGCCGATACTCAAGGAAAAGAAAACTGAGCAAAATTTGGTACATTTGATATTTATATGACCAAAATGTAAGATGATAATTTGATAGCTTTTAATGTAATTTAATGAAATCTTCATAACAATAAAGCAGAGAACTTAAAAAAGTACATATAAATATCAGTTATCACTCTGTGTCTTCCAGTAATATAGTATATATGTTGGGAGTTGCTTCAAACCAGTAAGTGTCCATCTTGAAATATTACTAACAATATAAAAGTTTCTTACGTTACTGTATAGAGATCAGTTAAGATTTCACAGCATATTTTAAGACATGTACTACAACATAAAGGTAGACGTTTTTAGAATTATACTAAAAGGACTTTTACTCACAAAAAAATCTATTATTATTTAGACAATTAAAGGCATGTGTTGTATTGTATTTTGATTGTATTGATCATTTAGAAATTTGCATATCAACTATGATAGAGCACGGTAACAAGGGTAATTTTTGTCAGTTTCCATGTTTTTGTTAATTTGATTCATTGTTTATACAGTCTTAAACAAGTTTATCTACGCACAGGCTTTAACAATTTCATACGTCTCAGTTTGCATATGAATCTAAGGCAAAGTTAATATAAATCTCTCTGCGTATGTGATTTATACCCGCACTGTAAATATACTAATCTGGGAGAAGTATTGAATCACGCCTGCATGTGCCATGGTGCCGCCATGACCTATTTGCAATGGCATGACTGTGTGTGTATGTGTTTATAAATACAGTCTGATATCTGAACCCATTTTCCCTTTAGGGGTTGAATAGGGGCCAGGGGCCAAAGTGACCTAGTTAGCTGCTGGCTTTTAATCACATTGAGGAGTACAGTAGAGCCAGATATCGCATACACAATCACATATAACACACTTTGACCAAAAGCATTATACTGTAACACACTGGCTGCTACAGGGGTCTATATGTGCATTTTGAGGGATGAGATCCTATACACGCTACCTGTGTGTGTTTCTCTTTCTGCTGGAGGGAAATGTTGAGACTCTGCACTTGCTCTTCCAGCTGAGTTAATTTTACAGTAAGGGCGTCCCTCTGTGTGCTCAAATCGGCTGCTTCTTGCTCTTTCCTGCATACGGTTTCATTCAGTTCTTCTATCAACCTAACAGAAAGGAATCAGAGATAATTTTTTAGTTTCACTGATAAATCTCAGAATAACATTTAGTAGTTTCTGAATCAACTGAATCAGCTTATTCAGGTTTTCTGAATGTTGGTATTGTAATGTTCACCTGTCCTTCTTAGCCATCTCTTCATGCTCTGTCGCAGACAAGCTTTCATTTCCCCCCTGCATTTCCATCATCATCCTCCTTTCTAGGGCCAAACAGCGCTGGGACTCTGAATCTGCTAGGGAAGCCATTTTTTCAGCTTCACTTCTTGCCAGTTGAGCCTCCTGAAAAAAAAGACATAAAATACAATGCAATGCAATAAAATACAATATTTTGGTCCTAGATTCTAAAACACATTCAGGTATAGGCTTTTGTAGTCTCTAGCAATGGAATTTGCTTTAAAAACACACACAAGAGTGAGTAACCAAGAACGTGTGAACGTGTCGAAGATGTGGACATCATTGTAACGTGGTCAGTTTATTGCGCATAGGAAAACAATGTGCACCTCCTGCAGAAGCTGGATCTTGGTCTCCAGAATCTCTTGCATGTGTCCGATCTCCTGCTGCCGTTCCTCACAGCGACGCTGCACCTCCACCTCATTCTGATTGGTCAGACTTTCTGCTGTGGTTCTGTGAAGTGACACAATACAAACAAAATAGCTTTAGTGAACAATTCGGAAAGAATGTGTCAAAACAAATCCATCGATACAAATTGAAAAAAATGACGCTTTTGGTATGAAAGCTGCCTGTGTCATTGTGGATTTGTCTCAAAGTTAACTAAAGAATTACGTCTTCTATGATCAACTGAAAGGTACAAATGTATCACATTTTTAAAACAAATCTATGGAGGCAAACAGCTTTGAATCTATAATAAATGACAGTTAAATGGAATAGTGCATTTTGCACCTGGTTAATGCACCTGGAGTTTACAATAAAATACACTACCAGTCAAAAGTTTTTGAACAGTAAGATTTTTATAGTTTTTTTTTTTGTTTGTTCGTTTTTTAAGTCTTCTGCTCACCAAGCCTGCATTTAATTGATCCAAAGTACAGCAAAAGCACTACAAATTTGAAATATTTATACTATTCAAAACAACTGTTTTCTATTTGAATATATTTTAAAATGTAATTTATTCCTGTGATCAAACCAAAATTTTTAGCATCATTACTCAAGTCTTCAGCATCACTTGATCCTTCAGAAATCAATCTAATATGCTGATTTGCTGTTCATAAAACAATTTTTATTATTATTAGCAATATTTAAAACAGTTGAGTACATTTTTTCAAGATTCTTTGATGAATAGAAAGATCCAAAGATCAACATTTTTCTGAAGTAAAACGCTTTTGTAACATTATACACTGTACCATTCAAAAGCTTGAAGCCAGTGTATTTTTTATTTAGTTATTTTTTGAGAAAGAAATGATAGAGATTAATATGTTTATTTAGCGAGGATGCTTTAAATTGATCAAAAGTGATGATAAAGTCATTTATAATGTTACAAAATGATAAATGCTGTTCTGCTGAACTTTTTATTCATCAAGGAAACCTGGAAAAATTGTACTCAGCTGTTTTCTTCAATAATAGAAGTAAATGTTTTTTGAGGAGCAAATCAGAATATATAAATGATTTCTGAAGGATCATGTTATTGGAGTAATGATGCTAAAAATTCAGCTTTTAAAATCACAGGAATAAATTACATTTTAAAATATATCCAAATAGAAAACAGTTATTTTAAATAGCAAAAATACTTCAAAATTTTACTCTTTGCTCTTATGCAGACTTGATGAACAGACTTGATGAACAGAAGAGACTTCTTTAAAAAACATTAAAAATCTGTCACTGGTAGTGAACAGCACCTAAAATGGAACAAATGTTAAGTGATTTCACACTTCAGGTATCTCTGCTATTAGATCCATTAAAAAAATTAGTATCGTTCTACGGCTATCATCAACTGTTCCTCCATCTTAGCTGAGCAAAATGTTGTTACGTTAAAGGTTGAAGCTGGCTGGATGGTTCTTGTCACATGACCTGTGGTGTGCTTGCGACATTCCTAAAAGTTAAAATGCTTTCATCTCGTCTACATTTGAAATAACTTGAGCAAGCAAAAGATGTGATGTAAATGGCCCTTTAGGCTGTTCCTAGAAATTAACAATGTTTCTGACTACCTTAGGATAATAATTATTTTGACTATATATAATCAGTCATTATTCTGATTATTATTATTTGGCAATGTAAGTTTATAGTAATAATATGTGACCCTGGACCACAAAACCAGTCTTAAGTAGGACATGTATATTTGTAGCACTAGCAAAAAATACACTGTTTGGGTCAAAATGATTGCTTTTGCTTTTATGCCAAAATCATTTTCTGGATATTAAGTAAAGATCATGTTCCATAAAGATATTTAGCAAAATATATAGATATTTCTACCATAAATACATCAAAACTTAATTTCTGATAATAAGAAATATGCATTGCTAAGAACTTAATTTGGACAACTTTAAAGGTGATTTTCTCAAAATTTTGTTTTTTTTTGCACCCTCAGATTCCAGACTTTCAGATAGTTGTATCTTGGCCAAATATCCTAACAAATCATACCCCAATGGAAAGCGTATTCATTCAGTCACATATATTATTATTTCTAAAAGATTATAATAAATCTGATTGTGAAAAAAAAAATCCAGATAATAATAATTTATCATTCTAAAAATAATTAATACAAAACTTGTATTTAAAAAAATCTTGTTTTGAGGTAGATTTATCTGTGTCCTTTAGGAAAAAAGTCTTTACTGCTAGTGAAACATGTTTGATTTATTTAATCTTAGTCCCTGAGTACATACCTCTCAGACTCTGTAAAAGAGTTTCATTTCATTTTTGAATCCTCCAAAGAGTATTAAAGCCTAAGAAGTGAGTCACAAAGGTGAGTCGTAACAATCTTTGCTCACATCTCCTCTGGGATGTGTTTAGCAGGCCTTTGTGTGCGTGAAAGGTGTTGCTCTGACAATTTAAGTATTCTGGTGTGTCTATGAGAGCCGCTCACTCACACAGCTCTCTAGAATCCTCTTGAGGACTGCGTAACAGCTTTTCCAGACTCCACTGCTGCATTGCAACGGAGCTGTTTCTGAACGTGATGATGGCTGCGGCACTGACCCTGCTGTAATTGTTTGATCCAGAGCAAACGGCACCACTGGGTTTTTGACTGCACCGCACCAGGACATCCATTACTGCAACGAGCGGTCAAAGCGATCGTCCCGGGCAGCCACTACATCAGTTAGTGTTAGTAATCACAGCCTACAGGCATGTCATTTAGCTTAGAAGGTGATATCATTCAGTTAGTCCTCAGAGAACTGGATGTTAGTTTTCTGAGAAAGCTATGAGGAGAAATTACGAGGGGAATTTTTGCTTGACGGTTAAGACTCAGGTCACTGGCAGACCCATCATCAGAAGTGAACAGATTGTGTGATGGAAATGACATAGCAACTGGCCCTTCAACAGAACAATGATGTCACCTAAAGAATAACACAAAGGAAGGGGGTCTCGTTTATAGGTGATCCCCGAAGGCCAATGGATCCTACTGTAAATTTAAACATTACTGACATACTTCCACCCAACCGTACAAGAAAAAGTCAAGCATGAAACTCAACCCCATTTACGTGAAGATTGAGTTGCTCATTGTGTGTTTTACAGAGAATGAATTAGCTCTTGCAAGTGTGTTTGTGTAGTGAACACACTACTGCTGAAAGGTTTGGGGTAATTGACACTTCTAATCAGCAAGAATGCATTAAATTCAAAAGTGAAATATTAAGCAGCACAAATGAGCACTATGAGCACTAAATCAGCATATTAGAATGATTTCTAAAGGTTCATGTGACACTGAAGACTGGAATAACGGCTGCTGAAACTACAGCTTTGCCATCACAGGAATAAATTGTATTTAAAATATTAAAATAGAAAAAACTTTTGAATAGTGGTATATGTGTGTATTTGTGTGTCTTAAAATGAGCTCAAATACCCTCTCCATCAGCAAAAAGTGTTACATGACCACATGCATGTTTCAAAGGGCTTCATGGCACTCGGCTCTGTCCCCCAAACCTGGTAAGTGTCCGACACGCACTTGGCAGTGGGCTCTGGCCTTTTGCATTTGGCAGGTCAGCAAGATAAGTTGCACATGCCTATGAGAAGCAGTTATGCTGATAGTGACTGGCAGCTGACCAGGATTTTGAGTGAGAGAGAGGCTCACCAGACCGAAGACAAGGCAGATTCATAGAATACAGACTTAGCCAGTTTATCTACTTTTTAGATTATGTTTGGCTTTACCATCTGCACTCTAAATCGCATAAAGACATAATAGCAGTTAGAACTAAATACTTATATACATATTATTATTTGTTTTCTTATAGCTATATACATTAAAAGGTTAGCTCACCCAAAAATTCTCAATTCTAGGGGTGTGACGAGACACTTATCCCACGAGACGAGACATGAGACTGGGTTCATGAGAACGAGACGAGACAAGATTTTAAAACTTTTTTTAAAGAAATCCTCAATAATGAAATATATAGGGAAAAATAGTATTTTATTTAACTGAAAAAAACAAAATGCACTGTATATATATATACGTGCATTTTGATATGAACTTGTACTTTATGACATGAAACTTCAATTTTAATTAATTATATGCAGTAATAAACATGTAAACTAATGCCGCATGATTCTGGATAAATTAAAAAACACAATGTTGTTTTTTTTTTATTTGAGATCACGATTCTCTCATGATTCTGAAGGAGAAAAAATAGAAATCTAAACAAAATAACATAATTTACTACTGATTCTGACGTTCATTGTCAAGACTTTTTTTTAAATATATTTGATCAAGTTAATTTCGCAATTAATAAAGACTTGATAAAACCCACATCTTCGCAACACAAATTAAGCACATTCAAGTGTGACACATTCAAGGCCCAGAAAGGTAGTAAGGACATCATTAAAGCAGTCTATGTGACATCAGTGGTTCAACTGTAATTTTATGAAGCTACAATAATTTTTGTGTGTAAAGAAAACAAAAAATACGACTTTATTCAACTATTTCTTATCCGTTTCATCTGTTTTAGCTTTCGACGCATGTTCACCAGTGTTCACCATATGTGTGCGTCGTGGTACACTCATGAGCGTGCGACGAAGACTGACAAGAAAGAGAAAAAATGGTTGAATAAAGTCGTAATTTTTATTTTCTTTGCGCACAAAAAGTATTCTCGTAGCTTTATAAAATTAAGGTTGAACCACATGGACTATTTTAATTATGTCCTTGCTACCTTTCTGGGCCTTGAATGTGTCAGTTGTGTTGCTGTCTATGCAGGGTCAGAAAGCTCTTGGATTTCATCGAAAATATCTTAATTTGTGTTGTGAAGATGAACAAAGGTCTTACAGGACTGGAACAACATGAAGATGAGTAATAAATGACAGACTTTTCATTTTTGGGTGAATTATCACTTTAACAACTAAACGTCTACGTGTACACGCTTGGTGTTTTGGACTAACAACTGTATTCGCTAAAAGATTCTATTTTGATTTTTAAATAATACTGCTCAAACAGCACCTTTAAAAATCCAGGTGTTAGACTTGAAAAAGGGTCAGTTCATTTATAATTTGAATTATAACTGAACTGTGTAATAACTGAACTAAACTGTGTAACTGGATTTAGGACTTGGGACTGACACCCATAATCTGCTCTGAATATAGCTTAAAAATTTTCAACAGCAACTATATAAAGATATAAGGAAATATATTTGTGTTGTTTGATACTTACAGGGCCTTGTCAAGCTGTTCCTGTCTTTCCTGGAGTTCTTGTTTCAAGCTTTCAACCTCAACCTTCAGTTCAATGTTCTGGAAAACAAAAGGATTATTTTAAAAAGTCATTGCAATCACTTTTTACTTTCCTCTTGCAACTAAACTGGAAAAAAAATGTTTTGTTGTGCTTCTGCATGTACTGCATTCAAAAATCATGAAAAGTGTATGTCTGCATGACATACCACTTTTTCAGTCACCTGCAATTAACATGCAACATTAAAAATATTAAAAAGAAAGTAAGTTGTAAATATTTCATGGATCTTCTCTGCTGAGTCTGCAGAGCTCGGTGTGAGCTCTCTGCACGTGCAGCTGGAGTCTCATGGGTGTGGGGAGACCTTAAAATAGAACAAGAGACGCCAACCACCTGCTGTTTCACTCTCTCCGACATGCACTCAAAACCTGACCTCTCTACTTTTCCCTTCCCACAATGCACCAGGCCACAGCAACAGAGACTTTTTTTAACTCAGTGTAGCTGGCATGAGATCAGTGCCTAGTACTTTGTGTGTGTATGGGTTTTTTGTTTTTGAAATGATACATACACATCCCATTATAACCCTCAGGGAAATTTGCCAGTAAAATTGTGTTTGATGAATGACAGCAATCAGGAGCAGCTGTCAAGTATCAGTCGTTCTTAATGATTTGTGCAGCCTATATGGGTCAGTGGGACTAATATTTGTTTTATCAGGTTCATTTGAAAAGGTCAGACACAGAAATAGCCTAGTTTTGGCACTTATGCTGAATCTTTGGGCTTTGTTTGCACACTCAAACAACAGTTGAATATCATTTACCAATCAAATTAGTTCATCAAATTAATCAAATTGAATCCAATTGCTCAAAGCAATCTCTGAAGACTGCTGGACCTTGTATGCTGTAAAAGTGTGGTTTTCATTACAGTGCTTCATGCATAAATATTATAACAATGCACCATAGAAATATGCGATGATGCGAGGTCCAAAGTTTTGGGATCACTAGTTAAAGTTCTTCTACTTTGAAGAATATATATATATTAAATGATAAAAATGCAAAGTAGAAGAATTTTAACTATATACATTTTATATATATACATACATTTGGGCTGTATATACCCGTCCTACTTAAGACATGTTTTGTGGTCCAGGGTCACATATTTTAACAAGATCTTAGACTTTTGGACCTGCATGTCACTCTACATGGAACAAAAATATGTTTAAACATAGTGATACACTCTTCTTTTTCTGTGCGTACTATATGGACAACAGCTGCTAGACAGTGTCACCTTTACTTCCTCACAGTAACCAGACCCAACCAGAGTGATCCACTCTACCCATAATCCAGTTTTTCCAGTGCTGATAGTCAGTTTGTGACAGCTGCAGGAGACTGCTGATCCATACTAATGTTGTTTATTTAAACAGAGCCACATTTCCAGGCTGCAGTTGTTGTGCACTGCAAATGTATAGATGGTTGGCGGTCTCCAGGCTATTTTAGGCCTTTGCATTTGCCAAGCCAGCAAAACAAATGCTGCAGTACTAAAATAAAGTTGTGCAAAAGCTCCAACAGAAACAAAAACTGTACTAAAACAAAGGGCAATTTAGTGACAATCATCACATTTCAGATGTTATACATTTAATCACAACATTTGTTGGCCAAAACAATGGTTTTGTATGTTAAGCTTTTGCAATTTTTACTTTTTCATGTATTGTTTGCATTTCATAATTGTTTTACTATTAAACTTTGACATTTTCTGAATTTAAGCTGGTTAGTAATAGACATTTGTGGCTGATAAGCATCAGCTGAATTCACAGTAGCCCAGTGATACTCACCCTGCGGTGGACATCCTCACTGCTGCTGTCCTCGAATTTCTGCTGGAAACGCTCCTCTAGGAAGTAGATGCGAAGCTTGAGGCTGAAGTTCTCCTTCTTCAGGTCATTGAGGTGCTGTGAAATAGTACGGTAGCCGTTAAACATGACCACTATTGTCACGTTGGGGTTCTCAGACCCCTCATACCTGTGCCATACTGCCTAAATCGTACACTCTTGTTAAATGCAATTAAAGATATCTAAACAAGCCAACTAAACTGTAGTAGGTTTTCTAATACTAGAACAACAACACCAACATGAACTACATGAACTGTATAAGTGACACACTGAGGGTCCTCCTCCTGAAACGGGTCTACCCCCACGTGTGGTGTGTGCAAAAGGAGGGGTGTCAAAATAATATGGGGGGGTCTTTTTTTACTTCAACAGCCACCAGAAGTATTAAGTGTAAGGATTACAGGCATACTTGATCTGTTAACTGATCCAGATAATAAAATAGAGGAGGCTTATGTGCTAAAAATCACTGACTGCTCATTATATTCAACTAGATTCAACTGGATCCTCAACTGTCATCCTTTATCTGACAATATTTACTAAATTTAAACCTGTTCCTCAAGTTTCTCTCAAACCGTTTTTGCTGTGTGCTTCAGTATGAATGTAAATCTGCACAAATGCTCTCAGTTTGACAACAACTGGATCAACTATAATCTGATAAGTACACTACAAAGATTATTTTCAATATGAGAATTTAAAGAATTTTTTAAGAACCGAACATAGTAGGGATTAAATACTATGAAGACCATCAACTGTTTGATTAACAGCATTCTTTAAAATATCTTTTTATGTTCAACATGAGAGCGTGAGTAAATGATGACTTTGATTTTTGGGTGAACTATCCAACTATTATTGCTAGATTGCTAGAATGTAAAGTTAAACTGAGGGCAATATTATGCTTTGACTAGAGCAAAGAAATATGACGAAACATCTGGAATGTTTTTAAATATATTGACAGTTTTTCATTTTAGATCTCTATTTTTTAATCTCCAAGGACACATTACATTCATCAAGACTGACACTTACAATGCCGATCAGACGTTTGGGATCAGTACGATTTTTTTAATGCTTTTTAAAGAATTCTCTTATGCTCAGCAAAGCCACTTTCTATTTTAATACACTTTCAAATATAATTTATTTCTGTAATGCAAAGCTGAATTTCCATCAGCCATCACTCTAGTCTTCAGTGTCACATGATCCTTTAGAAATCATTCTAATATGCTGATTTATTATCAATGTTGGAAACAGTTGTGCTGATTAATATTATTTTGGAAACTGTGATGCTTTTTTCAGGATTCTTTGAAGAGCATTTATTATAACAATATAAGTCTTTACTATCACTTTTATCACATCCTTGCTAAATTAATTAATTTCTTTCAAAGAAAAAAATGACTGACCCCAAACTTTGAACGGTGTATATTGTTAAAAAAGATTTCGGTTTTTAAATAAACGCTGTTCTTCTTAACAGTTTATTCATCAAAGAATCCTGAAAAAGTATCATACGTTCCAAAAAATAATAATAATAATAATAATAATAATAATAACAATAATAATAATAATTAAGTAGCACAACTGTTTCCAACATTGATAATAAATCAACATACTAGAATGATTTCTGAAGGATCGTGTGACACTGAAGACTGGAGTAATGATGCAGAAAATTCAGCATGCATCACAGGAATAAATTACATTTTAAATTATATTAAAATAGAAAACCACTATTTTAAATTGCTATAATATTTGTTTTTTCTGTATTTTAAATCAAATAAATGCAGCCTTGATGAGCAGAAAAAGACGTCTTTAAAGAACATTAAAAATCTTACTCCCAAACTTGTGAACAGCAGTATAAGTAATTTATAAAGTTACAAAGAAAGATTTATATGTCATATAACCGCTGTTCAGAAAACCCTGAAAAAATATATATCACGGTTTCCACATGAACATTAATCAGAACAACTGTTATTAGCATTGATAACAATAAGAAATGTTTTAATCAGTATTAGAATGATTTCTAAAGGATCATGTGACACTGAAGACTGGAGTATGGCTGCTAAAAATTCAGCTTTGCCATCACAGGAATAAATAACAATGAAAATATATTTAAATAGAAAATATTGTTCTTAAATTGTAATGATATTTCACAACATTACTCTTTTTATCAAATAAATGCAGCCCCTGTGAGCATAGCCCATGTTTTCTTTCAAAAACATTAAAAAACCTTTGAACAGTAGTTTACATCTTTGAAACTTAAAAGTTTAATACTTTATCCTATATATATACACTACCAGTCAAAAGTTTGGACTCACCCTCTCATTTAATGTTTTTTAAAGTCTCTTATGCTCATCAAGGCTGCATTTATTTGATCAAAAATACAGAAAAAAAAAAACAGTAATATTGCAAAATGTTATTACAATATAAAATAATGTTTTTTTTATTTTAATATAAATTACAGTATAATTTATTCCTGTGATGCAAAGCTGAATTTTCATCAGCTGTTACTCCAGTCTTAAGTGTCACATGATCCTTCAGAAATCATTCTAATATATTTATTATAATATAATATTTATTATTAGAATTATCAATGTAAATCTATGCCATCACTTTTTAATAATTTAACACATCCTTGGTGAATAAAAGTATTAATTTCTTTCAAAAAAAGAAAGACTAAAAATTTACTGACCCCAAACTTTTGAACAGTAGGATATATAGTTAGAAAACCTTTCTATTTTAAATAAATGTTTTATTGATCAAAAAATCCTGAAAAAAAGTATCACAGGTTCCAAAAAATAAAATAAAATATTAACCAGCGCAACTGTTTCCAGCACTGATAATAAATCAGCATATTGATTTTTGAAGGATCATGTGACACTGATGACTGGAGTAATGATTCTGGAAATTCAACTTTAATAACAGATATAAATGACATTTTAATGTGTATTAATATAGAAAAACATTGATTTACATCGTAATAATATTTCACAATTTCAGTATTTTTGATCAAGCGAAAACATAAGCATAAGAAACTTCTTTTAAAACATTAAATGAGAGGGTGTGTCCAAACTTTTGACTAGTAGTGTATATATATATATATATGAATAACAAGAATGACCCACTTACAGATTTACTTCCATGTAAATATGCACTTTATGCTCTTTTGTTAATGTGTTTAGCCATAGGAGGGCAGTATGGCTCTTAACTCTGCAGAAAGTGAGCTTTAGTAAGACTCAGGACTTCTCAGGGTTATTTTCAGGAGGTATCCTGTACCAGCTGTCCCTGAGGAATTCTGGACTGGGATACTAACAACAGCCTCTATGATCCCCAACCAACAAGTTGAACAACAAGCTTATGCAGACACAGATTCACTATTTCTCCCCCAAAAAATTAATAAAGGCACACATGCTATATGCATCTGCATCTGTTCCTGTGGTTCATAATTCAAGCTTTAAAAATAGTTTTTGTAACAAAACACAAATCAATAAATGGCTTAAATAAGTGAAGCTGAATATGATTGATTTCATTACAAAGGGAAATTTCACATGCACGAAAGGCACTTCAAAGACTTGGATTGACAACTGTACGCCACTAAAAACTCATTAGGGGCTCACATAAATTAATCGATCTAGGACATTTAAAAGTAAGCGAAATCCTCTTCTAATCTGGAATCAGTCTTACCAACAAATGGTTTTGACCTTGTTAGAGGCAGTGAGACTGGATTACATAAATGCAATATTGTTCTGTTCTGGCAATTTCCCTAGTGCATGCTGTCTGCGCCTGATCACGAGGGTGATTGCATTGCTCAGTCTGTCATCAAGGGAACTTGAGTTTTGCAGGTCTGAGGTTTTCCGTTGTGGGGGGAAAATGGGAGGTTTGACATGTTTGTAAAGAGACACATCGGCGTCTGGACTCTGTCTTTCTGTCACTGTTTGATGGAGCAGAGGTCTGACATGAGAAGGCCAAAGACAGTGAGCTTCTGTGTGCTATATGCATGCAGTCTCCATTCGCTGTCAATGCCGACTGACTGACGGACTCTTATTGACTGCTTTGATATTATAAGCAAGTTAATGGGAACTGGCTTTGAAACAGCCGTTTAAAAGATTACACATGGTGAAAAAATGCAAATGAAGGGATTTGTCTGCCATAAAAGTAATACCAGATGAGAAACCATCTAAGTGATATGGAGTCCTGGTTAGAAATTAGAAATGAAAGTATAAATTAATCATTACTAGAAGCCATTAATCATAATAATAACTAGGTATAAAGACCATGAGCAACACACACTGAAACTCAGTCAGCAGGTTCTGTGATATTTCCCAGACTTGCAGTTTACATCCAACCATCTTAATCAAATTCATCTAGCTATGATTACAATGTCTTAAAAATACAACAGAACAGCTATATAAAAAAAAACGTAGTTTGCAACGAAGCGGATCTAATGAAGCCAGGGTCGGTTTTGTTTCTGTGCAGGAATGCACTCATGAACAGCTCAGTGTCTCCCTCATTTGCATTTACTGTAGACGGTTTAACGTTGCCATGGCGCCCGGTGTCAGAGACACTTGTTTCCTGAGTCCCAAATGCTGCTTTACTTCTCTCATGTCTTATCTGCATCCAGCAGTTTTTTGTGCAATACTGCAGTGACAAATGGATTAAGGATTGTAACGTATTATTAGTAGACAACGCAGGGTGCCAAAAGACACAAACACAAATGATTTCATCTCTCGTTTTCTTCTTGTACTAACAAATGAGATCTCTTATAAGCTCAGTTGTTCTCCTAGACAGCAGAAGATTACATGAAAAACAAATAGAGACTTTTGCTCAAGTGTGCTGCATTTCATTTGAGAAAAAAAATGTGACTAATCTGATGTTTCTCCTCTAGAATTTCTATAGGTCAGTACAAGATAAGCCAATAATTTAATTTAAGGAAGCATTAAACTGATATCAAATAAAACTACAAATAAAAAAGGTCAAATAAATGCAGATGCTTCTGTCAAAAACACATTTGAACAGTAGTGTATAAATCTAGTTTAAATAAAAAGTAAGTTAAGGCATCACAACATTATAATCTACAGTGTGAAACATGGATCTGTGATAATAGTAAAGATAAAGATTGAGTGTTAGGTGACTGTAAATAAAATCTTAATGTAAAAATAGTAAAAATGAGCAGGCATACTTCTTAATACTGGCTGATACAGTCAGACCAAAAATTATTCTGACAACAGATATTGATATTTTTTTTTACTAGTGGGTGCAGGACACTATAGTTCATTTATGTAAGTGAGGGCAAAATAAAGTAGACCCAAAAATTCTGCATACAGTGGACTACTAGTAAAATGTGGGACCAAAAATTGGATCTGACACTTTGACCTGACCATGTTTTGTTACATACCTTTCTATCAAAGTTATCTGACATTATCAAGATGAATTTGTTCTGACTTAGTTTAACTCTGAGTTCTTGACATATTTTATTACCATTTTCGAACTTACAGTGAATAAATTGATAAAGTAAGAAAATTAATACATTTTGGTTTGACCGTATATCCTATATTGATTCATTTCACAATTTTAGGAACAATGAATGAGCAACTGCTAAGAAATATAAGCCCCATGAAACCTTTTTTTTTTTTTTTTCCAAATTCATTTTTTTCCATTAAAATTTTTTGGATTCTGTTTTTCCCTTTTCTGATTTAATGGTTTAATTAAAACATATTAATCAAAACACTTGTATAATTAATTGAAATCATGAAACTTACACAACTGAACAGCAGTTTATTAAAAGTTTAACAAAACTGGCATTTTAAGGTCCTATGAAATGCATTTTATTTATTTTTTCTTAAATTCTATGTGTTTTCTGGATCCCTTTTTAATGTTTTCATGTTAATATTCAAAAGCATCTCTAATTAAATGATTTTACCAAAAAAAATACTTATTTTCTTTCTTCCTTTTTTCAGAAATACTGTGTAGTGTACTTACATTTTTTCTGGTAAATAAATTCTGGTAAATATTCCTTATAATAAATAATGTTTAAATAATAATTTTATTATCATTAGTAGTACTTTCATTAGGTATATTAAGTCAAGTTTAAGTCTTCAAGTTAAAATTAACTTTTATTTTTTTAACAGGTTGCTGTGAAGACCTTCAAGTTTCTGGTTGTATACGACATTAGCTTTTCTGATAAGAAATAGTCCAATTTTCATAACGTAACTCTCAGAGCAGTTCTAGAGATTGTCTTTATTACGTAAATAGTATTTTTGCTGCTTAATACTCACAGACAGTAGTCTATACCACGTTTTGCTGTAAGTGTGCTGACCTACTTTTGATTTATTCATCCAAAATTTGGCAAATTCAGTGACATTCTGTGTTCTACAATAATGCTGACACCTTATATGTAGTCAAACATTTCAGTTATTAAATGATAAATGAGACTGAGGCAACAGCAAGCAACCCATTGGCAAATGTGGTCTGTGGGCTCAATGGGGAAATGCCTTTAGATAATGCTATAAAAACATATTAAACAGCCTGATGTGCTATAAACATGCTGAATGCCTGCTACGTCTCTCATCTGATACAAATTAAATCCAGAGCAAATGATTTTAACTACAATTTTACAGTTCAATAAAGACATCAATTATTTTGGACCATTTCTGTGTTTATTTGAATCTTGTAATTATGATGACCGAAGCACATGGTTGATGTGTTTGTGTGAAACTCAGTCTGACAGGCTAAGCCTGAGAGGGTTGAGAGCTCAAAGCCTGTGCTCTATTTAACACAGACATAAATCAAGCAGAAAATCAACAGTCACGGCCACTTCGCTGTACGCAGCTGAGAAACTACCGTTGTATCATCTCATGTAATGATCGCATTGAGTCACATAACGTCAGACTGATGAGTGCAGCAACAGTTCGTTACTGCATTTTCGTGTGTTTAATGACCTTAGAGGGTTTTTCTGAGGCTGAGTTTGCAGAGGCCCAGATTCCTGAGCCAATTCCATGGGACATCCTACTTGTTGCCATGGAGACAGAAAAGATGGATGGAAGGGAGGCGGATGGGAACCTCTCTCTGAGTTAGATTCATGCTACTGTTTCATGAATATGAATTGTTAAACCAAAAAATACTTATTATTTTCTTTCTTTCTTTTTTCAGAAATACTGTGTAGTGTATTTACATGTTTCTGGTAAATAAATTCTGGTAAATATTCCTTATAAAAAATAATGTTTAAATAATTTTATTATCATTAGTAGTACTTTCATTAGGTACAGTTTAGTTTTTCATGTTTTCATGTAAGTCATATGGGTTTAAATGAACATAAGGATGATTAAACAACAACTGAATTTTCAGTTTTTCGTGAACTCTTATAAACCCTTTTTTTATTCTCCCTATGGAACCTCTGTTTTTGTTCCATTCACAACTCCCCCTCTTCCTCTCCCATTGGTAAATAATTTCCAGATGCAATGGCACAGGATGGTGCTAGTGGTACGTGTACAGCGGAGCCTCTGCCCGTTTGCCAGCATCATACTGAGGCGAGGGGAGAGCTTTTCCACACTCTATGCCAGGCCCACTGAGTCTAACACGCAAGCACAAGCACTCCCAGACAAACACGAAAGCCATACGCCGGACATAGAGATGAAAAACACACACTTCAACACTGCTATACAGAAAGCAGGTTCTGTATCCAAACCACTACTCCGAAATCCTACAGTGGTGACTAAATTTTTGTGAAAAAGTTGAGGTCCCTCATATAGGCTTCAACAGTTTACTGGAGGAACAGGCGTCGTTTATGAGGCAAAGTCACCTTGGGAACTAACGCCTGAGGAGCTAATGGGATAAACGATGCTCAGTGCAAAGGTAACATTACATAAAGGTGTCAACAGAACGAAAATGTTCTGAGTAGCTATATATCCCTTCAAAAGGCTCACTAAGACTACATTTATTTGATCAATACACAGTAAAAAAGAGTAATATTGTGCACTATTATTACAATTTTAAATAACTCTTTTAATGCTTTAAAATGTCATTTATTCCTGTGATGACAAAGCTGAACTTTCAGTCTTCAGTCTCACATGATCTTTAAGAAATAATTCTAAAATATTGATTTTGTGCACAAGAAACTTTCATTTCATTGTCACTGGTGAAACCTGGTGTGCTTCTTAATATGTTTGTAGATATTGTAGATAACAGTGATACATTTTTTTCAGAACAGAATGAATAGAAAGTTCAACAGCATTTATTTAAAACCTTCTGTAAAATTAGTCCTTACTATCACAGTGTTTCCCCTGGGTTTATGGTCTGGGGGTATATAAAGATGTGCATTAATCTGTACAAAAGTAATACAAGAGCAATATATTTTTGTTACACGTTAAACCGTAGTTTTATTTTGACAGGTTGCCGTGAAGTTTCTGTTTGTATACAGTATGATGCTAGACTAGTTTTCTCAAATGAAACGGTAAAATTATCATGAAGTGACTGTTACAGCAGCTCTGTTGATTAAGTTTATGTGTTAATGTCGTCATATAGTGAGACGCAGAGGCCGAAAATCACCGCGAGGGTCACGAGTCACGCGTGTATAGTAAACAAAACAGCCTCTCAGCCATTCATACATACAGAGACAAACAGAACATGCAGGATTAAAATTTAAGCCGTCTTTTTGCGTTTTAATATTCGCAGACACTAGTTCATATCGCGATTCGAGTTAAGTGACAGACTTACCTTTTGATTCATTCATTCAAAAATGTACAAATTCCATAGCATTCCGCGCTAGAGAGTATTCCGTTTTTATGAATGGACTCCGCGATCCCGTCCATGTTTTTGTGGAGGAGAAATTGCGCGCGACCATTTAGAGACAGAAATGATATGCTGTTGTGTCAATAAGATAACTTAAGAATACGTAGTTTATTTAATAGAAGAACAAGGTAAAGGCCTGTTCTATAAGAAATGTAACCTTAAAGGGATAGTTCTCTTTGAAATTAAATTTTGATATGTTTTAGCTTACCCCAAGGGCATCCAAGATGTAGGTGTCTTTGTTTCCGCAGTAGTTTCAATTTTGATATTTTTAGGTCCAACCATTCTTGTCTGTCAGTCATATAATGCATGCCTATGGTCACCTCACAAAAGAAAACGTGCAGATTGAAATTAAACAGTTCAAATTAAACAATTCCCCACCGTAAGTACACATTAATGACCTAAAACAGGAAACGAGTGGTTTGTGTGAGAAAACGAACAGTATTTATATACCTCTTCTAAACAATCAAGTCCAAGTTGAAGTGGGCGTGCTATCTGGCGTGTGAGCCCGTTCTGACTTATTGATGCGCCGACGCTACTCCCGGAAAGCGCCGGACGTGATCCATTGCGCGAGCACAAGTAATTCTTTTCTTTTTTAAACATCCCTAAACATACCTTTTTTAACCATTTCTTGTTTAAACATCCCGGATAAGCGCAAACGAGTACCATTTCTGTTAGCCATCTTACCTACAATCTCCGTTCTGTGTAAACAATGAGTGACGTTCACGCGCGAGAGATCACTTCCGGAGCTTTCCGGGAGTAGCGCCGGCGCGCTCACACACCAGGAAGCGCGCGCACTTCAACTTGGACGTGGTTATTTACAAAAGGTAAAAAAGACATAAATACTGTTCGTTTTCTCACACAAACCGCTCATTTCGTGTCTTAGGTCATCAATGTGTACTTACGATGGGGAATTGTATAATTTGGACTGTTTAATTTGAATCTGTGCATTTTCTTTTGTGAGGTGACCATAAGCATGCATTATATGACTGACAGACAAGAACAGTTGGACCTAAAAATATCAAAATTGAAACTACTGCAGAAACAAAGACACCTACATCTTGGATGCCCTTGGGGTAAGCTAAAACATATCAAAATTTAATTTCAAAGTGAACTATCCCTTTAAATGACTTCTGTTGTGATCTGGCACTATATAGAAAATAAAATTAACTTGACCTTCAAGGGTCGGTCCGCCCCCCTAAAATAATGACTGGGGAAACACTGTATCAGTTTTGATAAATTTAAAGGAATCGTTCAAAAATTACGCCATGATTTACTCACACTCAAGCCATCTTAAATGTATATGACTCTCTTCTTTCAGACAAATACAACTGGAGTTACATTAAACAATGTCCTACAAGCTTAATAATGGCAGTGAATGGCTGTTGAGATTTTGACGTCTAAAAAAAATAATCAATATGTTTGTGTAAGAAAAATATCCATATTTAAATCTTTATAAACCTTAAAACCAAGAGTGACTTTCCAGTGGATGATGTAGGCATAGTGTAAGCTCTGGTGATATGCTAGTCTCGTGAGAACCAAGTTTTGTTTATAGCAAAGGAAAACCAGTCTTCTTTTGGCTTATATCAAAATCCTCCAGCATTTTTCTGTGCAAATCCTCGTTTTGTCATCATGTTCACCTGCATCCTACATCATCCGCTGGAACACCACTCTCTCTTGAATGCGTGTACGACACTTAATGGAAACTATTGAGTTTTATAAAGTTTTAAATAAGGATATTTTTCTTACACGAATGCATGGCTTCACTTCAGAAGGCCTTTATTAACCCCCAGAGCCGTGTATACACCTAGGTTGGCTTGAGGGTGAGTAAATCATGGGGTAATTTTCATTTTAGGGTGAACTATCCCTTTAACGCATTTGCAAAATAAAAATATAAACTTCTTTAAAAAATCTTACTAGCCCTAAACTTTTGAACAGCAGTGTACGTAGTCTAAGAAAGCAAAAAGACCCCTTCTAGAGACTACACTTTGATACTGAGATACTTTAAGCACTGTAACAGCTCAGTTAGTTTTCCAGCTGCTTTCTTTGCAGTAACTTCTATAGGAAATGAACTTAGAACATCACATCCTAGTGCCATTTACGCATCCAAACCACACATTTTAACAGTGAGATTACTTTTCAGCTTGACACTGAATACCAGACTACAGCCTTCTTGGCCAAAGATCTGATGCTCCTGCCGGAGTTCCCCGGCCCTTGCAGGGTTGTGATATTTTACCCAGGGAAATGTGGACGTCCCTGGGCATGGAGTGTGACGGATGGCTCTCAGCGTTGAGCTCCAATCCACTCAGCAGACCGATACTCCCGCTGAGACTCTGGGCTTCGTTTCAGGCTTCGGCACAACAATGGCTGCGAAATGATCAAACTACACAAGATGACTTATTCTCATCTCCGACTTTGTCTGTTAATTTGTTTACTCACATCTTTCTTCCTTTCGCTTAATTCCAATTAATGCTAAGGCTCTTCGCTGTGACTCACAGGAAATACATCATACATCATCTCTTCGATGGCAGCACATATTACTCTTTGATAGCAATCACTTCGTTATTTCCACATCTGTTTTCAGTAATGATAGGAAGGACAGTAATCTGAGTTTTAAAGAAAGGCTTAGCTCTACAGTCAACAACATAAAGCCATCAGAGAAAACAGGGATCACTTCATCATGCTGAGTGAAGCGATTCTATAGTTCTTTCAGGACATCTTAACATTTAAGCCACATGTTTGATGTCTTGGAGACCCCAAGGCCCTTTTGCTAACTTAAAACATATTTAATATTGGTTTAATGCTTTATGAACTCTCCTAATCTTACGATAACTGATTATTAACTAAAATGTGACAACATGCTTTAAAATTAGGCCTACTGTATGAAAGCTACAGGCAGAATAGGTGTTGCCACATTGGTCATATTCCCTCCATTCCTAGGGGAAAAAAGTATATGAGAGGGGGAAAACAGAAATGGAAAGTTGTGCCAAGGTGTTACTGGACTGGCAGAAGATCTAAAACTTGCCGCTCTTTCGCTGTTATTGCTCGCTCTTTCCATCTCTTGTGTCATCTTTCAAAACACATTCAGAGGTGTGAGTTCTGAGCTCCTGCCAGGGCAGGAAGTGATCTCAACATCTCTAGTGGAAACAGAGGAATGAAGAAATAAAAAACAGTGGGTGCAGGTAAGTTATAGGAGGCTTCACCCATCCCAGAGATTTACAGGCAGGTGCAGCTGAATGAGCCAATGAAGGTCAAATATATATTGGGACCATTTCAAATACAAAATGCTGAACACTGGAGCAGTAAATGTTGTGAAACTTCTAAAGCAATTCAAGTTAATGTAATTTCATTTCTATCATGACAACCTCTGAAGATTTTACCATGGTAATGGATATGACAATGTTAATGTATTTGGTCTTGGTGGAATAGATATGCAACACTGCACAAGCTATTGCTGCTAGCAAATCTATACAGGTGGAGCTGGGGAAGGTGGAGGGTTTCAGAAATAAAGGTCCTTGCACACTGAGTCCAAAATTCTCATCTGACATTTTCACACAGTAAAAATAAAATTTGAACTCATGTTTACACGTAAAAAAAAAAAAAAGGTGAAGGAAACATAGCAATTGATAAGAGTAATTTCTGAAAAATCAGCTTTGACATTATAGAAAAAAATTAGGTCTAAAAATAGAACTAGGTTTTATATAATGCACCACAATACTGATTCAAATTGACGTCAAATCTGGAAAAAAATATCCTGATGCACTATTACTGAATGTAAGACAACAAGAATGACTTCTTTAAAGAATAAATTAATTAAATTGCACATTTTTGTCATTTCTAGCAGTCTAGCAGAAGTGTCTGATCTCAAATGAAAAATCACTTATAGTGGAAGAAAATGTTGAAAATGAAAGATGTTTATGTACACATAAAAGTCACTATAAAACAAAACAAGTCACTGTGATCATACCAGCGTTCCTAAATGAAGTACAACAAAAAGCGACTGAGATTGACTACTGTGTCACAATCTATCCAGTGAGGCATTTTCCCAGAGCAAACCGTAAACACAGCGAACGAGACCTCCTCTGCGCAAGCACTTCATGTTACAAGCTGAATTCTGTTTGGAAGAAGCAAAATAAAACACTGGTTTTTCGATCGTACTTCAAAGGCTAAATCTGCCTTTAATTCAGCGTGTTTATGGTGAGACTAAATTATGGGATCAAGTTCAACCAGCTCCAAAAACCGCTGCCAATTGTCATGTACTTTTGCATTGGATGCTATTGTCCATGTGTGACGCGCAACAGAAATTTTCCCTCGAACACTCTTTGTTTTCTGTCTATTTCTGCCTAACGTGATTGGGAAAGTTGCTTCGAATCAAACAGAGCTCAGAAACAAAGAGAGCAGTCATTCTCTTAAAACCAGAGCATGTGAAAAAAAGCCAACAACCAGACCTCCACAGGTCAATGCAGCCTTCCAGCATCTCTCCATGTGGATTCGCTGACTGAAAAGAGAAATTACAGGCCTTTGAAATATAGACAACACAGATTTCTGCAGTTGGAACAAATGCATCCTTTATAGCTGACCTGGGTACAGTGTCAGCTTTGAGCTTTTAACAACTGACTTTTAAACACCGCGACTAAGAGAACGCCTAGATGCAATTCGCTGCTTTCACAAAGAAAAAAAAATAAAACAGTTAATTTATATGTTATAAAATATTTATTATATTTTATTTTAAATAGTAATATTTTTAAATACATTTAAAAAAAATTATTCTATTTTATTTTAAATTTCTTTTATGGGTTTGTGTTTGTACCAGTGAATGTACCAGTAATCCGCTATCCATTTATATACAGATAAATGGCAATGTACAATCACAGACCTCACTTTAAAGCAATTTAAGTTAATATACTAACCTACGATACCCTAACCACATAGGATTTATACAGAGAACACACTGCTCAACAAGCTCATTGTACGCATCTACATAAGCAAATTCATGAAAAATACATAATATATGCACAGGATGATGGTGCCTGACGTATTTCAATTATACTTGCCATATATCATTATATATAATTACAGAGCAATGCTTAAGAGCACTACTGTCAAATACTGAGTACTCAACTGAACAACAGACAATCTCCATTTTTCGTGGCTTCCCAGCTTTCAAGCTTTTATGAGAATCAGCGGTCAACACATTCAGCCAAGCGCTTCTAGCTTTTGTCACAAAAGTCAAAGGCTTTTTTTAATCTGGGTTATGAAATGCAACAATGTACACTTTTATGATAGTACAGAGAGAATCTTTGACACTCAGCAATGTTTACAAGAGGGTTTTATGTATCTAAACTTCATGTTCAGGACTCTATACCCAAAAATGGTATTTATAAATGCAAATTTATATGGCTGCAATGAAGATTCTTGGGAATATTTAAACTTTAGGAAATGATTTCCAAAAAGTAAAAAAATATTAAAAATAATAAAAAAATCTTGATCTGATTTATTTTGTCTTAGTTGTATGCTTAATTTAGGAGAAGTGGAAAAATAGTCTAAAATCCAATTAGACTGAGTAAGTAAATCCCCGGCATTTCCTGACCAGCTAAATGTTTGATTACGGCCTTAAAATATCAACAAGAATAACACAAACACACTGGCGCAAGAGAAGCGTACGGACTCAATGCGGCTCCATGACTCTGAGCCTTGCTCTTCTTAATTTTACCTTCCTGACAAATTAAATAAACGTTCATCTGGTTTCTATTACTGGCGCATTACCGATAATTGGAGTGGTATTTACAAACACTGCTATTCCATCCTCCCAGGCCTGTTGTAACCCACCGTTTCTTTAAAGCCAGCCAGAACACATAACGGCCCTGTGCTTCCACCGCACAGTATCATCCCCTGAGCGCTGAGTGCTTTAACAAGGGTTTGATGGTTCAATTCTTGTATTTCATAGGCAGTTAGAATATTTTCACAGGGGGTATGGGGCACTCGAGTTAGCTCATTAAAGCAGACGTTAGGTATATTTTCAAAATCGGATTACGGCCTCGCCTGAGAACACGCAGGCCTACGCGTTTGATGTCAAAACTGGACCGAGATCTCAAAATATGATCTCACGGCCTTTAAGTTTCCCCCAGGAAAGAGTGCCCCTGGTGAAATTAGTATTATTACCATTCCAAACTACCACGCCAGAGCGCAACCACGGCACAGACAGAGAAACTAAAGAACATTGGAGCGCTGGCAAGATGTCAGAAAATGTAACTGCATAAACTGCAAAACCTGAGTGGGCCAAGGAAACAGAAGATGGAATGAATGAGAAAACCACCAAATACTAGAACAAAACAGAGCTGTTTGAAGAACCCAACAGCAAAACATCTGGAGAAGAAACGGATTTAACATTAATATCTAAAAAAAAGCTATTTTTGCTACAAATTAACAATAAGCCCTTTACATGTGAGTCTGGCAACTTTAGGAAAACCGGGGATTCATAGAATATATATGTAAATATAATTTAATAAAACATTTTATAAATAGATTTCAAATACATATATATGCACTGCTGTTTAAAAGTTTGGGATCAGTAAGATCAAGGCTGCATTTGTTTGATTAAAAATACAGAAAAAACAGTAATATTGTAAAATATTATTGCAATTTAAAATAGTGGTTTTCTCTTTTAATATACTTTAAAATAGTATTTATTTCTGTGATGAAAAGCTGAATTTTCAGCATCATTACTCCAGTCTTCAGAAATCAATCTAATATGTTGATTTATGATCAATGTTGTAAACTGCTTATTTTTTGGAACCTGTGATACTTTTTTCAGAATTCTTTGATGAATAAAACGTTCAAATGAACAGCATTTACTTAAAATAGGAATCTTTTGTAACAATATACACTACTGTTTAAAGTTCGTGGTCAGTACATTTTTCTTTCTTTCTTTTTTTTCTTTGAAAGAAGTCAACACTTTTATTCAGCAATGGTGTATTAAATTGACAAAAAGCGATAATGCTTTTAACGTTTTATTCATCAAAGAATCCTGAAAAAACATTGATAATAAATCTGCATATTAGAATGATTTCTGAAGGATCATGTGACACTGAAGACTGGAGTAAAATTTAGATTTGATCACAGGAATGAATTCTAATTTAAAGTATATAAAAGTAAAAAAACATTTTTTTCTGTATTTTTAATCAAATAAACGCAGCCTCGATAAGCAGAAAAGACTTCTTTAAAAAAACATGAAAAGTCTTACTGATTCCAAACTTTACATATGTATATATGTTTACAACAATGCATTGCAAATTTTCTGAAGAAGTGAAAGAAGTAAAAAAAAAAGGAATAAATACATGAAAAGCGATGGTCCACATAACCAAACTTTTTTGTGCTTGCTGTATACATAGCAATACAGAAGTTAAATAAAAACAAATGCATAGAACTTTTTTTCCCCGCTTCAAAGCCCTTTTAGCTTTGTAGAAGAGACCCACAGGCAGTCAGTGGGTCAGAGCACAGAGGTCTGGCCTAAAGTACTCGCTCCTATTTACACAGTGACTCACTACATTGATATATGAGTGCTGGCATACACAAAAGACAGGTTACATTTAATTAAGAACAGTTTGCTTCATGATTTAAAAGCCTTTTTGAACAGGGGAAAAAAACACTCGGCCGATCTTTCTGTCATTCAGGAATCCGACCGCAGCTCATTTATCATCTGAGGTCTCATTAAATCTGTAAATTTGAATGTTTCTTCATTTTTTCATCCAGCTCTGCCATGCAATTTGGCCAGCGACTGTCAAGATTTACAGAGTATAGTTCGGTTTGCTGGTTCTTTGACCTCAGTTAATGACTTTGCTTTATTGTACAATAATTGCGGCCTTAGGTCTGCCGCTAAGTGCCGAAGCAATTCATAAAAATATGGCTTTTACCCCTCCCTGCATATTTTGTTTGTAATTGGTCCCATATGGCCTCAAGGAATAATACAAATATTGAAATCGAGACAGGGGATGGCTTACGAAATCAAAACACGTATATACCTATAAGATACGACACACACACTTCCTCTGAGAAATACATGCAAAAATCTGTGAACAATGTGCCTGCAGCTATTATGCATTTTTATAATTTCATACAATACATTTTTCAACACAAATCATAGCATTAGCATAATTTCAGTAATTTTTGTAAATAAAAAGTAAATTAATTTTGAATTTCTAAATATTTGGTTTGTCCTCCAGTAAGGGAATTCACATGGTCAAAGCCACAGATTTATTTATTTGATTAATGATCTACAAATAGTGTAGAATCTGAAATTTACTATTCATTTTACATTTTTAATAAAACTTAAACCTTCTGTTTGCTTACAGCTCTAAATTATATTTTAAATCCTGTATTTTGTAATGTGGCATTTTACTGCAGATCAGGCTTGTCAAAATACTAAAACATCTTTACCAATTTTAATTTATATTATCTTAATAAAATTGAATATAAGATAATTTATATTATCTTAAAAATAGATAAATTATACTATATATCTTTTTAAAGTACTTAAATAGCATGTACAATCATATTATTTAAAATCATGATGATTTCTGAAGCTTTTTAGCTTTTTTTAGCCTTTAACCTTTTAACTGTCACTCCCATTTTTCAATATAGACGTGAAAACGCAGTATTCAAATTTTATATTTTATAATTCATGACCGAAAACATTTTGTAATATGACTTTGATGTACATTTTCCATGGTAATGCAATGTCTGATTTTAAAATGGTTTCCAAAGGTGAAATTTTCTAGTGATGTATAATTTCTTATGATTTTTTAAATGTGATAGATAAAAAGGCAACAAAGCAATTTTTTTTTTGTGACAAAGGTCAGAACTCCTGTTATGAAGTAGATTTCTGAGGTGCACTCTTGTCATAAAACAAATCTATTACTTTTTCTACATAATTTGTAGCACAAAAAAATTGTAAAATATCTATTTAGGAGTCCAACAATATATAGTTTGTCATGATTAAATTAGGATTTATTTGTAAAATGGTGAAGTAAACATTTTTTGACAATTAAATTAAGTGCAAAAGCACACAAAAATAAAGAACGATCTATGTATGTTTTCTGGGCTGGCATGTTTTGGTCTGTAATAAAAATGTAAAAACTTCTTTTTAATGTGGCATCTTGGTGCTTTTTGATAAACACCATAGTGAATACAAAAATGTGAATGACATTTTGAGCTGAAAGTGTGTTACTGTTACATATTTTAATTTATTATCGACTTGATGCAAGATCCCCTTGTGTCACATCTATAGTGGCTACACTCTTTAAAATAAAGTTTTTTTTTGTTTTTTTTTGCAGTGATGCCATAGAAGAACCATTTTTGGTCCAACATGTCCTCCAATTTATACGACCGACTAAAGTCGTTTTCACAAATCCTCAAATACGTCTCTGTAAAGCGTATTCAACATTTGCTCCCTTATCAGTAATAGGTATCTAACTCAACCTTAGCATTATGTGTAGGTCAATTAGTAGCGCATTGCACTGCGGAGTGGTATAATCATATGAACACAGGTTTGATTCCAGAGAATGCATATGTTTTCGTTGTATGTTTTTTTTTTTAAATATGCACTACAAATCATGATTTTGCACTATTTCTGTAAGGGGTAGGTTTAGGGTAGGGTTAGGTGTGGTCATATATACGAATTACACCTAGTAAAACACGTTTAAATTACCCTGAAATCGTATAAAAACTCATACGTCATTCGATGACGTCAGATCCAACGCGACACTGTCATTATTTTTACGACCGCTAGAGGGCGCTTAACTTTAAAACGTAAGAATGGATCGTATTTGGTCGATTCAAAAACGTACAACTGGGTCGTATTTTCTTTGAGGACAGTCTCTTTTGGTTCTACAAAGAACCTTTCAGTGAAGAGTTATTTAAAGAACCATTACAAATAATATTTTAAAAATCTAAAGAACCTTTTTAAACTATAAAGAATCCTTTCTGCATTTGAAAGATTTCATGGATGTTCAAGGTTCATCATAGAACCATTGATGCCAATAAAGAACCTTTATTTTTAAGAGTGTACTGCAGTCTAGTGAAGTCTATACATTGTAATGCAACCAAATACACAACATATAGGGGTGATCTATTGAGAATTCAGCGAATAATACAGTAGAAAACCCTCAGTAAATTAACATGGTGCGTCCAATCTGTAGACAGACATGAGGCAGATTAGACCCAACACATTATCATCATCAACCATGACTGTCTCCATAATTTACACAGCATGATGGCTCTGTCCCTCTGATGCGGACCACTGATTTACTACAAAGATCTGGCTCGAATTAAGCTGTCTGGCCTCGGTTCTCTCACTGTATGCTTGATAGTGCTGATCAGTGAGAGTGTGGGGGTAAAGGAAGAGGAAATGGGGTCAGGGGGTGGATCAAGTATAAAACAAACCAACAGAGGGCAGTGCAAGACACTCATGGGGCTACACGCACCCAAAATTGAACAAAAAACCTCCCACACAAGATGTTTCCCCCCACCTCCTCATTCCAGCTTCTATATAGCTGCTATATTGGAAACGAAAGCAATTTAGACTGACTGTATCAAATATCACTCTCATGTCAGAGAATAATAACCAAACAATCCAGATGAATTTGAGTGAGATGAGAGAAAGGAGAAAAAAAAATAGATAGATAGCTTTCCATATGTACGGATCGGGAGAGAAAGCCACATGTAAGCGTTTATATCAGTTCTGACTAAGCAGATATGAAACAAGAGACTATGATATCCAGCATGGCTGGTAATAACATTGAAACGATTCCCTAAAAAGCCAAAAATGCACGATGTGCCTTAGCTTATAACATCATTTTGTGTATTCCCTCTGCTAGGCTTGTTTAAGTAAGAATTAGCGTTTAAACCTTCAGTCATTTCGCCTTTGTGACATGAGTCAGACATGAAGAGCAAAAAAAGCATGTGTGCTTCAAGGCATGTGTTGCTCATCATGCAGAAAATGTTGACCTATTTTGTATCTAAATAAAACCTAAATGAAGGATTGCTGCAAGAAGCTCTAGAATGACAAAACCAGCTCTTGTTGTCCCGTTGGTTTTCTAATTTTTGGCAACTACTTGCTGTAAGGCCAGGCCACAGTGATCAGGTCTTGACAGAGCTTGTCAAAATCTTCACACTCCTGCCAAGTCTTCAAAATAAGGGTAAAATAACAGATTAGCAATTGTAATTTGTACTGAGGTTTTAATAGTGCACAAGCCATCTTTTTATATCAATTTAAATGGCCTTTGTGGTCGGTACAAATAACAGGCAAGCATATGCTTTCAATTTCTGAATGCTGCAAAAAGGGCTATTTGAAGAAGTGCATTTAGATTTTTTTTTCCCCTTTTAAGTCTTCTACCTTCCAATCACACCCCACCAAGCTGTTTGACAGTTACAAATTATATTTTGGCAGATTTATATTTCAAGCTAGTGTGGAAACGTTCGGCTCCTCCAGCTGACAGATCTTTAAAAGGCTGACTGTGTTCAATAGCAAGAATGCTTTATCCATAGAGAAACAATCGCTAATACTCATTTAAATCTGGCATACACATGCACACAAAGGTGCAACACAAATGCACCACATTGGTAGACAACACGAGGAAAAATATACCAGTGACAATAAAAACATTACAACTACACTAGCAGTCAAACGTTTTTGAAAAGTACAATTTTTAATGTTTTTTAAAGAAGCCTCTTCTGCTCACCAAGCAAGTATTTTAAAAAGTATTTTTACTTTTTAAAATAACTATTTTCTATTTGAATATATTTTAAAATGTAATTTATTCCTGTGATTTCAAAGCTGATTTTGTAGCAGTCACATGATCCTTCAGTAATCATTCTAATATTCTGATTGCTGCTCAAAAACATTTATTATTATTATGGTGAAAATAGATGAGTAGAGTTTTTATAGGTTTCTTTGATGAATAGAAAGTTCAGAAAAACATTTATCATTTTTCACACTATTATTGCTTTTCTGTAATAATTTGAATCGTATTTTTTATATTAAAAATATTAAAAAACATTAAAAATCATATTTTTTTTATATTAAAAAATATAAAAAAAACTTTTGACTGGTAGTGTAGGTATCAATATAGATGACCTACACTGTAAAAAAACACAATTTGTTGAGTCAACTTAAAGTAATTTGTTACCCTGCTGCCTTAAAATTTTAAGTTCAGTCAACTCCAATAAGTTTATTCAAGTTAAGTTGTACTAAGTGAGAACTTAGATATTTGAGTTGACTAAACAAAAAAATATTTGTTAAACTTAACAGCTGTGTTTGTTACTCGGCTGCCTTAACATTTTAAGTTGAATCAACTCAAATATCTAAGTTGTCACTTAGTAAAACGTAACATTTTAAGCTGACTAAACTTTTTTCGAGTCGACTGAACTTAAAATTTTAAGTTAACTCAACAAATTGTTTTTTACAGTGAAATTCGTTTAAATTCCGATTTCAGTTTGATTTCAGTTTGAGTATATTTCTGCAATAATTTCAATCTTTCGTGACGTGACGTGACGTGACGTGACATGTGGCCAAGTATGGTGACCCATACTCGGAATTTGTGCTCTGCATTTAACCCATCCAAGTGCACACACACAGTAGTGAACACACACCCGGAGCAGTGGGCAGCCATATTGCTATCGCTGCGGCGCCCGGGGAGCAGTTTGGGGGTTCGGTGCCTTGCTCAAGGGTCTCACCTCAGTCGTGGTATTGAGGGTGGAGAGAGCGCTGATTAATCACTCACCCCACCGACAATCCCTGCCGGACCTGGGACTCGAACCTGCAACCTTTCAGTCACAAGTCAGACTCCCTAACCATTAGGCCACGGCTGATAATATTGTAAATTATACAGGCCAGTATTTCAGACCGATACAAATGGTTCAACGAGAAACAGACTACACTGCTTGCGCTTTATGTTTTTGACTCACTAAAACAACTAGATGATAACAGTAATTTTTTTGTAAATGAAATTACAGTGTTCACATTATCATGCAGCCACGGACAAAGTGGATATCACTAAGATTCAAAATTATTACATTTTGTCCAAATTAAGAATCATTATTAAGAATAATAAACAAATAATAGTTAAAGATTGTGATTATCCTGAAAAAAACTGTATGTAAACATGAGTTTACATAAAATATCACAAAATATATTAATGTTACATTTTAAAAACACATTTTATAAATATAATATATAAAAACATAATATCATAGATTAAAAGAATTTACATTTTCACAGAGCTCTAAAAAACACTAGGACAGTTTCAACAAAGTTTTACAGTTTTACAAAGCAGTGAATATGCAGATTTGTTTGCAGCATTTTGTTATGGAGTACTGATATGTCTTAAAGGGATAGTTCACCCAAAAATAAAAATTCTGTCATTGCTTACCCTCATGTCATTCTAAACCCGTAAGACCTTCATTCATCTTCAAAATGCAAATGAAGATATTTTTTATTAAATCTGAGAGCTTTCTGACCCTGCATAGACAGAAATGCAACTACCACGCTCAAGGCCCAGAAAGGTAGTAAGGACATCGTTAAAATAGTCCATGTGACATCACTGGTTCAACCGTAATGTTATGAAGCTATGAGAATACTTTCAGTCCGCAGAAAAACAAAATAACAACTCAACAATTCAACAATTTCAACAATTTCATCTCTTCTGTGACAGTCTTTGCCGTAGAGACTGACATGGAATTTGTGTTCCGGGTGAGGGTGAGTAATTAATGACAGAATTTTCATTTTTGGATGAACTATCCCTTTAACATATCTTATCAGTGAATCTTATTCTCAGTGTCTTCATGCATGTTCTTCACAAAACCAACTCTCCCAATCCTTTCCTAAGAAAAAAAACTGCAGTCTTTCACATAGGCCTCTCGTAATTGAAGGTAGCAAGGCTGAAGTTATATCACAGCCATAATAGGCTGGCTCCCTTCCCAGAAAGCATTCGCATACAGATAAAACCACAGCAGCGTGTGTACAGCAGACATTCCAGATCCTGCTCTGCTCCAGAGTGAGTTTTATGGAAAAGGCACTACAAAAACCATATGAAGGTTTACTCGGCAGTGTGCATACACACGTAGATGTTGGGACTCTTGACGGATTCCATTGTGTTTACTGGACAACAGCACGAGTAAATCTGATTAGACAGGACAACGAGCTGAAAGAACATGTCAATAGTGATGTTGTTCACAATCTGGCATTCCCAAAATGAACTAGGACAGCCTGACGGCGTATTAACATGTCAGAACTGGCACAAGGAGCGATTAGCTACGCAACAAGAGGATGGTTCTGATTACGCTAAAAACAAAGTATAGTATTTACATCTGTGTTTTAAGTAAGCTATTCAGCTAGTTCACTTGATCACCATGTCTGCAGTCAAACGGCAAAGTTCCACATTCTCAGCACAGTGAAAACCGCTCAGAGGCCTGACAAATGGCTTTCACAGGATTGCAGTTGCATGCAAAAGCTAATTTTGAGGGCAACGAAAGAAAACACCTACCTGTTCAAACTCTCTCAGGCTATGCGTCTGCAGAACAGAGCTCTTCTCTGCATCATCACTGGAGGAATCTGTTAAAATACAACCAAGAGTTAGAATGATTAGAGAAAGAAATCTTTTCTGGAGATTTTTGCTTTATTAATAAGCTAATAGTAAACACTGGATGCTGTGGGCCAGGAGATATAATTATACCTAAAAAAATATAATTGGGGATAAAATATTTTATTTATACAAAACAACATTTTTATTAATAATATTGCTTATTTTTAAAAATGCATTATACAAAAATAGTATTTGTTTATTTTATTGTCATGTTGCCATTAAAATGCTATATTCATGGCAAAAATATCTGATTTGATTTTAAACAGAGAGACATGGTATGCTGCAGGCCAGACTCAAACAAATAAAGTTATTATTATTCTTATTCTTTTTTCTTTTTTTTGACATGTCAGCACTAAATTATAATAATATATTATTATATTTTAGTCATATTATCAATTTGCACACACATATCTGACCCTACACAAACATCCAGAACAGTGCCAAACCATTACAGAAAAAAGTTAGCAGAAAAATTCCAGGAACAGGGCTAAAATTATGTGTTTTTTCCCCAGCATGAGAAGAGCAGAGTCCCCACAGGGCATAATCACAGAAACACTGGCAAGGCCCCATCTTCTTGCAGTTCTTTAAAACCATGGCATGGCCTCATTAAAGCTTATTAAAGGACTTTTATTTAATATGTGCCAGTGATGTGTATTGGACGTGTGCCTGAGGCTGTATTGGAGATGAGTGCATGGCACAGGCCTGCTGTACTACACATTTATTGTGCCAGAGAAATGTCAAACACGCTCACAGCGAGGCTTTGTGGAACTTTTACTTAAGCATAATTAAGCCATTACCTTTATGGTTTTATTAGCAACTCATAAATATGTCCAGAAGTAAACTGTATGTGCATTTATCTGAGATGAGGATAGGGGAAGAGAGAGAGATGATTTCATCTTTTTGAAAGAGCTTTGAGCCATTTAATATCTAGAAAGAAGCAACTGAACAGCAGAAAGACTTGAAGGACTTTTCCTTTTTTTGGAATGCCACAGTGTTTTGCAAACTCAGGTTTATGATCAAACAAGTTGTTTTGGTCAAATGTGGGCTCAGTCTATTAAAAAGTCAGTGATTTTACTGTGGGAAAGGAATATGAGTTAAGAGGGATTGTTCACCAAAAATAAAAATTCATCATTAATTCATCCTCAAGTTTGTTTTTCCTTCCGAAGAAGAAAGAACCTTGGATAGGTTTAAAACAAAATGCGGATGAGTAACACAATTTTCATTTTTGCACATCATGAAGCGGCATCGGGTGTGCCTCACACGTCCTGAAAAGTGAAGCTGTGGGCTCTTTGATCACCCCCTATTGGCTGGCTGCAGTATAGGTCATAAACCCCGCCTTCTCCATGTAATCTAATGGGACTTGAGGCAAGTCCTCACGACACTACTGCACAGACTCAGGCTCTAAATGAAACTCTACTGTGCAGACTCTGGCTCCAAATGATGTAATTTCGCCCAGTATGGCAGCCACCATATTAAGATGCTTTGGCTTCACTTTTCTATAGTGGAATAAATGGGAGATGCATCATCCATCTTTTTTACAGCCTTAAGGCCCATTCACACCAAGAGCGATAACGATAACTATAAACACAACGATAACTATATTTGCGTCCACACCAGAGAACGATAACGGTCTGTTTTTGTTGCATTTACACAACTTCAACCAGTAGATGTCCTCAGCACACAAGTTTCAAAGCGCATCTAAACAGTAAATCTAGCGTAAACTATCTGATCTATAATGTTGTCAATGTAGTGGAATAAAAATAATACCGACTCTTTTTTACTGCACCTTCAAATGAAGCAAGACAGTGTTGTCCAACCCTACGCTGAATTCCTGAGGTAATTTTATGTTTTGTGTTACTCTGTTTGCTGTGCAATGTCTGTGCTTTTCTACAATGTTGCCTGCCATTTCAAATGCGCAAGCCTTTTAAATTTGAATTAAGTCTAATTAGCTGTCAGTGTTTTATCGTTTATCAGCTGTAAAAAAATTGTTCTGAAAGTGATCCCAACGATATCGTTGCCCTGTATAGTTATCGTTATAGTTGTGGTGTGAACTCTGCTATTCTCTTGAATTTGAAACGATTTTTAGAACGTTATCTTTATAGTTATAGTTATCGTTATCGTGCTTGGTGTGAAAGGGACTTAAGAGCGCCATTTATGCAACTCTGTTGTGACACAACTTAAAAAACTTCACATTTACGTCTTTAGTATAAAAATGGGATATCTTCTAATGAATTTAAATACTTACCACTCATGTTGATCATGCTCTTGGGCCGGGCCGCTTTATGTCCATTATAGTGCCTGAAAAACACAACAAAAGATTAACATTTGCCCTCTTTTATCGGTTTAATCTGTTTCTGTTGAACATACTGTATTAGATAAGTCCAGACATATGCAAGCTTTTGAACAAAAAAATTGGTTAAAGGTCCAAAATGCAGTTTCAAAGGGCTCTACACAATCCCAGACAAAGAATAAGGTTCTTAACTTGCGAAACGATCAGTCATTTTCATATCTTTTAGCCAAATGCTCACCTTGAACTAGCTCTGGGTCCACTACTTCATGCATTACATAATCACACTGGAAAGGTCACAAGGCGGAATTACGACCCAGTGTTTACAAAGGTAAAACAAAGATGTTTGACCATTTTGAAGTTGGAGGAGAAAATGGAATTAGTTTTATGCCCTGCCCTACCCTACCTTTTTTAACCGAAGTACACAGACGAAGAGTGCATCGCAGAGCTAGTGGAAGATTTTTAGAAAATGACCAATCGTTTTGCTACATAAGACTCCTTGGCTGGGATTTTGTAGAGCCCTTTGAAACTGTAATTTGCACCTTCAACCCACTGGCTCCCATTGAAGTTCACTATATGGAGAAAAATTCCTGGAATGTTTTTCTCAAAAACGTTATTTCTTTTCTACTGAGGAAAGAAAGACATGAACATTTTGGATGACATAGAGGTGAGAAAATTATCAGGAAATTTTAATTCAGGAGTAACAGGAACTAATCTGTTAAAAAAGCAGGCTTGAGAAAATTATGCAAGCTATTTTCCTGATAAACAATGACTGTCTTGTTTGTTACGCTTCTGACTCATGTTAACCGAGTTGTGGCAAAACACCTGAACATTTTTACTGCCTCATTTTGGTCTGAATGTCTGTAACCTGCCATCTGCTTCACATGTGTTAATAGATGACAAATCTGACCCTGGACTACAAAACCAGTCATAAGTCGCTGGGGTATATTTGTAGCAATAGCCAAAAATACACTGTATGGGTCAAAATTATTTTTATTTTATGCCAAAAATCATTAGGATATTAAATAAAGATCATGTTTCATGAAGATTTTTTGTAAATTTTCTACCCTAAATATATCAATACATAATTTTTAATTAGATGTATGCATTGCTAAGAGCTTCATTTGGACAACTTAAAGGATATTTTCTCAATATTTAGATTTTTTTTTATTCCAGATTTTCAAATAGTTGTATCTCAGCCAAATATTGTTCTATCCTAACAAACCATACATCAGTGGAAAGATTATTTATTTAGCAATGACAATGTGACCCTTATGACTGGTTTTGTGGTCCATGGTCACAAATAGTCTAGTCTTTATACCATCTTATAAAAAGCAATAAAGAAAAAATGGCTTTTATCAAACAGACATCATGATGTAAAAATAGACTGCAGTGTTAGTATCTGTTGGGACAGCGCAGTCAGTTGTACCACCAATAAACAAATATTCTTCAGGCTTCTCAGTAACACAATGATAATTATAGTAATGCGATTATAATAAGAGGTTATATAACTGCATAATGATAATGCTGACATGAGCTATGGGATAACATAAAATAAGATAAAGTAGCTTTCTCTTTAGTCTGCCCCACAAAATAGCAAAGTTGCTAGTGATCTCTCAGTGTAGGTCCTCTAAACATTAATATTTAACCTCCTAAACACATTCTTATTGATTAGCTCCCTCAGACTCTAAAACGCTGCTCAGATTGCGAATCATCAGCACAAATGGACACAAGGACATTTGAGACAGACTCATCTTACACATGCACTCAGTGCTTGAGTGCTTGACTATATTCGAATGAAATTGATTTTGTAATCTTATATTCCAGCAGTCTTCAAGTTTTTTCAGGCTAAGGACCCCTTAGATTTAATCCAAGCCTAAAATAACATGCATATAGTACCATGTTATAATTATGTATTTACATAACCTACCATTCAGTTTGAAGTTGATAAGTTTTATAAAAAAAAAACTAATCCTGGAGGAGGCCTCCTATGCTTACCAAATCTGCATTTATTCATTTTATTTGATCAAAAGTACAGTTAAACAGTAACAGCGTAAATATTACAGTTTAAAAATCTATTCAAAAATATAATCCATTCCTGTGATGCAGAGCTGAATTTTCATCATTCTAAAATGCTGATTTGCTGATCATAACACATATTACTATCAATGTTGAAAACAGTTGTACTTAATATATGACACCACACTGTTGTCAGGAGACTGCTAAGAATCAGCTGTTTGTTGCTGCATCAGTAAATAGCTTATTTTAGGTAAGTGACAGTCTAATAGGATAATATGGTAAGATGATGCTCTATCATGCTCACATGTCTCAAATATCACAAACATCTGACTGCAATGCAGTTTTTAAATGGCTAATTCACTAAAATGAAAATTGAATTTGACACATATTATCAAATGAATGCTTGTCTGGAAACAACAAGCTGTAAATTCAAAATGTTGTATATTGTAAGTCAATGTTTTTCAACCCTTTTTATCTCATGTTCACTACCATATTTGGGCTCAGTAAGATTTTTTTTACATTCGGGAAAGAAGTCTCTTATGCTCACCAAGGTTACATTTATTTGACCAAAAAACCCAGTAATATTATGAAATATTATAATTTTAAATAACTGTTTTCTATTTTAAAGGGATAGTTCGCCCAAAAACAAAAATTCTATCATTAATTACTCAGCCTCACGTTGTTCCAAACCTGTAACGGTGCATTCACACTAGACGCGAATGAAGCATTAATTACATTTAAATGTTAAGTCAATGCAAAGACACGTTAGACATCCGGTGGCGCGAATGATGCGATTCGCGTGAATGACACAGAGCGAATTGAGCATTTCGGCCGTTTGACACGCCAATCAGGAGCTTGCTCTAGTAGTGATAATTACGACGTAGTGAGCTGAGGCAGAACCCGAAACAACAATGGGGGACAAAATTATTGTCGCTGTATGTGGATACCCAGAACTGTACGATACATCTTCATACTTTTATAGAAACAGGAATAAAAAGTATCTTGCTTGAAAGAAAGTGAGTGAGGAGGTCAGACATTCCGGTAAGTTGTAAAAAACGCTCTTTACTCAATTTGAGCTATATATATATACACATATTGAGACTACAAGCTAGCTAAACTACTACTTTCCTGCTGACGAGCACAGCTACCCTCTCAACTAAACCATGTCAGCCATTTCATAACGAGACTGGAGCCGCCTGGCAGAAGCCCATCCCATGACGCGAATTTTGTTGTGAAGTGAATTTCACGGGCAAATGAAGTGAATTTCACGCATGAATGAAGTGAGTAAACTCAAAATGTTCAAGCGTCCAACTACGTGCGAATAGCACAATTTATTCGTGCAATTCGGTCTGGTGTGAACGCCCCATAAAACCTTCATTCATCTTTGAAACACAAATTAAGATATTTTTGATAAAATCCGAGAAGCTTTTTGACCCTGCATAGAAGGCAATGCAACTACCATGTTCAAAGCCCAGAAAGGTAGTAAGGACATCAATAAAATAGTCCATGTGACAATGGTTCAGCTGTCATTTTATGAAGCTACGAGAATACTTTTTGTGAGCGAAGAAAACAAAAATAACAACTTTATTGAACAATTTCCTCTCTTCCGTGTCAGTCTTTAATGCGCTGCTAACATGGAGCTGGCATTCTGACATGGAACATCCATCTCTCTTAGTTCATCGGTATATTCTGGCTCAAATAAGTAAGTTATTTTTGCTTTCTTTGAGCCCAAAATTTGCACAGCTTCATAACATTAAGGTTGCATCACTGATGTCATGTGGACTATTTTAATGATGTCTTTACTACCTTTCTGGGCCTTGAACATGTCAGCTTCGTTGTTGTCTATGCAGGGTCAGAAAGCTCTCGGATTTCATCAAAAATATCTTAATTTGTGTTTCAAGATGAACCAAGGTCTTTGGAATGACATTCATTTTTGGGTGAACTATCCCTTTAATATATTTTAAAATATAATTTATGGATTTCAAAGCTGAATTTTCATCATCACTACTTCAGTCTTCAGTGTCACATTTTCCTTCAGAAATCATTCTAAAGTGCTGATTTGGTGCTCAATATATATTTTGCATTACCACTGTTAAAACTAAATGTGCTGCTAAATATCTATAGTATATCCCCATCAGGCTAATATGCTGCTTTATTGAAACCAAATCAGATTACTTTTACTCTTTTAAAGTTTTAACAAAGGAAAGGACAAATCTTAAGCTGTGACCTGCTTAAGTACCCCCTGGGGTATGTATACCCCCACTTGAGAATCTCATCTAATCACTCATCTAATTAAAGCAGAAAACTACTACAATTTAAAAAACAACCATTTCAATTTACCACTTGTTATAACAAATGCAATACAGATCCTTACTGCTTTGGTTTGAAAACAAAACACATATTGTCAGTTAAACCAAAATTTATTCAGACACCATCAGCATTTCTCACATTATCATAGTTTGTTCGCTATAGTTTAGAAAACGGTAATAAACTATGACAAGAATTCAGAAATAAACTGTGACAGAAAACACAACTATCAATACTTAGTTGACCAGTTACCAAGCAATGCTTAATGTTGTCTGGTCTGTGGTGTAAAAAGGTCACATTAGCAATTAAAGAAAAAACACTTAAGCAAAACATGGTCAGGCCAAGTGTCTTAATAATTTTTGATCCCAAATTTTTATCAATTTACTGGTAGTCCACTGTATGAAGAATCTTTTCAGTATAATACGTCACAGTTTACTTTATTTTGCCTTCACTCATATAAACTTAAGTGTCCTGCACCCACTAACAAAAAGATATCCAAAATTATATCTGGTGTCTGAATACCACAACCAAACTATACATCCCTGGCTACTCCCTAAAGTCCCATTAGATGATGACTGTCGTGCAAGAGCTCTTAACACCTATTAGATAAACGGGTTCAGACAATAACACAGGCCAGACAGTAGTGTGATAGATAGGGGCCGTTGAATTTCCTCACTTTGATGTGAGAGACAAAGAAGCAGGCGCCTAATTTACATGATCCATATCAAACCACTTAAAAGCCAAAAGCCAGAGCCAAAGAACATCCATCTCACATCACATTATTGCCCCACTGAGAGCGACAGACAGAGGGGTTCAGCAAGCAAAAGGAACATAAACAGATGGTCTTCCACACACAGCTGACCGAGGGTGTCAACAACTACACCATGTCGGCACGATCCACCCACAAAGGTGCGCATATCACGGGGGATGGGCCTATGCTAATGAGCTTCTAACGTTCCTCTTTGTTACTGTAAACAGCCACCATAAGATTTTCCATGAAGAGGGAAATATTACAATTCAGCTTCACCATATAGACAAAAAGCTTCAGAAGCCTGAGTCATGACCACCTGCTCTAGGTCATAATCACGCCAGTGGTCAGCTGAGAAATCAACTCCCCCACACTGACAAATGGTGTGCTCAAATGCTGTTTAAACAGTGCTATTGCATAAACGGAGGGGCATAGTTTAGTATTCCCATGCGTTCAGAGTTGCATAAACATAAATAGCATTGAAAGAACTTTCTGTACTTTGTTTACACATGCAAAGTGTACCAATGTAATGATTTCAGCCTTAGGATGAGGTAAACCAGACGTTGTACCCCCACATTTTTCAAATTACTTCAAGTTATGCCTGGATTCAAACTCAACAAACAAATCCCAAAGACATGGTGGAACACACAGTGATACAACAACAAATTCCTCAAAAACAGAAAGCAAGCTGTCTTCTCTCCTGAAGCATGTTTCCCGCTCTGTTAGACGTGAAGAGCTTACCTGCCACGATACAGAAATCCACTCATCTCTGCGACTTCCAAACCACACAAAAGTTGAAAAAGAACAGACAGGAATGAACTCAGCTCCTAAATAGGGAAAAAGCCAGACTCTCCTCTGTGGCTCTGATCTCAATCCAGTGTTTTAGTGAAGAAATCTTCATTTCCAAAGAACAGGCTGGTCAGGAGTCCAACCAAACACAGACACACACACACTCATCCAGGGCAAAGCTGCTATTTCTTTCTGGACAGCAGGCAGGAGACGGTCATTTGACGTGGCAAGGCCAGACCAGGAGTCAGCGAGACACACACATACAGAGTTGGTAAGTGGTAAACAGCACAGAGGTGAGGGTACACACACACAGAGCGCCACTGGCTTGCCCTGAAAGAATGATCTGTTCGTGCATGCTCAAAGACAGGTTTCTCTGAGTATGTGTGGGGAGGAGGGTGTGTGCGTGTGGTTTTCAACTACAAACCACATTGGGCCTTCCTGCCCAGGCTTGAGGAGCATCCTTTAAGTTGTAAATGGGCTATTCGCCCCTAGCTGTTACTGTCTATGAGCTGAGAGGAGGGGCCAGGAGAGAGGAACACAGGCTCAGACAGGTCTGTAGGTAAAACACAGCATTTAAGAAGACTATCTCCTTCTGCTGAAGATAAAAGAAATCTGACGTTACTAAGTTCAAAAAGACTTTGAAAGTTAAGTCATCTGTAAAAGACAAAAGTATATTTAGACCACAGACATAACTGTGAGGTTCTGCATTGCTCCTTGATGATTTATAAAATCCCTAGTGTGTGTGACTAAACTCAAGGAGACTGAAATGGAAATTACATCACATGTTTTCCAGAGGAGTGGCTGGTGAGTTTAGTCAGAGAAATATTCACATTTTCATACTACATGCAATCTCACTGAGAAATTGGCTGATGTGGAGGTGGAGGAAAATGAATGCACACTGCTTTTAAAAGGATAGTTTAGCCAAAAAACGTGACATTTTTGAAGACAATTAAAATGCAATTAATAAGAACAGTGACTAAAGCTTTCAAGCTTCAAAAATGACACAAAAGCAGCAAATTGGTCCATATATGACACTGGAACACAAAACCAGTCTTAAGGAGCACAGGTATATTAGTAGCAGTAGCCACAGTAAAATGGGTCAGAATGATTAATTTGTCTTTTATGCCAGAAATCATTATGATATTAAGTAAGAATCATGTTCTATTAAGATATTTTGTACATTTAATTCTGTAAATATATCAGAACTTAATTGTTGATTAGTAATATGCATTGCTAAGAATTTCATTTGGACAACTTTAAAGGTGATTTTCTCAATGTTTAGATTTTTTTGCAGCATCAGATTCAAAATTTTCAAATAGTTGTGTCTCTGCTAAATATTGTCTTGTCCTAACAAACCATTTACAATGATGGAAAGCTTATTTATGATTTAAAAAAATTGACACTTATGACTGGTTTTGTGGTCCAGGGACACATGACTAGTTCATATTTAAATATTTATCTTAAATTTATTTCTACTTTAATTGTAATATTGTAATAAAATTTAATTGTAGTTTTTTCTTATTTAATTTAGTTGTCAAGTTTTTTAAGTTTACTAAATTTATAAGCTTTTTATTTAACATTTACAGTTCAGAAACTATATATTTAAAGTCATCTGACGTCATACAATGAGAAACAGGTCAAAATTTAGGTTATGCTGTTACCTTTGCATCAATTATAATTCTCAGAATTCATGAGAGTTCATGATAGAACTAGCAATGTTTAATTCATGAATGAATCATTCTCTTATAGTCAGATATTTTCAATGAATGGGATGATTCAGTTTACAAATGAATGAACAGTTAAATGATTAGCTCACGAAACAGCTGTTTCAATTCTCAAGTTTAACTTACTGGTTTAATGTGTTTAGGCTTGTTTGGAAACTTAAAAGCTTCAGTCCCTGTTCATTATAACTGCATTGCAAAAAAGAGCAGCAGAAAGTCTTGCATTTCTTCTCCTTATGACATAAGGGTTAATATATGGGACCCTGGACCACAAAGCCAGTCAAGTAACACGAGTATATCTGTAGCAATAACCAACAATACATTGTATGGGTCACAGTTATCGATTTTTCTATTTCATCAAAAATAATAAGGATATTAAGTAAAGATCATGTTCCATGAATATATTTTGTAACTTTCATACCGTAAATATATCAAAACGTAATTTTTTATTAGCAACATGCATTGCTAAGAGCTTAATTTTGACAACTTTTTAGGTGATTTTCTTAATATTTCGATTTTTAGCACCTTGGCCAAATATTGTCCTATCCAAACAAACATACATTAATGGAAGCTTAATTATTTAGCTTTCAGATGATGTATAAATAAAAATTGACCCTCATGACTGGTTTTGTTATCCAGGTCAGTAATTTCTGAGTGAACTGTCTCTTTAAATAAAGCTTCTTCTGTTATCTCTTTTTTTTTTCTAAGGTACAGACTGACGCCAAGAACAGAGCGAGAAATGCCATTCAGGCATGTTACATAATTACAAAATCTTCCCCCAGCTAAATAATTGACATTGGACGAGCCTGCTAACTGTTCATCATCATGTGTTCATAATCAGCTACATTTTATTCCTTATTAAGCCTGCAGTTAGTCTTCTAGCAGGCCTGGGAAATAGCATGCATTACTCTTTCAAGACAAGCCAACATGCGACTGTGTTTGGACCCTGTGAGAGGTTTTTTCTCAGCTCAACAGAATGATTAAAGAGGCTTTGACATTCAAGGAGAAAATAAAACTGAAGATAGATAAAGAATATATGAAGGAAACAAACTAAAGCTAAGTGTATTCACAATAGCAGCGAAAGAGGTAGTGTATCTAACCCAGGAGCCACTGTGACCTTGTAATTACCACTGAGACTGCATTATGTTCCCACCCTTCAATCTGAAATCCCTGTGTTTGAACAGCTGCCCAGGACCAGCTGCTGGGTGTACGACTAACGGAGAACCACAAGTCACACAGGACTCTAGAACTAAACCACAAACAGCCCATTTCATATCAGAAAAGTGGATTCTTTCATACTGAGCACTTTGACTCAGAGCAGGTGATCCTAACAGCTATTACATCACTACATCCAGTATTTTTATAGGCCATAAACATATAGCAACAGAGCACCCTTTTATCCCATAATATTTGTAAAACATAATGTGGGTGAAATTTTTTCAAGCATTAAGACGTCTATGACCTCACATGTTATGGTTGCATTTACCGACCATTTCATGGTATGTAAGCAGGGCCGGCCACGGCTATTATTATTTAATCATTTCACTGGTGGAATTGTTCATGCTTCTATGTCTTGTATATAATGAATTTGAAGCACTGACAGGAAAATTCTGGGTTGCCATATGTGTAGAATGAATCCCAGGCAATCCCTGTTCTGGCTGATTGGAAACAGGACATGTCCTTCATTGTACATATACGTCTGTGTGTAAAGGGGGAGGGAGGCGATGGACTCCGTAATTAACTCTGTCACATTTTTACAAGCTGTTAATGAAGTTGTAGAACTCCTACAATTCCTTGCTACGCGTCCATCTGCGAATGTAAAATTAGAAGCAGACACAATATTATGTCAATTACAATTAGGAAACCATTAGGAAGCAGATGCATAGCTAAGTCATTATCAGTCATTTTAACATTCCAACTCATCAAGCACTGAAAATATTAGCTGAAGTAAAATGACACTGAGATAACATCAAATAGCTGTTCTCACATATGCTCTAGCATTTACCAGCAATCTTGAGAAGAAAACGAATGTGCCTGAACACAAATTTTGACTATAAACATTAGTAATGTTCTATAACAGCTGTAGTTTACTCCTAGTTAAGATCAATAATGTACTTTAGATAAAATCTAACAGAACCAACGGCTGAGGTCGAAAGTTTACATACACCTTGCAGAATCTGCTAAACGTTAATTATTTGACAAAAATAAGAGGGATCATACAAAATGCATGATATTTTTTATTTAGTGCTGACCTGCAAAAGATATTTCACATAAAAGACGTTCGCATATAGTCCACAAGAGAAAATAATAGTTGAATTTAATAAAATTTGACCCTGTTCAAAAGTTTACATACCCTTGAATGTTAATACTGTCTTGTTACCTGAATGATCCACTGTGTTTTTTTGTTTGTTTGTTTGTTTGTGATAGTTGTTCATGAGGCTCTTGTTTTTCCTGAAGAATTTAATTGCCAGCTGTTCTTCAAAAAATCCTTCAGGTCCAACAAATTCTTAGGTTTTTCAGCATTTTTGTATATTGGAACTCTTTCCAACAATGACTGTATGATTTTGAATTTCATCTTTTCACACTAAGGACAACTGAGGGACTCATACACAACTATTACAGAAGGTTCAAATGCTCACTGATGTTTCAGAACAAAAAAACACTGCATTAAGAGCCAGAGGTACATTTTTCTTATTTTGCCTAAATATATATTTTTTTCATTTAGTACTGCCCTTCAGAAGCTACAAAAGATACTTATATGTTTCCCAGAAGACAAAATAAGTTAAATTTACCCTGATGTGCCACTAAAAATCAGTGTGGATCATTCATGCAAAAGTATTATGAATCAAGTGTATGTAAACTTTTGAACAGGGTCATTTTCATAAATTTAACTACTATTTTCTTTTGTGGACTATATGGGAATGTCTTTTATGTGAAATATCTTATTCAGATCAGTACTAAATAAAAAACAACATGCATTTTGTATGATCCAACTTATTTTGCTAAAATAATTAACATTTTGCAAATTCTGCAAGGTGTATGTAAATGTTTGACCTCAACTGTACACAAACAGGATAACTGACATAATAATAATAAGGAAAAAATGTGCCTCAATTAAAATGACAGTTAAAATAAGTGTTACTGTTTGAACTGAATCTTAATTTAAAACAAATATTAAAAAAAATAAACTAAAAAAAAATTTAAATTATTATATTTTGCAGCCTTCAAGAAGACTCAGAAATATCAATTTACAAGTTCTAAGCACATGAACCATCAAGCAAAGTCGTGATACGGCATAAAATAAAAAAGTAGGCTAAACTAAATAATATTATTTGTATATTTGTATTATTTTCCCAACTTGAATGCATTGTAATAATAACAAATGCCCAAATTGTAGGTAGGAGCTCCTCAGATGCACTTGAGAGCAGATTATGTCAAAACTGCGATTCTATGACTTCAATAGTAGTTTAGTCAAAAAGGTCAAACCCTCTGAGGTGGGATGGGCCATAAATCACCACTGTAAGTGAACATACAGGCATTTAATAAAAAAAAAAAAAAACAGCATGCTAGGATTCATTTGCACATTAATGTCTAAAAAGTAATGGGACACTAATATTACTTTTTATAGCATTTGGTTACACATGCCAATTCAATAGGGCAGTTTTTGCACTCTCGACAAGCACCTGATAATAATTGTTTTTAGTACCATTATCATAAGTATCCTTCATTTATGTGCAGTGAAGAGAATGGTCAAAGAACCCCACAGGAACAAACACTAACATTAACATTTCAACACAGGCTTAAGCCATATAATATCCAAACAGCATACATATCTGACAGTATACAAATGTACACATGGTCCAGCGATGTCTTGTGGTCTTTATATTGTTCATTAACCCTTTAAGGCTTATAAAACAAACAAGTCTTGAACTGTGTCATGGGCACACATGAAAAACAGGTGAGACGTAACAGCTGTTCGCTACCAAAAACAACGTTTTTATTACATATACGTTGATTTAAAATAACACCATCCCAACCACTGCATTTCAAACTTGTTGTCATGCACTGAGGACTCGCTGACATACCTTTCAGCATCTCTCTCGTATCGCTCATCAGACGGCGTCCAGTCCATATTATTAGTCCATCTCTTATGCGCCTCCTTGTATATCCACGATAACGCGTGGGATCAAACCGTCAAATTAAGGAAAACGAACCTGTCATTGTGTCGCAGATGTCAGAAAACCAGACTCATAGCTTCGAATGCAATATGAGGATGCGCAGTTCATTGTCATTGGTGTAGAGTCAGTGCAAGCTAAACCCCCCGCGGTCCAATACACTGCTGGCAGCGCTCCAGATATCGCACGAGTCAGGGAATGCCGCGCGTGAAGCGTATCAAAAGAGTCTCGTGTTGATGGTTCCCTCATCACTCTACAGTCAAAACAACTTGTGTTTTCGTTAATAGAGTTATTATTACAGATAAATGTAGGTTATTCGGTGCCATTACTGTGTAGGTTAAATAGCCCACTGATATATTAATTTTCTGATTTGCTTTACAACGCTATTGACGAGAAATATACCACGATAACTATAGTTTCCGCCATAAATGTTACTACAGTTATTATTTAACTAAAAAAATGACCTAAATCTATTAGACTCACTTTCTTTACGTTAAAATAAAACGAAACAGTAGAGTGTTTTCAGGATGCGTCATCAGTCAGCCATATTGGCGGCACTGAATGTAAACAATGCCGCTGAACTCGCATATTTTGCTGATTATTGCTGCTGAAAGTGGTCAGTTATTGTCATGTTTTGGGCTGTACTAATCGGTCGGACCAGGAAAAACACTTGGAGTACTATAGACTGCCAACAGTTATAACAAATCAAGGAGAAGAGTGCAAAATCTGTTTGAGGAACAAAAGGTATTTGTGGTTGGCCAAACTGAACCAGGATTTCCAGGGCAAGAATCTTGACAACATTCATGTTTGTTCTTACAATTTCCAAATGTGGCCATTTGTAAATTTAATGTGTCTGGCGTCCAGCTATTTTTAACGATTTTTAACAAGCTATAAATAACGAGATGAATAACAACATGCACTACAAACCAGTGTGCTCATAATTAAGATAATAGATTATAATAACATAATAAGACACCAATTTGCAATATCAAGCAGCAAAACGAGCTAAAAATAGCTGGACGTGGATGAGACCGGAAGCCAAACCCATAACATTTACAAATGGCCATGCCTGCTCTTATGGCAAAAATAAGGTGGATAGGATTCGCATATGTGTTATTTAATTTCTTTTTCAAACAGTCCAGCAGGCACAGAGCATCATATTTGGTTAAATTTCGGTTGCGACAATTGGGTGATCAAAATGTCAATTAATTTGGTGTCCAATACTGACGTCAGCTGATGTTGATATTTTGTTGTATTTGATTTTGTAACCAAAATCCAAGATTAAGTCACCGTCAAATATTGACGTCAACCCAATTAAACTGAAACCGAAATGCAAAGTCTGTCCAATGTCAACCTAAAGTTGTATTTACGTCCGATGACTGACGTCTGTGGTGTCTGCCATGGGAAAAAAATAAAATAAAAATAGGTAGCTCCACCCCATTGTCCTTTATTTAATTTATTTCACAAATTGTTATTGTGGTTGTTGCTGCTAGTGGTGCATTTGATGGAGTTTTCCCTTATTCTTTTATTCGCCATTTATTTTTAAGAAGTACTGTCTGAACTGGAAAAAACAACTTCATAACCAGCTCTTTCCTAAGGCTGTGCTAAAGAAAGACGTGGATAAATGTAACACAGTTGGTCATTTCTGGCAGTATTTTGAGGATGAATTAAGGACAAGCACTTAAAAAAGGCATCCATATCCATAAGCATGAATTACTTAGGGAAAACTGTTGAGTTTACATCCTGGTTACATAACTAAAGGAACAGCAGAATGAAGTAACTCTCTCTCTCTCTCTCTCTCTCTCTCTCTCTCTCTCTCTCATGAATAGGGGAACAAAGAAAGACAAGGAAGAAAAATGAAGGAATTGCTCACAGAGACGGGAAATCAACAAAGTATACAATTATTAGTCTGGTTGTAGAGGTGAGTTAAAGAGTTTGGTTCAGGTCACGTATGGCACATCTTTTTTTACTTTAAAACCTCAGATGTTTAAAGGTGTTAATACCCTATTTCTAAGATAATTACAGATTGTTGCTTCACATGAGTCAGTTGAACACTGGGGAAAGAGATTTTAGCATATTTTGTTTCTCTGTTTCTCTTTTTGGCAAGCAAGGAAACAATTTTCGCTACTGGAGCAACACTTTACTTGAAAAGCATAATTATGTGTTAGTTACTAGTTCATTTACCAAACAAGCCCAACCTTAGAAATTTACCCACTACAACATGGAAATAAACAAATTGTTGTCAAATGTTTTGGGGTCACAAAAAACACATGGTACCTCTGCCACCCACAGCCATCTACAAGTCTTGCTTGCTGCTTGCTGAGCATTTTAAGGCCACCTTGTGGCCATGACTTGTTAAAGCACACCTTTAGATTCACAGGAAAAATGTCAATTACCCTTTATCAGTGCCAGGTAATTATTTCAAACAGCCAATTTATTGTCACCACATTAGTTACCAGTATGAGGAAAAGCACTTTTGTGACTATGCAGATGAGCACACCTCATTAGAAAATTGGATAATGTTCTGGCAGAAAATTACTAGTAGCCTTACTGTTAAGTTTTCAGACGTTTCATAAAACACAAAGCAATGCAATGTGTAATTGTGAAAAATCCATACAGAAAGTTCCTTCATATAAACAGTACATTCATGCCATTTATTTCTCGGCTTTTCGAATTTGAGTTTTCTTAGATTGCGGGCAAAATCATTCATGACTTTTACAACTTCATGCAATAAGCACCTTTGAGTCTTAAAATTTATGTACAAACATCTGAGACCACTTTTTTAGTTTGGTTTATGAGAAATTAAAAACAAAAGAAATTGAGGAGAAAATGGCTATATAAAAGGAATAAGAAATATTTGATTTGTGTGTAACAGCCTTACATGTATAAAGAACAATTTATGACTGAATGCATGAGTAAGAGGGGTTTTGGGGTGGGGTGGCATTAACTGGCCCCTCCCTGTCTCACCCAGTCATCACTTTGTCCCTCAGTCGTCCCCGGGTTTGTTTGGAGCTGTCATAACAGCCTGTGATTCGTCAGCCATTCCTCAATGTCTATGTTAATATTACACTCTGCCCTCCGTATCCACAGGCTCCCATTTTTGTTTTTCTAATTATCGATCTGCTCGCTGTCATGGTGACCCCTGAGGGAAGAATCCATGTGGAGGCGAAATGGAGCCCAGAGTTGGCAGCGAGTGAACAAGTCCAGCGCACGAAAAGGGGAAATGCACCAAATTCCACTGTGCTCCCCTCAGAGCAGCAGGGCTGGAGCGCAAGCTGCTGTTCCCAATGCAAGAAAAGCCTCATCTTGGGCAACAAAGCACAGATGCAGGGTTGTTTTTATTATAGTGACATCCGCAGGAGTCTGTGAGTTTGTCTGGCATCCACACGCTAAACATTGATTTAATTATAGAAAATATAGTGATGATCAGTAATGAAAAATGACTGCTAACTTACTGTGATTATTTTGGTTTTACTTCAAATAATAATATAATAATTTTACATTCATTTTTTAATATCAGTATATATTTTTTTAACTATCACTCATGAAGCCTTAGCCTATTTTTATATATATATATATATATATATATATATATTTAATTAAAGGGTTTAATCGCATTTAAAATAAAAGTTGTTGTTCATATAATATTTATGTGTGTACTGTGTATATTTATTATGTATATATAAAGACACACACATAGTATATATTTTAAAAAAAATATTTACATGTATTTATATTCAGAGAATTTATATTGTATATAAATATATGTAATATAAACATAACATACACAGTACACACACACACAGACACATATTATTTACACAAAAACTTTATGTGTATTTTGGATACTATTAATCGTGATTAATCATTGGCAAAAAAAAACTTTAAAGGTCCTATGAAATTTGTTTTATTTTTTCCTCAAATTCAGTTTTATTTTTACCAAATTATGTGTTTTTCATTAATTTCCTGGATTCCATTTTAATAGCTTCATTAAATTTTAATAATCAAAAACATGTCTAATTAATGTATCAAATAAATATTCCTAATGTTTTAATAAATACCATTTTAGTAGTAGTAGTAGTAGTAGTACTTCATCATTACATTAAGTAATATATTAAGTAATATATTTCAGCTTCAAGTTAAACCAAACTTTTATTTCGACTCGTTGCTGTGAAGACCTTTAATTTTCTGTTTGTATATGATATGACAATAGTTTTTCTCAAAAGAAACGGTAAAATGCTCATGAAGAGACTCTCAGGGCAGTTCTAGAGTTTATTTGTTCATGTGCTCATATATTTAGTTGCAGGGGCTGAAAACACTGCAAGTCTGTGCCATTCATTCACATAGAGAGACGCAGATACACGTTTTGATCTAGCCTACTGATGTACTTTTGATATATTAATTCCAAATGTGACATTTTTATGACAGGATTCCGCAATTCAGTCCATGTTTTTCACATTGCGGAAATCATAGGGCCCTAAGTGAATCCTCTGATTCATATGTAAGAGTTGACAAGTCTGTTTAATTCTAGTTTAGTGAATTGATTCATCCTAAATGAGCCTCTCTCTCGTGTAGTGTTTGAAAGTCCAATTCATTCTAGTGAATCGGTTCGTTCAGACAAGTAAATGAACAGATTCACAAAAGTGATTAATTGATTCGTCTCCTTGTATTTTGTAGGCTACTATATATTTGACTTAGTTATGTAAATTAGGGTGTTTTTGTTGTAATTAGTATGGATTTACCGGTTCAGGTTTGATACTCTTACCCCAACTGAGATTTATTCAGAATCCCTCATTGTTTTCTCTTCCAGCAAAATATAGCTTTGATTAAATTACAAATATTATTTTTCATTCTTAAAAGCAATTGCCATGATTATAACAGAGATCCAATATACATTCGCCAAGCCGGGGGAAGAATAATTCTAGCACATGAAGACATGAAAGTTACAGTTGGATTTCCTTTGTCTCTGAAACCGATGATTTTAGGGAAACCAAAGAATTGCTCTGTGCCTGGAAGCCAAACAGGTCCACTGGTGCATAATTCCTGTCTCAAGACATTCTTGAACATTGCAGTGTAATATTTCATTAATTCAAAAGGCAGTGGAATGCTTTTCATTAAATGCAGACAGATGGTTACTAGGTTTTCCCTTAGTGTAAGAGTTGAATATGAACCAAGACGTCATGCTCACCTGTGGCTTTTGGGGCCACTTACTTTCAATGAATGCCAGTATAAAAACATCAACAAACCAGCTTTTAAATACTTGCGCATATCTTTATGAGCCAAATGATTTACAAGCCTCACTGGATATGAGCTTGAAAAATGTTACAATTTATTCATAGGCCCTTGTAAAGAGTTAGCCTTATATAAATATACTTTTGATTAATACTGTTAAACAAAACCTAATATCTCAGAAGTCACGTATCGTCTCTTTAAATTTTAAAACAGGCTCCAGATGTGCTGCACATGACTTACAATTATTAATAAACATGTTTGATATAATATACAGTTACACGGGAATGTTATGTTCATTAGTGGAAGTGAAAGTGGGGACGCAGTTTTACCAGTGCAGTTCTGTACATCTGCACCGCAATAGTTTTTACAATTCTATCAATCCCTGTTCTCACATCAAAGCCTGCAGGCGGATGCCTGAATGTTCTTTCAATAACCCTGTTGATCAAAAAAAAATGTTTTTTTTTTGTTATAGTCTGCATTTGTGGATTGTGTATAAGCAGTGCCAACACTCAAGATTGCAGCTAAGTAAGCTCAGTTCTGAGATAGAAAATTTCATGGACATTATCCAAAAAATTATCCACCTTATTTTTCCCGTAGGAGTGGGCACGGCCGTTTGTAAATTTAGTGTGTCTGGCCTCCAGTCTCATCCGCTTCTAGCTGTTTTTAGCTGTACATTTTGCTGTTTGATATTGCAATTTAGTGTGTCTTACCATGTTACATTAATGTATTATCTTAATTATAATATGAACACAACAGTAATGCAAACAGTTTTACAGATTTCTGCGGCTTATGAACCGAAAGTCTGATAACACATTACCAGAAAAAAACTTACTTCTGCATTGAAAAATTGCAATATTGAACATAAAATTACTTAACAACATAATTTAGTTTATTTCGCACTGATGTGCATGCAAATATGGTGTATTGAGCCAATTCATTTTGGTATTTAACCATGCAGCATATATGGACACCGAAATTAATACTCGCCTTACTATGTGAGTGTATTCACATAGCAGTTTTTGCACTCCTTTGCACTGTTTTTCATTGTTTTTCTATATAAACATGCCAGACATTTTTTACGCATGACACAACGTTCTAAAAACGTGGCGCTCAAGTTAAAATAAAAATGCATCTCTTGATTTTTTTATCCCAGTGCCCATCTTGTGTTTTTCTCGCATTGAATGGTCCCTAAGGTGTAAAAGGGGCATGTGTACACTATCAGTCAAAAGTTTTTGAACAGCAAGATTTTGTTTTTTAAAGAAGTGTCTTCTGTTCACCAAGCCTGGATTTTTTTGATCCGAAGAACAGTAAAAACAGAACAATTTTGAAAAATGTGTACTGTTTAAAAATAACTGTTTTCTATTTGAATATATTTTAAAATGTAATTAATTCCTGTGATTACTCCAGTCATTACTCCAGTCACATGATCCTTCAGAAATCATTCTAATATTCTGATTTGATGCTCAAAAACATTTATGATTATTATTATGTTGAAAACAGCTGAGTAGATTTTTTTCAGACTCTTTGATGAAGAACAGCATTTATCTGAAATATAAATCTTTTGTAACATTATAAATGTCTTTATCATCATGTCTGCTCAATTGAAAGTGTCCTTGCTAAATAAAAGTAATTTCGATAATTTCTGTCTCAAGAAATGAAAAAAATATTATACTGACTCCAAGCCTTTTAAATGGTATAGTGTTAAATGCTACAAATACTTTTTATTTCAGATAAATGCTGATCTTTGGATTGTTCTGTTCCTCAAAGAATCATGAAAAATCTCATCTGTTTTAAATACTGATAATAACAAAACATTTTTTGTGAACAGCAAATCAGCAAATTAGAATTATTTCTGAAGGATCATGTGACACTGAAGACTGGAGTAATGATCCTAAAAATGTAGCTTTGATCACAGAAATAAATTACATTTTTAAAATATAATCAAATAGACAGCAGTTATTTTAAATAGTAAAAATATTTCACAATATGATTGTTTTTGCCGTACTTGGGATCAAATAAATCCAGGTTTGGTGAGCAAAAGAGACTTCTTCAAAAACATTAAAAATCTCACTGTATAAAAACTGACTGATAGTGTACGTATGTATTAATGTAACGCATTTTGTTTTCTGTGCTACCTTTTAATTGTTTTTCTACACAAACATGCGCTACAGACAAGTGTTTTTAACAGTTTTGCTACCACCCACTGCTTTTGTAGCATGTAACACATGCATGTTGAGTTCTTAAGATGCCATTAAATTACAAATTCAAGTCGTGTTTTATAAACCGCAAGAATGCGTTTTGTGTGCACGTCCACTAAGCTCTGCATATGAGTGTCATAGAGCTAAAACACAGACGGAGAAGGAAATCTGTTTCACCCTTTCTTGATCAAAATAAAACCAAACAGTTGTGGATGATTACATTTATTTTTACAACATCTTATACTGACGTTAATGCCTTTGTTTAATAAAGACCTCTAATTTTCTTTCATCAAGTCTCATGACAGGCCTACTATTTAAATCAGACAACAGAACAGAATAAATGCTTGCATTAACTCTGTTTTGCACTTGCTTCTCCCAGTATCTCTTTCTTTCTTCTTCTCTCTTTGCAAGCATCTGTATGTGTGTGTGTGTGTGTGTGTGTGTGTGTGTGTGCATGTGCTGTGTGCGTGCACATGTCAGTGTGTGTGCCAGTGGAGAAAATTAAAGGCAGACTTTCCGTGGCAGGCGTCATCCCCAAATTGCACATTTGGTGGGGAATTTGACCTGGCTCGAGATGTGACAGTAATATTCATTTCAGCGTGTACCCCCCTGCACCCCCATTTACACACAGTAGAGATCATTTCTGAAATAGAAAACCCCAAACGAACACAGAAAGAAAAGAAGAGTGATTGAGAGAGAGCGAAATTATTTCTCTCAGTTTTGGAAGATAAAAACCAATGGTAAGCAGATCTAAGCGTCGACTGTTTGGAGAAGATATGATGGATTGTGGCTTTAATAAAGATTAATGAGCAGATTATTTCCTCCCTGTAAAGTTAAAAGAATAGACTCTACCATGGAATATATAGCAAAAGTGGAGGGGGATTCTTAAAACAAAAGCTTCTGACCTTTTCTTTTGATGCGCATGTTTGCTGAGGGTCTCTGGCTGACCTCATACCTTTTATTTCTATCGCTTAGTCTTTGATTTCTTTTCCACAAGTTTGAAGCTGCACAGTGTTAGTCGTCGTAATCTTAACGAATGGCTTCCTTACGCGGGACCCTTGATGAAGAACTGATCATATGTCTGAATTAACATCTTAAATTATCCTCTCCAGATATTGACCTTTCTTTTAAAACCTGCGGAAATGGTGTGACACAACCTATTTGCGTTGTCCTGCGGTTTTAACAGGCACTAGGGGGATTTGGGAGCACAGTGGATGTTGACCTTTGTGTTTGACTCGGGCGCCGTTGTCACAGCGCTGCTTCCTCTCCAGCAGGCCGGCGCCGCTGGGACTTTCTGTCATCTCAGCCCTGCTGGCAAGAGTAATGAAAGCAGGAAGTTATCCAGCTCAAATTAGTGATAGTTTAAACACCGAGGTCAGCCTAAACAGCCCGTTCCACACTTCTTGAATATATCAGCAAATGTGTGACAGGGCCTCAGATCCTGTCAGCAAGGTAAAGTGGGAACTTCAGGTTTGATCTTGTTCGAGAAACACTAGTTTTTTTCTCATTTTAGTGAGAACAGCAACTTTTATTAGTGCGAAAAGGAAGTGTGCTTATATTAGACTAGGTATCTTGGAATGGACCTTGCAGTTTCCAGTCAAGTTTTCCTAGTGCTGGCGAATCAAAGCATAAATAAATGTTATTTCGAAACACTTCCATTCAGTGAAAGTCTACTCGTTAAGATGAATGTTTTGGCTAGTATGAAAGGGCAAAGTGCATCTGTAAATACTCCACAGGATGGTGCTCATGAGCTTGTCATCTGTCATGTGCTTGTTGAGCTTATGAACACATTCATAAAAATGTATATCTGTCAAATTACAGTAGTTTGAGATGTATCTCACTTTATCTCACAATTGACCCTTCGCAAAAACCCGCCCTCCTTAGTTACTGTTGCTATGTCCGACAAACAATGGCAGTTACACATCATGTTCTCACGCAGTGAAAAATTGATTGTGGAACAAAGAGGAAATTGACAACACGCCAACAGACAAGACAGACCAGGTTACTTCTGGTATGAAACAAGGTCTCAGCTTTAAAATGCTGTCATTTTTTTAAAGAAATTCAAACAATAAATACAATTTTGTTGCTCTGTAATGTGTCATGACAGATAACTTTATTGGCTTATTAGATCAATCAACATGTGAACAGATCGTCTTTTTTATTTACTCAAAGCATGAAATAAACATGAATGACCATTAGAATGTATTTTATTCCAATCGCGGAAAGACGGCAATACATACAATTTCCTAAGTTTAAGGCCACCAAAGTTAATCTACTCTCCTGTCTGATTTGTTTGTCAGACAAAATGGCAGATTCGGCGTTATGATTGGTCAGATCGCCTGTCAATCAAGCTGTTTGCAAAGGGTTAATTTAGACTTTTCCTCAGAATTCTGAGTTTACGTATTGCAATTTATGCTATGTTTACACTGTTTTTGTTTTTAAAAACATAACTTTTGCTACGTTTACACCTGTTGTTTACACTACTCTGGCAACTTTTGAAAATGCTGCAGACCCTGTTTTAGTTAGAAAACTGTGTGGGGTTGTGTTTCAATGTAAACAGACTAAAATGGAGACTTTTGAAATCAATGGTGTGGCTGCCCCCTGTAAACAGGGCCTTAGACTATTTCTTGGAATTGACCCTTTGCAAAAACTCGCCCTCCTTAGTTATTGTTGCTATGTCCGACAAACTATACCGTTTTCACACTACACATCATGTTCTCATGCAGCGAAAAACACATCGCGTAACAAAGAGGAAACTGACAACATGCCAACAAACAAGACAGAGCAGCTTACTTCTGGTATGAAGTACACCTCGGGTGTGCATTATTTTCTAGGAATTCAGCAGACTGAAGTTAATTATTCTGCTTATACTACAGTTACCACACCTCAAGACATCGATCAGATGATATATTTTAAGGCATTTGTCCGGTTTTTGTCCTTAAAATGCTATTGTTAGTAGGATTATTTTCTTACGCAGCTCATCCAATGTCTTTGTTGCTAATTCCAAAACGTCATTTTAGACCAGGGGTGTCAAACTCAATTCCTGGAGGGCCAGAGCCCTGCAGAGTTTCGATGCAACCATAATTATACACACCTGATCCAACTAATCAAGTCCTTCAGACTTAATTGAAAACTGCATAGTATGTGTGTTGGAGCAGGGTTGGAACAAAACTCTGCAGGGCTGCGGCCCTCCAGGAACTGAGTTTGACACCCCTGTTTTAGACCTAGTAATGATGCTTGAGCCGTTGATAGCAGACTATGCAGTAAATAATGTAGTTTAGACAGACATACAGACAGACGGAAAGAGAGAGAAAGAAAGAGATTAAGCTGGTGAATTACCTCTGCAAGTCTGTGCTTCTCTCAAACGTGATCAGCAGCAGCGCCTCTACTTATAGTGAAACTTTAAGTTCATTTTCTTCAGGAACATCCTTGTTGTTACCTCGCTTATGAGAAGAGCAGCGCTAACAACATTAGCACGTATGTTAATGTGTTTGCTGACTGTTATGTGTGTGTGTCTGTTAGAGAGAGAGTGAGAGAAATAGAGTGTGTGCTATCCGTACATAATAAAACGTAATTTTGTGGCAAAAACATGGAAATTATCTGTCGTTTTTATCCTGTTGTTTACTGTATTTATTTGTTTGGCCAGTGCGTTGTGGGTTTTGATTATTTTGCTGTTTTAGGCTGTAAGGACCTTTTGAAATAACTGAAATAGTGTGGCGAAGTGATATAGACATGTAATGCGGTCAGAAGCTGCCTGGAACTACGTTCGTCGTGTGTTTCCCTGAAAATAATACACACCTTCAGAACGTTCGTCAGCCAATCAGATTCAAGCATTCAACAGCCCTGTAGTATAATATAAAATAACCGTCTGATCGTGGTTATTTTATTATCTGTGGTCAATTCAGACAACCGTGATTATTGTGCTCCTTTAGCAGCCATAAAAAGGCAGCACATTCATATAGGCCACGTTACAGATGGTAAGTTTCAGGAGTGACAACAGCATTTAAATGCGGGAGTGAAATCCCCTAAATTATCGTTACATGTAGGCATATGTACGGAACAAGACTCACAAACGAAACTGGGATGACTGACAGCTTGGAAACCATACCAATGTTTTATTATCAAAATGCTCATTATTTTCAGCAGTTTAACTGAAGAACAGTGGACGGACGCATTGTGTTTTGTTTATGCTTGTTCAGGCTGCTTCACAGAGTGCGTGCTGTCTGTGTTGCCATGATCACTCATTACAAGCGCTTTTTGGGCTTGTTGTTTAAGCTCGGATCAAAAGCGATCAGGTTTATGAAGTTTCAAAGTAAGCAGAAACAAGTCACTATATTGTGGTCTATTTCTGGGTTTTTGTCAAGCTGTTTGCTTAGGGTCAATTCAGAATTTTCCTGAAGTTTTTCTGAATTTTGAGTTTACATGCAATTTAGGCACTAAATTACACTAGTGCGCATAACAACGCGTAACATTTGCCAAGCTTACGCCTGCTGTCTACACTACTGTTTGGACTTTCGAAAACTTTTTAGTTTGAAAACTCTGAAAGTGTAAACTTTCAGTGTAAATGGACCAAAACAGAGACTTTTTATACCAATGCTGTGGCTGCCCACATTCGCTCTGTGCATCCTTGACAACTGTGTAAACAATGCATGTGCATGAATTTTCATATGACGTGTTTTCAGTTGTGTAGTGTGGACTGACATCATTTCTGAAACGCAGTGAAAACGCCAGTGTAGACGAGGATACACCGTTTCAAAATGAAAACGCACTCACTGGAGTCCACCGAAGTTAATCTATACTTTCCTGTCTGATTTGTTTGTCGGACAAAAGCGTTATGATTGGTCCAATTGCCTGTCAATCAAGTTCCTCGTGATGGGTCAATTCTACGTTTACATCTTAAAATTTTCTTGGTATTCTGACTTAACATCCAGCTATTTTTACTCATTTTCCTCTATTTGCAAGATTACATATACAGAATAAAGGAAGTAATTGCAACTTTTTATCTCTCAATTCTGACTTTTTTTCTCAGAATTGCAAGAAAAAATACAGAATTGTGAGATAAAAGTTGCAATTACCATTTTTGATGCTATTAAGAAGACTTGAGAAACATATTCATTATTAATAAGACAGCTTAAAGGTCAACTAAATGGTTAACTGTATTCCATTATAAGGTTTTTTTTTTTTTTAAATGTAATGCCAAACCACACAGAAGGAAAGACAGATTTTTGCTCTGAAGTAATTTGGCAAGAGAGAAAGATGTTTTGGTCTGCATTTCTTCTCCGTTCCTCACTCCAGAACAGGGAGAGTTGAAAGCTGTCACCAGGCTGGGCCAGGGCTCACATGTGTTTTGCTCTGAGCCATGTAAACCCAAACCCGAATCCACTTCTCCATTGCCCCATTTATAAATAAAAGCCTTTTAACAGTGCATTTTTTAAATAGTTCAGCTGTTGAGGGAATAGATGTGACTTTTCGTGCCGGGGGAAGCTGAAGTTGATTATACAGCGATGATGAAGACCGATGTCACATCAGCCACCAGACTTGTGCAAGCTGGCGGTTTGTTTAAGAGATAGAAATGAAAATACATATTCATCCAAGTCCTGAGATGTCCAAACAGCCAGTTAACATCCCCCAAATGTATATTGCATAATAATTAGCATCCTTTGATCTTGTAGAGACAACCCCTAATTACAGAGACAGTGAAAGCACAGCAAAATAGAAAGTTATATGGCTGCCACTAGGGAGTCGCTCTCTTATTTCAGTATTTTTAAAAAGGGCTATATATAATTTTTAGATCAAGTAAAATACACAGAAAATATAACTATATAATATAAAGTATTTGTTTTTAACTTTACCTTGAAGGGACACAATCAATTCTTCTTGATGCTGCCATTTAAATACAACACACTCACATTTGTTTTGCTGTCACGTTCAGTGACGTCTTGTGAGTGTTGAAAGTATTATTATTAAATTTTTTGTAATTGTTTTTTTTTGTATATTTTAAATTTCTCTGATCATATATCTTTACTTGGGTTTCACATATTTCCAAAATAATACTGTAAAAATATTTTAAGATTAATTACGCTCTTACGTACATCTGCTACAGAGACGTAAGGGCGCGCGCCCCCTTAACGAGTATGTAAGATGCGCGCTACTGATGCGTTGGTTGGGTTTGGGAAGCGTAAAATGGTTTAAAAACAGTTTGTAGTTCATTAAACGGAATAAAATTCTTCCAGAGAGAAGTTCTTCTGTACACTTACAAGTGTACAAGCTCAACATCGACGTGAGCTTTAAAATGTAGAGCGAGTCACCTCAGGTAACACGGTAAAAATGTGGTAGATTTTAAATCATGTCAACTTGACGTTTTAAGTTAAATCACGACATTAACAAAGCAAACTGCTGCTTTCATAATTTTTTTTTTTTTTTTTTTTTGAGCTCTAGTAACTGTTTTTTTTTTTTTACAATGCAGCAGCCAAGTAAAACTACACAAGGGAATTTCACCATGCATTTAAAATGCCAATCAATCCATCTGAAAGGCCAAAGTGCTGTGTTTTTTTATCACAAAGATGATTGTATGTTCCTCTGTAGCTGAACCCAGCAGGTGGATTGTGGTTTGTGAACTCTGCACGTCAGAAACACATTTCATTCAACTCCATTCAGCGTCAGAGTATGTCAGCACACAATGCCGTCTTGGCATTGGCTTCCACCGCACGCTGTAAACAGCTGGACTGTATTTTACGAAAGACAAGTAACTTTTAGTTTTGTGCAAACCCCAATCCAAGCGCTCACATTAATAAACTGACTGCGACCACATGTTCTCAGCGCCTTAGCCAATAGCCAGAGGGCTGACATGGAAGGCGGTAGATTTGTTATGGAGCAAAGGAAAAAGGACAAGAAGGGAAGCCTGTGATTCAAGGAACGAGAAAGGTCACGGGAAGTAAGCAGACGCACGCACGCTCAAACCTACTCCAAACATCTCCACCTTATCATACATATATTCCACACACATGCTTGTTCAGACTCTTCCCCCCCCCATGCTCACTTTGACTGTCTCCTCTGTAATAGGCTCCAGATGTGGTGCTGAGGGGGTGAGGTGTTTGTATGTCATCTGCTCGGGCGGCTACGCGTACACCCATCCGAGGGGGATGCTGTCAGCCCTGATGGAGGGGGCCCGGGCCCCAGGCCTGAGGTGATGGGGCTGGGGGGTGGGGCGAACGGGTCACAGCCTACGCACATCTGGAAGCACTTCAGGTCAGCAGGGCCCGGCTGCCTGAAAGGTGAGACGCTTCGACCTGACCTGAGCAGCGCAGCATGCAACAGTCTGGATGGAGAACAAGGCAATAGCATATACACACACGCATATATACACATGAGTCATGTCACTAATCAACGCCTGTGGGTGTAAACACAGGCCTCGGAAAGCATTTTCAATAGGTTGGGCTGAGAATAATGATGGGAAATAATAACAATCTCATCCCCCGTTTTTTGATTTAGCAAATATCCCAGAATTTTTAGCGCTTCTAACTTACAGCCTTGCGCTTTTTGAGTAGCTGTAGTGAATAGCAGCTGAAAGTTTCAACATGTGACATCGACAGGTTATCAATAAATAAGCAAATGATAGACGGTATTAAGTAAATGACACAAAATCACTTTGTTCAGCAAATTGCCATTTCAATTTTCGCATTCTGTTTTAGCTCTTGGAACAGTTGTTGATCATTATATATACGTCATATATACTGCAGTCTTGGATTATTGAAAAAAAATTCTATTAGACTCAATTAGTTTGTTTATTTTAGATGTAATTAAATCTGCAAAGTGTTTGTTTGAGTGATTCTGCAAGGATATCTTATTTTGTCACGAATTTGCTTATGGTCATCAACACATTTTCCTTTTATGCAGTTGGATTGGAATTAAAAAAATGCAATTTTGGATTTTTAACTTTATTTTAAGGGTAAGAAAATAAAGGCATATTTTCTTTCCCTCATAGAAATAAACTGCTAACCAAGATTTGCTTTCCATCATGCTGTGACATGTGGCTATTTACTCGTGTTATATTGGACATAACCGGTAACCAGATTTAAACTTAAACCCTCTAAATTTCCCCTAAGTGATCACGTCATACACATGTACACGCATAAAAACAAATAGAGTTACAGATGTTGCATTGATCTGCGCAAGTGAATAGCAAAAATCTAATTCATGCTCTGAAAGTTCCTTTCACCACATTGTGTATCAGATCTAGGATCTAATCTGTAGTTAACATTTTGAGTAACACATGTTCAGTACAGATGTTAAATACGACACTACTCCATGATAATCTAATAAGTTTCTGTCCAAAAATGATTGAATTAGTTTTAATCAATTGAAACATATGGGCTATTTATTGTGGTATCTATCTTCACGTGAATTGAATTTGATTTCAGTTGGCGGGGCATTTTCTTTCTATGTACATGGGCAAAGCATGAAGAATTAACATTTGCTAAAACAAAAAGTTCTGACATGTTTAGATGGGGTTAAGATAAACATTAAAACAGCTCTGTGGCACTGCATAGTATTGTATAATGCTCTAAAATTGTTTTTAATAACACGGGTCTGTTGCTAAGTGTGCTGCACAAAAAGACAACCTGCAAAAACTTTAAACGGTTCAGAAATGATCTTAATATATTGTACGTTAAATCTAAAAACCCATTCTTCTCTCACAAAATATTGGACACAATTTGAAAAAAACACTGAAAACCATCAAAATCTATAATATGAAACAAAATTCATTTTGGATTATTTATTTCGTAGCGTCTGTGTTTTGACTAACATAAAGCAAGAAATGTTACATATGGATATATTTTGTAAGGTCATGTTGAAGTAATACTGTTGCCTGCAACAGTTTCTCAAATTTAGCTAAAACAAATATGCATGTCTTTTCAGCTTCGGGATTCAACACAGTAGTATAAGATGTATTGCTTGAAAATGTTTTATTACTATATGGTTTCCAAATATAAGAAAGAAAATATAATTGGTAAAAAAAACAAAAAAAACTTGTCATCTTTGGAAAAACTGAAACATAACTGTGTTAATGTACTGTGAGCAGATACATAGGTCACCGTGGGGCACAGTATTTACCTTAAACAGTGGTATAATATTCAAGACATTAAAAGATGTAATCTGACCCCAATGCTTCAACTAGCATTGATAGTTTAAAACATTTCATGTTTACCAATTAAAGTCCACAAATGTGTCTTTATTCTAGATGTGGAGACATATTGGGTCACTATTTTGCCAAATCTCAGCATTAAACTTGTGTAATTTAAACCATTCCGTGGTGAATGGTGAAGAACAGTCCTCCATTGTTTGCCATGAAGGTGTCTTTACTTTCCGTCCGGTCGACCCAAAATGAAGCCAAAAAAGAACAAGGAAAGAACAGCTTACAGCATCCAGACGCTCCGTCTCCCACTTCTTACAGATTTAGCGGAGCCCTGCTCGTTGATTTGTTCTCCAAAGAGCAGTCCTTGCGCTGTCTTTACAATCTTCGGATCAGTACAAAATGAGATTGAGTTTCTCAAAAACATACCTTCATCTGCGATGAAGAAAAAAGCCAAATAAGAGGGACAACAATGCAATTCCATCGTTTTAGAAGGGGGCGAAAAGTCACATCCACTCTGCTCTGACACCGCAGAAGGCCAAACTAATCCAGCTTCTCTGCGTTCCTCGCTTCTCAGCGTCTCTTGCTTCTCTTTGTCCCCTCATCTCGTCCCCCGTTTCAGGCTTAGTTGACAGTGGGCACCTGGTTGAGGCTGTACTCTTTGGCCTTCAGTCTCAGGTTAGCAATGCTGTTGGCCATATTCATTCCCTGGGTGGAAGTGGTGTTGGCACAAGTGGGTGGGTAGGTTGCCATGGTGCTGAAAACAAGATATGAGATAGTTTCAGTTTTAATGTTAAACACATTCCAAATTCAGTTAGATTCAATTGATAAGAAAAAAAAGAAAGAAAAAAATAGAAAATGTTTGTGTTCATGTGAACCCAAAATATAGTGCTTAATTTTTCAAATTAAATATAGACCATAAAAAGAAATTTAAAAAGTACTTGCTTTCTGTGGGCAGCATTTTCTGTGGCATTCGCATTGGCCCTCCCTCCGGCCTTGGGTACCAGCTTAAGAATATATAAATAGTTAATAATTCTTCATAAATACTGCATTAATATGTAGCATTATACGTGCACAGTAATGCGTTAGGTGTGCGTTGAAATTGTGCAAGCTCGTTTTACTGGCATGGTCGTTGGTCAAATGCGTATCCATGCCAGAAAGTGTTCCCGGTCGACTTGCATATTTCAGCTGCTGGGAAAAAGGTATTTGGCCGGAGTGGCAGGGTTAGTTACTCTATACGGCTTTTAAGAATGAAGATTACTGTAAATCATAACCAAAGTGTAACTAGAGTCACAAAAAATCCTGCCCAGTGGACTTTCTCCCTCTGAAAGTCAATTTGTATCCTATGGCCTAAAGGTCATGAGGGTCACAGGCGGATTTAATATAGTTTGTTTTCAGATTATCACTTCATCATCAGGGGATCAGCCCACCATCGCTTTCACAAAGTGTGGTGGGAAATGACTTTCTAACCAGTCCTTGTGCTTCTTTGAACTATTTTACCTACGCAACGCTGCTGGGAAAAGCAGGGCATTGCCGCTCATGCTTGTTTGCTGGCGCGGCCCTCCGACTCCACCAAATTTTGAGGGAAAACAAAAGAGCTTAAGAATAAAATTCTAATCGAAAACATTTGGACTAAGGAAACACGGACAACCGGAGAAGATGAAGTCACGGCAGGAGAGCAAAAGACACATACAGAGAGGAAATGGAATGAGAAGGATTTAAAGAGTTACCTGTACGGGGCTGCGCTCCCCCAGGACAGGTAGTCATTTGGACGGGGTGCGGGACGGGGGACGATAGGCTGCTCCACCGCCGTTACGTCGCCTGAGTACGATTTGAGAAGCGAAGCGTTCTTACTGGCCAGCATCGCCCGCTCGTTGCGCCGAAACTTTGCCCGTCTGTTTTGGAACCACACCTACGAGAACACAAGCCGAAATGACACAGTATGGCGGTTACTCTAGATATTTAGCGTATTGCGATGAAAGACAAATTGCAGAGCAAAGCAGATTCTTAGACTCAAGATATAGCTAGTATAATAATGCCTGCATCAAAAACACAAAAATGCTACATCAAAGCAGAGCTTTTTGCATTCTGTGACCTTAGATGATTCATCTTTCTGCTTGAAATCGTTCCTCAGAAAACAGGGTGTGCAGATTGATATTAAATCAATCAAAATGCAATCAAAAAGCTTTTTTCTCAGTTTCAGAGAAATTGTGCCTTTGTGGGAAAATATTTTGCTGCGCTGATCCTCTGGTGCACACATGTACACCTTTTTTTTGCAGAGCACACATCAGAGGTTTGAAGAGTAGGCGAACGCGCTTGTGAAACATGGTTGAAGACAGAGCGGGAAGCCCAGATCTCGAAGCCTTGGCTGCAGCACCAGGCCTGGTGGAGGCATAGTGTCCGGTTACGCAGCGCCTGAGGAATGAGCTCAAAGTCTCTTTTATCAAAGCATTTCTGTATTGCTCCCTTTCTGGGACACATTAATTGCAGATGTGTTTGTTCTATTTCTTTCCTTTCGTTCTCCCCTTCCTTCTCTTGATCTATAAACGGGAATAATCCCCATCTTTCTACAAAAACAGTCTCATTACAGGAGAATGTGGAGACTGGCTGCGGCCTACAGCATGTGTGCTGAGAGGCAGAGTGATCGGCTGGGGATTTTTAAACAATCACGCTGAACTCTGACGATGGGGCCGATGACAACACAGAATTTCAACGTTAGCATCACGTACATCTGTAATTCAATCTTTCCTGAAACCTTGAATTAGGCAAGTGGTTAAATCTTTTTGGTGATTTTTTTTTTAACCATTTGTGACCCTGAACCACAAAAAAGCCACATATACATTGTATGGGTCAAAGTTATCGATTTTTCTTTTATGCCAAAAATCAGTAGGATATTAAGTAAAGCTCATGTTCCATGAAAATTTTTAGTAAATTTCCTACCGTAAATATATCAAAACTTAATTTTGGTTAGTAATACGCATTGCTAAGAACTTAATTCTGACAACTTTAAAGGGGATTTTCTCTGTATTTAGATTTTTTGGCACCCTCAGATTACAGATTTTCAAATAGTTGTATCTCAGCAAAATATTGTCCTATCTTAACAAACCATACATCAGTGGAAAGCTTATTTATTCAGCTATTGACCCTGGTTTTGTGTTCCAGGGTCACATTTGGTAATTTCAAGGTATTATGCATATATTAAATTCTCAAAACTAAGGCATTCTCTAATCAACCAGTAACTTAAGACCTAAAAGAGTGCATTTGATGATTTTAGGTTGTGAAGTTTACCTGAACTCTAGCCTCGGTGAGATTGACCCTGCGTGCCAGGTCTTCTCGAACAAAGGCATCTGGGTAGTGTGTCCGCTCAAACACTCGCTCCAGCGCTTGCAGCTGGCTGCTGTTGAACGTAGTTCTATTCCTCCGTTGTTTCCGCTTCTTCTTTTCTTCAGAGTTCAGCTGTTCATCTGGTAAAGCACACATAAATTGATCTCAGGAGATGCAGCTTTTGGATATCGCAAATTTAATGTCCATCAGCAGGTGTTTAGCTCTCATTATGTGACTATTATGGCCATTTTTATTATCTTGTATGCAGCTCGTTTGGAAATAACATTTTTGGGGGATTATTGTTAAAGAAAATCTAAAGAAGATACATTTTTGCAAAGCATAAATCCTAAATTATTTACGTTTTTGTAGGGTTTTTACAGTGGCTTGAAAAATAACATTTTACACAAATTTGCAGTGCAATCAGTGAACATTAGTGTACAATGTAACTAATCAAACATTAGTTGTAATGAGCTTAAACATTTCTCACAAGGCCATAAACCCACGCCAGGGGCTAATTTACATCCAACCTCAAGTAATTTATAAATAAAACTTTTTTGATTTTGTCGTGAAATCATTTAGACAAACTCTGTGTGTGATCACAAAACTCAAGGAGAGATTTATAAACTTAGAGAAACTGATGAGAAATGCCTTTGCTGTTTAATCTGACCAATATGCAAAATGTCCACTGTTTGTTTCACTGGAACTTTTACAATCAAGCTAATAAATAAATAATAAAGAAGCATGTCAAAACAGGCATATTTTGAAACAATATTTAAAGAGCCTATTCCCATGAGTACTTTACAGCCAAAAGCACAGAAGTAACTTAGACTCTCACGAGACTCGATAATCATTCAACTGACAGCACAGACAAACTGCAGCCTATGGGGTTGCCATCCCTTTGCTTTGCAATAGTTGCACGACCATAATTTTACATAAGGATCACAAGATGAACACTGACATTTGACCTAGGCATAGCAGGGGGTATAGCCCTTTAGGCCTGTTGGAAAGATTGTTAAATGCCAGCATTTTATTGGTTCAATTTCAGATTGTAAAGGTCAGTTTAATTACTATTTAAACTTCCTGTTTGCTACATTTAAATGAAAACTCAAGCAGTTTAATTGGGCATTGGGCTTGTTATGGGAACGCTTAAAAAAACTTGTACAAAATGAGTCCAAGAGTTTTAGGAAAAACACTGACAAATAATACATGAGTGAATGGCTATTACTATTACACTGTGTTTGAAAACCTCCTGAATATTTTTCTGATTTCCTTATAATTGCAATGACAACAACAAGTGAGTTTAAGCAAAAATGTTCTTAAAAACATAAATTATATTCTAAAACCAAACTCACGTTCCCAGAGTTTGAAATTATAGTTGTGTGAATGATGTGTGAGAAATCTTTATTTGCACACCAAAAGAGAACTAAAGCTTTTAAGCTTCCACACGCCGCGCTGGGAAATAAACAAAAAATTTACTAGTGTCAAACAATGCAATAATGACGACCTTTTTCTAATTTTACCTAAATAAAATTTCAGAATAGGAATACGGTCGTATACCACAAAGACAGTCGGATCATTTTTTTAATTGTTAATTGCACTATAAGAACGGCAATGTAGCTATAAGCAAAGTGATTACCTTAATTTTTTACCTTAAATAAGAAAATAAAATAGAAAGTGTAATGTAAAATAGGGCCTACCCGTTATATAGCGTACTACATTTTAGGTTAATAGCTAAAAGGTAAATAATTCCACTGTAACATACGTTTAAAAGAAAGCAACAGGCCAAAATATTTTTCTTCATATTTCCTGCAAAATACGATTTATATTTGTAGACATAAGTAATGGAAGTTTGCCATTCGATACCATAATCGCATATGTATGTTCTTCGGATGCAGGATAATGATGACAAATTATAGTGTTTAAATGAACTGAAAATGTCCAGAAAGCAGATTTAGGGTTTTCTGTTTTTTTTTTTTTTTTTTCTTTTCTACCGTCCTTTTATCGTTCATGTTTTCCTTAGACAGAGAAAACTGAAAAATGACAAAGACGTGCCTTTTTATTATATCATTATATTATATTTTATTATATTATAATTATTATATAAAGCAAATTATTAAATAAAGTCAGTGTCAGGAGGCAGTTCTGCTTATAAAGATGACCACAAGTTTCGGGATGTTTACGGGGCCATATTTTTATTAAAGCATTACGAGCTGGAATGTCAACAATCATAAATTATGCACAAAATGCGTTCAAGACCCATAAACCTTTCTCGTGCGGAATTGATTTTTTTCTGCTAGTATTAATTCGGGCGAGAAACTTTGCATCACCTGTCTACATTTGTGCTAATATTAACTATTTAGTAGTGTACATTTAAAAATCTTACATTTTTATAATCACATTTTAATGATTAATCCAGTCTCTTACGAAATCAATTATCCATTACATTTATTTTTTTTTATAAACCAAATACAGGCTACCAATGTGCTATTGTCGGTTACTTTAATATTGTGTTAACTGTTATTGATTCTCTCTATTTATCTATCTACAGCATCACTTTATTTTCTTAGGAGTATGAGCACTTACTCTCCTGCTGTGTTGTATCACTGCCGCTGGTTAAACCCGGAGATTCCAGCATAGTCCTGCCCGCTTCGCCAACACTTTCGTCCGCCTGAGAACCGACCATTTCTCTAGCCTCCTCTAGATCCAACAGGTGGCTCACCGAGAAGTTCTTTTTGGCTTGCAGGTTTTCCAGGTTGGCTGTAATGGGACTCTCTAGTCTGCTGGATATGGTTGCTTGTCTGTCCATTACATGTGCATAGCTAGAAGTCATGACGCAAATACGATACAAGAGGAAAAAAACTGGGCAAGAGTATTAGGTTAACCAAACAGGTCCTCCTTGCGTTTGCTTGAAGAGAATACTCATAAGAAACAGCGCCTCCAAAACGATGCCTTCGTTGCCTTTGCTGACTATGATAGCTACTTATCCAGGTGGAGCAATGTTTTGACCTAGTCTAAAACGTTGTGCAACTTAATAGGACTATAAAGACCACGAAGTGTGTTGAAAGCGTCCACTGAAAGCCATATAATCTCTTTCTGCAAAGTATTGTTGGTTCACAATGAGAAAAAAACTCCCAGAGCTCCACCGAGTTGTTGACTGAGCGCCGATCCAGAAATGCTGATGCCTTTCAGATGCATGTGTGTAAAGCAGCGAGAGGAGGCAGGACACTCCACCGCCTTCCCGAAGCTGTTGGCTCTCTCCTCTGCTCCACGCCGTGCTCTCTGCTCACTCGCACACACGCGTTCTGGCACTTCAAACGGCGCGCTCACTGGCATGCAGTGGAGTGGATTGTAAATGAAAAATTGAGACCCCTGGGAGAGAAGATGGAGCTGAAAGGCTCTCGTAATTACGTGGCAAAAGACTTTGTGCTGTCTTTGACGTTTAACAGTCCCCCTCCCTCTTCCATCACAGCTTCCCACAGAAGGTTAACCCTCCCCAATCTCTCAATTCCAAATATCTGTCACTTATTATCATTTCGCTCAACAAAACCGACGTAAACAATGTTCAAGTAAGGGGTGGCACAAATAGCCTACGTTTGTAGGAAACGTCAATTAATGTGATGCTTTAGTTGAATACCTACTATAGCTTTAGTCAAACGCCATCTTCAATTTTTACGCGAATGAAAACGAGGCCACAAGGTTGAACGTTTTGGGTTTAAAAGTGGAATGGGAAAAACGCCTTGTCTTTAGAACGATGTGTCACGCTACAAAAAACGCTAAGACGGTGAAAAGTCAGTCTAACGCATGTTTAAAAAAAAAGTAGCAAAGTACAATTTAAAAAAACTTTCTGTGTGAAAGGCCCTTTTTAGTTAGCTTCCTTGCATCATTTCCATTGGCTAACAATTGATGATGTCCACCGTGCCTATCAACCTTATTTTTCCAGTAAGAGCAGGCCATTTGTAAATTTTATGTGTCTAGCTGGTCTCATCGGCTTCCAGCTATTTTTAGCTGTACAAAATTGTGTTATTATTTTTATATATTATCTTAATTATAAACACACTTTTTTGTATTACGAACAGTTTCACAGTTAGTTTGATTATTCTCCTTATTTCCCTACAGCGGAACCGGAAGTCTTACACATTCACAGGAAACATCTGCGTTGAAAAATAAGTTGGACAATGTTCATTGACTCCATTCAGTGCCCTCAAATAGGCCTATAATGGTGGCGTTCTTTCCAAAGAATTACAGACAATTAGATTTCTAGCTGTTTTTTTTTTTTTTTTACAGTTGTTTAGTACCACTAGCCTATGAGAATATTCTGATAACCATAACAGTGCACATCCATTACCTATCAGTGTTTAAACGCTAAAACTGACGCTGAACGTTGAATGTTTTATCATCCAGAACAATATTACCTACGTTATCGGTCAAAGCAAAAACCGGAGAAAGTTTTGGCTGCAGTGGCCTGCACATCTCCAGCTGGAACGGGAGTAGTGTCAGACCACTTGGTGAGTTATAAGTGGGGTTTTTCACAAGGTAGATGACCATGTGTTTCAATGGCAAGAGTCTATAGGCTCCTCACTGCCACAGACATCCCGTAGCTTCCAGCCCCAGATCTGGGAAAAGAACACTTGATGCCATCAAAGGCAAACGGATTGAAACCAGATGTGCTGCTTTCGTTCTTTCCATGTATTTAATTAAGCCGCTGTTGGGATGGAGTAGACCTTTTTCATCATTAGTTTTCCCTCTACATTCCCTCAGCTGCCAGCTCCTCTACAAGCGACTTCTCTCAAAAAGGCCTGCTATCGGGGTGAGGGATCGTGCAATAGAAGACAGTCTGTAAAACCGGTCCTTTCAACCACAACCGACAAAACGTTTTTTTTAGTCAAATGTCAAATCCGTGTGGCACATGTCCATCATCTCTGATCGCTTGAATGCAGACGTCGCAGTTGAAAGACATCAGGCTGCGTTTGTTTATGGCCTGTCAAAATGCAAACTCTAAAAGTGTTTTTTTTCTCTCTATTTCATGACGACTTTGGACCGACAGCTTAAATTTAGACAAAATGTAGAATTTGGCCCGCTACCCGAAAGTGTGCTTCATTTTCCATTGTTTCCATTTTAATCGAATTCCATTGATTTTAAATCAAATAGGCTATATTTGATCAATGGAGTTTCATGACTTTTCCATTCATTGGATATTGCTGAGATTGAAATAAAATAAAATACAAAGAGACTGACTAAATGTTTTAGATTTTATTCATCTCCATTTTCCAGGCCAGTTTTCCAGGCCTGTAAATCACAATCTATATCATGGATATCCCGATATCCAGGTTTTCCATGACTGTGGGAAACATGTCAATAGATGAACAGAATAACGAAATGAAAGGCTATTATATTTCGCTTCTCAAATAAATAAAATAACTTTTAAAAAATTATTTTTTAAACAGTCAAATCATACTTGAAATGCATTTCTTTGCCTGTTAGGATTTTTCCACAGATGATTTTATAATGTAGCTACATGTGTGTAATTGAAAACATGACTCGCAACTCTGTGGATTGACATAGTGGCATTGTGATAAACACAGACTATGAATTACAAATCGAGTTAATTAGTAATCGAAATAAAACACAGAACAAGGACAAAACACGTATTTTATATCCAAAAAATCGTGTAATGGAAAGCCCATGACAGCCCACGAATTAAAAACGCGTCTATATTCCGTTTGTTGAAAAGTAGTAGTGGTACTAATTTACAGTAATTAAAACAATGAACACAAAATCTTCTTACACGAAAATAATAAAGAAAAAACACTAAGAAATTTGTCAGGGAATCCGTATTTGAATGCGCCTTAATGCCTAGAATGGGAAATGGGACGTTGTTTGGTTTAGTTTGGTAGTATTATATCAATAAATTTAAAAAAAACAGCATTCTCACTTCAGCAGTGATAAATTATTTTTTACAAACATGCTTTATATTACACACGTCTGTTTTCAGACAAAAAGTCTTTACACCATTCAATCCACTATACAAGTCGTCTAATTATCACCGACAACACCATAAACATTTATAAATAGGACTTTAACTCGTTTTAGATGGGAAGTTGAGCGACAGGCTGAACTGAATTCCCCTGACGCTATCATCAGAGCGCGCGCGTGCTTGTCTGTTTATGTTTTTCCACACAGGGTTTGAAGCGCGGGCACAGAAGGAGGCAGTTTAATTGTAATTAGCGAAATAAAAGCTTGCGGTCGTCTAATCAGCACCAGGGGTCAATGGACAGCACTACCGCACTTCATCGTGTTTAACAGCAGGAACTCCGTCGAAATAATAAAATCGGTCGTATAAATTAGAAGTTTACAAATATAGTCTAAAAAAAGGTTTTAGGCCTATTGTTAAAATGTTCTGTTAAATCTGTCTCACGAATTAATTAAGTAGGCAAAGCACTTTTGTTTTGATTTATGGCTTTTGTTATGTTTCTGAACTAGAGTTCGTTCATTATTTTAATTACGTACAATATAAAACTAAACATTTTTAAGTTACGTATTTTTGTGTGTTTTTATTGTAGATTACAATGGGATGTTTTTATGATTACTGTAATGTTTAATTACATAATGAATTTAAAAAAGAAATAGCATTAACACGTTGCTTTTCATTTTACATTACGTTGCATGAGGGTAATCACCATGATCAAAACCGGATAACCAGTGACTTGCCAGAAGGCAGAATACTTCAGTAAAAGTTGATCTTGTGCGCTTTTTCTTTTTTCCCCTCGAGTTTCTCGGGTTACGGAGTCTTTTCAACCTGTCCCGACGGACTGAGGGCACATAAATCAGAAATGCGCTCTCACAAACCGGGCTTCACGAAAATCTCCTTTCCTGTATTTACTTCCAGGATTTGTCAATCCTTGTTTTATACTGTCAAACCAGAATAGAATATACTGTTTCATATTGTGGTAATTGTATACAATTAAAATTATTAATACTTTTTCTCTATTAAGCATTTTAAAATTAGTACTAAGTCTGGAGTAAAAAGTGCAGGAAATTTGTGGCAGGAAAAAAACCCGTTTTACAAATAGCTAATGGTCTATGCGTTTCTCAAGGGCTGTCTAGTCATTGAATCGCTGTAAAGTTTAAGGTGGATATAATGAGAGAAGTCGAGAGACATTTGAATGGGGTTCGTGGCTTTACTTAAATTAGTTTATAAAATAAACAGTTATGAAAATATGAGATTAACAGTTGCCATATTCTTTACATATAACGAATACATTATCACTTTAAAATGCAAACGAGATTCCAAAAAAGTACAAGCACAAGTTAAATTATTACAATTTATTAACCACAAGATAATTTGAATATTGAATTTATACAACACTTTAAATTCATAATAATGCACTAGAACAGTCAAATGCATGACATTCGGAAAATGCATATATTTTTATGAATAATAAAACATAACCATACTGTTATATAATGTTAGATGCTTTTAGTGTTGGTTAAAAGCTCTGCATGTATCTGAGTTTCATTAGAAAAGTATAAATTATATACATACAACTTATGTATTAAAAAACGATAAATATTAGCATTCAACACTCCAATAGTTTTTTCCTCTACAGTACGAATCAATTGTTCTCATCTCTGCTGAACAAACTGATAAAAAAACCCTGCTGTTATTGATTTGTTAACATTCGCATCAAGTTATTTTTATGAGACAAGCCATATACAGATAAAAGATTCCACCATTCACTTGTGCAACATCATGTGAAATAAATCACAAGTACAAACCACCACCAGGCCATGTGCCACTATTCCATTTTGAATAATGTCAAAGTTATAAAACAATCAAGCTAACAGTATTTAGTATTTTTGTAGTGTTTTTTTAAGGCGCACAATGCTTTCAAAAGATTCGGAATCCATTTACTTAATGGAAGACAGATTAAATTGTACAAATGACTGACATCCAAAAGGAACCACAATAAAATATACAGCACTGTTTTAACTGCCCGCATTTAGGATCGTGCACACCCTCGATGAAAACCAAAAACCAAGCTTAACGGATCAATATTTCAACCCTGTAATGCTAAGTCATATTTAATGTTAGTAGTAAATGGAATAACCCTCACAGTATTTGGACACCAATATCAGACTGAGGCTGCCTTTTATCCTCACAAAATGCAGGATTGTTGGTTTTAACACTCTCACAGTTTCTAAAGCTGGTAGCAAGTGTTATGTAAACCGTCACACAGCCTCTATTAAATTGATGATGTTTGGAAGCTAGCTTAGCCCATCTGCAGAAACATCTGTTGCTTTGCTCTCCTGATTGTCTTGGCTGATCGCTGGTTCTGTAATGGAACTGTCTTTGCTCATACTTGAGCCGTCCACCTCTGTGTCTGCTGCAGGACCGTTTTCGGTAACGGGCTGGGAGTTGGCCTCCTCCTCTTTGTCCACTAGATCCGTTTCCTCCGGGATGGGAACTTCCTCAGCATTAAGCTCTAGCTGAAGCATCAGCTCCTCCAGTTTGCGGGCCTTGCGCAGCTCATTCTGCTGGATGATTGCACACAGGTGCTCTGTCAGCTGCTCTTTCACCTCCGTTTTCCTGTGCAAGTCCATCTTAGCGGCAACATACTCAGCCTCTGCTTTCTCGAAGCGCTTCCTGTCAACAATGAAAGATTGGCAGAGACAAGAGAGTTAGATGTATAGAAATGCATATCAATGCTCACAGGAATTACAACCATTTTGCTCAACTGAGTACAAGACAGCTTGTAAAATAAATAGAAAGATTCCTACCCTGGTAAATGATTTTCTAAATATTTTATAAAAAATATAAAAAAGTAAAGATTATTATAAATTATTACTAAAATACTAATTTGTGTTTTGGAGGAAAAAAAAAAAAAAAAGTGTACATGCATTTGTCTTTCATAATTTGGATGAATTAATATAGAAATGCTACAGAGGGCAGTATTTTCACCCCTATATGCATGACATGCAACTACTTTAATCATGTACTATTGGATGTATTAGATTAGGCTAGTACTGCTTTAGAGAGGCCTGGGTATTAAGACTTAATCATTTGTTTGCATATCAAATTATGTCCCTTACTGAAATATATAGCAGAAAATCCATGAAAGATTTAATACATTTTTTGGTCTATGTTGGGCACCATTATTTTGATGACGTGAAATGGTTGCACTCATTGAGCTACTGCCACTACCTGTTGCTATTTTTACTGCAACACAACACAATTAAAATCCTGATATGATGCCACATTGGTTGTAATTTTTAGTTAAAAGGCAACAAGAGAAGCGATGCAAGTCTTTACTGCTTTCCTAGTGATAAAACAGAGGGAAAAAAAAAATGGGAAGATGGATGTGGACGAATAAATCTTCCCAAAGACCCATGTCTTTGTTCTCTCCATTTCAGCCCTGATGCCTTTGAGGCTTTTACTAGACCACAGCTAAAGAGCTTACAAACGGCAGAGACAAGAAACACTAGATGCCATCATGGCAGAATGTAAACATGCAGCACTTGTCATAACGTTGCAGCCACTGAAGTTTTTTCAGCATAGATTTCACTCAATATCTGGGGGCATTTATACTCCTTGTGAAAAAAAAAAAAAAAGATGATACGCCATTTGGTTCAGTAGATCTTGTCATCTTTTCAGGACTTTATTCCCGAGATTATTCGATTTGATGTCATTCAATAATGGCGCCCCCATAGTCCAAAATATGAATAAGAAAATGTGGATTTTTTTAAATAACTTAAATCTTTCATGGGTTTTCTACTACATATTTCAGTAAGTAACTACTACAATATTACATTATATATTAATCCATACAAGTCCCCTTAATCCCTAAAGGTTCCCTTTAAAGGAACACTTCACTTTTTTTTGAAAATAGGCTCATTTTCCAACTCTCCTAGAGTTAAACAGATGACTTTTACAGTTTTTGAATCCATTCAGCCAATCTCTGGGTCTGCTGTTAACACTTTTAGCATAGCTTAGCATAAATCACTGAATCAGATTAGACCATTAGCATCTCGTTCAAAAATGACCAAAGATTTTCGATATTTTTCCTATTTAAAACTTGACTCTTCTGTAGTTACATTGTGTACAATTACCTACAGAAAATAAAAAGTTGTGATTTTCCAAGCTGATATGGATAGGATCTATACTCTCATTCCGCCGTAATAATCAAGGAACTTTGCTGCCGTACCATTAAGAAGCGCCTAAATATAGTCCCCAGCTATTTTACTATTACCTTAGTGGCTTAGTGCTAGTCATGTTGGCAGTTCCCTAGTTGGGGACTATATTCAGGTGCTGCGTAATATCATTGCGCCTGCTGCACCCATGGTACAGCAACAAAGTTCCCTGATTATTACGCAGAATAAGAGTATAGTTCCTATTCATATCAGCCTGGAAAATCGCAACATTTCATTTTCTGTCGGTCTTAGTGCACAATGTAACTACAGAAAAGTCAAGTTTTAAATAGGAAAATTTGGAAAATATTTGGTCATTTTTGAACGAGATGCTAATGGTCTAATCAGATTCAATGATTTATGCTAAGCTTGCTAAAAGCGCTACCGGCAGACCCGGAGATCAGCTGAATGGATTGAAAAACAGTAAAACTTATCTGTTTAACTCTAGGGGAGTTGGAAAATGAGACTATTTTCAAAAAAGTGGAGTGTTCCTTTAAGGTGATAGATCTATATAAAAATAAAACAATTTCAACAAGAATATATGAAGTTGGTTTGCAGTACACTTGGGATGGACTGTTAAAATGGGCCTGAAATTAATATTTACCATGCCTGGGAATAATCCATGCTTGATTGCTCAATCAGCTTTCTGAGAACCCCAATGTCACTCGACACAGAATCATCAAGCAACTGAAGTTCCCTCTGGATCTTTTTCAGCTTCACAGCTTCAGCCTGTGTCTGTTTGGACCTGGGTAACAGGAAGGCATATTTAAAAAGCACATTGTGCTTTACACAACACCTTTGGATCTTTATACATTCAAAGGGATATACTCCAAACTGATTGATTTTAAAGTATTAGAATAAAATTTAGATTTCCTGATAATTTACTCACCCCTATGTCATCCAAGATGTTCTTCTTTCGTCAGTCGATAAGAATTGAAATTATTCGAAGAAATCATTCTAGGATTTTTCTCCATGTAGGCCAAGGTCCAAACTGCTTCTGTTTCAATGCAGCTTCAAAGGGTTCTACATGATCCCAGCCAAAAAATAAGGGTTTTATCTAGCGAAACGATCTGTCAAAAAATTAACAATTATATACAATTTAACTACAATTGAAGCTGCATTGAAACTGCAATTTGGACCTGTAACATGACATGACATGGGGGTGAGTAAACTATCAGGAAATTTTTATTCTGGAAGTGAACTAATCCTTTAAAAGTTGTTTGAATCTATAGATTTGATCTTACTTTTCAGCAATTGTTTTTGTAAGGAGAGCTTTTCTTTTCTTATTCTTCTCTTCCATCACCCGTTGCTCCCACTGCAACTGCTGCAGACGGGTCTTCTCTCGCCTGTTATAAGAAAGGTTTGGTGGAGTCTTATATTTGAAGCCACTACAACAAAATAACATATGGTCATCTACACTGTTTCCTACAAAAGCTTTAGAGGTTTCTTGAGTTCCACAAGAAAAACATGGCAACCGTTGACAATAAAAAAAATAAAAAATAAAAAAAAGGAAAACAAATTGTTTTCTTAATTAAAAATATGTCTGGTTTCTCTTTTATTTTTAGGGTAAATATGATCCAAATATTATCTTGTATAGTAATATAATTTAAAAATATTGGACTGTAATCCAAAATATCTTTACATCAGTGCATGAATATGCGAGCCACTGTTTGCCAAAGAAATAGACTTACTAACAATTCCACTTCCTGTTTGTCGAGCTCCTTGATGACTGCTGATGGTGCAGCCTCTGCGGGTGATTCTGGGTCATGCTTAACAGATTCTGCTTCATGTTCAACCAGTTGCGTCTCCAACGGTTTAGGCTTGTCCTGTGGTTTGACAGGAGCGGGGTGACTGACGGGAGTAGGGTGGCTGACATCAGGGGGGTCTGGAGGCTTGGTAAGCTGTTGGTCGGGTGGAAGAGAGTGGCTGTCCTCCTTCTGTTTGGCTGCCAGCTGCAGAGCCCTTTCCCGCTGCATCTGTTGTCTGCTCCGGTTAGTCGGAGCGGCTTTCCGACCACGACCCAATGTGACAGGCACAGCCTGGTTTACTGAATAACAGCACATTAGAGCAGATTTATCAGTGTTTACAATTAAAGTTAGTGACTTACTGTGTCATAAAATCTAAAAGAGAATCCAAATCCGTTGTCGACATGTATAAGAGACATTTTCCGTACTTAATAACTTACAAAATAACAACAGCATCATTATATGTGTACATTTGCAACTGCACCAATGGAGAACGTTTTTGAGTGAAGTTCCAACACTTGTACTCACCCAGTTCGCCGTTGTGTTTTAATTTTCGCAGCTCTTCCTCGGAAAATCCAGCCCACGCAGCCATTCTCTGTTTAATATAAAGTTACGTGCACCTAAGTTGCAAATCGGTTTCATCAAAGACAAATAAATGTGGGTTAAAATGGTATTTTTCAACACACACACGCGGAAATGAACTGTACTTTCTCATCTGGCCGCCATATTTGTGTATACTGACTGCCACGTTCAAGACCCTAGAAAGGCCCCTTCGCGTGTGCCCTCGGAATTTGCCTGTTTGATTTTGGACACGTATATTTTTTTTATATATTATTATATTAGTGTAATGTTGCGAATAAAATACAACTTTTTAAATGGTTATGGCTTTTTGATAATGAAGTAAACAATAAATATTTAAGGGAATCGTTTTAGTTGGTTGACCTTTACAGTTTCGTTAGGCACAATCAAAATAAACCAGTTCTTGTCTTTAATTGTCATGGTAATAATACCTGGATGATTACATATTCATAGCTACTTTATAAAAAACCATTATGGCATGTTCAGAAACAGAAAGCAAACAAGATAAGTATCAAAACTGAAAAATATTAGGACAGGCTTGATCACAATGATAGATAGATTATTACAAATTGTTTTGTGTATAGGTGCGGATATTACATTTAGGTATAAGACATGAAATTATATAGGCTATGCTTGTATGCACAGATCAGTGAATTAAACCAGCTAAGCTGTGTAGTTTTGTATTTTTGGCCATATTGGCAGCACTGGACGTAACAAAACTCAAATATTTTGCTTATTATTGCTGCTGAAAATCGTCAGTTATTGTCATGTTTTGGGCTATACTAATCGGGCAGACTGGAAAAAACATTTGGAGTACTATAGACTGCCAAAAGTTATAACAAATCAAGGAGAAGAGTGCAAAAAATGGTCTGCTTTTGTGGTTGGCCAAACTGATTTAGAATTTCCAAGGCAAAAATCTTAACAACATTCATGTTTGTTCTTATAATTTCCGGTCAGGTAGGTGAAATATTATGCAAATATCTTAATTATTACTTCTTGTACATATCTTCACCACATTTTAACTTTAGTTTGTCAAAAAATTGAGTTGCTTACTGAGTCTCTTCTCTATATGATTTAGCAGCTTCCACACATTTTTCCCCGTGGTTTAGACAGCACAAATTAGCAGAACAACATATTCAGTAGTACATTAACTGTGCAATCCATGCTGTTGTATCTCCAGTATGGCCGTGCATCTGGGTAACTGACCAAATCGTGGCATATGTGCAAACCCTCTATTGCATAAAAAGTGTTTGAATATTGTATGAAATGTGTTTGGTTTTTAGCAGTCCTCCAGAAAAGCTCAGACTATTGGAGTCAATGGTTAATTTTGTTTATCCTGCTCTTCTTGCTCCAATTACCCTCTTCACATTCACTGAGCCATCCTGCACTCATAGTGGTAGAGAGGTCGGAGGTTAATGAAAGAGCATGCTTGGTGATAAAAAGCATGAAATCCACAGAGAAAAAGAAACGTCAAACAGTTGTATCGAGTTACACTTTTGTTTTATTGCCAGAAGCACCCATGATTGTGGCAGGAGTATAAGCGCAGAGCTCAGGCTCTCTGTGTGGGGCTGTGAGAGGCCCTGTAATTTCTCTGGATCAACTGCTTATCTGTGTGATCTGGCACGTGTTGCCAAATTAGTCCTGAATGAGTGAACTCGTGTCTGCTACTTTTGCCGCAACACTGATGTCCGATTTCCCATTATTACCATTAGTAGCAGTGAGACTTTGTGGGTATGACCTCCATTTCTGGTGGGTGGTTTGGTAGATTAATAAGTGTGTTGAACTGCCAGTGTTGGCAAGAATTTGTTATTTGTGGTCAAACGCTGAGTGAAAGAAAGAAAAAATATATATATTTGTATTAGTATTTCACATGCCTTGAAAGATATAAAGTATTTAGACAGGCTCTTTATAGGGTAAACAAATTTGTATTTGCTGCCCATGCAGGGTTACAAAGCTTTCAGATTTCATACAAATATTTTAATTTGTGTTCCGAAGATAAACAAAGGTCTTACGGGTTTGGAATTAAAAGAGGGTGAGTAATTAATGACAGAATTTTCATTTTTGGGTGAACTAACCCTTTAAGTCTCTTTTATATGTCAAACACGACAGTCTAAATTCATCACCTATTAATTCACTTAAATTGGCAGCCATCTTTGACAGATTTTGATGTGATTGGCCCTTATAGCACTTCATCCAGTCAGGAAACCATAAATAAAAACTTGCAGCTAACAGCCCCCTTAATTCTTGGCTTTTTCTTTTTTTTTCCCCCTCTGTTTGTGTGTTATATTTTGGTTTGTGTGTCAACACACAGAGGACAAATATGCTTCTGGCCTCCCAACCATTCTTCAACCGTATTTTGTTAAAAAGTCAAGCACTGTTAATTGCCCTACACAGGGCAACCAAACAATCACTACCACTTCACAGCAGCTTTTTAAAGGCAAACTCACATCTTTGATCCATCTGGAATTATTTGTGCACTTTAAAGGAGAAACACCTCAGGAAAGGATAAATGGAGACTTTGAGAAGACAGACTGATGCGTGGGCTCCATATGGCAGGGTGAGTGAACATGAGCTTGTGTTAAATTAAGATTGAAGATTCTTTGGCCCAGGCCTGACCGTATTTCTAGTTACAAGAAAAGCCTGTGAGCAACGTCTACCATCACCCAAGTACAAAAAGCCTGAATTTGCAGTTTATACGTTCATTGTGTGCCATACACGGCCTTTAGGCAGAATAAATCTTGCACTTTTTTCAATAATATTCAGAAGTGTAGAGTGAAACTCCTAAATTTGAATGTAAGAACAGAATGTATCTTGGTATGAGTAATACTGACCATGTATGCCCTAAATGAGAAATCTGTGCAAGGAACATCACCCAACACCTTGCTAACAAGTTCTACTTGGACATCGAAAATCAAACAGACAGATGAAGTTTCTTTTAGACATAATATAGGTACAGTTGAATCATATGGAATGATTTGGAATGAAGGGAGAAAAATCATAAAAATGTGTGATTCATTATGTGTTACATCATTAAATAGACTACTCTTTGTTGAGAAAGATATATATTTAACAAAACTACAGCTCTACAGTCCAATTTTTTAGTCCAATATGAAGAAATGTTTATTTTGTGAGCCAGATAAATTTGCACATTCAATCAAGTTTTAAATTTAGAACGAGGGATACAGGAAGATCTCTGGGAGCATTCTCAGAACTTTCTGGCAATGTTGTATTAAAGTTATGAACAAAGTTTTTTTCCCAGTAATGTTAAAAGAACATTTGTTGTGTGAAAAAACAAAAAACAAAAAAAACAAACAAACAAAAAAAAAAACAATAGAAACCATCACACAATTTGTAATGTTTAATTAATGTATTAATAATGGCAATTGTACTGATTTTAATGGTAACTGTAATGGTGCCTGTCGGTGGCTTGATAAAACCACTAAATCCTACTGGAACACACTACAGGAAACCATTTTTTAATTGTTTAAATGGTTAAAAGTTTGTAATGGTATTTGCAGTGGAAACCATTAGAAATTATGTGATGGTTTGTATTGTTTTTTCAGCAGGGCAGAGTTATCCAGTATTTAATAAAGTTCTCAAAATGTTATTAATGTATATCTAAAGGAACGTTTTATTTCTGAAACATTTTAGTTGGACGTTAATCCATCTTTATAAAATGTTATTACTTTCAGAACGTTCTGAGAACATTTAGAAGTATCGTTCATAATGGTCCTCATTCATGAACAAGAGCAGAACGATTTTTTGTGTAAATCGTTCGTAAAGGTGTTTTGACGCGAATTCATGAATTTTTTTTTCAAAATGTTAGTTGCTATGAAAGAAATGTACACTTGCTCCCTAGTACCACGTGTAAATATTAAGTAAAACGTTATTTTATGGTAAACTGATGACACTGAATTTTGATGGACTACCATAATAATATTTCAGAAGTCACGTAAATTATCTAGTTGTAATTCATAGACGGAGATTATGCTAATTCTGAATGAGCGCGCAGGAGCAGTCTGTTTACGAATTGATTGGAATTCATTAACATACACGTTTAACTATCAAAAATTATGTTTATGGAACGTTTGTGAATCTGGAGGAGAGTTTTAGGGAAGGTCTGTTTTACTGACTGAAATTAGTCATATAGAGTAGCCTATTTTCAAGACGCGTCATCAATGCCACTGAACCAAACGAATTGTCATGTTTTGGGCAGTACTAATCGGTTGGACTGGGAAAAACATTTGGAGTTCTATAGACTGCCAAAAGTTATAACAAACCAAGGAGAAGAATGCAAAAAAAAAAATAAAAAATTCTGAAGAACAAAAGGCATTTGTGGTTGGCCAAACTGAACCAGGATTTCCAGGGCAAGAATCTTGACAACATTCATGTTTGTTCTTATTATTTCCAGTCAAAATGTTTATTATTTTCCAAAATAAAATGTTCCCTTAAAATGTTTGCATAAAAAAGTTTTTAAAACATTACAAACCTGGTCATTTTAAATATTCAGAGAACATTCTGAAACAATGTTTTTATAACTTAATGGAAATGTTAGCAAAACGTTCTTAGGACATGTTTCTCTTAGCTGGGTAACACAGTTGACAGCCATGTATAACTTATGGGCAGTTAAGTAGGAATCAGTGCAGGAACAGCAAGTGCATATCATGGCCTCTCTGTGACTTTTAGCCATCAATAAAAACGCACTTCCCTTAATCAGTCAGGGAACAGGTCAAAAAGACAAACAGCCAATTGATGGCTGACCTCAAGGAAGGTTGAGGTCAATATGGGGATGATTAGGGGTCAAAGCTGTCAAAGACTGAACTTTACACAGATGTAATGGTTGCAGATCCCACATGTTTTGACTCTCCCACATTTGTGTCCGTCACAGAGCGGTCCTTTCTGTTTATGCTGTGAGACAGAGTTTCAGTTTCCAGTCATGGCCATCTGCAAAGAGTTTAGGGGACCAGAGACGGATCTGTGTGATGTCATGCGCTGATTAGAAAAGACAGAAATTATCCTCTGATCATTTGCTGTCTCTTTCATTGTATGTTTATCATCTTCTACTTTCTCTCCTTTGACCAATCTCTGATACATGTAGAATGTTTGTCACGCGCTGTACAATTTTTTTTTAGCTCAAGTAAATAATGCTGAAAAATAACCAAAGATAACCTGATGATTTCTGGGACAAATTACTAATTTGAACCAATGAGCAGAGCAGGTGAATTAGATTAATGTTGTTATATAAATATATTTTTATATTTATATTTATTTATTTTAATTCAAATTGGACTATTGGACTTTGGACTAAAGTTCTGTTGTTCAGTTTAATTTGCCCTCTTATCAGTATGAACTGGGCATGAATCAATATGATTGCATTACTTATTGCCATGTTTAGTAAATTATTGTCTTGTGATGTCAGTGTGAGTTCGTTCCTCTACTCAAACACTGCAAACACCGCCCTTTTTAAAAAAAAAAAAAAAATGTACACTGTCTTTTCACGGTTTTTTTTGTATGTTTATCCCTACTGGCATGATGTGGTATTGATTAATATAATTAACCTGTAACTTGTGAGTTAAGTTAGTAGAGGTCACCAAAACAAGAACATTTTGGCATGTCTCATCTTGTCACCTGAATCTGAAGTCTATTTGTGGCCAAACAGTTTGAAACCACAGGCTCTGATCCAGGACTTCACTGCAAGTCTCCTTTATAGCCACCCACAGCACATCTGGCAGAACCTCAGACATACAGCAAAACAAATATCAAGATGAAACAAGGTTAGTGTAAGAAACATGAGACAATAAAGGGTTTCCACAGCAATGCTTTGTAGACAGAAATAGATGGTAAATAGTTGAGAAAGGCATGATTTTTATATAGAAAGGGGAGGTATATGTTAGTGTACGCAAAATGAAACAATTTTAGTAATCATACTAGATGAAAGGCCCATTCAGTGTATTTATGTTCAAATCTTGGCATAAATAATAAAATAATGTAAATTATGTCATAATTTACTCACCCTTATACAAAAAGAGAAATGTGTGACTTTAAGAATTGCACAAAATTGAATGAATAACATTAGAAAACAGAATTTAAGGAAAAAAGGAAAGGACGTGTGGCCAAGTTTGGTGACCCATATTCAGAATTCGTGCTCTACATTTAACCCATCCAAGTGCACACACAGTAGTGAACACACACCCGGAGCAGTGGGCAGCCGTATTTCGGTTCGGTGCCTTGCTCAAGGGTCTCACCTCAGTCGTGGTATTGAGGGTGGAGAGAGTGGTTATTCACTTCCCCCACCGACAATCCCTGCAGGACCTGAGACTCGAATCCACAGCCTTCTGGTTAAACCACTCTCTAACCATTAATATACGACTGCCCCTTTAAGACATTATGGATCTTAAAATTCTAATCTACATAAATGGTTTGAACAGTTAATGAAAAACATTCTAATCTGATCATTTAAGTATTTTGGAGTGATGTTTGTTATTGTTTAACTTTAAACAGATGCTATGAATCATGAGTCACTTAGTGTTTGCACAGATCTTGCTGGTACAAGAGGTAATTGCTAGGAATTTAACAGTTATGGTTCCAATTTCTATTCCTCTTTCCGATTCTGGTTCCTTAATGATTATTAATATACTAATTATACTAATTATATACTAATTATACTAATTATAATAATTATAATACGTTATACTAATTTACAACAGATAAGCCAAATTCTTAGTTCATTATTGATTTGTAGATCAGGAGGTGAATTAGATTAAGTGAGAAACTGTCTTTCGCTCGGTAATCAGACTTCACTGGTTAAATGACAAGATAACTGCTAAACAGTTTAGCTGACATGTATGAAATGTTCAAATAAAAAAAAAAAATCCTTAAAATCATTTTAGCCTCACATTTTAGCCTTTAAATAAAGAAAAAGGGTAAGTTAAAATGACAGTTGATTGATAAATGGTTATATGTATTTTATCTACTCCATAAATGATTCTAAATATCCAAATTGTTTACTTGTGCAGAATCCATGTATGAAATGTTCAAATAAAAAAAATCCTTAAAATCATTTTAGCCTCACATTTTAGCCTTTAAATAAAGAAAAAGGTTAAGTTAAAATGACAATTGATTAATAAATGGTTATATGTATTTTATCTACTCCATAAATAATTCTAAATATCCAAATTGTTTACATGTGCAGAATCCATGTCTATCAGCTTGTTTTTCATTAACCGGTCACAATTTACAACAGAGCATGAATTAGAAAACAGTCATTTCGGTGGTACATTAAGGGGCCGTTCACATGTCGCGTCTTTTGCGCGCTCAAGTTCGTTATTTCAAATGTAGCCTCGCCGTATGCGCGCTCATAATGGAAGCAACGCGGTCACGCCGCGCTCATTTTTCCAGGCGCATCCACACTGCATCGAGATAAAACCATTTCAACTTTTCAGAATGCCGTAAGCGCACTGCGAGTCACGTGACAAGAACCAACCAATCAGCTTCATCCTCCTTTCCCGTAACAACATTGAAAGCTCAACCAAGATGGAGGAACAAATGATCACAGCTGTACATTTTACAATTCGTTTAGTAGCAGAGCTATTGCAAGCGATTTTTAGTGTTGGAATCCATATATTCTTTGCTGAAACTTCCGCTTCTTCATGGAGAGTGCAGGTCATTGTTGCTCAGCAACAGCAAACGCAACGGGTGCGCAAGCTACAAAGCGGCACGCCTAGCGTTTTCCACGCATTTTTAGGCGCGACATCTGACCAGAACGTGACATAGGTGCAACCCATCTATTGCATCCAGTCTTTTCTGCAGAAAGTCAGAACCTAACGGTAATACTAACTGGGGAACTTCATGAAAATCACTCGAATCTTAGCTATATATGTATATGTATATGTATATGTATATGTGTGTGTATATGGTGGTTTGTTAACATTTCAGTTGCAAAAAATGCCCAATATTTTTTTAGTCGTATTTGTTTGTGGACCAACATAGTTCTTGTATTCATTCTCCGTCTCTCCCAGTGGTCTTCTAAAAGTTCATTAATGAACATCTGGTCATAATTCTTGAAGTATACCCATCAGCAAGATGGAATTGGCCCACCCTGAGCCCCCCATCAGCAGCCACTCTGTGCCTGCAGCCCACTTACCCCACCTCAAGATGCACTCAACACCAGCCGCAAGGCCTAGAATAGTTTATATGGGATTTTTAATGTATTTACTACAGGAGAAGCTGGCACAGTCTCAGGCACCTTCGTCCATACAAGCATGCCACTGTTGTGCGCACCCCACCCAACCGCAGCCCCCTAATGTGAAGAACAGTTACTGTAATGCATTTGTTCTGTTGTTATTATATTACACACATACGCCTGGGTGATTTACTGCCTCTATCTACTTTATGAATGTAATTAAACGTTTACAGTTATTCTGCGTTGGAGGAAAGTGCTGCCTGTGTGTTTTGTGGAAGGTTTACAGCAGCGTGAGATGTTGTTGAGTTTTAACAAGAGGCCACAGGCTTTCTTTGATGTATCAGAAACATGGGGAGCTTGTCCATCGCAAGACAGCAGTGTTGATTATGGGTTTGCTTTCCTGTTTTTTTACCATCTGAAATCATTTAATTATCCTCACGTAGTCAAGTCGGCTTCGAACGGGACAAAACAAAACCATAACCGCCGCAATAAAACACTTGTTTGGTTTAACCTTCAGCAAGGCAAATGAGCTAAACAACAGCTGTGTATGCAGTTTCGAGGCTTACATGTCAACAGGTTTTCCTCGCTCGATGATACTTGGTTGTAGTTTATGTTAAGGACTAATATGTTTGACTAAGGACAGAACAGACTAAATCAAAACAGGTTAACAAATGTTAGCTGTGCTTATTGTTTTATTTCTGGTGGCCTATAATGTATTGCTGAATAATTTCAGTACATAATGGCTAATATTTCACAGGACACAGCAATGCACAATGCAATGCAATCTGGTATCTATAAAAGTAAAACCATATAGACAGAACAACAAAATTACTAAAATTCAGATAAAAAAAAAAAAAAAAATATATATATATATATATATATATATAGAATTGAAAGCTGATTAAAAATATTAACAACTGTTATAGTATTTCAGTTAGGGCTGTCACGATTACTTTACTCGATTTAATTCGAGTATTGGATTAAAAAAAAAATCCTCGATTGCATTTTGCCCATCGACTAACCGGCAAAATACAGGGAGTGGTCCATTTCTGCATGATAAAATGTAAAAATCATAGTATTAAAAAAGCATAATGTTAGTGTGAATTAACAAAGGCTACAATTTAATTAAATTAATATATTTAATGCAGGTTTTAATGTATGCGCTTTAATTATTTACGTGCGTGAAGGTTACTTTAAAGAATTAAATGCGGCTCTACACAAACTGTTCATTTACATGTATGGAGCGTCTCAAATTACATCTCTTCATATTGCTGTGTGTTTGGATTTATTATAATGTTAATATGGGAACCCATCGTGTGCCATTTCATCAGACTTGTAGGTAAATAAACTTTATAAACTTTATAAACGCAAACACAGGAGAAGAGTGTATCATCACTCAACATGCTAACTGTGCGTGGCAACTTCAAAATAAAAGCTCAAACCTTGAGTTTACACGTTTTGTTGCCCACACATAAGTGGCTGTAGCATTTCTGTCGTAAAGAAATATTCAATATTAAAGATTAAGTGGGCATTTAAATTACATTATATTTAGTCAATATTAAACAAGGATTAGATGGCTCAGTAAAGTGTAAAAACAATCGCCAGGCCGTTGGCGCCCTCTGCAGGCCTTTAGTATAATGCGTAATGTACACTCGCTCTATTGTTTATAATACGTTATGCATTTTACGTTGGTGTAGTTTGTCCAAAACTGTGTCTTCTATAAAGTAAATGTTCACATAAACAAGAACCAGCAGTTGGGTCGCTTTCATTTGTGGGTGGTAAGTCATCTAATTATTCAGTCCTGGCAGCCATGACAGACATGCTGTCATCAGAACATGGTAAAGTGTGGAGGATTCACGTCAATCAGCCTCCAACCTCTGGCAGTTCTCATTATGTACATTTGCCTGACACTGTCAAGAGACTTTGTGAAGGTAAACTAGTTTTCCCTCGTTAGATACTGGAGAGTTAAAATGACATGCAGCCAGTCAGGGACCCTGAAAATGTGGTTTTGCTTTAGCTCAGCTGAATTCGAAGAGAAGGGAAACTAAAAGCATCTGTCTTTATTTTAGTGTAAGTTATATGTATACAAAACATGCCTAACTTCACCAATTTTCCTGTGACAGTCTTAACTGGTTTAATTTGTTACATATTTATGGCGTGGTGTTAGAGCTGTATGTTTAGTGTATGATGTCTATAGCAAGACTTTAAAAGCCGTTGGTAGTTCAGTCTCTCTAGTGATGACACAGTCGATGCTGCTATGGCAGTTTCGTGCAGTCTGTATTTTTTCCTTCTGCATTATTGAACATAAACATGTTAGAAAACATTCTAAAAAATACTAAAACTTTTATTTTTTAAGTCATTATATGGGCCATTCTACAGAATTGGTTCAAAGCCAGAGTTAAAAACGTCTTGAATAAAATGTGTCTATTCCCACAGATTTTGTATGTATAATATCCAAGGCACACATTTCCTGTAATTTTGCAGTTAATTCTCATTGCATTTTGAAATATTTGTCCTCTCCCCAAATTTGTCACTACTGAAACACAGTTATATATAATTTAATAAGAAGGGTTATATTGACCTATTAAGATTTTGCTTGCATCTTCCTTGTAAATATATATTTTCTCTATTTTATTTAAAGGTTTTCAGGTAAATCAATAACAGTTACCATTTTAACAATATTTCAAGTGTAATTTATGAGATTTGTTGTATTTTGAATCCAAGTTTTCTTTGTAAAAGGCAAAATGATAATCATACTGATTTCAAACTTAAAGATTCATTAGTTTGAGTACACATTGAACCAAAAACTATCATAACATCTTAGTTAATAATTCAGTATACTTTATTTCTGACAAAACGTCCCATGTTTCAGTAATGACTACACAGTCACATCTTTCAGTAGTGACAGTAATATTTTGGTAGCAACCACATCACATTACAGAATTTTAACTTGCATATTAAAACAGTACTAAAACATACTAAAATACAAAAGAAAAATCGCATAACTGTACTAAAGTTTTGTTTATTTCCCCCAAATAAAGGATTACGAGTTCCCTTTTGTCACTACCAAAACAATGATGACATGTTTTAGTCGTGAATGTTACGGTAGTGACAATTTTAATTTTAGATACTTTTGAACCTAGCTCAAAGATGCTAATCAGCACATGCTTAGTAAGCACAGTTCTGATGATTTGGAACAACTCCTAAAAAAGTGTTTAATTATAGCAAAATGGTGTTCGGTAGTGGCATTCTTTAAAGTTACACACAGATTTTTTAGATTTCAGTAGCGACATGAAAAAGCGTGACACATTTCTTTTTCATATAGAAAATATAAAGAAAATAAAGAAATATTTTTTTGAACCACCTTTTAACTAAATCAAAAAGATGTATGTTATATATATATATATATATATATATATATATATATATATATATATAAACATCAACAGAATAAAATCCCAAAAATATTTTAATATAATTTTCATAAATTGAAATTTAGGGTTTAGCGTTCAGGACAGCCACCTCCCAAGTATCTTAGTAAACACTGAATATTTGAATACTTAAAATGCTTTTTAAGTGTGTTTTTTGGTTGTGGGACAACAATTTGCACCAATTCTGTAGAATGGTCCATATAGAGAAAATAGAAGGAAAATATGAGGAAATAATATTAAAAATGTGCAGTTTAAAGTAGTTTAAAAGAAAGAAAGAAATCCCGAATGAAGACATGGACAGTAACCTAAACTTTGTTATTAATATGGGGTTTTAAATGTGCCAAAAAAGAGTCGACTGCTTTGTGCTTTGTACTATACATTTGTCTTTGTCTGCAGTCATTGCCTACTTGTTCAGGTAAATCAGGTAAATGTTGATGTGCATGTTGTCTCTTGAAGTTGTCTTAATCTGTTGTCCTGCTGTCTTTTTCTCTGTTGTTTTTACTGTCGTCTTGTTCTGTTATCTTATTCTGTTGTCTTTGGAACATGGGGAAAAAAAACTTTTGGTGAATTACTGTAATTTTTTTCTAAACATATTTGGGCACTGTATATACAATAAAGGATAGATTGGCCAAATCTCATTTGTAGAAATAAGTCTTTTGCAGATGATCCCTAAAGCAGCCTAGTCAAATATGCAGCGATTATCAAACGTGAAACTAACTTATCTGCGTTGATGAAGCTTATGATGACAGAACAAGACGACAGTAAGGACGACAGAATAAGATGACAGGACGACTCTTTTTTGGCACATTTGGAACCCCATAATTAAGGCATGATTTTGTTATTTTGCTATTTTCTATTCAATTAATCACACTAAATGAAAGCGTTGAATTGATTTTAGCAACATAATTTAGAAAAGACTATAGACCTAATATTGCATCATCTAAAGTAATTGGAACAGCACAAACAAGTCAATAATAAAACTGGCAAATGAAGCATATTTAGGAACACACACACGTTCAGTAAACAAATTTTGACACTAAATAGGTAAATCATTTTGTGACTGACAGGGTGCCCTGAGGGTCCTGTCTATGATGATTCACTTGGAAAAGCTTCATTTAGGCACTAATGGGAAACAAACCTCTCCCAGAGTTAATGAGGTTAAGTCACTATTTTCTTTGTTCATTCGGTCTAAATGAAAAATAACAGGGAGTGACAGAAACAGATGGAATCAGATCTTAGTGGCCTGCTGATGAACTGTCACTCAGGGGAAAAACACTCAATTTTTACTTCCCGCACTTCATTTTTCTTCCCTGACAGAGATGTGTCACACACAGCCTCAAAATCACGCTTGGAGCATCAGAAGAATGTTTGCATGAGAGCAGGGGCAGAGCGTGTGTTTGTAGTCGTGTCATATTTGTGTTTTTAGTTAAAAGCGTGAACGTAAGCATGCAAATGTCCGTGGTGCAATATTCAAGAGGAGAGATTTTCTCATTGTTTGCCATGTGCGATTACGTCAAAGCAAACTTTAGAGTCACTCAAGAACCTTGATGAGTCATTTTTTGAATGTTTGTCCCCTGAGATGTCGGTTTGAATAAGATGTCTCCCTGTTGCCTCTCACCACAGGAAGGAGATACTATGCTTTTGCTTTATGTTCATGGGAAAATACTGAGAGAGCAGATCTGCAGCAACCCACGGCTTTCACACTGCATGTCTGTGACAGCTGTATTGGATTAACTGATTGACTCATTACGGTAACTGCCGAGAAGTGACGGAGTCAGCGAGTAGATAAACAAGGCTCGCTGGAATACTTCATTCTGATTGGTCAATCGCGCCATCCAGCGGTATGATATTTCGTATTCATTTCACCTTTGCCCATGGCAAGGTTGTATGTAACTGGCGGCACTTTCAAACCTCTGAATCAATTCAACAAACTGCTTCGCAAAAAGATTCACAGTTTGAAGCATTCAGAACACTGCTGCTTGGCAAAAGGGTGTAAATGCAAAATGAACACAACCCAAATGTGCATAAAGACACTTTTTACAAACCAATTACAAATGTTTGTAATAAAGTATAACCTATTAAATGTAATTCACAAATCATTAAATACTTTATATTAGGCACTGGTTCATACGTTTACAAGATCAATGCCATCAGAATTCAAGCTTTGAAACCTAGATAATGAAGCCTTATGTCCTTAAATCACATGACTTGGCCAGTACTGTTTGATAGGATGCTAACTACTGCTAATTAAGTTTTAATAATCATTTTAATTGAGAAAAGGGAAGTGGTAGGCTATAAGCCAATTTCTGCCACTGAATAAAAAAGTTAATATAGTTAAAATAGTTTTTATCACACAATTCTGACTTTTTTCTTGCAATTGCGAGTTTACATGTTGCAGTCACAAGAAATAGTCTTTTTTCTCGCAAATGCGAGTTTGCATCTCACAATTCTGACTTTTTTTCTCGTAATTTTGAGTTTATAACTCGTAATTTGGTCATTTTTTCCCCCACAAATTTTTACTTTTTTCCCTTTAGAACTGTAAGCTATAAACTCAAGATTAAAGTTCTGTGAAGGAAAAAGACATGTTCTCACAGTTGTAAGAAATAAAGTCAGAATTCAGAATTGCAAGAAGAAAGTCAGAATTGTCAAATGCAGAATTACATTTGCGAGGAAGAAAGTCAGAATTGCCAGTTTTTATCTCTCAATTCTGACTTTTTTCTCAAAATTGTTAGATATATAAACTCATGAGATATACAAACTCTCATTAGTGAGTTATAAAGTCAGAATATTGTGATATAAACTTGCAATTGAGATATGAGATAAAAACGGCGTAATGCTGTAATTCAGACTTTTTCCCCTCATAATTGTGAGATATAAAGTCCAGTTCTAAGGGGGAAAAAAGATTTTCAGAACTGCCAATTCTGACTTAATAATTTGCAATTGTGAGTTTATATCTTACAATTCTGAGAAAAAAATAGTCGGAATTGTGAGTTTGTATCATGCAATTCAGAGAAAAAAACTCAGAACTGCGAAACATAGTCTCAATTGCAAGAAAAATAAGTCTGAATTGTGAAGTAAAAAGCCATGATTACCTCTTTTTGTGGTGTATTTTTTTATTTATTTTATTATTATTATTATTTTAATGCAGTTACTGGAAGCAGGTTTCCATAAGTTTGTGGCACAACTATAACGATAATGACGCTAAGGAACCACATCAATGGAATCACCTCAGAATGGTTTTTGAATGATTTCAGAATGAGAATCCAGTTAACTTGAAAGAGCTTGCACATATGACAACTGTATCTAACTAGTGTGGACACTATAATATATCTTTAGAGCATTTGTATTGCTAAAAACATTATAATTTGGCCTCTCACACTGCTCTGTAAAACCAAGATGGCGGAGCACAGTTTGGAGCTTTCTGCTGTAGGCAAACTTCCGCATGCTGTTTTTTATTTTTTATTTTTGTATCCACCTTATTTACCTGTAAGAGTGGACATGGCCATTTGTAAAATGTATGGGTCTGGCTTCTGGTCTCATCCAGATCCAGTGGATTTTAGCTGTACAAAAACAGCTTGTTTTGCTGCTTGATATTGTGAATTGGTGTGTCTTACCAGATTATTTGAATGTATTATCTTAATTATGAACACACTGGTTTGTAGTGCAAACCGTTTTGTTGTTATTCTTCTTGTTACTTCCCTATAGCGGCTAATGAACTGGAAACTCACCCATAGTCTCATATCTATGTTAAAAAATAAGGTTGATATGGCTCTTTTAAACTTGAGAATTTAAAGCAGCAGCTAACTGCAGCGTGTACTTCTAGTAAACAGAACGTTCTTGGTGTAAACTGGCCTTTTTTACTTTTACACTCAAACATGTACATGTGCCTTAAATCACTCAGCAAATAGCTTCATTTAACACAGCGTGATACAGTGTAACTCAGATCGGTTTGCTTCTGTCAGCTTTGCTTTGCGGTGATGACTCATGAAGGTCTTTGTCACAATCTACCCTCAACTGCACTAAATGATGAGTAATAAAAATATTTTCTCGTACCACGAGGAGGCTGCCCAGCCGCTGTTTGAAAGGTCTAATATTTTCCAACCCATATGTCCGGCACTTTTTACAGTTGGCGTCAGTGCATGGAGAAGGTCTAAGTGCAGGCACTTTGAAGTGTTTGTGGTGTCGCCACATCTGCCAACAAGATGTGTTTGCGTGGGATATGGAGCTAAGTTTAAGCCTGGGGATTCATGGCTTGTCGGTATTCTTTAACGTCATGTGACAATGAACAACATCTCTTTCCTGGTGAGAGAGACTCGTAAAATATGACCACTTATGTTAAGAATCTGCAGGGTGTCAGCATTTTAATTTGTGTTAATATGGTCATTGAAAAAGATAATAAGGATTACATGGAAGCCATTGACGGGAAGTCACTGCATCCATTTTCCTGACATCATTTGGATTAGCTTAATACATCCTGAGTCATAAAACTAAAATTGTTCCTGTCAAATTGTCCTAAAACGTGGGTATGGAAAATGCAGAGAGCTGTCAGTGCAATTTCTCATGCCAACGCATGGCCTAATCCTTTCACACATTCCAAATTTGGGATAGGAATAACAAAGAAACTGATTTCAAGGCCGTTCCAGGTTCCATTTGGAGTTTCAAATATAGTAACTGTTCGAGACCACGTCTGAGGTTCACCAGCGCCAGGCAGAGCCATCTCCATATTTCTGTTAACCTCTGCACCCACAATTATGACTACAACAGAGCCTGTAACACAGTTAAATGATGGCAAAACCACAGAAACTGTAGTTTAATCAGGAGTTTATTGAGCCAGTTTCTGCTGTGCCCATATCTGACACACTGCAAAGCATTTTCACAGTTCGTTAGAATGACTTTGCCAAAAGCGGTTGGCCTTGGGGTGTTATTTTCCTCAATAGCTTCAGTCTCGCTACCATGTGCCAATCTCGACAGCAGCTCTGCCATTTGTTACCATTATTAAAGTCATATTTCTCAGCTCGCTTCATAAATCGTACTCGAAATTGGTGAGCGAGCTGCCTGCTCTCTCATTAGCAGGGGCTTTGCTGTGGCCTGGAGACGGCTGTTTGCTTAGAAAAATTCTGCATTCTTTGGTTGGAGCCAACCAATGTGAAATTAATGAAAACGAATCAACATGCTGTGAGCTGTAAATGTAATTGCATTAGGCTTCAGTCATGTTGGTAATAGCTGTTTAGCACATTTTTTTTTTTTGTTGTGACTTGCAGTACGTTAAAAGTACAAGTAACTTTGAAAGTTAAAGCTTTTATTCAGCAAGGATGTATTAAAGTGATCAAAAGTGACAGTAAAGACTTTTATAACGTTTCAAATGATTTCTATTTCAAATAAATGCTGTTATGTATTCATTAAAGAATCCTTCTATTTTGAATTGAATTTAAGTGTATGCATCCATTTGCATGCTAATTTTGCAATCAAGATGATACACAGACCTCCAGCTGTATTTCCAGTCATATGATTTTTTCCCCCTCCAAAAACACAAAAAACAAAAAAAAGAATAGACTGTTGGCATTATCCCACAAGTTATTATACAAACCAAGCCTGAACCCCCAGTGGGGAAAAAATGAGCTCAGCTCCAGAAGATCAAGAAGCAGGAAATACCTGCCGCCACATCCACTCTTTTTGGCTCCCGTTAGATTTACTGGCTCTCTCAGGCTTTTTAGACTCTTATTTATTTTCTCTCATGGTGATTTGTTCTCACGAGCCAAGCTGCAATACAATGTAGTTCACCACAAAACAATCTGAAAAGGAAGAGACTGTTCTCAACAACAACAACCCCCCTTGCTGTGGAAACCAATAGTGAATCATGAACCTAAATAGCTTTGGTGGAAAACAGTTCAGGCCGGCTCAGTGTGCATGTGAGAGTTATTTTGGCTCATTATAGTGTAATCTGAAAGGTTAGCGAATTGAAACCAGCATGAGCAGTGATTCTTCCAAAGCCTGAGAGGAAAAGCAAATGCCTACAAGGTGATTATACGAGTTTTTCGCAAACAGCAAAACCAACAGATTACAAGCGACGGATTGTGTTGTTAGCCGCTCCTTTGAATCTAATTGGGTGGGTTTACAATTAAACTTTGTACAGCGTCATTAAATTAGGTGCTAGCTGTAGCTAATTAGCTTGAGTTAGTTAATAGTCTTGCACATGTAATTTCCTTCCCTTCTCTGTCATCTAATTTAGCTGGAAAGTACTGAAATGGTAATGTTTTCCTTTCACTCGAACTAGGATGCAGCATACGACACAAGCTTTTGGCTTAGTTGTGGCAGAACTAACACATGTTACTAGTCAGGCTAGTAGCTAAGGCTGCGCTAATTAGGAAAACAGGCATCAAATCTAAAGGCAACCCTGTTTACTGTTTGCGCCAATGTGGTCAGTTTTTATCCCACACACTGTAAAAGCCCAATTCAGTCACAAGGACAAATGTCTGACCTCAGCGACCAATCAACCACATCAGGCCAGGCCAAACAGGGTCACATGATCATTGATGAGGCAGCCGTGGTTTGCGGCTGACATTTTAAGGTGATTGTGGCAAAATGCATTCTACCAGTCTGACCACATTGAGGAACCAGACAATTCTGAAGTACTGTGGTGTTGTGAACCTCCATTTCAAATCCTGATGAGCTACAACAGAGATTCCCAACCTTTTTTTAATCAGCTGAACCCCTTTAACCTAAAATATTTAGCCCACTTATATCCTGTGAAATTTAATGTTTTAATATTTAAATAAAACATTTCAGATGCTCTCTAATGTCAGTAATGTTTCTACCGAATACAAAATGTAAAAAGTAATTGTGACTTTTTATCTCACAATTCTGACTTTTTATCTTGCAATTGTGAGTTTACATCTCACAATTCTGAAAAATTAAGTCATGAAGTCAAGAGTCTGTATCTCACAATTCTGACTTTATAACAAGCAATTGCGAGTTATTAAGCCAGAATTGTGAGATAGAAAGCTTTTTTCCCTCAAAATTGGAAGTTTATATCTCACAAGAAAAAAGTAAGAATTGCAAGATACAAACTTACATTTGCGAGAAAAGTCAGAATTGTTTTTATCTCGCAATTCTGACTTTATTTCTCGCAATTGTGTTTATATCACGTAAATTCTGAGGAAAAAAGTCTGAATTGTTTTTATCTCGCAATTCTGACTTTATAACTTTCATTTGTGAGTTTATATATAACAATTCTGATTTTATAACTCACAATTGTAAGCTATCTCACAATTCTGAAAAAAAAGGTCAAAATTGCAAGATATAAACTTGCAATTACTAGAAAAAAGTAAGAATTGTGAGACACAAACTTGCATTTGCTATAAAAAAGTCAGATAAAAACAATTTGTACTTTTTTCTCACAATTGCTTGTTTTTATCTTGACTTGACTATTTCTTGCAATTGTAAGTGTATATCACATAATTCTGAGGAAAAAAAATCAGAATTGCATGATAAAAACTCACAATTGCGAGAAAAAAGTACAAATAGTTTTATCTCTGACTTTTTTCTAGCAAATGCAAGTTTGTGTCTCACAATTCTTACTTTTTCTAGCAATTGCAAGATTATATCTTTGCAATTTTTTTTATTCTTTTTTGTCTCAGAATTGTGAGATAATAAAATCGGAATTGTGAGACATAAACTCACAATTCAGACTTTTTTCCTCAGAATTATGTGATATAAACTCACAGTTACGAGAAATAAAGTATTATAATAAAGTATTTAAATATTTCATATTTTTTAGCTAGTTGTTTTGGTTTGTTAATGCTTTTTTTAATAGTATTTTTATTATTTTATTTTCTATTTTTATGATTTAATCCATTATTAGAATTTGGGGAACCCTCATATAGAGGTTTTCTGATATCGAGAATGCTCACATATGGAAAATATTCACTTTGAATATAGACAGTCTAAGTAGCATTACATTTCATTTTTGACTGGATTGAAAACAAGGCTGTGAAAGATAGAAGTACAGTGTTCAATGGATTGTACTGCTGCTTGACAACATAGCGACTGTTTAGCTAATGAAACATCTTTCTAAGAAAACGGCCAGTAGACAAAGGCTCCATAACAGTTTTCAGAGTTGGGGAAAGTTACATAACCTACGACATTCAGTGCATACCATTGTAAAGACTGTGGGTCTATCCCTCACAACCATATTTTCATCCATGTTAAATTCAATATGGTGTCTAACCTGGCTATAATGGTAATGTTAGATGTATAAATCTTTACAAAAATTATTTACAATGACTGTCAGTGGAATAATATAAGCACAGTATGAAAATAAAATAAATTACCACTGCTCTCTGTTTGGAATACAAACTATGTTTAACAATTTACATTTTAATCAGGTTTTCAAAATTCCCCATTGGTCACCCTACCTGTTAGCCCCGCCCCAAGCGTACGCCATTGGTTGAGACAATATTGCAAGCTATGACGAAGACAGACTGCTATTCTGAAGGGTGTAGGTGAACCCAAAATACTTTCAGTTAAATGCACTTCTGTGTCAACTTCTGTAATCTGTATCACAAATTAAACTTGTGCAAAGAATCATGGGATCGAAAGTGTTTAGTACCCTTCGAAATCCTTAAATCCAGAAGAACCCTTTGAAGTGGGCATTGAGCACTTCAGTTTGGAAATACAGGCTATGATTGTTCTCACTCCAGAGTGTTCTTCGGATGGCAGATTTTTCCCATTTGAAACGCAGTGATTGTGTGCACAGTTTTGGAGGGAAACTACAAATGGCTTAGGCCTACTTATCTCTGCAGATTGTCATACCAGAAGGCATTTTGACAGTTAATATATGATATTCCATTTAAAACCATCATGTTGATGTAATTTGTCAGAGTTTGAACAGTTTGGAGATCAAGTTTATGTAATCAGCAGTACATGATAGGGGGCAGTGCATATCTGAATAAACTATTGAATATCAGCATGGCCTATAAAAAGTATCTGTAACTGAGCTCTGGCCTTTGAGCTGACATGTAGAATAAGGTTAAGAGCCTGTACCAGACAACACGCTGTGAACGTTTATGGTTGTAACTCTCCTGGCAGGGACCAGTCCCAAATCCTTGACAATCACAATCCTTCATAATGATTTAAAGGAAATATTTTAAGATTTAAATGCACTTTTTTTGTATTTTTTCTTTTTCTTTTTCCAACCCTAAACCGTAATATGTCATTAGGTTGTATTACATTTCAAAACCATGAGGACCAATTTTCTTGGTATCAAGTCTGTAGTTATAGACTTTGAGGTTGAAGTCTAGTTACGAAAGGCATAAATTCTTATTACATTTGATTAAAATGAGATTTGAAGCAACTTGCATAAACTTTGACACCACAAATGAGCATATGTCTTTTTGAAAAATGAGAAGTAATTGTTAAATAAACCTAAATTTTGATGTCACTGTCCACTGCCAGCTCTAGGCACAGAATCATGTGTTGATAATTACTTGTGTCAGTGCAACACTCCCAGTTGTCTGTCAATGTTATGTTTGACTCTCTGTGCCTGGAGCTTGGCCCAATTCAGGTCTAATATGACCAAATTTATTAATGTTATTTCTGTTAATAGAGACCATTAGCTGCCAGACTGCTTGTGAAGGAAACAAGAAAGATTAGACTTGATAGCAGAAACTGCCAGGTACGCTAAGCATTTCTGAATAGGCGAATAGACATTTGGCTGCTATTTACATAGATTTATGAAAGAAATACGACTGCAGCCTGAGGGTGTTTTGAACTTTGAAAAATGTATTTGCAAAATCCCGTGAGTGCATGGAATTCGCTTGGTAAAGAAGCAGTGTAGATCACTCAAAAACATAACAGGCTGACTGCATTGCGTGCTATGAGTGTTTGCGCTTTTTTTCTTGACAAACCGCCCATTCACTGGGAAAAGGACCTGCTTGAATTTTTACACTGCACCGCTCAAGACATCTTTGTGAGGCTTATATGCTGAATATTTGAGGTGACTTGCTGATGCTCTTTATGCAGACACGTTCTGACAGATTTGGACAGAGCCCAAGGCAGATACAAAAGAGTAGTCTGTCAAAACCAGGGATAATTCCCTTCCTCTCTACAAAGACACCATCTGAGAGCCATTTACCTAAACAGTGTGGTTTTTCATGGTTAGGGAAATACAATGACGTTTTGAACTTGTTGACAGTATTTATCCCTCAGTTCTTTAAAGGGATAGTTCACCCAAAAATGAAAATTCTGTCATTAATTACTCAACCTCATGTCGTTCCAAACCTGTAAGACCTTCATTCATCTTCAGAACGCAAATTAAGATATTTTTGATGAAATCCGAGAGCTTCTGACCCTGCATAGACAGCAACGCAACTACCACATTCAATAATTATTGACAGAATTTTCATTTTTGGGTAAACTATTCCTTTAAAAATGTGAAGAGACACCAAGAATACTTAAAAGAAACATAAAAAAAATACTCACTATCATATCTTCTGTATTATAAGCAAGCTAAGATCATTTAGTACTGTAAGACATCATGACCTGTCTCTGAAAAATAATAAGAAATAATAAGAAATGTCACTAATACAGTTCTTTAAAATGTATTACTAAGGATGATTAACATTTCTGTACTGTAAATAACAAACAATGACACAATGGCGGTAACATATTACACTTAATTCTGTCAGTTACATCGGACAACGGCATTATTTTCTTGTAAAAAATAATAAATATTTTATCTTACTTCATGACACTACAGTAAATATACAAAATACCTAATCTTTTTAAAAGGGCAATACAATTATATACATCTAGCTTTTACATTTGAACAAAAATGGAAATTATTATACTGGAAAAAATAATAAATTACATTTACAGATTTATGTCAAAGCCAAAATGATGTTTGCACTTCTGCATGATCTTAATCGTACATGCACACTACCAGTCAAAAGTTTTTGAAAAGTAAGATTTTAAATGTTTTTAAAAAAGTCTCTTCTGCTTACTTTTTGACCCAGAGTACGGCAATTTTGAAATATTTGTACCATTTGAAAGAACTGTTTTCTATTTTAATTTATTTTAAAATGTAATTTAACAAAGAAACATTTATTATTATTATGTTGAAAACAGCTGAGTCAATTTTTTTTAGGTTTCTTTAATTAATAGAACATTCAGAAGAACAGCATTTATCTAAAATGGAAATCTTTTGTAACAATGTCTTTATCATCACTTTTGGTCAATTTAAAGCATTTTTAAATTGACAATTTAAAGAAAAAAATAAATTATGCTGACTCCAAGCTTTTGAAACGTATAGTGTATGATGTTACAAAAGCTTTTTATTTCAGATAAATGCTGATCTTTGGATCTTTCTATTTATCAGAGAACCCTGAAGAAAATGTAAATATTATAAATATTGACAATAATTAAAATGTTTCTTGAACAGCAAACTAGAATGATTTCTGAAGGATCATGTGACACTGAAGACTGGAGTAATGCTGAAAATGTAGTTTTGATCACATGAATAAATTACAAATAATAGAAAAAAGTTATTTTAAATAGTAAAAATATTTCAAAATACTGCATTTGCTGTATTTCGGATCAAATAAATGCAGGCTTATTTAAAAACACATTACAAATTTTACTGTCCAAAAACTTTTGACTGGTAGTGTATATGAAGTAGAAACATAATAGCCTGCTTTCGACTGCAAAACTGCTGAAAAAATATAAATAAATAAAAAAATAGATCAACACATTTCCATAAATTATTTCAGTTTGGCATATTAGCTGGTAAATGGTATAAAATTAATTTGCATGCTCATATAATATATTCTATACATAAGTGCATGTACAACACATTCATCTAAAAAAAACTCTGCTCCTAATTCAAGTCCTTCCTTCAGCGCATGGCAATCATCCATACTGGCACGATAATCTCGGGAAAGCCTTCCTGCTTTTCCACATCCAGTATGGTCAGGCCTGCAGTCTGAATGATGTTCTTCATGATGTCCAGGTGACGAATGATGCTGCTGTCAATGGGGTCCAACTTGCAGCCCTGCCGCGCCATGTTATCCTTAATGATGATCACACCGTTGGGCCTTAGACTCTGCTTAGCACGCATTAAAAACTCCATCAGGTCCTTATCAGTCAGATGACCTGAGAAATTTAAAATGGCTCATGAATCATGCAGTTCTTGACAAAAAGTCAAAAGTAGTTTCCATAGTCCATTTACTTCTACATCTTGGATTGCAACACTTCCTTGTTGTATATGTTGACTGAGTCACTTTGGTTAGGTCTTAAAAAAAATCTGTCACCACTAGGAATTCATATACTATTCAAAGTCTTATATGGTTTTAAGCAGTATCATATAGATATCTTTGCCGCTGGTGTCAAATGTTCACAAACTGCAGTGAGGGAGATGAAACTGTATACTGAAACAAAAGACTCTGACTAGCATTCAGCTGCTCTCATTACAGCAGATGGGCAAAGATAGCCTGGACTTACTAAAATAAGCAAATGTAGGTGGGCAGAAAACAAAGGCCAAATTAAAGATTGTGATTGCAGACATTAAAACAAAGCATAAAATGGTCCACTCACAGGCAACCCACTGTAGCCAGATGACATCGTATTTCTTTATAGGTGGGGTGAATTCCTGCAGATTGTAAAGGTAGTAGGCGTCCACTCGGTCTGCGTCATCTCCGAGGTAAACCTCATGAGCGTGGAGGATGAAGTCTTCCATCATGTCAAGCATTTCCATGGATTCAAACACGGGAAACAGAACTCCTTTAGACACCCTCCCAATTCCACAGCCGCAGTCTAGTGCTCGTTTGGTGCCAGCCTTTCCTGGACCCTATCAGGATTATAAATAATAAAAAATATTAATAAAATGATAATATCATAAAATTATTAATCTAAAAAAAAAAAAATGGAAAGAATTATGAGTGCTAGTCCAGGTTCATGGTCAAAGTTTCGACAGAACAGCTGAACACTATTTATGAAGCTAATGCTATTTGTCAACTTAGATGTGTTAATTAACCACATGTTCAAATAGTGATATAGAGACATGTACAGCTTGGTCTTACTGATCTTGAGGTCTTACTATCTAAAGAGTATGTGTGAGAAGACTGAAAAGTCACAATGTGACACAATTCAATACTGATTTCACAATACAATTTATTTCTATATATATATATATATATATATATATATTTATAAAATGAGATTTAAGGCAAATTATAATGAAAAGGTGTCATTTTATTTTTTCTCAGACAAAATGCTGCACATTTCTTTGTGAAATTGAAATACAATCGAGGTCAAAAGTTTATATACACCTTGCGAATCTGCAAAATGTTAATTATTTTACCAAAATAAGAGGGCAAAATGCATGTTATTTTTTATTTACTAACCTGAATAAGATATTTCACATAAAAGATGTTTACATATAGTCTACAAGAAAAAATAATAGTTGAATTTATAAAACTGACCCCTGTTTAAAAGTTTACATACACTTGTGTTCTTAATACTGTGTCGTTACTAGAATGATCCACAGCTGTGTTTTTTTGTTTAGTGATAGTTGTTCATGAGTCCCTTGTGTGTCCTGAACAGTTAAACTGCCCGATGTTCTTTAGAAAAATCCTTCAGGTCCCACAAATTCTTTGTTTTTTCAGCATTTTTGTGTATTTGAACCCTTTCCAACAATGACTGTATGATTTTGAGAACCGTCTTTTCACACTGAGGACAACTGAGGGACTAATATTACGGAAGGTTCAAATGCTCACTGATGCTTCAGAAGGAAACACGATGCATTAAGAGCCAGGGGTGTACACTTTTGAACAGAATGTGTACATTTTTCTTATTTTGCCTAAAAATTTTTTTTTTCCATTTAGTACTGCCCTTTATAAGCTACAGAAGATACTTAGAAGTTTCCCAGAAGACAAAATCAGTTAAATATACCCTGATCTTCAAATTCAGAAAGTTTTCACCCCCTGGCTCTTAATGCATTGGGTTTCCTTCTGGAGCATCAGTGAGCGTTTGAATATTCTGTAATATCTGCATATGAGTCCTTCAGTTGTCATTGTTGGAAAGGGTTCAAATACACAAAAATGCTGAAAAACCAAAGAATTTGTGGGACATGAAGGATTTTTCTGAAGAACAGCAGGCAGTTTAACTGTTCAGGACAAACAATGAACAACTATCACTAAAAAAAAAATAATTCAGGTGACAACACAGTAATAAGAATCAAGTGTATGTAAAGTTTTGAACAGGGTAATTTATGTGAAATATCTTATTCAGGTCAGTACTAAATAAAAATGCAAAACTTGCATTTTGTATGATCCCTCTTATTTTGGCAAAATAATTAACATTTTGCAGATTCTGTAAGGTATATGTAAACTTCTGACCTGAACTGTGTGTCAAATAAACAACTAAATTGAAAATTTGAAACAAATATTACAAATAAAAATTACAGTGCAACATGAACATTTTTGTAACGTTTAAATTGGATTGTATAATTTAAAAACGTAAAGCAAAAACGGACTTTAGCTTTTTGAAATTATGCTACCTAAATTATATCTGAATGAAACAAAAATCAGACAGGCTGAATGAGAACGCGAATTCACTTTCTGACAGCAGGTGGCACTTATGAAACAACAGCAATACAGCGTTTCTTGGTTAATGCTGTAAACAAAACACTGCTGGGCTTTTAAATACACAAAGTTTCTCTCAGAAACCCCCATCTTCAACTGTATCACGATTTATTTAACATATAAACTGACTCGAATTTAATACATTTTCAAATTTCAGTGTGTTTCTTGTGAATAATACGCATTTAGTAAGAAAGAGAAAGTAATAAATTACATACAACAAACTTCTTCAGGAACTGTCTTGAACCTTCAAGGTCAATCTCCGATATCTCCACAAAATCTCCCATCATGCCCTCCTCTGAAGCCGGGACATCTTTGTAGAAGTTCTGTGACCTGTAGTAAAACTGCTTTTCCCCTTTAATGTACTCACAAGTCACAGCATAGAGTTTCACTGTAGGGCAATAAACATATAGACATATAGACAGGTTGTGAGTGTTTTGGATTCTTTACACACAGAGAACACTTTAATTACTAAAAATCAAATATTATGTTGTAGTTGAGCTGTAGTTGAGGTCAGCTGTGGGTGCAAAGCATCTTAAGCAAAAGTGTACGGTTATGAGATGAAGTTTTAATACAATTGTATCTTCTCATCTATTTCTTACAACAACATTTAGTCTTAAGTAGTTTTTTGAAAGATACTGTTGGTATTGACAGTGTTGTACTACAGTGTTTATTGTTGGCACATTTAAGAGTTTGGATGAAGCAACTCAACATACAGTGCTCTTGTCAGGATCATTCTAATGTCACATTATTAAGTTCAGCTGGAACATCTGCTCTCTTGAATGATTGGTCACTTAAAGGACAGACCAGTTATTAAGTCAATGCATGCTTGGAAAATTCGAGTCAAACATCAGATCACCAGATGATTAGCGGGAAGATCTTGCCAAAGGGATATAGGTGAGAGAGCTAGCAGTGTTTGATATGTGAACCACAAGTTTACTAGTTCAAAGTCAAACATAGTAACACTGGGCAGTGATTCCCTGTGGACTACGCTATTTCTGTCCTGTATATTTTTGTTGGCACTCTTTATAGCTTAACACTCGCTCATCTGCTTTGCCTTATTGGTCATGAGGCAACATTTAAACAACCTGCTAGCATTAGGAAACATTTCAGCCAAAGCAGACATTAAAGGGATAAAATTCTGTCATTAATTACTAACCTCATGTTGTTACAAACCTGTAAGATATTCGTTTATCTTTGAAACACAAATTAAGATATTTTTGATGAAATCTGATAGCTTTCTGACCCTCCATAGACAGCAAAGCAACTGAAATGTTCCCATGCCCAGAAATGACTGTTTTTCTGGGACTGGGAACATTTCAGTTTTCATTAATGTCTATGGAGGATCATAAAGCTTTCAGAATTCATCAAAAATATCTTAACTTGTGTTGCAAATGAAGGTCTTACGGGTTTGGAACAATACGAGGGTGAGTAATTAATGACAAGAGTTTTCATTTTTGGGTGAGCTTTCCCTTTAATGCTAATTTTTCTGTGAAAGAGAAAAATGCTAATTCTGTCATTCCCCTCATCCTTTTCCAAAATGTTTCAGTCAAACATAAAATATGATATTTTGTCACCAGAAAGATGTGGTTTCTTTAAAATATCTTCTTTTGTGTTCCACAGAAGGAAGAACATTATAAAGGTCTGGAACAACATGAGGGTGAGTAAATGGTGACTGAATTTTTAGTTTTGGATGAACTACCAATTTATATAAAATCTCTGAGTGTTAAAAACGACATTTTTGCATGATAAAAGCAAGTGCTATGGAAGATATTTTGTAGGGTTAATTTTTGGAATGGAGTTCATAGTTTTAAATAGAAGAAAAACTCTTTCCAATATGTTTATTTTCACCTCATATAACGCATTATCCCCTTAAATATAATTGTATACAAGCTATCAAGTATATTTGATGAAGAATTCTTTACTTGAGTAAAGGTTAAGGGTAAAACCTATTGTCCTCAGTGTTTTCATATATTTAATACCACACCAAACTCATCAGTAACAATACAAATGGGTGTGATTGAGTCTGCTGAAAGAAATCTGGCCTCTGAATCCAACTAATAACTTGCTGTAACACTGACAGACTGGATTATTGCTTTTACAGTTTACACTGTGTGGACAAGTGAAAATACAAGCTAACATTCTGCAGACAAAGACCACTGTCAACAACAGAACAAAACTACTCTAAATCATCATATAATATTCATGGCTGTTTAAAGGAGAACATTTGCTTAAGGTTTTTTTATTTATATGTATTTCCCAATGACTCACAAACTTTAACACATAACCATAATCTCCAAAGCCTTGCAATACTTTGATCATTGCTGCTAATGCACTAATAAGTCACAGCTGCTTTTATTATTCAGTGAAATGTAAAGTATGTAGTAACATGGCTCTGTAGGTTTTTATCACAACAACATTTGCAGGAAAACTTCAAAGGGTCATAATTAATACAAACAATTAATTGTGGCACCCACTTACCAAGAGGAATCTGCTCCAGGAGGTACAGGTAGCTAGCGAAGAACTCCTTCCTTAGAGTATTGTGCAAGTGAAAAGACATGCTGTGCTTGCACATCTCATCATCTGTCTTCGCCCAGCGGTCTCGGAAAGCTTGATGCGTCCCGCTAAACTCCATAATGGAGGTGGAATCAGACATTCTGAATCTTCTTTAAAATGGCTCAACGCGTGTGTGATAATGTGTAGCTCTAGGTGTCTGGAAGAAGTCTGAAGACACTGCGGTGTTGCTATATCTGTAGGAGGCCTCTGGCGTTCTTTTCTCAGCAGACTAGTGCTTAAAACTACCACATCTTATCAGATCACCTGCTTTAGGCCTGGGGTGGCGGAATGAGAAAGGGACGGGTAAGATTGCCTCAGAAGAGGGGTGGCGCCGCCTTCTCCAGTTCCAGAAGAAGCTCCTTCTCCTACGTTCCAAAGACACATCCAGAATGGCATATTAGTGCATACCAACACATGAACCAGAGAGTCATGCATTCATTCACAGTCAGTGACAAGCAGCTTATGTAGTGGCTATTCTTAGCACTGCCTTCTCATGTTTGTATACACAGTATTGGTGGCAAGTTCACAGCGGCGAGGAAAGATCAAAGATGGATCTAATCTGAACATGCTGTTTCTGTTTACCGTCTGCATGCATTGACACTGCAGCCATACGCTAAAATAGCAACATGCCATTGTTAAAAAAGGCATTGTTTTTAGTTACACATAAAAAATGTTGTGAAAAATCAAAGAGAGAGAAAGGGAGAGAGAGAGAGAAATAAGATGGATAAGATATCAGGCCTCTCATTTTTAGTCATGTCAGCTCATGGGCCATGTGTCACTCATGTGATTGCAGTTTGAAATTTGGATGAATTGCCAAATGATCATCACCTTAGTGTATGTGATATTCAGTGAACCAAAACTGAACCAGTGCTTAAATTGGAAATGCATGCCCAATGCAATTAGAGAAGTCTGTTTATAAATAATGTAGGTCCTACAAAGTTGTTCAAAAAAAAAAAAAAAAAAAGACATATTAATAAGTAATTGACAAAATTGCAAACATTTGCAAACTAATTCATCACATTTACAATAAAGCAATTTTTGTAATACTGGTTTTCTGAAAAGTAATATTTACATATGCAAATTAGATGTTATTTAATTAAAATGCACTCATTTGCATACATTTCTATCATACTATCTGAACAAAGCCAGGCTAAAATTTCATTCAAAAGTTCATTTTTGTTGACATATTACATTACATGATCACTCCATAAATCAGAATATACTGTCAATAGTCAGAAAAAAATGTTTTTTTTTGTTTGTTTGTTTGTTTGTTTTTAAGCATAAAATGTTACATAAATCAAGCGAATGATATTGAGTTTTTTCACTACGCAACATCAATCGGCCATATTGGCAGCACTGAACATAAACAATACCACTCACCGAACAGAACTTGCATATTTTGCTGATTATTCCTGCTGAAAATGAACATTTGGAGTACTATAGACTGCCAAAAGTTATAACAAATCAAGGAGAAGAGAGTGCAAAAATCTGTCTGAGGAACAAAAGGGCCTTGTGGTTGGCCAAACTCAACCAAGACTTCTAAGGCAAGACAGGTAGGTGAAATCTTAGGCTAATATCTTAATTTACACTGCTTGTATGTATCTTTACCACCTATTAACTTTATTTTGTCAAAATAATGCGCCCTTTCCTGCTTACTAAGTTTTTCCCTATATGATTTAGCAGCTTCCACACATTTTTTTGTGGTTTAGACAGTATAAATTAGCAGAACAACTTATTTAGTAGTACAGTAACCAAGCAATCCATGCTGTTGTTTACATCCGAGTATCGGCAACATGGCAGCGCATCCGGGAAACAGACCAAATTGTGACATAAGTGCAAACCCTCTATGAACAAATCCCTCTCTGTTAAAACTTTTTGAGTATAAATATGAATAAAACTGGATAAACTGGCACAGTACATAAGAAGTGACTTATTTAGATAAAATGTTTTATATATTTTAATTTAAATCTACAGATGGCAATATAGGCCTTTAAAATGTAATGAACACTTAGATGTGTAGGCCTACTTAACTCACTGTTTTTTTTTCTAACAAGACATCTGTTATTTCAACAATTGTGTAAAACAATTGTAGTTAAAAGATATTCAGTATTATTACAGTTTTATTATTCTGACATTCTTTCTAATCTGGTTTAGAGGCTAACCAATAAGTAGTTCATCTCCCACTGTAAATTGTAAGATAATTAAAACGGTGAGCCTTGAACTAATACATTCATCGAGATTTCTCAAACGTTGTTCGCGTGCACTATAAAATGCATTGAAGGAAAACAATATTTCCATATAAATACATCAAAATACAAATCAGCACATGTATTCCAAGCGAGCGATACATACCTCCACATATAGAGGTGGCGCTAGAGGTTTTTCCGCTTATCTCTGCTTCTTCGCTCTTTCACGAAATTTCAGTACACACCCATAGCAACACAAACATCAGCATCCTGTCAGAGCAGAAGCGATGAAACAGTCCAGACATTAGACAAACGTCAAAACATCTGACAGAAATCAAACGCACAGGTTTATTTGCTTTAATTTATGAATAACAATGCAAGCGGACGACGCCAGATATTTAAAACGGTGAGTGTTTGTGTAAAGCGAGCGAGCTCTGTCATTAGCTGTAGTGATCGAGCTTTAGCTTAACACTGAATAAAAACAAAATATTTCCGTAAATGCTGCTTTCTAAGATGTAACTTAATGATTTTTTGCTGTATGTGTAGGAATGTCAAAATATTCCGGCTTTTCTTTCAAATAATAGCTTCAGTTTTTATTTATGTATCTGAAACTGATGTTTAGATGGTTATCATCATCATCACCATCATCATCACCACCAACGAAACATCATCACATTAAATACTGTTACTAAATAAGTACAAATGTATTTGTACGTATGCTATGTTTACAATGGTACTAACTGTTTACATTATTAATTTACCGTGATATTTTATGTTACTTTGAATGACAACATGGTATTATCGTCTAAGAAAAAAGCAACAACAAATGATTGTTTTACCAATAAAGCACAACTTTATTTGATTTTAAAATGCATAAATAATAATAATACATGATGTTTTGTCTTCAGGAAATATAAGGGTGGCAGTTTAGATGTCCATCCCACAGAAAAAGCCCTTGTTGTCCAATATGAAGTGGAAGCTACGATCCTAGGGGAGATGGGTGACCCAATGCTAGGAGAGCGCAAGGAGTGCCAGAAGATGTAAGCTCATTCAAATATATGGAATAGTAGGCAAATTGATTGTTTTTATTTTGTGTAGGTTTTTAGATTTTAGGAAATTTCCTTCGATTGCAGAATCCGTCTGAAAAGCCTGAATTCCAGCACGGATATTGCGTCTTTAGCACGGAAAGTAGTGGAGGAGTGTAGACTCATTTCCCCTTCCAGACTTCCTGAGGTGGAACAGTTATTGTTCTACCTGCAGAACCGCAAGAAATCTGCTGGTAAGCAAAGAAGAATGGAGTAAAAAATATTATAAATAATGCTTTAGTGCTTTAGTGATAGTTTGTGCTTTGTTTACTCAGAAAAGAAAGAGAAGAAACAGATCAAGCCAAGAGACCTGACTCCTTTTGAAGGCATGGAGGTATGGTTAAAATTAATATGCATTTGTTTTATTGTTTTTGTGTCACTTATGATATATGATATGAGAGTTCTCAACCAGAATGTTTCAAAAAACATTGACTCGCTTGATGCCTTGTGTCCGATAGCTTGATGAGGAGGCCAACATTAATAGCATAGATGACTATGTTGAGCTCCTGTATGAGGACATCCCTGAGAAGATCAGAGGAGCTACACTCATCCTCCATTTGGCCCGGAATCCTGACAATCTGGAGGAGTTGCTGCAGAACGGTGTGTCACAGGCTTGAGCTCTAAATGACTAATATGAGTCATTCCACATAAAGCCTTACTTTTAGTGTTCAAATACATTTACATTACCATGTAACAATGCTTTAGCTTTGGTTTGCTGTCATGTATGACTGTATTATTAAAAGGATAGTTCACCCTAAAATAAAAAATCTGTCATCATTTGCACACCCTCATGGCGTTCAAAACCTGTATGACTTACTTTCTTTTGTTGAACACAGAAGAAGGTATTTAGAAAAATGTCTCAGTGTTTTCATGTCTGTGTAGTGAAGGTCAGTGGGCTCCAATGTTGGACCCTGATGTTTTACAAAATATCTTCTTTTGGGTTTGAAAACAAGAAGGAACATCATACAGGCTTGGAAAAAACTGAGGATGAGTAAATGATGACAGATTTCTCATTTTGTGGGTGAAATATCACCCACTTTTGTAGGATGCCGTATGTAAGAGATTATTATCCTCTTTTCGCAGTCATTCCTATTCCATTATTTTACGTACCTTCACACTTTACCCTTATGAAAAAGGGCTTGTCATATTAGCACAAAGACTTTATACGCAAAAATCAGTCAGTAAGATTAGCAAAAAAAAGAAATAAATAATTTTATCCATTAAATGCATTAAATTGATCAAAAGTGGCAGTAAAGACTTACATTGCTATAAAAAAAATCTAATTAATTCTGTTCTTTTGAATTTTCTATTAATCAAAATCTCATAATTTCGACATGTTTCGATAACATTTTGCAATATTACTGTTTTTACTATTTTTGATCAGATAATACAGCCTTAGTGAGCATAAAAGACTTCTTTCATCTTTCATCAACATTAAAAAGTCTTACCAACCCCAAATGGTAGTGTCAATTTAAAAAAAAAAGCTACAGAAGGAAAAACTATGCATTGCTAGGGGTGTAAACTTTTGAACAGAATCTGCATGTATACTTTTTTCTTGTTTTGAATATAAATATCATATTTCCTTTAATACTGCCCTTCAGAAGATACTTACATGTTCCCCAGAAGACAGAATAAGTAAAATTTACCCTAAAGTTTTCACCACCCGGCTTATAATGCATTGTTTTTCCTTCTGAAGCATCAGTGAGCGCCTGAACCTTCTGTAATAGTTGCATATGAGTAGGGCTGTGACCGTATGGGATTTTTTCTTTCCGCGGTGAAAAAGCAACAAATATCGCGGTTTGGCGGTTAATCGCATCCCCCCACCCCTGGCGGCTTGCGCGCCAATGGTGCGTGTGCACTTTGGTCAACGCAGCAACAAACCGTCCTCACAGCGCAAGCCATTGAAATAATGGGTTTCATAGCGCAGCGCATTCCCCTTCTTGTGTGAAAGGGCCATTATGATCAAGGCTTGCAGCTTGTAAATAAACATTGAATGCAATCTTCGTTATTATTGAAACAGCAAATTATATTAACAATAATAATATACTTATGTTTTTTTGAGATCTTTTGAGTTTAATAGGAATTATTGAACAGTTTTTGTAACTCATTCTTTGTCCAATAAATTATTAAAATATTAACAATCTAAAAAAAGCTGCAGAAATATAAGCCGAGCTCAACATGCCCCAACATTGCTTAGTTCTGATTGTGCTAATCTTTGATTTCTGTTTCTAGACATAGTTTTTCGGGTAACAGTCCGTGGATATAAATGCAAACGCAACTTGTTGAAACTTTAAATAATTTATTGAACAAAAAAATTAGCTACAAACGATGACAAAAACTGTTCCATAATTTCTATTAAACTCAAAAGTTATCGAAAAAAACATCAAAGTTATGGAAATAAATATTAATTAAAGTTATTTTTGTCAGGGGCACGCAGTGTATGCGGTTTATTTCGGTTCATTTTCCTTACCGACAACCGACGCTTGTTAACCGATCATTAATCATTAACTGTCAAAATTTTTTATCTTAAATTAGATTTAAAATAAATGAGAATTTAGTAGGGTACATGTGCAAATATCAGCACAAACATCAGAATTATAAGAATTCACGCATCGTCATCATGGACCTGCAGCGCTTCTGTGTCGAGAGAAAAACACAATAAAACATCAATGTCCTAAATTTCGTTTAGGACTATTTATTAAAAGGAGTACAATAAATAGTCCTAAACGAAATTGGCTGCGTGACAAGTCTACACCGAATTCTATAATTTTTGTGACCGCGCCACAGGTTAACGAATAATGTATTATTCTTATCTGCATGACTGAAGATAAGAATCTTCTTATCTTCAAAAATGACAGAAAGGAAAAAATCCAAGTGATAGCGCCGGAGCCTCTCTCGTTTGAAACATTTGTAAACATTCGTAATGCAAAGACATTACTTAGTAACCAACACACATTCTTTTGATGAGGGCTGCACTTCACTAAATAAGATTATTTAATATATACCTGTTTACAATAAACACTTATTCGCATGTACACAGGACAAAGTTTGAGGGCGCACACATAAAATCTGGGAGCGCAATAGTCACTATCTCTACAGGGGAGCAAGCCCGCTGCAAGCCAAGAGATTCGTGCTGGCACCCTCTAATGCACTCTTGACATTTGCCATTAAAATAACGCCCAAACCTGCCTCAAATAAACTATGAAAAGGAGAATATAGTCATACGAGCTACAATCCACTTCTTATTGGTTAAAATGAACCGAGAATATCTCGTGTTTTTTTTTTTTTTTTTTTCCGGGGGTGCTCAGGGGGATAGGCGCCTATGTTCGTGCTAAATGAGAGATGTAGCCACTGTATATGTGCTTTTCAGTTTGGCATGCATATAAAACGCAGTGATAAGAAGTGTGAAGTAGGTGTGTAGGCCTATCTACGCCATAAACGTATCAAATGCAGCGAAAGTCAAGTTGTGCGTATAAATAGTATGCCAAAGAGAAACAGAAAATCGTGCTAAAGATAGCATTTTTTATGAGATCGGACTTCTTTGGAGGAACAGTGAGAAAGCTGTTTGAACAAACGAAATAAACAGAAATAAGTAGGACTATAATAACTGCTGAAATATTTGCCTGGCAGACATTTCTTGGGTCAGTCTGAGCGCTCATGGTATGCACAGTACAGCTGTACACCTGCAGGCGCCACTGTCACACACCGTATGCACTGCTGTAAGTTTTACCAAAAAAAAAAAAAAAGTGCAGTAATGACCTCAACACCGCGGTCGGTATCTCACTCGGTTATGCGGTTATCGTCATAGCCCTACATATGAGTCCCTCAGTTGTCCTCAGTTTGAAAAGACAGATCTCAAAATCATACAGTCATTGTTGGAAAGGGTTCAAATACACAAAAATGCTGAAAAACCTATTTGTGGGACCTGAAGGATTTTTCTAAAAGAACAGCGGGCAGTTTAACTGTTTCAGGACGAACAAGGGACTCATCAACAACTATCACTAAACAAAACAAAAAAAAAAACAGCTGTGGATCATTCACAACACAGTAACAACACAGTATTAGGAATCAAGTGTATGTAAACTTTTGAACTGTCATTTTTATAAATTCAACTATTATTTTCTCTTGTGGACTACATCTTTTATGTGAAATATCTTATTCAGGTCAGTACTAAATAAATAATAACATGCATTTTGTATGATCCCTCTTATTTTGGTAAAGTAACATTTTGCAGATTGTATGAAGGTTTATGTAAACTTTTGACTTCAACTGTAAATATATATATATTTTTTTCTTTTCACTAAACTTAATGGCACTAATAGCAAACGTTAGTAAAACAGATTATGAGGGTCCATTCATAAAAAGGGGGAAGTCTCTTCCAACTCTCGTGTGTCCTGCTCTCTCTCTTTGACCCCTTTGGTCTTTGTAACTCTATTCATATTTGTAGTACTATAGCCTGTTTTTGCCCTATAGCATCTACTATAGTGTTATATAGTGTTATTTGATTTTTACAAATTTTCTCCTTTGCAAGTGTGTTCTTTCTTTTCCCATTAGCCCATATCATAACATATTATCCATATTCACAAGGAGCCACATATTTCAAACCGTTGCCACTTTGTATTCACAATGTGAGTTCTTTTCATGAGCAATGAAAGCATTTAGTGTTTTGTCTGCTCTCCCACAGAGACTGCTCTGGGCGCGTTGGCCCGGGTCCTGAGGGAAGACTGGAAGCAGAGTGTCGATTTGGCAACCACCATCATCTACGTCTTCTTCTGCTTCTCCAGGTAAACGGGCTACACATCTGCACGCTCTAGCCAAGACTCACTCTTCAGTTTGATGGGTGTTGTGCGCCAAGCTGAGACACAACAATGGCGAGAATATATTTTCTTACATGAGGATCATAATACTAAATACTCCTATCATAATACGACACATCAACTGCTGTCAGGACTCATGTGAAAACCGAGGCTGTAGGTAAATGTGAAAACTAGAATCATTCTTGAATCTCTGCCCTTCCGATGTTATTCTGCTGAAGTCTGCGACGGTTTGGTTAGCATTCATCATGCTGTCTGTGAGCGAGCGTGTTTGACATGGGTTGAGGCTTTATTTTGGCATAGATGGATACATGGTGAAGGTTAGACAAACAAATTTTTTATCTCCAGTTTCTCTCAGTTTCACGGGCTGATCACGCACTACAAGATCGGCGCGCTGTGCATGAGCATAATTGAACATGAGCTGAAGCGCTATGACCTATGGCAGGACGAACTGCTGAAGAAAAAGAAGGCTGATATCCTTTCAGTGTAGCAGGGGTCGTAGGTGAAAGAGCGACAGGATGTCAGAAAAGGGTAAAGGTAAAGTCATGCCAAGGGTCAGGGGGCATGGGTGTTGTGTTTTAATTAAAATGTTGCCCTTTAATTACTACTCTGAACACAAGGGTTTAATAAACAAGGTCCTTGACTTTTTGAACGGGATGATGACCCGGACAATCAGAACCTGAAGAAGGAATACGAAAAAGCCCTGAAGAAGTACCATGGACTGCTGACCAAACAGGAACAGCTTTTAAGAGGTAGAAACACACATGCCCACAAAAATTGTCTCATTTTACAGCTTGAAGATGTTTTGACTAGACAGGCTCCAATGGAAATTTTGGATGATTCTAACACCAAAACCCAATTGTGGCCAGTTTTTTTTTTTTTATAAATATGCACTGATCTGTACAATATTAAAAACCAGTTATCTTTTTATAGGTGATGTTTGTCACCTGTGACCCTGGACCACAAAACCAGTCTTAAGCTCTGCTATATTAGTAGCAATAGCCAAAAATACAATACAAAAATGGTTGATTTTTCTTTATGCCAAAAATCATTAGGATATTAAGTAAAGATCATGTTCCTTGAAGATATTTAGTGAATTTCCTACTGTAAATATAACAATGTCCAAATGTGGACAACTTTTTAAAGGTGAATATTTAGATTTTTGCACCCTCAGATTCCGAATTTTAAATATTGTCCTATCCTAACAAATCATACATCAATGGAAAGTTTATTTATTCAGCTTTCAGATTATACATAAATCTCAAATTTGAAAAATGAACCCTTATGATTGGTTTTGGGGTCCTCGGAAAGCTCTTTTAAAGAAATAATCACAAATGACATCAGACATTAAAATATTAAGTGCACTAGAAAAGATTTATGTACATACATAAGGCCATTGAAAAGTTTGGGGTTGGTAAGATTTTTAAAATTGTTTTTGTCTTTTATGCTCACTAAGTATGCATTCATTTGAACAAAACTAATATTGTGGAAATATAATTGCAATTTAAAACAACTGTTTTTTTTTATTTGAATACATTTTAAAATGTAATTTATTCCTGAGATGGCAAAGCTGAATTTTCAGCAGCCATAATTCCAGTCTTCAATGTCACTTGATCCTTCAGAAATCCTTCAAATATGCTGACTTGGTGCTCAAGTAACATTATTGTAGAAACCATGATATTATTTTCAGGATTATTTGATAGATAGTGGATATAGAGTGGATATACAGTTTGAACTGAAAAAGCACTATAACCACTAAATCTGCTTCCAATATTTTCTTTTTTAAATACAGATTTGAAAATGCATTGATAATTTGCTGTTTGTGTTTCTATGCCATCAGTTGCTCTATACCTGCTGTTGAATCTTTCTGAGGACACTCGCACAGAGCTGAAGATGAGGAACAAGAACATTGTCCACCTTCTGGTAAAAACGCTGGACAGAGACAGTGAAGAGCTACTGGTGCTGGTGGTGTCCTTCCTTAAGAAACTCAGTATCTTCTTAGAAAATAAGAATGACATGGTAAGGAATACTGTCATATGCGTTTATCCAAAGTGACTGATTTATTCTGTTAAAGGGCTAGTTCACCTAAAAATTACAATTCTGTCATTAATTACTTAGCCTCATGTCATTCCAAAACAAATTGCGATATTTTTGATGAAATCTGAGAGCTCGTTCAAGACACAGAAAAGTAGCAAGGACGTTGATAAAATAGTCCATGTGACATCTGTGGTTCAACCATAATTTTATGAAGCTACAAGAATGCTTTTTCTCGGAGTTCATCAAAAATATCTTAATTTGTGTTCTGAAGATGAACAAAGGTCTTACGGGTTTGGAACGACATGAGGGTGAGTAATTCATGACAGATTTTTAATTTTTGAGTGAACTATCCCTTTAAATTTTAGGAGTACCTTAATATAAAGATGCCCTCAAAGCTTACAGACATGCACTAACAGCCCCACAACTTCTATTTTGATTTCATGGGGTGTTTAAAAGCTGTGCTTAAAGACTGCAACCTGAAAGGTTGCAGGTTCAAACCCCACAAGGCTACACCACCCCAGTTGTTACTTTCTTATTAGTACTCTCTCCTTTCTAAATCAGCCACACCTGTTCTCATAACTTGTTGCTTATATGATGTTCTGTATTACTTCAAGACAGTTTAGCTGTACTGTTTAGTCAACCACTTATCCCACACTTCCCCCACCTGCAACCAATCACACACTTAACCCTAGAACTAAGGTTATCTCAGCAATCATTTATTTGGATTCATTAATCAGCTAATTTCTGATCTTCTAAATTAAACACATTTGTCAAGGCAGCGGAGTAAAGATTGTTATGACTTTGACAAATGCTTAACAAAAATAACACACACTCTGGTATGATTCATTTAACACTTTCAGTCCTGTGGAGATGACTGTTCTGTCACGTTGTCAGGTTGTAGATGTAGGCAGTTATTAACATTGAAGGCTTGATTTGAAAACTGGTTCCAGGCTGTGAACAGTGGCTTTAATGGGGATCATGTTTCTGCTGGGCTGTCTCTCTGTGGTTGTGTTTGACCACAGCTGGAGCAGGCAGATGTGTTAACAAGCAGAGCCACAGGCACATGACTAAGAGAACTGACCTCACAACAGTTTCTTGCGTCACTCCATCACAAACATGTCTTCTTCTTGATAGGCTGAAATAGATACAGTAGAGAAGCTGGCTAAACTGGTGCCCTGTGAACATGAAGATCTCCTGAATGTCACTCTTCGCCTCCTCCTTAATCTGTCGTTTGACACCAGCCTCCGGAGCAAGATGGTTCAGGCGGACCTTCTACCCAAACTCACCACACTGCTTGGTAAGATTCCTGCAGGTGTTTTGGACTGCTTTCCATGATTTTGTTTATTTTATTATTATTATTTTATTATTATTGTAATTGTTAGAATGCTCACGGATTAGTGACCTTCACGTAAAACTGGTAATGCATACCAAACTGTAAGTTGTAGAGAACTGAAACTTGGAGGCATTGTAGTACTCACACCACAGACAAAAAGCATGCCTCAGATTCGATAGTGAGCATGGTGAAATTTTCGCCTATTTTGCATGTAAAAAAAAAAAACTACTTTTGCAAACTAGTATTAGGTTTTTCACCGAAACTACTAGGAACCAGTGCCGAAACTTTCGACTCACCGTCACAAAGGGACACCAAAACTTTCAAAAGGGCCAGGGCCACTTTTAGTAAAATGCCTGTATATCCTGAAAAAATAACTACTATGGCGCAACAATTTGTCTTATCAACATGAAAATTGTATCAATTATCAACACAAAAGTGCAATATTCGTATTATATGATAGAACTCCTCATTCCGGGCAACTTTTTCTCTAAAAAAAAAAACAAAACACTGCTGTCAATCAGATCGTTTGTTAAATGATTGAGATGTCAAAAAAACTTTTGCGAATTAGTCCTAAGTTTTTTGCTCAATCTGAAAAAAATCTGGGTCAATAATTGTAAAAAATTATTGAAACTTACCCTTTGGGAGGCTATAGTGGAGTCATTAAAAAAGGGGCCTGTACAAATTTACCCCAAATTTTATAAAGCTTTATAAAGAAAAAATCTAAACTTCATGAAACCTGGTGAGCACGAGACAGGTGATTTTAAAAAAGCACGTTTTAAGGACCTGGCGCTATAACAGTCATAAATGTTAAAAAACATATTTCTATGGCAAATTACCTGTACTCAATTATTAATTTAGGTGGTTACATGCTTCCTAAACAATATGTCTTCTTCCATATTTGTTTAAATGCCTTAAATCACTTGAACTCGAAATATATAATTTATTTTTTTTTATTTTATTTTAAATATTTTTTTATCGATAGGTAGTAGAGATCAAAATATATTTTGTTGCTTTTTATTTAAAGCTATTATAGCCAATTTTAGACATTTTATTGTCTGTTTTAAATGTATTTTATTTGTTAAATTGTATTATTTTTAATTTTTTATGTATACTCATAGTATAGAGAGGACAGGACATGAAGGGAACAAACGGAAATATTCAAAATTTTGCAAGCTGGTTTGAAACATAACTCATTAATCATATTTTGTCTCACGGTTATGATTCCAGGTTATTGTCCATTTGACAGACTTGCCATGTTACAACCATTGAGGCAGCATAAGTCTTGCTTATAATTCAGTCGGTTATGTTGTTGTGTTTGAGAAAGCAAGCGTTTCCCAGCCTCATAAAGCAGTTACAGTCTGGCTCTGTCCTGTCTTTCAAAGACCACTTCCCGAGATGAAACGAAACACACGATTGGTGCATGGACTACATATACAGGCGTGGTTGGCTTTGGCACCAACAATGTGTTTTTTACAAGGCCTCAGGGGGGTGTCGTGTGTCCCGTGCAATTAATGTAATATATTTGTTAAAAAAACAGCTTCGGCTCTAAAGTAAATGTTGTTCTTCCAGCAAGAGGGAAGTCTACATTTAGCGGCTTATGGAGATTTTTCTCTCTCTGTCAGATACATACAACTACTCATTCTTTATGAACACTTTGGACCGGCTGCCAACAGCTAATGGTCCTTTGCACTAGTGTGGATGATGTGATGTTGTTGTAAGTATTTTTTGAAGAAGGTGTGTGTAGCCTTCGCTTTTATCTGGTCTGCTTTGTAAGAATGTGACGTCCAGTCCTGTCAGAGGTTTGCAGATGCCTCATGAATCTTCAGAGTGCAATGAATAAAGCTAATATCTGCTCTTCTGCCAGAAGACCCTTTGAGGGTCATGACCTTGCTGATAAGATGAAAGTGAAGCTTGGTATCCTCTCAAACCTCCTTGATGAATTATCTGCCCCTCTCGCTTCACACTGCAAAAATGGTTTTCTTACATATTATATTTGTCTTGTTTAGCTACATTCTTAAAATGTCATTAGAAATTAAGTCTTGATTTGTAAAATATGTACAAAAATTAAGTGAGTTTAAAGAAAATTCTTAATAAATATTTTCTGCTTATTTCAGTGACATATTTTTCTTATTCTAAGCAAAAACTCACATATTTTTTATAAATATTTTAGAAACCATTTTGCTTCTCAAATAAATGCAAGTAAATCTTGTTTAAAAAACAGAAATTGTTAAAAAATAGAGAAAAAAATAAAATAAACTATATTATCTAAAAATCTAAATTAAGCAAAATATATTTAGCAAATAAAAAACATTGCTAGTAAGAAAAATTATTGATATTATTTATATATATATAATGTATATGTTTTTTTTTTTTTTTTTTGCAAAAAGTCTAGATAAACAAGTTAGTCTCACTAATACAGTAATTGATTATTGGATGACTAGTCGCTCATCTTGACCCATCCCTATTGTTTACCATTAGTGTGTACTCTGTGTCTTGATCAGCTCTGAAGGACATGGGCGTTTAGGCTTGTAGTGGTCGCCTGAAGGCCTGGCTGCTGTGGCTTTTATGGCGGTTGGGTGGTTTAAATCTTACTGGGGTGTAATTGAAGTTTAGCTCTCCTGCTCTCCCCACTAAACGCACCCTGAACAGGATAATGAATTTTTAATGGGCTTTTTTCTCCCAGGCTCCGGGGCTGTTTTGAACATTTTTACAGGCCCTTCTCCTCCATCCTCATAAAGGATCCCCCGTTTTCCTCTCCCGACGCGGCAGGCCGAGGCGTTAACTCTGGGTGTGCGTGTGTGTGTTTGCGCTTGACCTCTGAGTGTGCGCTAGAGCTCGTTTGTAAGCTTGTGTGTGTCTTTGGCTAATGAGAAGCACATGTGTGGGCCAATCGTGGTGCTAGCGCTGCAGAGCAGCTTGGCTTGAAGTTATTAATGGCAGTAAAATTTATGCTTCCTCCTTTTTTTCCCCAATTAAATGGAGAAGCCCTTCTCTTTTCAAGGGTCTCTGGGAGCACATCTGGCTCCAATAGGCTGAGATAACCTTGCCTAAAGGGTCCATGGCCGGCTCCGACCCGTCCCCGCCCCCCTCTTCCCTCTCTCGGGGTCTGGGTCTGTCTGTCTGATTAAGTCAGAGGCTCAGGTTCTTACCAGGTCCAGGTTTCAGTCTGCTTTGTGAAGGGAAACTGCTTTCTCAGGGTCAGAATTACTTAGGCCTGAAATAAATACCAGATCTTGAAAAAAAATCCAGAGATTAACAAAGTAATTTGTGCCAATTTGCTCTATATTAAGGCTTCTGTTTAAAAGTTACAATTTAATATATCTGTTTTTAATATATTTGAATATGTACTCATTACTCCAGTCTTCAGTGTCACATGATCCTTCAGGAATCATTCTAATATACTGATTTGATGCTCTAGAAACATTTATTATTATCAGTGTTGAGAACAGTTGTACTGCTTTTTTTATTTTTTGAGCAAACCATGCTACTTTACATAATTCTTTGGTTAGAAAGTCAATTTTGTTTTGTATCTGTCTAAGTATTTACTGTAAATGTTGTTCAATTTAATGCATATAATGCAAATAAAGCTCTCTTCCCAACAGAAAACTTTTTAATGGTGCTATACACTACCAGTCAAAAGTTTTTGAGATAATGTAAGATTTTTAATGTTTTTAAAGAAGTCTCTTCTGCTCACCAAGCTTGCATTTATTTGATCCAAAGTACAATTCAAAAATTTGAAATGTTTTTACTATTTAAAATAACTGTTTTCTATATGAATATAGTTTAAAATGTAATTTATTCCTGTGATTTCAAAGCTGAATTTTTCAGTATCATTACTCCAGTCACATGATCAGTCTAATATTGCTGCACAAAACACATTTATTAATACTATTTTGAAAACAGGTGAGTAGAATTTTGTTCAATTTTCTTTCATTTTCATCATTTTTTCATCATTTCACACGTTTCAAAAATCGATTTTCTAATTAATATTTATAGCCTAGGAGGAAGAAAAACAAATACATCCTGCGAGAGCAAGTAATTATTGGTCTTTTGTTATTATGCATCTGAATCTATATTTGCAAAATGAACAACGCGTTCTATGGAGCCGCTAAAGGCACATAGTTAGCTGCCTGTTAGCTGTAGCTTTTAACATTACATTACATAAAATTTTACTTACCACAAAAACAGAGTAAGGAGAGGATTGATTGACTGATTGATTGATAGGACGATGGCAAATGATTTGCAGGTCTGAAGCGCCACTGACAGACATCTAATCTTGTAAAATGTGTGGCATGTACTGCCATGTGCGAGTATGTGCGATCACAAATCTCGAAGGTGAAAGTAAAGCTTTGATCACAGGAATAAATTACATTTTCAAATATTTTCAAATAGAAAAAAGCTATTTTAAATAGTAAAAAAATATAGAAAATAATAAATAATAGAAAAAAATAGCTAAAAAAGTAGAATTTCAATAGTACTTCTTTTGCTGTATTTGGGTTCAGGTAAATGCAGGCTTGGTGAGCAGAAGAGAATTCTTTAAAAAACATTAAAAATCTTACTGTTCAAAAACTTTTGACTGGTAATGCAAGTCCACAGTAGTGTGTCTCATTCCACTTCCTTACGACGTGAATCCTGAACGAAATTCTGGCACTAGCAAAGGGCCTTGATCCACTAAATTTTGGAACACTTGTGACTCGAATCAGAATTGAAGGCTCAAAAGAGCAATCTTCTGCTGTCCTGTTTATGCTGCTGTGTGTTTCTACTAAAGAAGAAGGTGTTGTTCAGGCTAACTTAAATATGCAGAGTCTGTGTCTGTCCATTCATGGCTTGTGTGTGTTTGTGTTTCAGGAGACGAAGCGCAGAGACAGATCGCCATGTGCATTCTGTACCACATCAGTATGGACGACCGTTTCAAGTCCATGTTTGCCTACACGGATTGCATTCCACAGGTGAGAGGTCAGCCTGCATTAGCATAATCTTATAGCAAGGGACAGGAGAGCTCTATATACACTCTCAAACTATGTCTACACCAGGCGCGACCGTTGTCCCATTACACCACACAGCAATAGCTTTAAGCTGTCTACGTTTGATGCATCAAATTCAAAGTTCCAGCTCCATTTGTAATGTTTTTGGAAGTAGCACAAGTGTTTGGAGTATGCACAAAGCTTCATAACATTACGGTTGAACCACTGATGTCACATGGACTATTTTAACAATGTCCTTCGACCTTTCTGGGCCTTGAACGTGGTAGTTGCTTTGCTGTCCATTCAGGCTCAGAAAGCTCACTGATTTCATCGAAAATATCTTCATTTGTGTTCTGAAGATGAACGAAGGTATTACAGGTTTAAAATGACGAGAGTGAGTAATTAATGACATCATTTTCATTTTGGGTGTATCTCTTTAAAGCAGGTTACAGAGAATACAGTTATTATTCAGTTACACAGAATAGGGACCCGACAGACATTAAAGTGTAGGAAGAAAGCAAATAGAAAGCCCTTCATGAACAAATTAGGTGACTAGAGAGATGAAAACATGGTGACTGCAGGCTGGGGGTTACCAAGGTTTTGGTGGGGCGACTGGATGTTGCATGTGAAAGCAGGGCAGGTGCCAGTAAGTCTAGCCACAGTGATTTAGGCTGCAGGGCGGCTGCTATGTGATACTCAGTATGGGACTGTATGCTTTGCATACTCACTACTGCCTCCTTACACTCTCTCTCCGGGCCTCCTGCTTATCGTTAACGTCAGGGGGCGATGTTGACAACCCTTGACCACTTCAGCTCAGGCCTGGACCTCTGCCCAGTCCCCTTTCTCCCCAACACTCCCTTCCTGGACCCCTACCGTCCCCTCAGGTAGCAGAGTCCGGTCCTCTGTTCCACTCGGGGTGTGGTGACGCTAGCCAAGCTAATGCAGAGTGACATGTAAGGTTTGTGTCTAAAGTTAGGATTCGCTTGAGAAAATCAGGAACCCCTGGATGTCTGGGAAACTTACAAATTGGATGCGGGAGTTTGGAAAAAATGTTTCAGGTCTGTCGGCTTTTTTGTGGGACAAAGGCGGGTTTGATTAAAGTTCTAGGTGGGTCAGGACTTCAAGGCGCTTGCTGACTTTGTTGAGTTGGATCTTTCAGGAAAGAAGGGCACACTTGAGCTTAAAGCTTTTGGGTATGAGGTAACTGGACTATAATTGAACATATATACACACACTAGCTGGCTGTAAGGTCAGTAAGTATTTTTATTTTTTTTTAAAGAAATGAATACTTTTATTCAGAAAGGATGCGTTAAATTAAATAGTGACAGTAAAAACATTTATAATGTTACAAAATATTTCTATGCTGTTCTTTTCTACCTAATCAAAGAAGGAACTTTTAAGCAGCACAGCTATTTTCAATATTGATAATAAGAAATGTTTCTTAAGCACCAAATCAGCATATTAGAATGATTTCTAAAGGATCATGTGATACTAAAGACTGGAGTAATGGCTGCTGACAGCTATGTGTTTTGTTTTGTCAGGTCATGAAGATGTTGTTTGATTGTGGCGAGGATAGGATTGACGCTGAGCTCATTTCCTTCTGCATCAACCTGGCTGCCAACAAGAGAAATGCCCAGATCATGTGTGAAGGTGAGAATAGATACATTGTGCAGCCAAAAAACACTGAAGAGTAGGCTCAGTGCTTAATTGAATTTTCCATTGAAGGCAATGGTCTGAAGATGCTGATGAAGAGAGCCCTGAAGCTAAAAGATCCACTGATGATGAAGATGATCCGAAATATATCTCAGCACGATGGACCTTCTAAAAATCTTTTTATTGTGAGAGTCAAAAACGAGAACACATTTACCCATACAAACAAAGTTTATTGTGGAGATGTTAATTGATGTTTGTGTTTGAGGACTATGTTGGAGACCTGGCGGCTCAGATCGGACTGAAGGAAGAGGAGGAGTTTGTGATTGAGTGCTTGGGAACTCTTTCCAATCTTACCATTCCTGATCTGGACTGGGAACTTGTGCTAAAGGAGTACAACCTGGTGCCTTATCTCAAAGACCACCTGAAACCAGGTTGGTCTCAGTCAAGTTTTCTACATCACAATTTCAAATACATGAGGCTATTAGTCTATTGTGATATGTGACTTCCCCTTATTTTTCTTCTGTAGGCTCTGCAGAGGATGACCTCATTCTGGAAGTGGTGATCATGATTGGCACTGTCTCCATGGACGACTCCTGTGCTGTAATGTTGGCCAAATCAGGCATCATTCCTGCTCTAATAGAGCTTCTGAATGGTAGGAAATATTCAGATGCTCAGAGTTCTTTAAAGTGCCTGTTTCTGGATATGGCCTTCATATGTGACCCTGGACCACAAAACCAGTCATAACGGCTGTTTGAATTGTTTGAAATTGGCTGAAAGCTGAATAAATAAGCTTTCCATTGATGTATGGTTTGTTGGGATAGGACAGTATTTGGCTGAAATGCAACTATTTGAAAATCTGGAATCTAAGGTTGCAAAAAAAATCTAAATGGTGAGAAAATCAACTTTAATGTTGTTCAAAGGAAGTTCTTAGCAATTCATATTACTAATCAAAAATTAAGTTTTTGAAATTTACTAACTATCTTCATGGAACATGATCTTTACTTAATATCCTGATGTTTTTTGGCATAAAAGAAAAATCGATAATTCTGACCCATACAGTGTATTTTTGGCTATTACTACAAATATACCAGTGCTACAAAAGACTGGTTTTGTGGTCTAGGGTCACATATGTTAGTGAGAGTAGATAGATAGTAATCACTTTTCTTCCTTCCATCCTCAGCCCAGCAAGAAGATGATGAGTTTGTCTGTCAGATTGTGTACGTCTTTTACCAAATGGTGTTTCACCAGGCCACCCGAGATGTCATCATAAAAGAAACACGTATCCTTCATCTTTTAAAACCTGCAGTTGCATGATGATGTTGTGTTTTGGTCATACAACGGTTTCTGTTTACGTTTTTATGTCTTTGACTATCATCTCATTAGAGGCTCCAGCATATCTCATTGACCTGATGCACGACAAAAATGCAGAAATACGCAAAGTGTGTGACAATACATTGGATATCATTGCTGTGAGTATGCATCAGCTGCACTTCAAATGGTATGCTGTTTTTTCACCAATTTCAAGTTGTCTCATTTACATAAAGTTGAGAATTGAAGAGAGTTGGTGTGTGTGTCAGAGAGTGAAGGGCCTGGTAATGATCAAACAATAATAAAAAAAATAGCCATTATGCACACGTAAGCCTTTTTACATCCAGTTCATATTGAGGAACCAGTGTTATTTTAGTATTATTTATTGGACTTAAAGTTGATTTCAAAAGTTTAAATACACCTTGCAGAATCTGCAAAATCTTAATTATTTTACCAAAATCATACAAAGGAATCATACAAAATGCATGTTATTTTTTATTTAGTACTGACCTGAGTAAGATATTTCATATAAAAGATGTTTACATATAGTCCACAAGAGAAAATAACATTTAAATTAATAAAAATGACCCCGTTCAAAAGTTTACATACACTTGATTCTTAATACTGTGTTGTTCTGAACAGTTAAACTGCCCCTTATTCTTTAGAAAAATCCTTCAGGTCCCACAAATTCTTTGGTTCTCCAGCATTTATGTGTATTTGAACCTTTGCTTCCAGCAATGACTGTATGATTTTGAGATCCATCTTTTCACACTACCGACAACTGAGGGAGTCATATGCCACTATTATAGAAGGTTCAAATGCTCACTGATGCTTCAGAAGGAAACATGATGCATTAAGAGCCAGGTGTGTAAACTTGGACGGAATGAAGATGTGTAATTTACATAACTTTTTTTTTTTTAATCATTTTTCATTTAGTTCTGCCGTTCAGAAGCAACAGAAGATACTTAAATTTACCCTGATCCCTCAAATTCAAAAAGTTTTCACCGGCTCTTAAAGCATCGTTTTTCATTCTGAAGCATCAGTGAGCATTTAAACCTTCTGTAATAGTTGCATATGAGTCCCTCGGTTGTCCTCATTGTGACAAAATGGATCTCAAAATCATACAATCATTGTTTGAAAGGGTTCCAAATGCACAAAAATGCTGAAAAAACAAAGAATTTGTGGGACCTAAAGGATTTTTCTGAAGAACAGCAGGCAGTTTTAACAGACAAACGACTCATGAACAACTATCAAAAAAAAACAAAAAAAACAGCTGTGGATCATTAATGCAACTTAATGCAACAGCAGAATTAAGAATGTATGTAAACTTTTGAAGGTCTTTTTTTTTTATTAAACTATTATTTTCTCATGTGAACTACATGTAAAATATCTTCTTCTTCAGGTCAGCACTAAATAGAAAAAAAAAATCGTATGATCCTTTTATTTGGGTAAAATAAACTTTTAGCAGATTCTGCTAGGTGTATGTAAACTTTTGACTTCAACTGTATACAGTTGCATTGCTGTCTATGCAGGGACAGAAAGCTCGTATGGAATCAAAAATATCTTAATTTGTGTTCTGAAAATGAACGAAGGCCTGACCTTTTAGTTTTTCGTTTATCATTTGTATTTTATTTTAGCTTTATATCAATATTTATATCATTTTAGTTAACGATAACACTGTGAAGAACTGGTCCAAACTTCTTCGGCACATCATTATCTTCCTCTCTTCTTTTGTTTTGAGTCAGGAGAGAGACCATCCGATTATCTTAACCAGCACTTCATTGTTAATGATAAATACGGCACATGCTGTTTGTAGTCGGGGTCATTTGACATAAAAGACTTTTGGATGAACACCGTTGCTAGCGGGTTAAATGTATAAGCTGTTCTGAAGCAGCTCTGTCACGTGTGATCTGTCCCAGGCCTCAGATTAATGTAATTGGGGCTGGTCTTGAGGCCAAGGGAAGTGTTCCATACATCTGATCGGAAAGGGCCATTAAAGCAGGGAGCCACATCAAAGAGTGAGGAGGAGATGCCTGTTTAGTGTCATGTGTGGATGGTGGACAGAACACAGATCCACGGAATACCACACATTCACATACACATTGTTGGTCACCCTTTCCTTTTTATTTTTAAATGTTATGTTTTTCTACTTTTGTCTTGCCATACTTAAGCCTTTTGCCTTTGTGGTAGTGGTTTTTAACCCAGACAGGAGAAGTCATTCATAATTCATTTTAACATGCTATTTCTGGATACGCTTGAAGATTTTTTTCCCTCCAAGATTTACTTCTGAAACACCCAAACCTGCTCTGGATCCAAAACGTTCACTAACGCTGTGAGCCCAGCTACATGAAGATTGATTAGCTGGGGTATCAGACCACATTCATCGCTGTGATTGGCCACAGGAGTGCAGCATGTGGTGCTTTTAATGCTTTACAATGATGAATTTGTTCCCTGGCAGAAAGTGTCACTGTGCATGCCGGTATGGCCAAACTGGTGACAATGAGGCCTGTTTGAGGCCTGGGCCTCAGGTGGCCATCAGAGCCCCAGGCCGTCCACCCCGTGTGGGGATGATTAATCAGAGAGCCGGGTTGCTTAGCTTAGCTGTTTCCACAAACCTCAAAGAGGTTTTATTACACTCAGTCCCTGTAGAGTTAAAATAAACAGCTACCATGTTATCCGTCTGCCAAGCAACACAGCTCACCTGATTCATCCCATATCTTCGGTATGGCACATGCAGCGAGGCAATACAGGCAGAGCCTTTCTGTGTCCTGTGCTAAAGCTCTGGTTGTTCTCTCTGTCTGTGTCTGCAGGAATATGATGTTGAGTGGGGCAAGAAGATCCAGAGTGAGAAATTCCGCTGGCATAACTCTCAGTGGCTGGAGATGGTGGAGAACCGACAGATGGATGAGGCAGAGCCTTTCATGTATGGAGATGATGGAGAACCATTTCTCCAAAATGGTGACATCCTGGAACGGCCAGACCTCTTCTACAGCGCAGGTTATATTAAGAAATATAGCTGCATTTAAAATAGTAGTTCTTATTAATAGGGTGTTTAAATTTTAGATTTTTGATATATGTCGACATACTTTGGGTTAGGGTTTTTTAAGCAGTCAGACATGATTTTTTTTTCCCTGCGGTATATTTTGGCCCCATATATAACATATTTCCCTAGTTTTTTTTCTGCTGCTATTATGGCAGTGGTTTCAAACCTATTTAGAAGAAAGTATAGAGATATTTAATAATGAATTAAATGTTTCCTTTTGTGATTCCAAATGTGTTTTTTAATAAAACTAATAGTTAATGGGGAAAAAAGTACATTTAGATTTTTCTTTTTTTGTTTTAGCATTTTAATTTGTTAACTTAAATGTGACCCTGGACCAAACCAGGGTATATTTGTAGTAATAGTCAACAAAATTATACATTTTCCTTTTATGTAAAGATCATGTTCTGTGAAGATATTTTGTAAATTTCCTACTGTAAATATATAAAAATTGTATTTTTGATTAGTAATATGCATTGCTAAGAACTTTATTTGGACAACTTTAAAGGCAATTTTCTCAATATTTGGATTTTTGTGCACCCTCAGATTTTTAAATAGTTGTATCTCAGCCAAATATTGTCCTATCGTAATCCAGCCATATATCAATGGAAAGCTTATTTATTCAGATTATGTATAAACCTCAATTTAAAAAAATTGACTATTATGACTAGTTTTGTGGTCCACGGTCACAAATATCAACACCCTACTATTGTGGTTGGCTGGTTCTACTAAAAAAAAAAAAAAATAAAAAAAAAATACACATGCAGTTGAGGTCAGAAGTTTACATACACCTTGCTGAGTCTGCAGGATGTTAATTATTTTACCCACATACAAAATGCCTCCTATTTTTTTTTATTTAGATCTGACCTGAATAAGATATTTCACATAAAAGACATATAGTCCACACGTGAAAATAATAGTTGAATTTATAAAAACAACCCTGTTCAAAAGTTTACATACACTTGATTCTTAATACTATGTTGTTATTGTGTTGGGGTTTTTTTTATTTTTTATTTAAACATCAGGGTAAATTTAACAATTTTTTTTCTTTTGGGAAACATGTAAATATCATCTGTAGCTTCTAAAGGGCAGTACTAAATGAAAAAATGATATTTGTGCAAAATAAGAAAATTGTGCACCTATTCATTCTGTTCAAAAGTTTACACCCCTGCCTTAGCACAGAGGTGCCACTGATAAACAATTTTTTTGTGTTACCTGCAGATGGAATAATCCCAGCAGATGGTGCCATTAGTCCAGAGTTTTTCACAGACTACCAGAATGGAGACCTGCTAGGACCACAGGGTTTCCCCAGCAGGTACATTTATACATGATGAATTAGTCAAACTTTCTTTTGTTATTACAGCATGGCACACAAACACACACATATCTTTGTCTGCTAGTTTTGTTGCCTTTAGCAGGGAAGGGCTCAAAAGTGCTGCGTCAAAGAGTCCTCCGGCATCCCAGCAGGCCGCAGCGCTCCTCCAACAGTAATACCCTCAGCTTTGAGAGTAAACACAGCTCCCTCTATTCAGCTTTTTTCAAATCTGCTTCAGTTGCCATATACCTACTGTTTAGGGGTTTTAGCAAAGCAATAATGTGATGATTTGATGCTATGATTTATGGTGTGGCCCACTTTATGTGGAAAATATTTGAGCTCTGTTCCAAATATTCAACTCTGTAATCGAAGAGGGGATTATTTGATATGGGGGCATTAATGATAATACAGTGACCCCTTTAAATGATTAGACAGAAAGAAAAGAGTTGGATCTATCAAAAGGGAGAGCTGTGGGAGAAAGGATGGAGTTGTGAAGTCAGAGAAGAGGCGCTGAAAAATAAAGAGCAAGTGAATACGAGTTTTGGGGGGGGGCGGCAGAGGAAACCATGTTTTTTTTCACAGCTCTTTGTAAGCGATACCTGTAGAATACACTGAGAGTGCACAGGGAATTGGGCAGCCTGAAAGTGTGGTTTTCATTTTGTCCGTGTGGTGTTAGAGATCCAGGTTAACACAATAATGAAATCCAGCCTAGGTTCCCCTGTGCCGAGCCAGGAGCCAGACACACTGGGAACGGCTCTTTTAAAAGCCTTTAATAGAATCACTTTTATTTATAGAATAGCACAGAGCAATCTTTCATTGCTTCAAAAATATGAGCTCCTCATTATGAATGTTGTGATTTGACAAAAAACACATTAGAAGGTAATTAATAACATATTTTAAAGTAAAATAAATGTATTTTATAACATTATTTTTAGTAAAACATTGTCAGGGCCAACCAGGAACGAGTACAGTTCGCCCAAGAAACACTCAAGCCTCACAAAATGTTTAAAACGCATTGCATTAGAAAGTGTTAAACCAAGTGGAATTTATTTATTTAACTTTCTTGAGATACTTTCTGTTGGCAAACGTTATGTAACATGTCCACAGTTAATGTGATGAACTACACCTGTGGTTACTCTGCTGGGACACCTGTGTGAACTTGAGGGGAACTGACTTCATATATTCACTAATAGAGACCAGTTGGTTAAAAGTAATAGAACAAATGGCTAAATAATTAAAGTCAGCTCTGTGAAAAGTCCAGCATCATTTGTTTGCAGAAAACACTTGATTTGATATACACTGCCAGTCAAAAGTTTTTGAACGGTAAGATTTTTAATGTGTTTTTAAGAAATTATAGAAATTAATACTTTTAAAATTGATCAAAAGTGATGATAAAGACTTTCATAATGTTACAAAAGACTTCTATTTCAGATAAATGCTGTTCTCATGAACTTTTTATTCATCAAAGAAACCTGAAATAAATCTACTCAGCTGTTTTCAACATAATTATTATAATAATAAATGTTTCTGGAGCAGCAAATCAAAATATTAGAATGATTTCTGGTAGGATAATGTGACTGGAATGATGCTGAAAATTCAGCTTTGAAATCCCAGAAATAAATTACATTTTAAAATATATTCAAATACAAAACAGTTATTTTAAATTGTACAGATATTTTAGATTAAATTTTTTTTTGCTATACTTTGGAATACATAAATGCAGGCTTGGTGAGCAGAAGAGACTTCTTTAAAAAACATTAAAAATCATACTGTTCAAAAACTTTTGACTGAGTTTGAGATTAGTAAGTGTTTTTTTTTATTATTAATATTTATTTTCAACAATTTAAATGAGCATAAGTAAATAATAATATAATGACACCCTTGTGTCATTTCAAATCAGTCATATGGAAATACTTTGTTGATTTACACTTTTTTTGTCTTATTTGTTGTAGTTTAATAGAAAAGAGCACCTTCTTTTTTTTACTTACTTAAAAAAAAAAGTTGAATTTGGAAAGACATGAGGGTGAGCAAATTGCAAATTATCATTTTTGGGCACCAGAGGAAGGAAAGCAGACTGGCAACATAGAAACTTTCCTGTTTAGAGGTTTCCGGGTGTTTTTTACAGGATCTCGCCTCAGTGTTAACTCTCTGGGGCCAGACATGGGGATCTTTTTTCATTTGCGTCCAGCCTCAGATCTTCAGATTATCACTAAATGCACTATGTGTGTGACCCTCGAGTGTAAAGGGCCAACGGCTGTGTTACATAAGATAGTAGAAGGATAAACAGTATCGCCATCTTGAATGATTTGGTTTAGATTAAAGGATTGGACAAATGACCCTATACAGAAAAAAAGTTTGTTTTCAGTAACTAGTCACATCATTATTTGCGGAAACCTTAAGAAAACGTTTTTTTTTCTTCTTCTTCTTTCCTGGAAAGGATGACAGCATTCCTTTGGGATGTTATGATTCATTGCAAGAATGATTATAACACAAACACATACTTTTTAAGGCCTGTCTCTTACCTGAACACTCTTTGGAGTGATCATCTGATTTATAACACACTGCCTTTTACTTCCCATCAGCCTTTTTGAACTTATTCTGTTAGTTATAAGCTTCGGTTTCAGCCAAAGTCTTTGACATCCAGCCTCTCCTCCTCAAGCTATTTAACAAAGTCTGAAATTTCCCCAGACAGCAGTGGTGTTCCTCAGAGGATAAAGACAGGCTTGCTGCCCAGAGAGGGCGGGTGTACTGGGAGTGAAGGGGGTAACGTATGTAACCGATCGCTGGAAGTGATTTGGTCTAAAAACAACATGGCATTATGGGAGCTGGAAGGGGCAAAGCAAACAACCCATATTTTAAGAAGACAGGCCAAAGTTGGGTGGGTGCTGTTTATTTAGAGGCAGATCATACTAGTCCATTTCAACCGATGTGACAAGATCCCGCTGGTCATTTGACTTGAGGAATTAATATAATTCTCATGCTTTAAAATTTATTTTGCAATTTGTGAACAGTCCTGGTGTGTATAATATAATATAATAATATAATATAATATAATATAATATAATATAATATAATATAATATAATATAATATAATATAATGTTCATGCTGGTTATTTGCCTTTAGGAATTAATATAATTCTCAAAGTTTTAGTGTTTTCTAATTTGTGAACACTCCTGGTGTGAATAAAAAAATCAAGTTACATCAAATATATTTTTTTTTATTTATTTATTTTTTTCAATTTGTCTTGCGGAATTATTATAATTCTCGTGGTCTTAGAATCTTATTTTTCATTCATCATTGATTTGTGAAAACTACTTAAATATACTGTAATATAATATAACAATATAAATATAATCTAATCTAATATAATATAATATAATATAGTATAATATAATATAATATAATATTCTCATGGTTTTAGAATCTCATTTTTAATTTGTGAACACTACTAATATATAATACAATATAACATAACATCATACGATATTATATAATATAATATTAAACTGTTGGCCATTTGCCTTGAAGAATTCATATAATTCTCATGGTTTTAGAATCTAATTTGTGAATACTTCTGTGAATAAAATAATAATAATAATAATAATCATAAATTAAAATAATATGAAATGCTCCTGTTGGTCATTGGCCTTGAGGATTTCATATAATTCTCATGATTTTAGAATCTTAATTTTTAATTTGTGAACACTCCTGGTGTGAATAATAATAATAATAATAATAATAATAATAATAATAAATAAATAAATAAATAATAATAATAATAATAATAACAACAACATCAAATAAAATAATATGAAATGTTCCTGTTGGTCATTTGCCTTGAGGAATTAATATAATTCTCATAGTTTTAGGATCTTAAATTTTAATTTGTGAACACTCCTGGTCTGAATAATAATAATAACATACAATAAAATAATATGAAATGTTCCTGTTGGTCATTTTCCTTGAGGAATTAATATAATTCTCATGGTTTTAGAATTTATTTTTTTATTTGTTAACACTCCTGGTGTTAATAATATATAATACAAAGATATAATGTAAATGAATATAATTGATTTGTATTTTATTTGCCATTTCGCTTTGGAGATTTGAAGCAGTTCTGTTTTAAACTTGGTAGCTGTTTTGCAGAATCAGAGCGCCATCTAGTGATGCTTATAACTTACAACCATCTAACCCATATACAAGTAGTTTTCTAATAAAACACACACTGACATGACTTGTATTAGTTATTGTGATTAATAACATATGACTGGCTGACAGCTATCTGTGTCTCTCCTCCTCCAGCTCTCTGACAGACGGATACGGACAGACCATTGTGACCCCAGCGCGTCCTGCCACGGCTTACGGCTTTCGTCCTGATGAGCAGTTTTATTACGGTTACACAGCATCACGGTAGGAAAGTGTCAGGGAAGACCTATGAAAACCAATTAAATGGATCTTAAAAGATGCTAGTCAGGTCTCTCAGCCATTTCAAGTGAAAGCAACACTACTGATTTTCCTCACCATCAGTATTTCTTTCTATGTAATTTGTGGATATTTATTCCATTCCATGTGAATCGCAGTCTGAATGTGTTTTAAGCTGAATGTCCTCTGAAGCTATGATTTGCAGCCCACACTTTGAGCTAGATCATGTAGTTTCAATATCTACTTTAACCTACTGTGTATTGCTTGTCAACACTGAAGAAACCAACGGCACCACATTGCCTTTTCTGTGCAATATAAGAAAAGTAGGACTTTAGTTGCATGCAATTTCAGTGATGTGAGTTAATTTATGAGTGTTGAGAACACCATCTATTTATACATTACAGCGAATCTGTCCGTTTAATGCATGACCGTTCAGATTTAGGTTTCTGGAAGCAAACTATTATGCTTATAGCTTTAGCTGCAACTCATGTGTTTATAGTTATAGTCATTGTCATCCATAATAGGATTTCATTCAGTTTTGCACGTTTACATAAACCAACTAATCTAAGGGTTATTTTAATGATAGTGGTGCCCCCCTGTGGACACAGTTTGTTCAAATACATTTCATGACTTTAAATACAAAGCACAGTGCCCATGGGAACAAATTAACATTACCTTACAGTCTTAATATCATCACTACTCACTAATGGAATTGTGTTTCTTTGCTTTTGATACTGTAGTACCAGTTTTACAACACATCTTGGCTTTATATGGTGCACTGCTGACCTTCATATGTATTTTGTAATGTAGCCAAAAGTGTTCTTTTGAAATAATACCGGTCTCTTATGTGCGTTTTAGTATTTATGAAACTCAATTTCATCGGTGCCTGGGAATTGTCTTAATTACTGTTTTATAAAATGCCTTTTTATTTCATGTGGTGCAATATGAAATGCATAAATTGATGTGCAAAAGCTTTCCTCGTGTATGATACTTTAATAGAAATCATATTTAGTTGGGTTTTAGCGCAGCAGAAACTCACCTTGTTTACTCTCACTTGATTGCAAGTGAAATGCCTTGCATCTCATTCATTCTCTATCATTCACTCCCATCATTCAGACATTCCTTAAAAGGGTGGTTATGCATATTTATGTATTGATGGACTGGCTTATTGTTTATGTGGATCCCATACAGGGAGCCAAATGCCCGGAGCAGGATCCGTAGTGACTGTCTTCTTTCATAGTAACACCAGTCTCTATGGTTTTGCTGTATGTACCTGCAGTGCACATGTGGCAAATGTACTTGTACTTGTCACTCAGCATTTGTTCATAACAACAAACAGCACAATGCTGTAGATATGTCACAAATCCAGATTCCATGGAAAACAAACCTGTCAGGCCTGCATTGTGGGTCAACATAAACAGTCGTCCCTGGTTCATGGCAGACTTTGACACAGCTTTGCATTTTGGGGAAATGTACAAGATCCTTATTGTTTAAACTTTATTAGTGTTGTTTCTTCCTTAAGAATTCCTCATAAAGATTCACAAAGGACACTTGTTTCCAAACTCAACATTTATGTTGCAAAGTAGATTTTATATATTATTCAAATGCTAACATAGCAATTCATTTGTACATATTAGCTTAAAACAACATTGAAATAAGAATATCTATATTACATTCATTTTAATAAAATAATCCTCATTAGACAGAAAAACATTACATTCTCTTTAACTACTTTTATACAACATGATATATATACTACCTTTGAAAAATTGGTGTCGTAAGATTTTTTTTAAAAAATGTTAATATTCTGAAATATTACAACTTAAAGCAATGGTTTTCTATTTCTATATTTAACCGTAATTTTACAGGTGTTTTACATATTATAATGGAAATTGTGATACTTTTTAAAGATATTTTGATGAAAATAGTTTTGTCACTTTTCTTCACTACAATGCTTCCTTGCTAGATAAAAGTAATAATTTCTTTAAAAAAATCTTACTGACCCCAAACTTTTGAATGGTGGTGTATATATACAGATACAGGGGTGCACATCATGTTTTTTCATCTGGTTCTCATGAGAGCACCCAGAGATTTAGCTTGCTTCTCACCCTGAACTTGTATAACCCATTAAATAAAAATAAAATAATAATAGTATTGCATTTTATTTATATTTTTTTAATAAAATAATGAAGTGTGATAATACTATATTTTTAAATAAAAAAGAGTATTAAATAAAAATACAATTATTTTATAGTGCACTTAAACAATATACAATGTTAATATAATTATTTTTTTATTTAGTTTATTTTTCAGAATTTTCAAACCTAAAATCAGCAAGCTTTTATTTTGGCGGGGTGCCGGCAAATGCGCTGCCAAGTGAAGAGGGTCAGTAGGTGCGTTTCCATTACAGATTTGCACGAAACTTGTGTGATATTTTAGAAATGTTCTCTCGCAATAAGTCACGACGACCAATGTTGGTAGGTTTATGTATATCGCTGCCACCACACTAGTCATTATTTTCATTATATTTTTCAGAATTTCAAACCTAAAATTGGCAAGCTTTTATTTTGGCGGGTTGTCAGCAAACACGCCGCTGATTGAAGCGCGTCAGTAGGTGTCTTTTCATTACAGATTTGCGCAAAACTTTTGCAATATATAATAAATGACGATAAAAAAAACTACTACTAAAAAACTACTGTGAAATGACTGCGTTTCCATTACAAAACTAAATTTTTTAGGTTCATGTATATCGCAGCCACCACGCTACTCATTATTTTTAACTGAAGGAGGCGTAGACGCTACCAGTCAACAGTTTGGACACACCCTCTCATTTAATGTTTCTTACAGAAGTTTCTTATGCTTATCAAGGCTGTTCTCAAAAATACAGAAAAAAATAATAATATTGTGAAATATTATTACGATATAATCAATGTTTGTCTATATTAATATACATTAAAATTTAATTTATATTATGTAATTAAAGTTGAATTTCCAGAATCATTACTCCAGTCTTCAGTGTCACATGATCCTTCAAAAATCATTCTAATATGCTGATTTATTATCAGTGCTGGAAACAGTTGCACTGCTTAATATATTTTTTTTTGAATCGGTGATACTTTTTTCAGGATTTTTTGATCAATAAAAGGTTAAAAAAGAACAGCATTTGTTTAAAATAGAAAGAAAGGTTTTTTTTAACAATAGACACTACTGTTCAAAAGTTTGGGGTCAGTACATTTTTATTCTTTCTTTTTTTTTAAATAAATTAATACTTTGATTCACCAAGGATGTGATAAATTAATAAAAAGTGATAGCATAGATCGTGACACTTAAGATTGGAGTAACAGCTGATGAAAATTCAGCTTTGCATCACAGGAATAAATTATATTGTGAAGTATATTAAAATAAAAACCATTATGTTATATTGTAATAACATTTTGTAATATTACAGTTTTTTTTCTATATTTTTGATCAAATAAATGCAGCCTTGATGACCATAAAAGACTTCTTTAAAAAACATTAAATGAGAGGGTGTGTCCAAACTTTTGTCTGGTAGTGTATCTTCAGAAAAGCAACGTGGAGAGTCTTCTGGGACATGAAACTGCTGAAACGTGGTATAAAGATGACCGTTTTTGCAATATATGGGAGTTTTTGCAAAATTTATGTTTTTCATTAAGCATATTTTCAATTAGCAATTTCTATTTGCACATTTTGAAGGGTAATGGAAACACAGCTATTGAATGTTTTGCATTTCACTCTAAAACCGGCAACGTGTAGCCTAGATTTATGCTTTCATTTCGAATAGAAATCTTTTACAGTATTACAGATAGGTGATCAAAAAGGGTGATTGTGCATTGACAGCTGTCAACCATGTAGGTTCGCCAATGAAATTATTTACACAACACACCACTTATGTGCACCCCTGTACATATATATCAACAGTCAACTATGATTACCTTCTGCACATTGATGAAACTAACTTCAAAATGTACAGGTTGAACACGTTTTGAGTCCTGAACCGACATTGAAACTTAAACTACAGCATCTTGTTCCTCGAATATTTGAACTTCAACTTTTTCTCCATTGTCTTTGGAAGGCTGAACCACGTCTTCTATTTCAATAACCTCCACTACCAGGTCACGGATCTCCTTCACACAATCCGGGGGCCTGGTTTTATCTTCTTGGTTTGGTGAAGACTGGGTTTCTGAGGCTTTTTCTGAAAGATCCATGATTTTCTCGACTGTGAACTCTTTGTAGATATCGCTATCCTTTGCATCTTTAATAGATAAACAAACTGGGATTTCATCATGTATTAGTGCTTTAATCCGGGATGGATCTTTTGACGAATCTTCTGTCTTTATTATTTCCTTGCAGTTGTTCTCCGTTTCAGCAGGCTTCTCATCAGAGCCAGAGGTTTTCATGCAGATTGGACTGATTAGTACTGTGGGTTTATTAGTAAAGTCTGAAAAATTGGCATCACCTCCTTTTGGTGAATCACTACTACCAGGACTTTCTATAGCTTCTGTCACCTTAATAATAGGTGTGGGACTGACCGAAGCTTTCATGCCGTTTGTGGTGAGTTCTGGTTTAGTCTCGGAGATAAACACATCATCGCTGCTGTCCTCTAAGTGAGCCTTGTTTTCTCCTTCATCGATTTTTTCCATGATAGGCAGAGCTTGGCTTTCTGATGAGTGAACAGTTACGAATTGGTTTGCTGTCAGGCCGTTGCTCAGCAGAGGGGAGGGCGGCATGGGTGTGCGTTGTCTCGGGGAGGTATTTAAGTGTCCTGGGCTGCTGGGCGCAGATCCTGGGGGTGTGGAGGATAAGCTGGACACACTGAAATTTTTTTTGCTCTCGGAGAACAGGTTGAATTTCTTCTTGCTGGCTGCCTCCTTGACCACTGTCAATCAAAAGCACAAATCAGATTTGAGAATTGTGATTTAGGCAAATCTTAAAGCTAATTATAATAATATATAATAATTTCTAGGGCCCTATGAAATCATGTGACATACCCAAGCTGACATCTTTTTCCAGTATCTCCTTGATGATGTCCTCATACACGTTTTCCACACTGATGAAGTTTGTATAATCAGCAAATATGTATTGCTCATATTTAGGTAGTTCCTAAAAGTACATTTTAAGAAAAGACACATTTATTAGAAGATATCAGTCATTTACAGTTGAAGTCAAAAGTTTATATACGTCTTGCAGAATCTGCAAAATGTTAATTACTTGACCAAAATAAGAGGGATCATACAAAAGGCATGTTATTTTTTATTTAGTAGCAATACTAACCTGAATAAGATATTTCACATAAAAGACGATATAGTCCACAAGAAGAAATAGTTGAATTTATAAAAATGACCCTGTTTAAAAAAGTTTACATACACTTGATTCTTAATACTGTGTTGTTACCTGAATCATCCATGATTTTTTTTTTTTGTGATAGTTGTTCATGAGTCCCCCGTTTGTCCTGAACAGTTAAACTGCTGTTGTTCTTAAGAAAAATCCTTCAGGTTCCACAGATTGTTTGTTTTTTCAGCATTTTTGTGTATTTAAATTAGGGCTGTCAAACGATTAATCGTGATTAATCGCGTCCAAAATAAAAGTTTATGTTTACATACAATATATTTGTGTACTGTGTATATTTATTATGTATATATAAATACAAACACATGCATGTATATATTAAGGAAAAATATTTTAGATTTACATATAAAATATTTATATTTATTTATAATCTAAATTGTATACGGGTATAAATATATATAAATATAAATATTTTGTTTTAATATATACATGCATGTGTGTGTATTTATATGTACATAATAAATATACAAAGTAAACACACATATAGTATGTAAACATAAACTTTTATTTCGGATGCGATTAATCATTTGACATCCCTAATTTAAACCCTTTCCAACAATGACTTTATGATTTTGAGATCCGTCTTTTCACACTGAGGACAACTGAGGGACTCATAAGCAACTGTTACGGAAAGTTCAAACACTATTTGATGCTTCAAAAGGAAAACACAATATAATAACACAACAAAATAAGTTACATTTACCCTGATCTTCCAATGCAAAATGTTTTCACCCCCCGGGTCTTAATGCATCGTTTTTCTGAAGCATCAGTGAGCATTTAAACCTTCTGTAATAGTTGCATATAAGTCCCTCAATTGTCCTTAGTTTGAAAAGATGGATCTCAAAATGATACAGTCATTGTTGGAAAGGGTTCAAATACACAAAAATGCTGAAAAAACAATGAATCTGTGGGACCTGAAGGATTTTTCTGAAGAACAGCTGTCAATTTAAATGTTCAGGACAAACAAGGAACTCATAAACAACTATCACTAAACAAAAAAAAACACAGCTGTGGATCATTCAGGTAACAACATAGTATTAACAATCAAGTGTATGTAAACTTTTTAACAGGTCATTTTTATACTATTTTAACTAATATTTTCTCTTGTTGACTATATGTGAATGTATATATGAAATATCTTATTCAGGTTAATACTACTTCTAAATAAAAAATAACATGCATTTTGTATGATCCCTCTAATTTAAAGAAAAATAACATTTTGTACATTCTGCAAGGTGTATGCAAACTTTTGACTTCAACTGTATGTTATGTATATGCAAAATTTCAGTTTTGTTGATACTTAGCTGTCAGTATGCAATTAATCTAAAAAGTACCTCTTTGAAGGATGGGGCCAGGTGCTTCTTGATGCTGGGTAGAGTGATGTTGATCAAAGCCTCCTGCAAGATCTTCTTCCTTACTGTGCTGCTGTCATAGTCAAATTGCTGTAGGACAAAGACAAATTAAATTAAGCAGTCTTAAACAACCATCTGTTTGTAAGTGAAAGGTTTTATCCTTACCTTCAGAACCCTGTTTGATGCCTTTTGCATAGCCATCGAAAGACTGACCGACGGATCCTCCAGAGCCTTTCGCACGAGCAGCTCAAAGGTGTACTCTGTATTCTCCATCAGCTGAAACATTGACACAACAGACATGTTTTGGATCAGAATCAGCCACAGAAGGTTAGGAGTCTTTGTTTTGTAGTTTTGGGTACCTGTTTTAAGTCTATCTGTGTGCTGTCCACCAGACCTTTAATGCAATAGTTGAAGGTTTGCTGTAGCTCTTGGACGTGATCTGCCAGGCCGTTTACTTTCTCGTAACAGCTTTGTAAATTAGCCTTACTCATCTTAAACAGAGCCTTCAGTGAGAGAGAAATAGAAGAGTTATTTTATCATGTAAGGAAGGTATTCATGATATTTCACATTTTTTGTAAATAATTTGGCTTTAGAAAAATCTAGTGCAAGTCATATGGGCTTTTTATGGTGATTGTAAATTTGTTTGTTTTTCTCACCTGTCGGAGTTCCTCCTTCTGCTCAACGTCCTGGAAGTCCTCACACAGCTGCTCCATCATGCCCTCGCTCAAGTCCCGGGCCTCTGTAAAGCCCAGGCTTATGGGTCCCATCACTTCCTCCAAGACGGCTGGCAGGTACGGCTGCACCTGCTCTGTGCAGTATTTCGTTGCTGGCTCAGTTACCATTGCTAACCAGGTGGGGAGAGAAAAAATATACTACTTAGACTCAGATATGAGCAACTATGTTAAACACCCTTTAGTGATGGCTTTTCAAAAGAAATCTATATTTTGTGAGATATGTATAAGTATATCAAACACTACCATTCAAAAGTTTTGGGTTGGTAAGATGTTTTTGAAAAAAGTGTCTCATACTCACCAAGGCAGCAATTTGATTACAGTAAAATGGCAATATTGTTAAATATTATTACAGTCTTCAGTGTCACACGATGCTTCAGAAATCATTCTAATATGCTGATTTCATTGTTTATTCTTCTAAATACTGAAAACAGCTACATGGCAGAGTTTTTTGACTATCGTCTCTATTGTGGTTACACGCTCATGTGACATTTCTGTGCTAAGTGGTCATGAAACGTATCGTTAACAAACTTTTAAAAATGAGTTTTTAAGCCATTAAAACGCAATCAGCAGCGAAAGAGCTCATTTTGCTATATGCGCTGTCAGAGAGGCAGGTGAAGACAGTGGTTCATAAAGCGCAGGAGTATTGAAGAGTTATTTTTGCCACTTTATAGGCCTTGAATGGTTAAATACACAAACATTTGTGTCAAAATACCCATAATTTGGAAGTATCCCTGTAATTACAGTAATTTAGCTCCACTTTTTTTGAAAATAGGCTCATTTTCCAACTCCCCTAGAGTCAAACAGACAAGTTTTGCCATTTTAAATCCATTCAGCTGATCTCCAGGTCTGCTGTTAGCACTTTTAACACTTTTATTCAGGCGCTGCGTAATATCATTGCACCTGCTGCACCCATGATAAGGCAGCAAAGTTCCTTGATTATTACAGTGGAATGAGAGTATGGTTCCTATCCATATCAGCCTGGAAAATCGCAACTTTTCATTTTCTGTCGGTCTTAGTACACGATGTAACTACAGAAGAGTCAGGTTTTAAACAGAAAAATATTGAAACTCTTTGGTCATTTTTGAGCGAGATGCTAATGGTCTAATCAGATTCAGTTATTTATGCTAAGCTATGCTAAAAGTGCTAACACCAGACCCGGAGATCAGCTGAATGGATTCGAACATGGTAAAACTCATCTGTTTAACTCTAGGGGAGTTGGAAAAAGAGCCTATTTTCAAAAAAAGTGTTCCTTTAAGTGTAACAGTATATAGGATCCGGGCAGCTCTTAAAGTGACAGCAGTCTAATATTCCTGCTGTCTGTCTCACTGCTCTTGACAAAATCACTTTTGTAACTTCAATAAGAATAAATATATATTTAATTTACGTAGTTAAAAATATGCAGTGTTTTTATCAATTTGATTACTTTATATAATGTATATAGCATTTCTTATTTTATTTGTTCTGCTGAAGTTTATTTTGTGCTATTGCTTGTAATTAGTTTGTTATTGTTATTTAATCTTATTTAATATTTAATTTACTTGTATTCAGAGAGCTTCAGTTTGTTTTGTTTTTTTATTTAGGCTAGTTTTTTGTGATATTGACACTGGTGACAAGAATTATGAAATTTCTATGGTATCAGATGTTTTGATATCATAAAGACCTTTTTAAGCAAAAATAACTATATTATGACATAAACCGTTATTATGAAATTAAAAAATTACTCATATCATGGTATAAGATTTTGGTCATATAAACCCACCCCTAATAGAGTACATAATAAACTAGTAACTCTTTGTCCATGGAGAGATTTGACTGATTGATTGAACGGTTCTTAAAAGCAAGAAACTGGCTTATTTTTAGTGTAATAATATACCTCTGAGTTTCCCCTCCAAGAAAACTTTTGAGCTGGTAATCTGGTCCATATCAGAGCGCATGAGCGTGTCCTGCTGTTTCACCACATTTTGGCACTCTTGCTTCAGTGTTTTCATCCTTTCAAATAGATGCTCTTGCAGCAGGAAATAAGTTGCTTCAACCGTCTATAAGACAAATGGCTGGAGTCAAGGATCATTCATTAATAACATTAATCATTCATAAGCATTCTATTAATCATTCTTTGTTTTTCAGCGACGAATACGTCAGTGATCACAGCTATGGAATGTAGTGTGTTTCTGGTATGTTTCTGGTTTGTTCCACCCTTTAGGAAACACCATAGGGACATTTCTGGCCTCCCTGGCCTAGAGCTATTTGGGTGTGGGGCATCCAACATGTACGTCAACATCACACCCCAGTTTCAAGTATCAAGGGCAGGTTCTGGAGAAATCAAATGCCATAATAGGAATCTATCTGTACAGCAATAGCAGAAGATCTAAATAGGAAAGAAACGCACCGCAAACCACACTCTTCTCCTGTCTGCCCTCTTGCTCTTCAAACATGGCTGCAATTCGTTATCCAGATAGGGCATCAAGTCCTCCATGAACAGATTAGCAAGACCCTAAACACACAAGTACAGATTCAGAAATATTAGTAGCTGAACAAACATTGAGAGCAAACTCTTAAGGGCTAAACCTAAAATGGCACAGTTTATGTAACCTTAAACCACAGACTAGACTGAAATGAACAATGGACTGATATGATCTGTTTACCTAAAACCACAAATCAATCACTGACCTGCTTTTAGCCATTACTCAAACGCAACCCAAATAAAAGAATTTGAATGAATTACTACTTTAACTTGTATAAGCAATTCAAATAAACAGTTCAAACAAACACGTATAGTTGTCAAGCAACTTAATTCACTGATATTGATTAATGATATGCTGTGCACGTCAGCCATTTTATAAATGGCTTCAAAGGCAATTAATCAATCTAGTAAGAATGAACAATTTTCTTAACGATACTGATGTGTACAGTATACAATAGAGGTCAAAAGTTTATATACACCTTGCAGAATCTGCAAAAATGTTCATTATTTTACCAAAAGAGGGTTCATACAAAATGCATGTTATTTTGTATTTAGTACTGGCCTGAATAAGATATTTCACATAAAGACGTTACATATAGCCTACAAGAGAAAATAGAGAGAGAGCGACACGTGTCATACTCTGAAAACCACGCCCACTGGGGGGAAAAACAATCCAACGCTCTCCATTGAGTTTGTATTGCGGGAAGCTGCCTGCTTGTCATTTCTGACTTATAACAAAAAACTGAACAATGTCTAAAAGCTGCTATGTGACAAGGTGTATAGAATACAAGCTAAAAAACACAAAACTACGTTTTTATAAGCTGTCGACCCAAAAAACGAGCATTTAGAGACACAAAAATAGACCGCAACGTGTCATATTACTCTGAGAACTACGCCCACTGGCAGAAAAATTAATCGGCGACAGTAAGCATTCATTATTTTTAACCATGTCAAAGGATTGTTTTACCACCCTATGTAAACCTGAAAGGAGGAGATATATTGAGAAACTAAATTTTATTGGTCTGTGTCAGTGCTCCTTTTCCTTACCTTCCGTTTGTTGGATAAATGATCCAACTGAATGGCCCATCATGAAATTCCCTGACAACTATTTGTCCTTAAACGCTCGTTTTTTGGGGGTAGACAGCTTATAAAAACGTAGTTCTGTGGTGGTGTTGTTTTTTTAGCTTACATAGCAGCTTTCAGACATTGTTCTGTTTTTGTTATAAGTCAGAAATGACAAGAAGGCAGCTTCCCACAATACAAAGTCAATGCAGAGTGTTGGATTTTCCCCCTCCCTGGTGTGGGGGCGTGGCCTAAATGTGCTCTGTCTCTATAGTTGCATTTTTGTAGCTAAATGACCCTATTCAAAAGTTTACATACAACTGAGAGATTCATATGCAACTATTACAGAAGGTTCAAATGTTCACTGATGCTTCAGAAGGAAACACGATGCAATAAGAGCCAGGGGTGAAAACATTATGAATTTAAAGATCAGGGTAAATTTAACTTCTTTTGTCTTCTGGGAAACAAGTATAATACAAGTATCTTCTGTAGCTTCTGAAGGGTAGTACTAAATGAAAAAATAATATGATATTTAGGCAAAATAAGAAAAATGTACACATCTTCATTCTGTTCAAAAATTTACACCTTTGGCACTGCATCGTTTTTCCTTCTGGAGCATCAGTGAGCATTTGAACCTTCTGTAATAGTTGCTGAGTCTCTCAGTTGTCCTCAGTGTGAAAAGATGGATCTCAAAATAATACAGTCATTGTTGGAAAGGGTTCAAATACACAAAAATGCTGAAAAACCAAAGAATCTGTGGGACCTGAAGGATTTTTCTGAAGAACAGTGGGCAGTTTACCGGTTCAGGACAAACAAGGGACTCATGAACAACTATCACCAAAAAAAACAAAAACAAAACGGCTGTGGATCATTCAGGTAACAACACAGTATTAAGAATCACGGTTGAACATGGTCATTTTTATAAATTGAACTATTATTTTCTCTTGTTGACTACATGTAAATGTATTCTATATGAAATATCCTATTCAGGTCAGTATGAAATAAAAACTAACATGCATTTTGTATGATCCCTCTTATTTTGGTAAAATAATGAACATTTTGCAGATTCTGCAAGGTGCATGTAAACTTTTGACCTCAACTGTACACCAGAGAAAATATTCCATACTGTGCGTGTTCATACTGTGAGCTTCAGGACACTTCATGGCACATGATGTACTACCAGAAAGTTATTTAATATGTGTGAGAGACACATATTGATAGTTCATTAGTTGGTTGTAATGGGTGAAACCACCAGTATGCAGCATTACTCAGATTCCTCCCAGTGCTCATCTCTGATGTAACAGCGTATGACTTGGAGTTAGGAGAGTGAGTAGTTATCGCATGTGGGAGTGTATAATACAATGAAATAATTAAAGTGTTTTTATACTTAAATCTACCTTTAATTAAGGAAAACATTAAATTCTTAAGAACCAATGCCTAATAAGTATACCAGATATGGAAAGAAAGAAAGAAAGAATGATCCTGTTTGGTTCCGCCTATTTAGAAATGATAAACATTGTCATGAATGTCACATTCAATTACAAAACATGTCAATTACCAGGATTTTGTTTTAGTACAGTGTTCTACATTTGAACAGATAGAACATTCCATGTCATACTAGATCAACAAACAAAAATTGTTTGGGTTTTTCTGTCAATGTTAAACTGCACAGGGTGTGAAAGGGCACCTACCCGCACATCACTGCCTATGAGCATATCCCATGATTCATACTGGCCTTTCTCCTGCCTGTAGAGCTGAATGGCTTTGAGGAAAGCCTTAACCTCACACGTCGTCTTCTTGAGAAAATCTGTTAAAAGTAGACCAAATATTATATATTTCTTCACACTGCACCTTCCTACTGTGGTTTCATTTTAGTGAAAGTGATACCTTTGTTCTGGTGGCGAACGCAGTCGGATAAGATGGAGATGAATTCAGCTTGAGAGTTCTCATCGCGGAAACAGAAATAGGAATCCAGGCGATATGGAAGTCTAAGATAAACTGGGAACTGCCCTGGCATGTCCGCCACAGGAGGTGCAAAATCTTCCTGGACGTCTGCAACACAACACACAATGTAATGCATGGATGAATTGCTCACAATAAGACCATCAAGATGCACAAATAAAATAAATATGGTCATTTTTGGTTTTACAGTATACAGAGGGTTCTATTGACAATTAAATCTAAAATTGTTACATAAAGTCAGAATTTTTGTTTTCTTTGCACACCAAAAGTATTCTCGTAGCTTCATAAAATTAAGGTTGAACCACTGATGCCACCTGTACTTTGAACGTGGTACTTGCGTTGCTGTCTATGCAGGGTCAGAAAGCTCTCTTACAAGTTTGGAAGGACATGATGGTAAGTAATTAATGACTGAATTTTCACTTTTGAAGGAACTTATTTGTAAATGTTATGGGTCTGGCTTCCGGTCTCATCCAGCTATTTTTAGCTGTACAGCTTGTTTTGCTGCTTAATATTGCAAATTGGTGAACACACTGGTTTGTAGTGCAAACAGTTTTACTGTGTACTGCACGTTGTTATTCTTGAAGTTAACATTATTTCCCTAAAGCTGCGAATGAACCGGAAGTCTCGCCCATATGCTTACTATAAGTAGATAAGGTGTAAAATTAGCTCACTTAAAATATATGCACGTACTGTAATTGTAGGCTACTTACTGTTTGTGCAAGGGCAGCACTGGTTAATCATTTCCATGTATTTCTCTTCTGTGGTCAGAATGGTGCCTCCTGTAGGCATCAGTCTGTATTGTGGAGGTGAACCTTTTAAAAACCTCTGCAGGAAAGCAGGTAAAAGATGACGGTGTAAATGTTTCATCATTAGTTACCTCAAGACAGCAAAAGCTCATTGTTAGATGGCGGGTGATGGCTCATACCTTGTAGTTCTCGTAGCACTCCAGAACGTAATTGGCACGGATTACTATATATCTGTCCTTCCACTTCCTGCTGTCATCAAAGTATCGCACAATCTCCTCATACAGCACCTTTCCAGGCTCTGGAGAGGCCTGGGTAAATGAATATAATAAGTGAATCTCAGAGGAAGAAATGGTCATTGACTTAAATCATACATATATGTCTTTGTATGGAGTTAATCCACACAAAACATCTGAGTTTTACCCGTTGTTTGAGAAGCTGTGTGTGCTGCTCTTTGCGTTGCTCAAGCTCATCTCGGATCTGGGACATGTAAGCCAGAGAATATTGTTTCCTATAAATCGTTGCGAACTCATTAAATTTCTCGTCTACTTGACCTGCAAGACAACACAATCCAGAGATCATTACACTATTAAAATAGAAGTACAAAGTTATAAAATATTGTATTTATTTTGAGCTACTGTTCTCAAATATTTGCAGACTACTTGCTCAGCATATGACTTTGTCATAATTTCTGTTCTTATATATATATATATACTTTTATTTTTTATTTTTTTTAACTTCTATTTTATATATATATATATATATATATATATATATATATATATATATATATATTTCTTTCTATACTTAAGTAAGTATCTGTAGCTTGATTTACCTACAAAAAATGTAAACATATGATTTAACAGCGCTATTTAAATTAACCCGAAAGGTTACCATAACCTCAACCAATAGCTTAAGAGTAGGGTGGGGATATCTGGTTATCCAACAAATGGAAGACGGGGGGAGTGGCCAAGTAAACTCATTTCAAGTTCTGTTGACTCTAGTGGCGTTAAATACTTTGTAATGTTTTTTTATATCAATTACATGACATTATTACCAGTGTTGCCAAGTCGCGGTTTTCCCGCGGAATTGCGCTACTTTCATACTGTTGCCGCGGGTTGTTTTTCATGTCCGCGGGTTGAAGCGACCCCAATAACGTAATATTTAGCACCTGGAATGCAAATTTTACTAGAGGAAGCCCAACCACAAAACGTGTATTTTACCCTCTGGAACGTGATTTTTACCGGGGGCCCCCCTCGAAACGCAATTGGGCTAGTTTTGAGTAGCAATTGGGCGGGTTTTGCTGTGAAAACCTGGCAACCCGGATTATTACACGCTACATTGCAGCTGGAAGAAATAAACGGATATAAATCACTGTATATGCTATATTTCAGGTACATTCGCCAGCCTAACATATTTTCTGCTGTTTTACAGTCTGTCATGTTCATGTTAGTTAATGCTTTAACTAACATCAACTTATAATGAAGAATATATTTGTTACAGTATTTATTAATCTTTGCTAAAGTTGAGCCTGAACAAATAGAGTGTTATCACTGAACGTAAACAATGCTACTGAACCAAGCCAAACTCGCAATTTTTATTTATTATTGCTGCTGAAAATGGTCAATTATTGTCATGTTTTGGACTGTACTAATCAGTCGGAGCGGGAAAAACATCTGGAGTACTATAGACTGCCAAAAGTTATGACAAATCAAGGAAAAGAGTGCAAAAAACTGAGGAACAAAAGGCATTTCTGGTTGGACAAACTGAACCAGGATTTCCAGGGCAAGAATCTTGACAATATTAGCATTTGTTCTCATAATTTCCGGTCAGGTGGGTGAAATATTAGGTTAATGTCTTACTTAATACTGCGCACATGTATCTTTACCACCTATTAAATTTAGTTTGTCAAAATCTTGCACCTTTTCCTGCTTACTAAGTCTTTCTCTAGATGATTTAGCAGCCTCCACACATTTTTTCAGTGGTTTCGAGAGCATGAATTAGAACAACGTATTTAGTAGTACATTATCCATGCAATCAATGCTGTCTATTACATCTGAGTATCTCCAAAATGGCAAAACCCTCTATCAAACTGTATTGTTATTATTAAAGTGCTACCTTTTTGACAGTGTTTCATGTGATAATCAACCATTTTAAAACTCTCTTTTTAATTCCACGTAGCACTTCAGTTGGAGAAGAATGCAACATCAATGAGTCCTGGGTATAAAAGCAGCTTCCAATACAGTGGGTGCAAATCCAAAATGAGAGGAGAGAAAACTGGTTACTAAAAATAACATCTGATCCAAAATAGGTACAGTCCAGAGGTGAGTGGAGTGAAAATTCACAACAGCCTAAATGAGTTGCACGTCTGAGGCTTAAAAGAACTCTCAAAGGTACATTGTGTTTTTCCCAGTACCACAAACAAAATTAGCTAAACAATACTGCAGTGAGTGTACAAAAGATGTACACTCACTGCAGCCAGTCAGCCTACTTCCTTCCTGCCTGAACTCTTCAACATTCTTCTTGGTGTTATATCACTGTGTAATCTTAATTCTAAAATTGAAAGTCACAGTTATGGGTGCTGATTGGTCAAGACAGCATATACATGGTATATATAGTAGTAATATAAAATTAATATTAAAATGTTGTAAAAATGAATTAATTAATGCAGGTCTACAACATAAATACCAACATATTTATCACTCTTGTGTATTAATACTTTTAATATACATTAATATATTGTGTTAATACTACTTGTCAAAAGGCTGAATCAGCAGAAGCTGAATAAATAATCCATTGATGTATGGTTTGATAGGATAGGACAATATTTGGCCAAGATACAACTATTTGAAAATCTGGAATTTGAAAAAATTAAAAAATCTAAATATTGAGAAAATCGGCTTTAAAGTTGTCCAAATTAAGTTCTTAGCAATGCATATTACTAATCAAAAATTAAGTTTTGATATATTTATGGTAGGAAATTTACTAAATATCTTCATGGAACATGATCTCTGCTTAATATCCTAATGATTTTTGGCATAAAACAAAAAATGTGATCCATACAGTGTATTTTTGGCTACTGCTACTAATATACCTGTGCTACTGAAGACTGGTTTTGTGGTCCAGGATCACATATATCTTGACTCTCTTGAATGGGAATATTTTCTAACATAAAAAATTATGAATTTAAAAGCATTCATCTTAATGTAGATGTATTAATAATGTAATAAGTATGTGTAATTAATCGTTTCCATGAAACTGACCGAACTTTCAAATTTAACACCCAAACCAGAATGTTCACTCTGAGAGGGTGTTCCTACTTTCTTAAATTCCATGTGTACATTTTTTATACGTTTTCAGATTCTTGCATTACGTAACATGCAGCTAAATTTAGATGACAGCTGAGAGCTCAGCATTCACTTCCAGCATATTTCACAATAGAGTGAAAGTACTGTAACAAGCTGCTCTATCATCATTTTCTCTATCTGCAGCGTACAGTACATCCCTTCATGCAGTCTTCCTTGAACTAGTGTTCTATCTGTAAGAGAAAGATTCATTGTTCTGGAAGGAACTATGGTTTGAGATGTCTTGAATTCTTGAGCTCTGACATGTGAGATTCTTAACGTACCATAGACGTTATGACACGGCATGACCAGCAAAGCCAGTTCTGTGTGAACATACCTCAACACAGACATTACACTTCAACAAGAGTACAAGTTTGACAGGGGAATGTTCATAAACACCTGTACATGTGTTTGTGAGAGTTTTGCTCCTTGACAGTCCTTGATAATGTGTTGACCACACACTCTGTTTACACCTTCTTAGGTGTGAAAGCACAGCACTTTAGTTTACAGTCGGCTCATTCACAGGAAGTGGTCCCATTTGTGTTGCCATAATGTAATTAAAAGGATACTAAATATAACGTCACGTCATTTGATTGATTTAACACTGTTTGGTGTGATGGAAAACCATCACAATTATGTTTAAATATTAGTAAAATATAATTTTACCAATTGTTTTCTTTTATTGAAATTAATCAAATCAGAGAGTGTGATGTAAAAAGTATATTAATTTCTGGAAAAAATGCTGAATCTGTCTTTGACACTCCAACACAGTTATGCTGCAACAATAAGACTTCTTTATAACCTAATATATGAGGGAGTGATAAGTAATACAACTCTTTATGGGTCTTATGAGGTGTTTATTATGGTTTTACTTATATTACTTATAAAAAATGCTTTTTCGGTATGTATTTGTGGAACTAAAACAGATTGTAAAATTGTCATCCATGTGTTGCTCAATAATATTTGCTAGTTAAGGCAATTGTTGGACGTTTTTGCGCCAAATTTTAAATGTAATATCATTAATTTTGATTCTGTTCTATATTAAAAATCATGTAACTCAACTGGTAGAGCATAGCATGCGGAAAAATGTTCAGGTCAGTTACCAGGACTGGCAAAATATATACAGTTGAAGTCAAATGTTTACATAAACCTTGCAGAATCTGCAAAATGTGAATTATTTTACCAAAATAAGAGGGGTCATACAAAATGCATGTTATTTTTTATTTAGTACTGACCTGAGTAAGACATTTCACATAAAAGACGTTTACATAAAGTCCACGAGAGAAAATAATAGTTGAATTCATAAAGAAGGTACAAGGTACAGAAAGTTCAAATGCTCACTTGATGCTTCAGAAGGAAACACATTGCATTAAGAGCCGGAGGGTGAAAACTTTTAAACAAAATGAAGAAGTGTACATTTTTTCTTATTTTGCCTAAATATCATATTTTGTTTCATTTAGTACTACTCTTTAGAAGCCACAGAAAATACTTACATATTATCCATAAGACAAAATAAATTAAATTTACCCTGATCTTCAAGTAAAAAAAAAAAAAAAAAAAAAAAACACCCCCAGGCTCTTAATGCATTGTGTTTCCGTCTGAAGCATCAGTGACTGTTAGAACCTTCTGTAATAGTCCCACAGTCGTCCTCAGTGTGAAAAGATGAATCTCAAATCAAACAGTCATTTGAATTACTGTTCAAATACACAAAAATGCTGAAAAACGAAAGATTTTGTGGGACCGGAAGAATTTTTCTGAAAAACAGCAGGCAGTTTAACTGTTCAGGACAAACAAGGGACTCATGAGCTATTGTCAAAAACTAAAAAAAAAACTAAACAAAACAAAACAGCTGTGGATCATTCAGGTAGCAACACAGTAATGAGAATCTTTGAAGAATAATGAGTAAACTTTTGAACACTGTCATTTTTATAAATTCAACTATTATTTTCTCATGTGCACTATATGTAAACAACTTTTATGTGAAATATCTTATTCAGGTCAGTACTAAATAAAAAAAATTACATGCATTTTGTATGATCCATCTTATTTTGGTCAAATAATTAACATTTTGCAGATTTTGCAGTGTCTTTTGACTTATTATTAAACTTACTGTAATGGGGATATAATATTAACATATGCTAACACATGCTGTTACATAAGGATAAGCACATCAAAATGACTACTTTGCAAGTCAGTAACTGTGTATTTATGAATTACGGTAATAGTTTCAAAACCAGCCAATGAGAAACCCATATTTGTTGACCATTTCTATAATATTTTGGAGACATGCCCTTTTTGCGGTTACAGTCTTAGGGTGTTGAATGTTTAGCAGTAAAATTTTCAAACAAAATGATCACTAATTTTCAGGCACGAATGGACCTGTTTTCTGAGAATGAGCCTTTCATTAAAAATCAAACTAGGTTTTGAGAATGAATGGGAAAGTATCTGGCTAATTAACTGAAATGTAGTTTCAAAACACATTTCAGCAACACCCTCAGTAGCGTAATGCTCTTTCAGCACGTTTTGTCAGCTGACAAATCTTAGGTGTTTTTCCATTTGAGCAAATAGCAGAGCTGCTTCTAATCCTTTACACACTCTGACACACACACACACACACACACACACACACACACACACACATAGACCAAAACCTCCACCCATATAGCTTACAATGGCCAGAGCAAGAAAACAAACAGGTTTCGGCCTCTCACTTTTCAGCTGTGCAGGATGAGTACTCCACAGTTATCTGATTGACACTAATGATAGTCATTGTCCAATGAGGTATTTACAAGTCCAAATTCAACATGAGGCTTTATCTACCACTGAGAGGCCATGCAGTTTAGGACAATAGAAAACATCTCATGCATTTCAATAACATCCACCTTCTTTCTCTGCCTGTACTATTTCAATATAGGGAAAAGTTTTGAACAACCCATTATTATCATTAACTATTTAGAGGCATTAGGAAATAAATCAACAATTTACAATCTCTTACTGCTGTTTCCAATCTAAAACTCTTGTAAAGTAAATCCCCAAAGCACTCAGTTTTATGCACTCACCTTTTATGTAGTTGGATTTATTTTCATCCAGTAAACTGGATGATGCTCCCATGCTGCTTTGCTTAGTTCAGGTGAGCTCTCCTCTGCTCTGGTGAAGATGATTCTGTGGCACTGTATTCACTACTGAGGGAGAATCTGAAAGCAGGTGTTATATTTCAGGACTGTGGGAGGGGCATGAATGAAACAGTCACACCGGGACATTCAAGGGCTGGCTTTTAAAACCTACTAGACAGCCTGTGATGCCCAAAGTATTGTCTAGGGAGCTTACTAGGTTTGCATGCTATATGATATGTGGTTTATACATCAGTGTTATCTGTGAATATGCATCTGGGCATGTAGGATCAAAGTTGTCAGGTTATCATTAAGTTATCATACAAGGTATTTCCTAGAAAAACCATGGTATGTTTTGTGTGTGAAATACAATACACCTTTGACATACTAGACAGACTTGATCCCATTAAGGTGTATTACACAGTTTCTATTCAAATTAACATACCAGTACGTCAATTCTAGTGCATTTCGGGGAGGTCTAGAGATTGTACTATGCAAATGAAACTGGTGTGGCACTAATTTATGTAAAAGTACTTTTCACAGGGCTATACATTTTAAGATGATGATTCACATGAAACCTGTGAACAAGATGTTTTTTTTTCACTCCAAATATAAAACGTATTTGTGACCCTGGGCCACAAAACCAGTCTTAAGTAGCAATAGACAAAAATACATTGTATGAGTCAAAATGATTGATTAGTCATTAGGATATTAAGTAAAGATCATGTTCCATGAAACTATTTTGTAAATGTCCTACTGTAAATATATCAATACGTAGTGATATGCATTGCTAAGAACTTCATTTGGACAACTTTAAAGGCAATTTTTCTTTCTAATATTTAGTTTTTTTGCAACCTTAGATTCCAAATTTTCAAATAGTTGTATTTCAGCCAAATATTGTTCTATCCTAACAAACCATACACCAGTGGAACGCTTCTTTATTTGGCTTTCATAAATCTCAATTTATGAAATTTCAATGACCCTTATGACTGGTTTTGTGGTCCAGGGTCACATTTTAAAAAACTGAATAAAGCCCATTTTTGTGATTTGTTTTTGCATTTTATTTGATAACAATAAAGCATATGTCCCTAAATTCTATTATTTAAATCAAATTTGTGATGCTGGACGACAAAAACTGTCATAAGGGTCACTTTTTTGGAACTGAGATTTATATTTTTTTTCTGAATAAGCTTTCCACTGATGGTTTGTGCATTTTACTTATCAAAATTTTTTATATATTTTCGGTAGGACATTTACTAAATATCTTCATGGAACATGATCTTTACTTAATATCCTAATGATCTTTGGCATAAAAGAAAAATTCGATAATTTTGACCCATAAAATGTATTTTTGGCTATTGCTACAAATATACCCGTACTAATTAAGGTTTTGTGGTCCAGGGTCACGTTTCATAATAAACTACACAGTAATTAAGAATCTCAAAAGAGTGCATTGCAGTAATGAGCACTCTAGGCAGAAAATGTGCTTAATTGCTATAAAAATGATAAGATCCAAATCTAAAAATTGAATTTATTAATAGTCTGAAACATGCTCAATTTTCTGCTGTTTTTGAGGTAAAATGTGCCCTGGATATTTAAAAAAATAATAATACAAACTTGTGAATCACCAAAGCACTGCGTCATTGTTCTCAAATTATACAAAAGATATATGATGTGAAATGTTTTATTGATGTTGTAGCAATCAGGTAAAATACTGAAGCAAAGAAGAAGTTGAATAGAAAATCAGATCAAGCAAGATCAATATAAACCCTGACCATGACAGGGTCTTTATAAATATTTTAAGAGATTAAATATGAAAAAGGCAAAGAATAACAGTTAATACTGCATCACAGTTAAACAGAATGGTTAATCAAATACTGTAAGCCCGTAATGGGTCAAAGCCTCTGTGCAATTCACAAAAAACATCAACAAAATTGGAACAACCCTTTTGTTGTTGTAGAAGCAAACTCTCTAAAATAAAAAGGACAATTCACCAACAAAAACAGGCAAAGGAAAGGCAGATCCAAGCCCTCAAATGTATGTTCACATGGGCAAAATCAAAATGCTGGTTTGGTTTCACAAATATATGAAATTTAGAGAGTCTGACGTCGGTCTGAGCTGATAGCACTGCTCTGGGGGGCAGATGAGTATGTAGGTACGCTGTATTTTGTAAGCACTTCTTTAAACTGTGCCAGGGTGGCGTCGGTTCGCACGCCTGTTGGGTCAAAGTGTGTGCGGCTCACTCTGAACCCAGCCTCCGTGAGATACTGCAGGAACTTATTCAGCCTGAGAAAGGAACAGAGTTTATTGTCAGATTCGGTTCGGATTATGATATGTGTGTATTTGTTGTTCATTAGTATATGACAGTGTAGGTTTGCGCTAACTAACTTAGGCATGTTCATGCCGCGGATGCTATGCCGATGGATGCTGTAGTAGAATGCTGGATGCTCCAAAGATGAATCTGCTTTGATTTTCTTCAGCACATTCCCAGAGTCCTCCCCTTTGGTCTTTCTTTTCCCTGAATACAAAAAGTAAAAGAAGATTTTCTATACAGTCTATCAATTTCAAATTTTATTCTACCATATATCCCACTTAAAGGGCAAGTTCCACCAAATAAGTTTGAGCTTACATTTACCATATTTGATGAGCCCTATGTATGTGCATTGATCAGTGTTAAAGGGATAGCTCACCCAAAAATGAAAATTCTGTCATCAATTACTCACCCTCAGTCGTTTCAAACTCGTAAGACCTTTGTTCATCTTTGGAACACAAATGAAGATATTTTTGGAGAAATCCGAGAGCTTAGCATAAACTGACCCTACATAGATTGCAATGCAACTACCACGTTCAAGGACCAGAAAGGAAGTAAATACATCGTAAAAATAGTCCATGTGACATCAGTGGTTCAACCGCAGTGTTATGAGAATACTTTTTGTGCACAAAGAAAACAAAATAAAAATTTTATTCAACAATTCATCCTTAAATTCTTAAAGGAACACTTAAAGACTCATTTTCCAACTGCCCCTAGAGTTGAAAAGATGAGTTTTACCATTTTTGAATCCATTCAGCCAATCTTGGGGTCTGCCGTTAGCACCTTTAGTATAGCTTAGCATAAATCATTGAATCTGATTAGACCATTAATAAATGACCAAAGATTTTCGATATTTTTCCTATTTAAAACTTGACTCTTCTGTAGTTACATCGTGTACGAAGACCGACAGAAAATGAAAAGTTGTGATTTTCCAAGCTGATATGGATAGGAACTATACTCTCATTCTGGCGTAATAATCAAGGAACTTTGCTGCCTTACCATGGGTACAGCAGGCAAAATGATATTACGCAGCACCTGAATATAGTCCCTAGCTATTTTACTATTACCATAGTGGCTCAGTGCTGGTCACGTTGGAGGTAGGGATGTAACGATAACCGGTTTGACGATAAATCATGATAAAATTCTCCACGGTTAGTATTACCGTTTCATATTTTAATTATCATTAAAACCGTATTTGATTACCACGATTTTTTCACAATTTTCACAACTTATGATAAATATATACTGTCCAGCGTAAAGCAAAGTTTAAATAACAGTCTCATGTGCGTAGAGCACGCAGAGTAGTTTCGTTTTGAATGAAAGCATGACGGAAAGCTGGGAGGTTTTAAAAGGGTGCTGAGGGAATATACAAATGTATATATAAATGAATTAATTATATGAATGTACCTCTGATGGCTCTGACTGTGTTCAGAAAAGATTCGATGGCATTGTGTTTTGATCTTCATTCCATGTAATGCCTAATAAAGCAGTGTTCTTAATCGCAATGCTGCTTTGTCCACGGAGTTTACGGAAACAGCTGTAACTTTGCTGTTCCATAAGTGCCGCCTAGTGGTAGAGAGTGGATTTACATTGATTTACGATTACGTTCAGCCTTTTTGCATTTTTTGTCTAGCTAAAATTTGCATGCCCTGCTTTCAACTGACCTTTTGATGAAAAACAAGGATTCTACACATTTAAACAATTTAGATAATACATCTAGAATTATTTAGATAAAATACATATAACCATTTATTGATTTGACTTAACCATTTTCTTTATTTAAAGGCTGAAATGTGAGGTTTACCATTTTATAAAACCTTTTCAAAGCTTTATTTGTATATTTTGAACATGTTATTAGATAACTGTTGAGGAGAACTGTTGTCAGTCATGTTGTAATATAAAATCTCATTGGTAATGTTATTGTTTTAGTGTTTGTGCAAACAGAAGTCATTTTATGTTTGTTGATTTTAAATATAAAACTAGGTGAAACAATTTTTGTTAGTACTTTTTAAACATTTCCAGCCCATTTTAACAATATCATGATAAAACTGATAACCGTGATCATTTTTGTCACTATAATCGTGCTAAGAAAATTTCATACCGTTACATCCCTAGTTGGAGGTTACCTTTCTGGGATCTATTTTCAGGCACTGCGTAATATCATTGCGCCTGCTGCATCCATGGTACAGGTCCCATGGTCCTTTAATATTCTTGTAGCTTCATAAAATTACGGTTGAGTCACTTGGACTTTTTTAACGATGTCTTTACTACCTTTTTGGGCCTTGAACGTGCTATAGAGGGACAAAAATAAGGCTTATGGGTTTGGAACGACATGAAGGTGAGCAAATGGTGACAGATTTGTATTTTTTCAGTGACTATCGCTTTATTTTGGGATAACTAGAAACAATTAAATCCCTTAGAATAGGGAGGGGAACAGCTGATAAAACACACTGATAGCACAACAAATACCTGATTGGTCAGATGTATCTGCTTCTTCAACTTTCTGCACAGTTTTTATGACCACGCCACACTCCACTGAAAACAAAGATGCGTCAAAATTAATTGAAAAATTCTATCAAATGTCAAGGCCCAATTACTCAATATTCTGATTCATCATCTCCAGGTGTACTTAATCATGAATGAGCAGAAGATTACTGCATAACAGTGACAGATAAAAACTTGCACACCCAAACACACCTTGGTTGGAGAGGGCAGAGTTTCCAGGGACAGGGAAAGGCTTCAGAGTGGTGCAGTCAGCTTCACAGATGAGAGTCTTGAGCAGAGGCTGGATGTCTTCCATATTGTACTGCACTGTCGCCACTAACATCCGCCTCAGAAATCCAGTGTTAAACAAAGGACCAGCCCTGATGGATGAACAAAAGAAATTATGCATCAACTAGTGTTTTTATGAACAATAAAAAAAAAAGTATGAATGACATCATCTCACCAAAGTGGTCCAAGCTCTACTGCAGTTTTTCCTGGCATACTCCCATGGCACTGGCAAGGCAGCTGTCTGTACAGGTTTTCTGTTAATGCCATATATAGAAATGTGATTATTTATGCTTAGACTATTTATATTTACAGTGGTGGCTGAAATTATTGTAACACTAGTGTTTTCACCAGCTGAAATGGTTTTAAGTCAGTTATTTCTATCTTTTGCTGTAGTGTGTCAGTAGGAAATATAATAAAACATTCATTTTGCCATAACTTTGTAAGGTTTGAGGTCAGTTGAGGTTTTTTTTGCTCAAGGAGACAAAAGCCAGTGCTCCACACAGAGATCTTATCTCATCATCATCCAGTCTGTCTGGAATGACATGAAGAAACACAGCAGACTAAATCCAGAAGAACTGTGGCAACATCTCCAAGATGCTTCAAGAGACCTATCTATAAAAGTGCACCTAGTGCAAAGGCTGCTTTAAAAGGCTTTAAAAGGCTGTCACAACAAATGTTGATTTAATTTAGTTAATAGAAGTTTTACTGATGAAGAAAATCTATTTGACATTATTTTTGACTGGATCCTCATTTTACAGCATTTTTACAAAACTTTGTGACATTGTCACAGTTCTTCTGGATTTAGTCTGTCTCAGTTTGTTCTGTTTGTTCATGACATTCCAGACAGACTGGATGATGATGTGATCAGATCTCTCTGTGAAGTACTGGCTGTTGTCAGACTCCTTGTGCAAACAAAATCTCACTGGATTATTACAGTTAATGGCAAAATAAATGTTTGGAAATGTAAACTGATATTTCCTATTGACACATTACAGCAAAAGATAAAAATAACTGACTTTAAACCATTTTTTAGCTGGTGAAAATACTAGTGTTCTAATCATTTTGGCCACCACTGCACATTTTGTATTTGGCAGCTTTATATTTGATCAGTTCAAGCATTTCTTGGAAATCAAACCCATGACCTTGCAATTACTGGCTCAGCTGTTTGGGCTACAGGAAAGATATCAGGAAGCAGCTATTTGTTTATCCAAGTGCCTTCTCACCTTCCACCATGCTTCCTGGCTTGAGGAACACCCTTTCTTCACACCACTGGCAATGCAGCAGCTGCCGCAGTTTCTTAGCAGACTCATCTGCCTGGGTGGGCCCTCTGAGAACTCGCACCACCACGAGGACGAAGTGCTCAAGAGCCACAGCCAATAGCACCTCGATCCCTTTGTTGCAGCGTGCAGCCGCCCTGCATGTACATGCATTAACAAGCCATTTTGTAAATGATCTAATAAAATAAATATATGGTAATTTATCTGAGAAAGACTTTCCAACCTGGCAACCGATGCCAATACCATACGTGCTGCGAGTTCCCTGTAATACTCGGTTCGGACGATCTGGCAGCCGTAATGTCGAAGTGTCACATTCAAAGATTTGGAATAAAGCGAACCAGTGTCTGTCGATGTCACTGAGACTATGCCCAAATTCCGAACATTGCGAAAAGCAGCGTCCAGATAGTTTACACCCGTTCCAAATGGGTCGAGGTGTCTGATTTAAAGACAAGAATGTGATGAGACTTGATATTTGCGATAAATAATCATGGGTGCAAGTCATTATTTTTCGGTCCTTTACTCACATGTAGTCAAAGGGTCTCAGGTGCATGATGACATTGGCATCCATCTTTACCACCTCTACTGAAGCAATGGGTGAGTCTGCGTCTCCCGCTCCATCTAGCTGCCGGCCCGTGCGATTCCCCTCTACTCGGATGTGGTTCAGATGACAGTTCTCCTTGATCATCTTAACGCAAGCTTCGTTTATGTCGTTTATAGTAACCTTCACAGAGTTACGCAGATGCTTTGCCCACTGCAAACCCATAATGCCTACAAAAGGGATCTATGTGTTTTTATTTTTATCAAACTGTTTGGAGCAAAAACTGAGCAGTGATATTATTATCGTCATGAGCTATTAGCTTGTCTTTCTATACAGTACATTCCCTACCAGTGGCTCCAAAGGCATCAAGACATTCGAGTGGATTCCTTTCTTCAGCAAGAACTGCGAGAGAGCAGAACACCAACTGCCTACAGCAAACACATTGAAATAATATTTAATATTTTGGCAAATTCCTGTTATTTACTCATCCAAGATGTTTATGTCTTTTTTTCTTCAGACGAAAAGAAGTTAAGGTTTTTGAGGTAAACATGATTACGTAATGCATGAAGACAAACATGAGCATCGCAAAGCTGGTGCAAAAGACGAGCATTTGTGGTTAAAGCTACCCTTTATTTCTTGGCTGGAATCATGTAGAGCTCTTTGAAGCTGCACTGAAACTGCAATTTGGACCTTCAACTCATTGGTCACCAATGAAGTCCACTATATGGAGAAAAATCCTGGAAAGTTTTCCTCAAAAACCTTCATTTCTTTTCGACTGAAGAAAGAAAGACATGAACATCTTGGATGACGTGGGGGTGAGTAAATTACTAGGAAATTTTTATTTAATATTTAATGTTGGCAAGATAATGTACACATTGTACAATGTACAATCTGATGCCATTTTACAGAAAAAAATTCTCAAACCTGTTTGTCTTCATCTTGCGGCTGAAGTAGGTGTCTGTCTTCTGGGGTGTAGTGTGGTTGGGCAGGAGCTGAACATTGGTGCCCAACTCTTTCATGATCTCATAGGCCTGTCCACCTGGGACTGAGAAATATGTTGAAAATCAAACTTGACAATTTTCCATTAATGCAGATGCAGAATACTGTAACAAATAAGTGTTTTATTATTGCAGATGCATCCTGTGAAACTTTAAACTGCAAACCAAAGGCCTGATCCTGAAGAACCATAAGACGATCTTCTACCATATGTTACTTCTGATTCATCATGTGATAGTGAGTGCTTTATGGTTTAGGTTAGATTTGAATATTCTTACCCTACTGTACCTGAAAAGGCACACCGCGCAAAAAAAACAAAAACAATCCCAGCATTTTTATTTTATTTTTTTTACATTTTGTTATGTTGCTGCCTTAAACTGCTTTAAATTACTTTTTTTCCCCACAATCTACACTCAAAAACAAAATTGTCACAACTTTGTAAATGTATTAAAAAAATCTAAAATAAGTACATTGCATAAATATTCTCAGTACTCAGCTGAAGCACTTTTACAGGCTCAAGTCTTTTTGGGTATGATGTGACAAGCTTTGAACATCAGCATTTGGCAATTATCTGCCATTTTTCTCCTCATCTCTTCATCTCTTAAGCTCTGTCAGTTTGGATGGGGGTAGATGCACATTTTCAGGTTTCTCCAGAAATATTTGATTGGGTTCAAGCCCAGGCTCTGTCTGGGCCACTCAAGGACATACACAGACTTGTCTATAAGCCTCTTGCTGTGTGCTTAGGGTCAATGTCCTGTTGGAAGGTGAACCTTCTGCCCAGGCTGAGGTTCTGAATGCTCTGGACTGGGTTTTCATTAAGCCTCTCTCTATATTTTGCTGTGTTGAATTTTCCCTATACTCTGACAATTCTTTCAGTCCCTGCTGCTGAAAAAAAGCCCCACAACATGAGGCTGCTACCACCACACTTTACTTTTAGAATGACACTCTGCTAGTGATGAGCAGTGCCTGGTTTCCTTCAAACATGATGCATGAACTGAGGTTCATCAGACCAGACAATCTTGTTTCTCACAGTCTGGGGGTCCTTTAGGTGCTTTTTTGCAAATGCCAAGTGTTGTCATGTGTTTTTACTGAGGAGAGAATTGCGTCTTACCACACTGCCATAAAGCCCAGATAGGTGGAGTGTTGTAGTAATGTTTGTCCTTCTGTAGGTTTTTCCTATCTTCACATATGATCATGGAGCTCAACTATAGTGTCCATCAGATCTTTGTTCACTGCTCTAACTAAAGCGCTCAGATTGGCCAGGAGGTTGTTTCAAACTTCTTCCATTAAGGGTAATGGAGACTACATGCTTCTGTGAACCTTCAATGCAGCAGATTTTTTTCAGAACTCTTCCCTGTGTGGCTTGATGCAATCCTGTTTCTGAGCTCTACAGGCGGTTTTTTGACCTCAGGGCTTGGTTTTGGCTCTGATATGCCAAAGACCTTTTGTTAAGATGTGTGTGCCTTTCCAAATCATGACCATTCATTTGAATTTGCCACAGTCAAAGTGTAGTAACATCTACAAACAATGTGAATACTCCTGAGCTAAATTTCAGCTGTCGCAGATATGAATACTTATGCAATGGAATAAAGTTTTTATTTTTAATTTGCAAAGATGATAAAAAGCTTTTTTTTTTTTTTTTTGCTTTACCATTATGGTGAAAGCAGTGTAGATTAATGTGGGGGAAAAAATTAATAATTATTTAAATTAATATTAATATATTTAATTAATTAATAATTAATTAAAGTAGTTTAACATAGCAGCCAATATAACAATACATGAAAAAAATTAAGGGGTATAAATACTTTCGCAAAGCACTATACATTATTCCACATCAACAAACTGGCATCTGCTTTAGGCGGATCTCTGTTAATGGCAATTGTCTCACCCTCTGCTGCGCTGTCTACACAAATTATCTGTCATGTCAGTAAAGCACATCAAACAAGGAAGCATCTGAACTTTAAAAGATGTCATTCTGTCAACGTCGACAGAGTAAAGACTCACCAGGCTCTACAAAGGGGACATCCGAGCTGCCTGAATAGCTGGCTTCTGTCTCACCCTTGTTGATGTGCCGTTTGAGATGACTGATCATGTCTGTCTTGCGAGCAATCGTGACAGAGCAAACCACACAGTGGTAGTGAGCCACCAGTCTGCATTGAGTCTGGAGATGAGATAAAAACATACATTAACGGATCCATTCCAAAGGATTTATTTCCTTATTAATAGGCACATGAAGAAAAACGTCATAACCCTGATCTCACCTGATCAGAGCCTAGACTGGATTTGAGTTGTCGGCAAGGTAAATGACAAATGCACATCCTTTGGCCTGTAGGAGGGGAAACAAAGCTAATTTTCCCACGCAAAATTGTATTATGTATTAGCTGATACCTGAGGCGATGGCTTTCAAACTCTCATGGAAGAAGACAATTACAGAGAGGCCAAAGGGAATCTATAGACTGTTTACCTTCAAATTCCACATAAACTTTCCAGTGCAGGTTCTGCAGATGTCGTCTAAGCTTATGACTGTAACAGGCCTTAAATTTCTCTTCTGGACACAATGGACAAGACTTCCGTCCAGCTGTAGAAATCAGTGAACATATTTGTTAGCTTCCGATCCAAGTGGTTTGCTAAAAAAAAAAATGAAATTCTGGTTTCCATACCTCCATTTAAATCCACAAGCCCTTCAAGACCGTCCAGTGTAGTCTGGATAGATACATGTCTCTCTGAAACAGAGAAATACAGTTTTAAGGATTCAACCATGCAGAGGGACATCATGTCAGGAAGTGTAAAAATTATCATGGGGTGTCAATACTTTTGAATATTTACCTGAGACAACAGTGGATGACGTTTTTCCATTTTTGTCCTCTGTTTTGACTGGATTGGTTGAGGCTTCATGAATAGCCATTTGCTCACATGCCTCAGAATCAACAAGCATCTTTTTAGTATCGGTCTCGGTATCTGTTGATACAAACACAAATTCACATTTCAGGAAAATATTTGTTAAGACAAACCAGTTTTCCTTTTGTATTTACAATTCAATCAATTATAAATATTTAATCAATTAAAAACATTACAGTACTACCACCTGTGTTGAAAACTGAATTGGGTACTTTCATGTCCCAAGGGTTTATTTATGTATTAAACCTCTTTTTGTTTTATGAATGCCACATTAAAATTGCCTTGGGATTCCATCTTAGGTTTTTTTAATATGTGACCCTGGACCACAAAACCAGTCTAAAGTAGCACAGGTGTATTTGTAGCAATAGCCAAAAATACATTGCATGGGTCAGAAATATAGAATTTTCTTTTATACTCAATATCATTAGGATATTAAGTAAAGATCATGTTCTATCAAGATATTTTGTAAACGTTCTACCATAAATATATAAAAGACTAATTTTTGATTAGTAATATGCATTCCTAAGAACTTCATTTGGACAACTTAAGGCGAATTTCTCTCTCTCTCTCTATATATATATATATTATTTTTTTGTTAGTTTGTTTGTTGTTTTTTTGCACCCTCAGATTCCTGATTGTCAAATAGTCGCATCTTTTATATATATATATATATATATATATATATATATACACGTATCAACATTGAAATAGAAAAATCACATTGAACATATTACATACATAGTAAAAACTATGATATTTTAAACGAGGAGTGAACTATTACTTTTAGTACTTATTGTGTGAACAATGTGGAATGGTTAGATTTGGTCACATGTAAATATATCACAGTAAATAATAATTACTACATAAAATGTCATGATCTGCTAAACCTAAACTAAAAAAGTCGACATATAACCTCACATTTTTATGACTCATCTCATAATTTCAACTTTTAAGTATGAATTACCAAACCATTTTCAAATACCTTCCGCAGCAGAGCCGTTGGAAAACTGCGGGAAATTGGAAAATTTACGTTAAACGTAATGTAAAGAGATGTATGCTTGCTTTTAGCTCACCACACTGTTGTAAAGAAAATTAAGAATATTCAACAACTATACTGGAGCGCCCTCGTATGTTAGCCAAAGCACATTTCCATGGAGTAACCAATCCCGCTTTCCGAGGCTGATGTTTCCAAGCAGAACGGCCCTGGTGCGGAGCTCCGCGATAAGACCATTGCTACATATATACAACACTGTTATTTACAGCTTATTGCTCAACTCAAGGAATCCATCGATTGATTTAGTATTTGCAACCTATCTACATGTCAGTTCTTTGTCGATATGCGCTGAGATACACAGGCGATTTGAACATTTACATTATTTACACCTAGGTCCTACGGTGGAGCTCCGTGAGGAGGCCTATATTTACTTCTGCAGTTTTGAAGTCGTATTAAGAATCAATTGTATAAAAATACAAAATTCCTAAAGGCTGAGCGTTATTTAAGGAACTTACAAAGCACGTCGGAATCATTTTAGCATTATTAATTCAAATTATTTTGCCTTTTATATTGGCGTCCTCCTGGTGAAGTTGCTCAGCGTCCTCTTCCTTGAGCTCCGCCATTTTCCCTAACTAGCGTACGTAGATTCCGTACGCACTGAGCTTTGTGGGCGCGGGCCAATCAGGTTATCTCAAACTACGCAAACTAAAAAGAGAGCGGAAGTAAATTCAACCCAGGCAAATGCAATGCAAGTTGTGAAGTGAACAGCTCTCGTTGCTTCAGAATATTCTTCTCTTTCTGTTATTCAGCGGCGTATTTAACAACATTCCTCCTGCTTGTGGTAAGTTAGGTTAATCTCTTCTACACTGAAGCTGCAGAAAAATAAAATTAGAACTTGTAATAGAGTCTTGAATTCCATCAGTATGATAAGATTTTAAGTTGAAAATATTTAGGAAGGTCGGGGAAAAGGTACTGTAATGTAAATATTCGGATGATATTTGTGTTACAAGTGTATTTCTGTATGACTTAAAGTTCACACATATTCACTGACGAGATTTAACTGTGGTGTTTCAGTTCAGTTGGTTTACATTGGCGTTATCTGTTCCTCAAGGATGAACTGGATTTCTGTCTGGGATTTGTTGATATGCAGCTCTTGGGAGAAAAACTGTTTTCCTTGTACCTAGTACTTACTAGAAAGCCACTCTAAGGTACTACATTTTTGTCATTTTAATTCAGTTTTAGCCATTTTGTTATGTGCTTTTATTAGTTTATTAGTATATATAATTTTAGTTTTAGTGCATTTGAAGTAATATGTTGTAAATGCCATTCAGCACTAGTTTTACTGTTCTCCTCTTAAAAAGTAATGAATAACCAACCTGTAATTTTTTTTTTAATATTAGATGGTTAAAGAATTAAAAAAATGTTCTGTCATAGGGATTTGAGGATGTCAAGCAAAAAATCAAAGAAGAAGAAACACAAAAAGGAGGAAAGAATTTCATCAAACTCCTCTCGTGAGGATGAGAAGAAGGTGAGAAATCTGCAACATAATCTGAGTAGATTTAATTGAGTTATTCCTTACATTTATTTTGTGGTAATTATTATTTATTCAAATACAAATTAATGTATTACAATAAATTCTTGTTTGTATGTATATCACACTGGATAAAAGCATTTGGTAAAAGAGTGAATGTTTTTATTGGTCACAGGAGACAGACATAAAGATATTCAGCAACCCAAAAAGAAAACACAAACATCATCATAGGTATGTAAGGTGGGTCTCTGGGTAAAAAAGTTTTTTTTTTGTTAGAATCTATGTTGTATACAACTGACATCCTGTCATCTCTACTGTATCTGGGAATATTTTTATTCAATCACGTAGTCAATCACTTGTCCAAATAAAAAGGTTACTTGGATGTATTCATTTATTCAATCATTCATTCATTTATTGTGTAAATGTAATTTATTCTGTAGCAATATTCTCATTAGTGTTTTGTGAGCTCTTACTTAAATCAGTTTTCCTTTATAAATGTCTGTTTTGTTCCTTATTAAATCTATGCATCATCTTCCATGTCAAATTTTGAAGTTATCAACAAATACAATTAGAATAATAAGACACTATAGGACTGTTTAACAATCATATACAATCATTATCATCAAAACCCATTTTTCACTGCCGGGGAAACAGAAGCTGCCTCTGAAGTGTCATGAATGCATTTACACTGAAGAATTGCAACTGCGTAAATAATGTTATGGGATTATTATTTTTTTTAAATAAAATTTTCCAAATGTACAAACGGGGAAAAATCAAAAGATACTTCTAAGTATGAAACTACATCGCTAGTAGGTGGCAGCAAGTGATCATTCAACCGATTCGTCCAAACGGCTGATTCATTCAAGAATGAAGCAAGTGACCGTCTTATGAATGGGTCAGTGAATCATTGATTCATGATTCGTTAAAAACGCTGAATCATTCTTTTATGAAACAACCATGTGGTGCTCGGAGATGCGCAAGATCTGCTGTATGTATGTTTGGAGCGATTTTTGTTGGCGAAATAGAGCAAAAACAGTAAAAATTATGTCTAAAATGTAAGTCACTTAATATTATTTATAATATTTGTTTGTTGAACTGTTTTATGAAATCACTGATACATCTGCAACCGAGTTTATAATGGTGCTGTTGCTTAACTATTATAAATATGCTATTATAAATATTAAACATTTTGATTTGTTTTACAGTAGTATGCTTGTCTGTTTTTTGCGCCTTTCCGTCATTTTCATTTCTCCGTGAGTCTGTCTCACATAGTTTGTAAGAGCTTCAACGGGCTCGACCTTGTTGCCATCATCAATACATTATGTATTAACAATCGCCGTTATAAAATAAGTACTATTCTCAAGTTTCGGTGCTTAACTAGTTGTTGTTGTTGTTGACGTTTTAATTAGCCAGCCAGCTTGTCTCGTTCACTTGCCCAATCAAAATAACTTGTCGCAGACGACGGTTAATATCGAGCTCTGGCCTGCAGATAAATATGTCCTAGAATAGATTATGAAACCGATTCAGTTATAACCAGAAAACAATAAAAGTTGTTGATTTAAAAAAAAAAAAAAAGAGTAGTAAGTTTTATCAGTGATTACTTGGTTTTAGGATATGACATTTCACATGTGCATTTTAGCAGAAACAGTATTTTATAAGTGATGGCAAACAGTTAGAAAGCACTCAAGTGCACCTCATAGTAACTAGATGTTCTAGAGTTCATCAGGTACAGTTGAGGTCACAACTTCACATACAAGTCGGAGGGATTATAAAGAATGCATGCTGTTTTTTATTTTATTTAGTACTGACATGAGTAAGATATCTCACTTAAGAGACGTTTACATATAGTAAACCGTTCAAAAGTTTACATGTACTTTATTCTTAATTCTGTGTTGTTACCTAATTGATAACCTAAAACCACAGCTGTTTTTTAGTTTGTTTTTTTTTTTTTGTTTTTTTTTTTTTGTATTTGAACCCTTTCCAACAATGAATGTATGATTTTGAGATCTATCTTTTCACACTGAGGACAACAGAGGGACTCATATACAACTATTACAGAAGGTTCAAATGCTCACTGATGCTTCAGAAGGAAAAACAATGCATTAGGAGCCAGGGGTGTACAATTTTGAACAGAATGAAGATACTTGCTTACATAATTACATGTTCCCCAGAAGACAAAATAAGTTTACACTGATCTTCAAATTCAAAAAGTTTTCACCCCTAGCTCTTAAGGCATTGTGTTTCCTTCTGAAGCATCAGTGAGCCTTTGAACCTTTTGTAATATTTGCGTATGAGTCCCTCAGTTGCCCTCAGAGTAAAAAGATTGTTGGAAAGATTTCACACAAAAATGCTGAAAAACCAAAGAATTTTTCTGAAGAACAGTGGACAGTTTAACTGTTCAGATCAAACAAGGGACTCGACTCAACTATAACAAAAAAAAAAAAAGAAAAAACTGTAAATCAGTTAGGTAACAGTATTAACAATCAAGTGTATGTATTGACTTTTGAACGGGGTCACTTTATAAATTCAACTATTATTTTCTCTTGTGTACTATATGTAAATGTCTTTTATGTGAAATATGTTATTCAGGTCAGTACTAAATAAAAAATAACATACATTTTGTATGATCCCTCTTATTTTGGTATTATGCAGATTATGCAAGGTGTATGTAAACTTTTGACTTCAACTGTACATGTCTTGTAAAAGTTATGATCAGCATAATAAATGTAATTAAAACAAAGAAGAACTTAATAAAGGCACTTAAAAGAAAGTAAAAATAGGATGTGAATTATATCACATTTTTCCTCAATCACTAAAGAGTTATTGTGAGTTATCCATTCAATAAAACTTACCACTGTCTACTTTTTCTAATGCTTTGCAGTTCTGACAAAGAAAAAGCTAAGGAGAGGAGGGCCACTGACTCAACATCAACAAGAGGATTTGAAGGAAGATTCAAGAAAACAGAAGTTAGAGACCACAAGAGCACAGAGCAAAAATCCAGAGAAAGCCAAGCAGCAGAGAAATCCAGGCCAGTTTTCAAGTGTCCTGTCACACATAAGAAGGAGAAAGCAAATCCTGAAGGGAAGCATGAAAATGCAAGTCCCCAAATCTCAGGCAGAAGCTCCAGCAGACATGCTGCAACAAACCAGCCTTCTTCAAAAGAGTTTGAGAAAAAGAGACAAGAGCTGGTGTCGAGGAGATCCACACCGGAGCATCCCAGGCATACACCTGCAAAGGATGTTTGTTCCCCTGGGGAACTCCAAGAGAAAAGGAGGAAGCTCATGAAAAGGCGGATGTCACCAGAGCTTCATGCTGAACCTAAGCAAAAACACATCAAAGACATGACCAATGCTGCACATGCAGAATCTCATTCTGAAGTTCAGAAGGAAATCAGAAAGACGTTAGTGGCCAGGAGGTCCAATAAGAGCAACCATAATGTTGGTGCACAGAGTTTTCAGGACAACTCCAAAAAAGCTTTGCCAGTAGTGAAACCTGTAGACTCTGGATCTAAACTGAAATTACAAGAGGACATTTCACCCAAGAAGCAAAAGCATGTCCAACTGGGTAATGTCCCTGGTGTAATCTTACCAGAAAAAAGGCCATCCTTTGGTGGCCCCACAGTAAATGTCAGTTTCAAGATCCCAAAAAAGTCCAGTGCTGTAAAAGCTGGGGCAAACACGGATGTGTGCAATGTGAATACTTCAACTAGCAGGACTCAAAGTAACGCTCAGCCTTCTTTCCCTGGTTCTAAAGGACAGCAGGGACAAATGATTCAAGAGGTTTCTGCTCAAACCTCTCATAAACCCTCCTCTGTTTGCTTGTCACATCTTTCGTCTGTATCTCACCAAGTTCAGCAGGCACAAACTGACAAAGCAAGAGAGGTCACAATGCTGAGTAATACTTCCTGCAAGATACAAAATGTAAGTGTCTTAGATATTTTCTCCCATATTGTGCTGTACAGGTCGGGGACTTAGTTATATGCGTTGGTTGTTGAATTGATTTTGAGACTTCTGATCAGGAGTCACTTCAGACACAGCAGGGTGACTCTACAACCATAAAATTATACACATATATACAGTGTTGGCCAAAATGATTGGAAAACTAATATTTTCACCAGCTAAAAAATGGTTTTAAGTCAGTTATTTCTATCTTTAGTTGTAGTAGTTTGTTAATAGGAAATATCAGTTTACATTTCCAAACATTCATTTTGCCATTAATTTAATAATCCAGTGTGATTCGGAGTCGGACAACACAGCTCCACACAGAGATCTGGTCTCATCAACATCCAGTCTGTCTGGAATGACATGAAGAAACAGAACCAACTGAGACGGACTAAATCCAGAAGAACTGTGGCAACGTCTCCAAGATGCTTCAAGAGACATACCTGCAAAACTGCATGAAAAACGTATGCGCAAGTGCACGAAGGGCAAAAACTGCAAAAACGGTGGTCACACCAGATGTTGACTTAATTTAGTTAACGGAAGTTAATTGATAAAGAAAATATATTTATGACATTATTTTTGACAGCATCCTCATTTTACAGCAATTTTACACAAGTGCCTGAAACTTTTAACAGCACTGTAGCTTTGCAGGTGTCTGGAAGCATCTTGGAGATGTTGCCACAGTTCTTCTGGATGTAGTCTCTCAGTTCATTCTGTTTCTTCATGCCATTCCAGACAGACTGGATGATAATGAGATTAGATCTCTGTGTGAAGTACTGGCTGTTGTCAGACTCCTTGTGCAAGCAAAAATCTCACTGGATTATTACAATTAATGGCAAAATGAATGTCTGGAAATGGAAACTCATATTTCCTACTGACACACTACAGCAAAAGATAGAAATAACTGACTTAAAACCACTTTTAGCTGGTGAAAATGCTAGTGTTCCAATAATTTTGCCCACCACTGTATATTTCAAGAAATGCATAGAAATAGCAAGGTTTACATATTTTCTTCAATTTGATTGTTTGCACTCAACTTTCCATTTAAGTGTCCCCATCGCTAAGCATCCCAAAAGTCACTTCTTGTCTAGACTAAATCTTAAGATGGACTAGTTGTGGCATACACTTGTTCTATTTCCCTATATTGCACAGTACATTTCAGATTGCAACATAAGGATAATATAAGAGTGGAAGTATTTCCATCCATTGCATCTCTTAATAAAGCATTTAATTCTCCATTAATATTTCCACCACAGTTCTATAGCAGAATGCAGTCAGATCTGTATGATGGTTCACTAAATCAGTAGCTAAAAGGTTATTTGGGAACTGGTTCACATTATCCAGTATTCTTCACAGCTTTAAAGACAACAAAACAGAATATGGTCAATATTAAACCATATTTAAACAAAGTTAATTTGAACATTATTTCTACAATTTCAGGTAACTTCTCAGGATGCTGCAGAGAGTTTTGACTGCGACCATGAGGTAAACAACATGCTTCTAAATTTAGAATGAAATCTTGTGTGATTGTTTGTTCCTCATTCTGCTTCATTAATTATTTAGATGGAGCTGGTGGAGGAGCTTCATCTGGCACGCTCTGAGAGGCGACTGGAAGTGAACTTGATAGAAAACTGTGGAGAGCTCACCTGCATGGACATTGACCCTCCAGAAGACAGTGCCAGCACACTGCTAAGTAAAGTCACCTATGAATTTTTGTAAATAACTTATTACTGGAATGGCTAAAGGCCCATTCATACAAGTTCATACAGTTTTGCCACTTTAAATGCTCCAGCTCTTTAAAACAGGATAGATTTTGATTGGATGTCAATGTTTTTATATTTCATCAGCTGGGGGAAAAATTGTGAAAGTGATACCAAACAATTAATCTTCTATGTCAGTGTTACTCATTGTGCGGCTTGCCAAGCTTTAATTTTTGGCTCTCGTGGTAGTTAATAATACAATGATATGATCCATACAGAGATTTCATAAAAACATTAAAAACAAGCAGGGCAAGGCTATAACATAACTCATTAAAAAACTCACATGTGCCACACACCGGATACGAGCGTCACGGTGCAACGCGACAAAAGACAATAGAACCCATTTAAATTATGGCCTCATGATTCCCATGATGCAGAACACTCGAACAGAATCGAGTCATATAAACATAATTTACTGTAGAACACGGAATATCACAGAATTTGTTAAAGTTTGGATGAATAAATCAAAAGTGGGTCATTACACATAAATCATATCTCAATTTGGATTAGTATCTATAAATATTAAGCTGCAAAAATACCATTTAAATATGAATCCTGCTTGTTTCTTTATGAATGAATGGCAGAAGCGTGCACATGCTCTATGTTATCATTGTGGTGTGGACTGTGCAATTTATTTACATTTAGAATGATTTAAAATGCTGTTTTTATTGTTATCATTATCATCCTTGGTGTACAGGCCTTAAATAGATAGTTCACCCAAAAATGAAAGTTCTGTCATTAATTACTCACCCTCATGGTGTTCCAAACCCACAAGGCTTTCACTCACCTTTAGAATACAAATTAAGATATTTTTGATAAAATCCAAGAGCTTTCTGACCCTGCATAGACAGCAATGCAACTACCACTTCAGGGCCTAAAAAGGTAGTAAGGACATCATTAAAATATTCCATGTGACATCAGAGGTTCAACCGTAATGTTATGAAGTTATGAGAATATGTTTTGTGTGCATAGAAAGCAAACATAATGACTTTATTCAACAATTTCTTAAAAATGCAATATGCACCTTGTTGTAAAATGTTTTATATGATGCATTGTACTTTGTGTCTGTGTGTGTTTTACTCATATACATGAAGACCAACATAAACAGGCCCTCCTTATTGTTCTGGATACTAATGTGCTGCTCAGCCACCTAGAGTTTGTGAAGAAGATTAGGTCACATGGTCTCGGTGGTAAGAAAAAAGTATTTTTATTTTTACCTTAAAGCATTTTAAGAGTTATGTGGGTGCAACTTTTCACTCTGAACATTCTCATCCCAGCGCTGGGGTTCCCCACTTTGCTGATCCCATGGGTGGTGCTGCAGGAGTTGGACTATCTAAAGAGTGGCAAACTTTCCAGCAAGGTGGAAGACAAAGCCAGGCCAGCTGTGCACTACATTTATAGCTGCCTGAAAAATCAGGAGCCTAGACTTGTGGGCCAGTCAATGCAGCAGGCCTCTCAAGCTGTTGGTGAGTGAATCTTATCCCAAGATGCATTATTATTTATATTTGTTATAAATAACAAGTGCCTGTACTGTGTATTTACTTGTAAGACATGTAAAAAGAAGCATGCTTTGTCAAGGGGCAATACAAATCAACTGCAGGGGCATTTTCATTTGAATTGAAAACTTTATCAGTCCTAAATTATTTTCTTTCTGATTTTATTTACATTTTAAAGGAGAAGTTCACTTCATGTCTTCTTTCTTCAGTCGAAGAGAAGTTAAGGATTTTGAGGAAAATATTCCAGGATTTTTCTCAATTAAGTTACATTGCAGGATCACAGGGCTCTACACAGTCCCAGCCAAGGAATAAGGGTCTTGTTTAGTGAAACGATAGGTCATTTTATCTCAACCTCACACATTACATAATCACACGCCAAGTACCAACCCAAATGAGGTGGAGTTTTTCACCCTACACTACTTTTAATTTTAACTGAATTACACAGGTGAAGAAATAAATGCGTTTGACTTTTCCAACATGATTACACAGTACGTGAAGATGTGCATGTGCATCACAGAGTTAATGCAAGATGAGCGTTTGTGGTTAAAAAGTATATTAATTAGTAATTTTTGTAAGAAAACGACCAATCGTTTTGCTAGATAAAACCCTTATTCCTCGGCTGGGATTGTCTAGATCCCTTTGAAGCTGCATTAAAGCAATTTGGACCTTCACCACGTTGGTCACCATTGAAGTCAATTATATGAAGAACATTTCTGGATTGTTTTTCTCAAAAAACATAATTTCTTTGTGATTAAAGAAAGGAAGACATGAACATCTTGGATGAAGTGGAAGTGTGTAAATTATCAGGAAATTTCCATTCTGGAAGTGAACTTCTACTTTAATGAAATTTGAAGAACTTGTAGCAGTTGCATAATTAAAGACATTACCACTCTGCATTATGCGCTTTTGGTAATTAAATCAAAATACAATGAAGTACAAATATTAGATGAAAAACGTAAACTTGACAACTGAAAATATATTTTTAAAAAAGCCAATTCTGAGTATTAATAAATACAGGTCCTTCTCAGAAAATTAGCATATTGTGATAAAGTTCATTATTTTCTGTAATGTACTAATAAACATTAGACTGATATATTTTAGATTCATTACACACAACTGAAGTAGTTCAAGCCTTTTTTTTGTTTTAATATTGATGATTTTGGCATACAGCTCATGAAAACCCAAAATTCCTATCTCAAAAAATTAGCATATCATGAAAAGGTTCTCTAAACGAGCTATTAACCTAATCATCTGAATCAACTAATTAACTCTAAACACCTGCAAAAGATTCCTGAGGCTTTTAAAAACTCCCAGCCTGGTTCATTACTCAAAACCGCAATCATGGGTAAGACTGCCGACCTGACTGCTGTCTAGAAGGCCATCATTGACACCCTCAAGCAAGAGGGTAAGACACAGAAAGAAATTTCTGAACGAATAGGCTGTTCCCAGAGTGCTGTATCAAGGCACCTCAGTGGGAAGTCTGTGGGAAGGAAAAAGTGTGGCAGAAAACGCTGCACAACGAGAGGGGGACCTGCGGAAGCAGTGGACTGAGTCTGGAGTAGAAACATCCAGAGCCACCGTGTACAGGCGTGTGCAGGAAATGGGCTACAGGTGCCGCATTCCCCAGGTCAAGCCACTTTTGAACCAGAAACAGCGGCAGAAGCGCCTGACCTAGGCTACAGAGAAGCAGCACTGGACTGTTGCTCAGTGGTCCAAAGTACTTTTTTCGGATGAAAGCAAATTTTGCATGTCATTCGGAAATCAAGGTGCCAGAGTCTGGAGGAAGACTGGGGAGAGGGAAATGCCAAAATGCCTGAAGTCCAGTGTCAAGTACCCACAGTCAGTGATGGTCTGGGGTGCCATGTCAGTTGCTGGTGTTGGTCCACTGTGTTTTATCAAGGGCAGGGTCAATGCAGCTAGCTATCAGGAGATTTTGGAGCACTTCATGCTTCCATCTGCTGAAAAGCTTTATGGAGATGAAGATTTCATTTTTCAGCACGACCTGGCACCTGCTCACAGTGCCAAAACCACTGGTAAATGGTTTACTGACCATGGTATTACTGTGCTCAATTGGCCTGCCAACTCTCCTGACCTGAACCCCATAGAGAATCTGTGGGATATTGTGAAGAGAAAGTTGAGAGACGCAAGACCCAACACTCTGGATGAGCTTAAGGCCGCTATCGAAGCATCCTGGGCCTCCATAACACCTCAGCAGTGCCACAGGCTGATTGCCTCCATGCCACGCCGCATTGAAGCAGTCATTTCTGCAAAAGGATTCCCGACCAAGTATTGAGTGCATAACTGAACATAATTATTTGAAGGTTGACTTTTTTTTGTATTAAAAACACTTTTCTTTTATTGGTCGGATGAAATATGCTAATTTTTTGAGATAGGAATTTTGGGTTTTCATGAGCTGTATGCCAAAATCATCAATATTAAAACAAAAAAAAAGGCTTGAACTACTTCAGTTGTGTGTAATGAATCTAAAATATATGAAAGTCTAATGTTTATCAGTACATTACAGAAAATAATGAACTTTATCACAATATGCTAATTTTTTGAGAAGGACCTGTAGTGTAAAACTATATAAATTATGCTAAAATAACCCTGCATTATGGAGCACTGACATGTAATATTTGCATGCTCTGATTTAATTATTTAAATTAAATTAATAAGTTTAATAAGTTTTTTTTTGAAAAACTCATTTTCCAACTCCCCTAGAGTTAAACAGATGAGTTTTACCGTTTTCGAATCCTTTTAGCCGATCTCCAGGTCTGACGGTAGCACTTTTAGCATAGCTTAGCATAAATCACTGAATCTGATTAGACCTTTAACATCTCGCTCGAAACCAAACAGTTTCAATATTTTTCCTATTTAAAACTTGACTCTTCTGAATCAAAACTCTTTGGTCATTTTTGAGGGAGATGCTAACGGTCTAATCAGATTCAATGATTTATGCTAAGCTATTCTAAAATTGATACTGTCAGACCCGGAGATCGGGTGAATGGATTCGAAAATGATAAAACTCACTGTTTAACTCTAGGGGAGTTGGAAAATGAGCCCATTTTCAAAAAAGTGTGGAATGTTCCTTTAAATTATAAGATGAAACATGTGATTCCAAAGTACTGTTAAAAAGTATTTTACAACTGTGTCATAAAATTACATTGTGATGCCAAAAACCACTCATATACCTTAGTCACCTACATCAAAAATGCTAGAACTCAAACTCTTCCAAAGTACGGGGGATTATGATCAAAATTGTCTCTAAAAGCATCCATGCATACTTAAAAAATTCACCGGAAACATTATACCACCCAGACACTACTCCCAATATGCCATAGTACTTTGCATACTGTGGATTATATGAGTTTAGCCTTTGTCTCCTGGCTTTTCCCCCCCTTTAGGTGGGCCTGGTGTTGTGAATAATGATGACCGGGTTCTGGAGTGTTGTCTGCAGTACCAGGCTCTGTACCCAGAGGGAGCTCTAGTTCTTTGCACGTGAGTACAAACATACCTCTGTTTCACCTCTAGGCATGTCTGTGGGACATTAAGGACATTCCCATTTGTTTGATCTGTCTTGTCATTTGACATAGCTAATGAAATGCAAGGTGGCCATGTGTTTGCTTTATGAATGAAGATGATCTGATTTAATGATTATATTTCAGCCATTAGTGTCACCCTGAAGGATGTTCATATTGAAGGTAGAGGGCATGACTTCCTGCTGCTCAAATGTTCTCTCTCTCTCTCTCTGGTTTCTTTTTGTAGCGATGATAAGAACTTGTGCAGCAAGGCTTTGCTCAGTGGGGTGAAGGCCTTAAGTAAGGCAGACTTGGTAGAAGAGGTGGAAGGAACCAGATGCACAATTCTAAACTACATTAATGCTCAACACTCTGTTCCACCCCCAGCTGGACCTGTAGAGAAAGGTCAGCTACTGTTATCAGTATCACTGTTTTTGCTTCATTAGTAGCCTTTTCTTGAATGTTGTATTCACACAGGGTGCAACAAAATGGCTTTATATTTACAGAGAAGGACAGATCACAAAGGAATAAACACAGTGATGCAGTGGAGGAACGACAGTTGAGTGAGTGTGTGTCTTTGCTGGAGTCCTGCCTCCAGAGGGCGCTGTCTGAAGTGCTGGAGGAAGAGATGAAGGCGGCTTATGGAGAACTGTGGACTGAGGTACCACTGCGCTCTCTGGACGCATCAATCTATTGATCTATTAATTTTTTATGAAGTTTATATTAAAAGCTGCTCTTCATTCATCTAAATGCATTAGTCTCATCTCAAGTGTGATTCAGGTCTCTGATTCGCTGTAGGCCTATTCTCTGTGACCTTATCCATTTGTGTATGCAGATAGTATATGTGAAGCCTCCGTGGAATCTGGAGGGGCTGCTCAGGTGTTTTAAGAAGCATTGGATCGCAGTGTTCGGAAGCATTATTAAGAGGAGCCTGCTAAGCTCTGTAGAGATGCTGAGTGACTGTCTCTGTTTAGGTGTGTATGTCTCACTACTGTAGTCTGATACTTATTACTATAAAAATGTAGAATTTTATTCTGCTCTAAATTAGAATCTTTTTTTTTTTATTATATGTGACTCTGCACCACAAAACCAGTCATAAGGGTAAAAAAAAAAGGGTTTTTTAATTAAGATTTATACATAATCTGAAAACTGAATAAATAATTTTCCTTTGTATGGTTTGTTAGGATAGGATAGACAATATTTGGACTATTTATTTTCAAATATTTTCAACTATGTGAAAAGCTAAAATCTTGAGGGTGCAAAATAATCTAAATATTGAGAAAATTGCCTTTTAAAGTCGTCCAAATGAAGTTCTTAGCAATGCATATTACTAGGTATTCACAAAATATCTTCATGGAACATGCTCTTTAGTCTGTACCTAATATCCTAATGATTTTTGGCAAAATAAAAATCTGTAATTTTGACCCATGCAATGTATTGTTGGCTATTGCTACAAATATACCCATGCTACTTACGACTGGTGTTGTGGTCCATTATTGTTTTTATTGTATTTTTGATCAATAAACGCAGCCTTGGTTAGCTTTCTTTCAAACATTTATACAATCATACAGACTCTATAAACTCTAAACAATAGTTTATATTCACAAAAAAGTTTTTCTTAAGCCTAATTAATATGTTATGCGTTTTTAACACCCTTTCAAATTCATTGGATTCTCTGAATTGTCACCTTGTTATTACAGTAATTCTAACAGGTTGGCAATATAGCAGTAACGTTCTGTTCTGTTCTGTTCTATTCTATTTTGTCATTGTTTGCTTTCTCAAAATTTGAACATGTATAAGCAATTATTATCTCACATAAACAAGGCTAATCTTTATATAAAAAATTGGAAAAAAGACAAAAATGCATGCTGCTCTACCTGCTCCCCCTACTGGCTGTTTGTATGTCTTTCAGTTACTCATTATGTCATTTAGGGAATATTTCACCCAAAAATTTAAATTCTGTCACCATTTACTCACCCTCAAGTTGAATACAAAAAAGCTATTTTGAATAATGTAGGTACCCAAATGGTTGCTGGTCCCCAGTGACTTTGATAGTATGGGGAAAAAAGTATCATTAAATGATGACAGAATTTATTTTTGGGTAAACTATCCTTTTAAAGGTTCCAAACTGAAAAACAGTATAATTTGTGTGTGTGTGTGTGTGTGTGTGTGTGTGTGTGTGTGTGTGTGTGTGTATGTGCAACTCTGAGCTTGCGGTTTTGATCCACGCTCGTATACACTCTGTTCTCACGTTGTATGTGGAGTTATGAGTTTGACCTCATTCTGCCAATCACTGCAGCAGGAGTATGACTGTGCCTTTCTTCTTTGCTGCCTTTGGCCATGAGCCTGGGCCCGACAGAGGGGAGGAAGGGAGTTTGTGCAGGAGTAGAGGGGTGGAAAAATACCAGGGCCCTCCTGTTCTCGCCTAAATGTGATTTACAGCACTTTATGGAGTCGAGGGAGTGTCTTTCACTCATTTTGTGTATTCTTATGTGCTAGTGGGATAGTGGCATGTGTCCACGAGGCGATGACCCCATTTAAATGGGTGTCTCTCCCACTTAGAGCTGTGAATGCATTTGTAGGCATTCTGCCCACTTGTATCTTTTTTTTTTAAGCTCCTCTCCTCCCTTCTATTCTTCAACAGTGGCTACAGGCTATCAGGGTCACTGATTCCAGAAATAGAGGAGATGACTAAAAAGATCTTAAACACACCCAGTAATAGGAATGGACGGAATATATTGCGACACAGTAGAAATGTCTGAACTGTACTGCAGATGGCCATGTGTACTGTATCTATCTATCTATATCTAATCTTAATTATGTTGTGTCTGTCTGTAGACAGGTCAGTAGAGCACATATCTGTTCTCAGAGCTGTGAGATTGGCTTTAGAGTTGCTGTCAGCACTGGCTGGGAGATCTCAGTATAACGGTCATGTAGCTCAAGCCCTCTCTACTCTTCATATGCTTCAGCAAAGACTACAGGTCAGTCTCATTATGATATAACTGTGGATAATTGTTTCATTCTCATTACTCATGAATTGTTTGTGTGACAGTCTCCGAAAGCTCCAGTAGAGCGTGATGACACTGATCATGAGGACTCTCTGATGGCAGAGATGGAGGAGGATGTAGCTCCACCTCCTCGGACATCCCATCAGGAAGTTTGGGCATTATTTGAGAGCATCTGGAACAACGTGTGTCAGATTAGGTGAGAAAATTTATGACAAAGAGAGAAAACCATCATTCAAAAGTCTGGGTTCAGTATTTTTTTTTTTAAGAAATTTAAACAGTATTCATTTTATTTTATACTCATTTCATTAAAATATTCAGCATGGATGCTTTAAATAGATCAAAGTTGTTTTACAATATGCAAACTTTCTGTTCATCCAAAAAATTTTTTTTTGGATGACTTTTTTTGTCCACAAAAAAGCACAACTTATTTAACATTAATAAAAATAAGATTTATTAATAAAGAATGAAGAATAAGATTCTTGCACACCAAATCATCATATTAGAATGATGATGAATTTCTGAAGGATCCTGTGACAATGAAAACTGGAGTAAGGACTGCTGAAAATTCAGCTTAGCGGTCACATGAATAAACTAAGTTTTAAAAATGTAATAATATTTCACAATATTACAGTTTTTACTGTAATTTTTAAAACTTCTGTAACATCTTTCAAAAACATTAAATTCTTTGTTTTGTTTTATGTTTTGTATTCAGTGTAGGTTTCATAGACATTTTCTACTAAAATTAGGACCCTATGAAATCCATTTTATTTTTTCCCAAATTTCGTTTTAATTTTTCTAGATTCTGTATTTTTTCAATTTGAAATCCATTCGCAAAAAATCGAAATATTGTGAAAATTGCTTTTGAAGTTGGCCAGATAAAGTTTTTCGCAATTCATATTACTAATCAAAAACTACATTTTGACATATTTATGGTAGGAAATGTACAAAATATCTTCATGGAACGTGATCTTTACTTATAATGATTTTTGACATAAAAGAAAAATGTATAATTTTGACCAATACAATGTATTTTTGACTATTGCTACAAATATACCCATGCTACTTAAGACTGGTTTGTGGTCCAGGGTCACATAATAATTGAAGAAATGCTGATCTACTTTACAGAGGCTTTACAGACGACAAACAAAACAGAAAGTTCACTGCATTACAATGTTGTTTTGCTGATGTGTTTTCATCTTTTATTTCCGTTTGTTTCTCTCTCCTCAGTTCGGCTTTGTTCTCAGCGCTCCACTACACTCCAGGAGCCACTGAGCCCAGCCAGCGATCTACCTCACCCCCACCTCAGGAAGCCCTCTCCTGCCTGCAGAGGCTTTCCACTGCACTGAAACAGCTACTGGAGGCTCTTCAGAGGTACACACATGCTAATAACCACACACACACAACTGTGCAGTCCTAGAAGCATCTATTAACATTCCAATCATGTGCATCCAAACAGAATTTGCTCAGTGTGTGTCCTTAGTCACCTGAGCATGTAGAGGACAGAGGTGGGTGTGTGTCACACATGGGGAGGGGAGGCGACAGTCTTTATCCTCATAATCATAAGCACATACTCATTATCAAACCCTCTCATAATCCCGTATGAGTGTGTCTCTGTGAATCACTTCCGTTGCTCGGCAATTGCAGCTTTAGCGGCTCATAGCTCTAGGCAGACAGATTTTACTATGACATGGCAATTTTTCCTCTAAATTAAGATCTCTGCATCTCGCGAGCAGAAACCGTGGAGCGTGTCATAGCTGTAGTTACACAGAGACAGCTATTTATGTTGCAGTGTAATAGCATGCCTCACTGGCATACTAAACTTTCTGCTTGTATCGTTCACAGCCTCTTGATAGATCTATAAGTCAGTAATAAATCTAAACTCTTGTAAGGTAGCATGTATGAAGATCTTATTTTTGGGTTGTCAGATAGCTCAGTTCTGCTTGTCAAAGAAGTTAATGAGGCCATAAAGTGAATATTGATTAATTTGCACAAAAAATAATTTGGTTTCAGTGCATTAAATGCAATGCCAGGTTTTTGTTCAATAGAGACAGGAAGCGTACACTTAATTTAACAGTGCAAATTAATGATTTGTCATGTGAAACTTGTTCTGTGTTGTCTGTCTGATTGATTTTATGCTCCTTTCTTTCTCATACAAGATGCCACACTCATGCATCAGTGCAAAAAAATGATTTGCACACCAACTTTCAAAAAATTCCAAACTTAATTGTAAATTAATAAGTTCCAGATCATGACCATATGCCTTTCCACTATATTGATCATCTGTCTGACAGTGATGTCACCTTTACCCATTAACCCTATGTACTTATTAACATGCAGATGACCCCACTGTGTGACAGTCAGTACTAAGCTTCAGGTTTGTTGCTTTTCCTCTAGACTTTTTTTTCTGCATTCCCCTTGCTTTCAATTTAGTGTTTCTGAGAAAGCAGGATGACATGGTTTGAAGGGAGATTAGGTTCAGTCTCCATGGATACAACGAGACTCATTTTTATGTGCAGAAAGCAGACAGATGAGTCATCAGAGCCAACACACGCACACAAATGCGCAGCGCTATTCTTTTCCGTCCTCCTGTGCCCCTGAATGAGGAAGAGCATGCATAATTCAGGCTTTCTTGCTGAAATAGCTTTTTCTTTCTGTTCCCTGCTTCGCCTTGCCCCTTGAATTACTCCACATTTCTTTCTCTCCTCCTTCCCTCTCTCTCCCTTTGGAATCCATGCTGTCTGTGTTTTAGAGTCTCCCCTCTGATTTCTATCATCTGCTCTGTTTCTCCCTTCTGTTTTCTATCTCTGTGTAAAGTGTTTATATGACTGCATTTTCTGTCAGCAATCTCACATCTGTAGCATGTAAGCAGCACATATTCATCTTGGTGGACATGTTAACAGGTTGCAGTATTCACACTGCACATGGAGGCAGTACAACGCTGCATAACCGAAGCAACGCTGCAAGGAGATTTTTGGCAATGAGCCTGTTTTTACTACGTGGTGCACTCTGAGCTCTCAAATTACAATAAAAAATTGCACCGTTAATCTGTGTCAACACCATCTGTGTAAATATAGATTTTTATTTAGCAGTATAAAATATATAGGACAATACGACATGTTTTTTTTCCAAAATACTTTTTTTTTCCATTTGAATTTTTCTGGATTCAGTTTTTTTTGTTTGTTTTTTTTAATAGCTAAATTAAAATATATTAATCAAAAAAGCATGTCTAATTAATGGAAATCTTAAAACTTACAAAATGTAATAGCAGTTTATTAAAAGTTTACATTTTTAAGGCCCTAGGAAATACATTTTATTTATTTATTTTTTCTCAAGTTCTGTTTTCCATTTAATTTTTAATGGTTCCATTAAATTGTAATAATCATCTATAATTAATTGATTTAATAAAAAATATATTATTATAATTTTATTTATTTTGAGAAATAAATGTTGTGTATTTTCATTTTTCTGGTAAGTAAATTCTGGTAAATATTCCATAAATTAAGTAAGTAAGAAAGTGCACATCCAGGCTTAAATTATTATAATTTATGAATGATGTGGAATACAGACCTAAGATTGGACTTTTTTTTTCCACTTTTTTTTTTTTTTTAAGAAGACAGTCTGCAGATTATTACAGAAGTAGAATCATTTTAAAATATGAAAGTATCAAAAAGCTATCGAAGTTTAAATTTACTGTAAAGAAAATACACTGTACATTAGATATAAAATAAATATTATACAAATATATTTGAACCCAAAATTGCTATAAAATTAAAGCCTAATGCCTAAATAAGCCATGTTGCACATTTGAAATTGATATTAAAAAATGAGGTTCCTGTGTGAATGTTTAAATAGTAAAATTCCAGCTTAATATTCACAGACACTAGTCCATATCATGTTTTGATTTAAGTGTACTGACCTACTTTTGATTTATTCATCACAAATTCCGTTAAATTACGTTATACAGTATTTCATTTTCATGATAGGATTCCGAGATTTTGTCTGTATTTTCCACATCATGGAAATTGCCCTAAATATATGTAAATGTTGTGAACTACATAGCAGTTGTTGGAAAAAAAGGTCAATGAAAGGCAGTAAAAGGAATACAAACAACTCTGCCCGTTCAGTAAATCAGACTTTCATTTTAATTTTGTTTTATTTTGGTGTTTGTTTGTTTTTCTTCCTACTGTTTACTCCCGTGCTACAGACACAGGATGTTTGAAACAGGTCTCAGTCTTGACATGCTTTTAGACACTTTAAAATTAGAGTGTTTGTGTCTGTCCAGATTTCCCTTTTTTCTAACATCACACAGATTGTTAATGAGTAAATGCAGTGATTACTCATTTACACATTTTCATTTCAATTCCAAACACAATTGCAGGTCACTTATCAAAAGGTCAGTCTCCCTAGGGCAAAGCAGTGATGACTCAAGGATCACCTCAGATCTTTTACCCATAGGAAACACTACCCTGCAAATGATTGTCTGATTGATTCACAAATTCATCTGATACATTTATTCATTGTAATCTTAAGCTGCCTCTTTACTTTTGGTTAATGTTAAATGTACAGACGTGCTTTGGTACACTGATGCATTTTAAAACCACACACAGAATTGTAGTGGTATATCAGGCAATAACCACAAATATTATACGCCGGAGGTTTATAATATGTGTAAATTGTGATTAAATTAAAGTAAATTAAAGATAAATATAAAGTAAGATTAAAGGTTTCCTTTTCTCTTGGTTTCTTAGGCTGTTATCTGCGGAAAGCAGTGTTCAAGATGCACAGTCACTTCTCTCCTTCATTCAGACCAGTGAGGTAAGAAGAAAAAGGACACTAAAGATAATTGTTTTACCTTTTGACTAGTCATACCTATGGTTAAATGGTATGAAACAACAGGTTTAGAAATTGATGAGTCAAAGATATTCAAAAATATCAGTTCGAATGATCCAAAATAACAGTAATACTGTGAAATATTACAATTAAAGTCTTATTTTTTATTTCAAAAGCTATTTATTACTTAATCTCAAAATTGAATAATCAAGTAAACTTTTGATAGTTAATGCATTCTTTCCTTAAAAAAAAAAAAACCATACTGACCCAGCAACTTTTTTTTAGCAGTACATTCAGCATAATTCTAAAGCAGTGATTGTGCAGCACGTGTGTGTTGGGCTGTACATTCTGTACTTTACGTTAACAGATGTGCTTTCTGTTTTCAGATTGCTGCTATGGAGCCACGTTTTACTGCCAGGGACCTGTTTGATTGCGTGTCTCAACAGGAATACCGGTTAGTTAAGAAATCATGAGATAGATGAGACTCATTAGCTTATCTGCAAGTCATACTCGCAGCTTTTATTGCTTTCATTAACCTGGCTACGTGCATAGTGCAGTTTATGTTCTGATCGTCTCAACACCGCCCACTTTTAGCAGTTTTCAGGCATTTCAGCTGGAGCACAGCACGCTGTTCTCAGGTCAGTGCTCGCTTCAGCAGGCCTCAGCAGGTATCTACTGTCTCAGAGGGCCAGTTTCCACTTTAAGAGCGTTATTGCATCATAATTCTACCCAAACCTCAGAAGACATTATTCCTGCCATGGTTGAATGGCAGAGTGAATCTTAACCTTTTCATTGTTGTATGCGCGATATTAAAAGCAAATTTGGTGATCTGTTCAAAAGTTTAGGGGCAGTAAGTTTTTATGTTTTAAAGAAATGAATACTTTTAATGAAAGGATGCATTCAAATTGGTTGAAAATAACAGTAAAGACTTTCACTGTGTTACAAAAAAATTCAGTAAAATAAAGTTAATTGTTATTTTGAACCAACAAAATTAACACTAGAATGATTTCTGAAGGATCATGTGATGGCTGCTGAAAATTCAGCTTTGCCATCACATGAATACATTATATTTTAGAATATATTAAAAAACAGAAAACGTTTTATTAAAAAAAATGCAGTCTTGATGAACAAAACAAAAAAAAAGTCTTATTGGCTTAACTTATGAACAGTAGTGTATTTTCATATTAGATTGTTATTTCATCTAGTTTAAAATTTTGATAGCATATCAGCTAAGTATGAGTCATGCAGGGTACATTTTTAAGGTCAAAGGTTTACATAAACCTTGCAGAATCTGCAAAATGTTAATTATTTTACCAAAAATAAGAAGAATCATACATAATGCATGTTATTTTTTTATTTAGTACTTACCTGAATAAGATATTTCACATAAAATATGTTTACATAAAGTCCACAAGAGTAATAATAGTTGAATTTATAATAATGATTCTTAATACTGTGTTGTTACCTGAATGATCCACAGCGCTTTGTTTGTTTAGTGATAGTTGTTCATGAGTCCCTCTGTTTGTCCTGAACAGTTAAACTGCCTGCTGTTCTTCAGAAACATCCTTTAGTTCCCACAAATTCTTTGGTTTTTCAGCATTTTTGTGTATTTGAACCCTTTTTTATAATGACTGTATGATTTTAGGATTCATCTTTTCACACTGAGGACAACTGAGGGACTCAAACGAAACTATTACAGAAGGTTCAGGTGCTCACTGATGCTCCAGAAGGAACCCTGATGCATTAAGAGCCAGGGAGTAAGAACTTTTTGTATTTGAATATCAAGGTCAAGGTCTTCTGGGAAACATGTAGCTATCTTCTTATTTAGGACATTCTGATTCTGAACATTCTATTCAAAAGTTTAATTAATACATAGTTTTTTCTTTTGGAGCATCAGTGAGAGTTTGAAGCTCCTGTAATTGTTGCATATGAGTCCCTCAGCTGTCCTCAGTGGAAAAAGATTAATCTTAAAATCATACAGTCATTGTTGGAAAGGGTTCAAATACACACAAATGCTGAAAAACCAAATAATTTGTGGGACCTGAAAGACAGCAGGCAGTTTAACTGTTCAGGACAAACAAGAGACAACTGAACAACTATCACCAAAAAACACAGTTGTGGTAACAACACAGTATTAAGAATCAAGTGTATGTAAATTATGATTTTTATGAAGTCAACTATTATTTTCTCTTGTTGACTTTATGTAAACCTCTTTTATGTGAATATCTTCTTCAGGTCCCTCTTATTTTGGTAAAATAATTAATGTTTTGCAGATTCTGCAAGGTGTATGTAAACTTTTGACCTCAACTGTATATACATATACAGTTTTTTTTTTTTGTTGTTTTTTTTTAATCTGTCACTGCATGTTCAATATCATCTGTGCAAGCTTTATGTGTATGGAGCATACGTCCTTATGTTAGATCTAGTGCTCTGTCATTGTGCTGCATTCACTGCAGTAACTCTCACTAATGTGGCACCTGTGTATTAACAGGTTATGCTGAAAACTCTCCTCTTGTGAAGCGTAAATCACACTTTAACACTGAGGAAGGCTTTAATGATACATAGAGTGCATTTAATGATACATCACCACTTTCCCCTGAGTCGTTAGCCAGTATACACATTTCTGGTTAAGATATTTCGCAATTTATTCCCAGCAGTGTACGAAGCTGTTTGTGAAACGTGTCCTAATTGGAAACTAGAACATAAGCATGTTTTATCTTGTCTCAGACATTTCCATATCGCCAGTGTTTTTGATGATGACGATGATGCCCCAGGGCTGCTACAAACGAATAATAATTATTTGGTATATAAAAACTGCAATGTGATTGCACTTGTGAATATTTAAATTTATGTTAGGATGTGGTTTCATGTCAATTTAGTATAGTAGAGACTAATTAAGTGGGAGGAGCTTAAGACCCCAGGCTATTTTGATGGCACCGTTTGTTAATAACATGCAAATTCCAGATTACAACACACTTTTTTTTTTTTTTTTTTTTTTTGCATGAATGAATGAATGGATGGTTTCCAGAAATGTAGGCGATAAGGAATCTGACAGAAAAGAAAAAAAAGAAATACAGTGTAATATAAATGTTTAAGTTAAGTAATTAATTTTGGTTATCAAAAGCAGACGTCATTACAATTTAATATAATTTTATTTAAAAAAACATCTTTCTGATCCTCAAAGTCACTTTAATGATCTGTTATAATATTTGTTACTGGCATTATAGCTTATGAACATTCAAATATAAATATTTAATAAAATCTTAAATGTAAATATTTAAGCTTTAAGTGTAATGTAAAAATATATATAATAATGTCTATAAATATACATATTTTATATCCTGTATATAAAATATAATTCTATAATGTCAATCATAATGCAGCATTTTGATAGTGTTCTAGTGTATCCATAGACTAGATGCACATAAAGTTATTGCAAAATTCTAAATTCATTATGCTGTAATTTGCAAATTTTGCTTTAGTTCACTCCTGAATTAAAATTTTCTGATCATTTACTCACCCCCATGTCATCCAAATGTTTGTCTTTATTTCTTCAGACGAAAAGAAATGAAGGTTTTTGAGGAAAACATTCCAGGATTTTTCTTCATATAGTGGAGTTCAATGGCGATCAATGGGTTGAAGGTCCAAATTGCAGTTTCAGCGTAGCTTCAAAGGGCTCAACACGATCCCAGCCGAGCAAAACGATCGTCCATTTTCTAAAAAAAAAAAAAATAAACATTTATATACTTTTAAATCACAAATGCTCATCTTGCACTAGCTCTGCCATGTGCATCTACAACTTTAAAAATTTACACGTGGTTCGTTCTTCGTGGTAACTCATTTTTTCCTTCATCTTCAAAATTGTTGTTTCACCTTTTTTTGTAAAGGGCGTTTGACTTTCTTTGCACATTTGTGGTTAAAAAGTTTTGGATGTAACTCATTACAAGTAACGCAAGTTACATAATAATATTACTTTTATCAAGTAACTAGTAAAGTAACGCATTACTTTTTCATTTACAAGAAAGTATCTGAGACTTTTTCAAAAAAGTAACGGGAGTTGCTTTTTGTTTCCTTTATGTATTTAATCCCATGTTATTAACCAGTGACTTTGCTGCTGACCTTTGTTGATCCAATTCAACCATACTAATAAGCAAAACCTACTTTAGATTAACTAACATTTGTGTATCATTTTTCTCATTGCTGAAGAGTGTTCCTTTTCCTTCCTTTTCCTACAGTTCGTAATAAGTAACGTAATTAGTTACTTTTTTAGGGAGTAATGCAATATTGTAATACATTACTCTTAAAAGTAACTTTCCCCAATACTGCTAAAAAAGTATATACATTTTTTATTATTATTATTATTATTTATTTTTTTGAAAATGACCAATCATTTCACTAGATAACCAGCCCAACTTTTGAACAGTAGTGTATTTTAATCAGATTTTCATTCTGGCATATGTCCACTATATGGACAAAAAGCCTGGAATGTTTTCTTCAAAAAACATAATTTCTTTTTGACTGAAGAAAGACATGAACATTTCAGAATTTTTTTTGAGCTGTTAAAATGCAGTTTACATAGTGTCATGTTTGCATTGTCACTTTGACTCTGCATGTGTTTGTCAAGGCTTTGTGACTCTCTTGTCTTCAGGCCCGAAGAAGATGTTCGTTGATTAACCGTATCAGTCAAGTGTAGCTACACACTCGCACACACATTTGTGCAGCCGTTGACAGCTGATCTTTAGCAGCTCACTTACCTCAGCTCGGTCAATGAGCCACGACACCCAAGAACTCGGTGACCTCATTTCACGCACTAATCCACGTGTGTCAAATGCGTGCCTTAATAGGCGTGATCAAAACTGGCAGGTACTGTATGCTAATGCACAAAGACATGATGATCAGGTCATGTGCACAAACTGCGGCGGCATGACTGAATAACGTACACGCATGCATATAAAGCATACATTATCAGTTGCTGCAATGTGACCTGTTACATAACACACTGATTTCAGTAAGCTATCAGGCTTTGCCTCGACTTTCTGAACATTTCATAACTTTAGAAAGGCTCCGTTGGGTTGTCATCTTATGTAATATTGATTTCTGATTCAAGATTCCTAAAAAATGATCCTTTTACTTTACCGGAGTTAATCTGCAACGAAAAGCACCAGTATATGTTTGCAGTACAAGAAATACTGTTATTATTTGTTATTCATTGATGTTCATGAACATCTTGTCTCTAGGTGCTAAATCTCACAACAGGGATTCATTTCTAAGCAACCAGGCACTGTGCTGACTGTCAACTCGTGATGGCCGAGACGCTGCGGCAGCTTTTGTCTGATGTTTAATGTTGCGTGTTTGTTTTCAGGCGATCAGCGTCACTGCGGTGTTATGTTCTGTTTTGTTGTTGATTTGTTAAGGATTGGCTTCATGAAGCATTCACTCTGCTGTCTGTTGGCTTTCTCGCTGCTGAAGGGGAGCTGCCCACATGTTGTACGGTTGCCATGGCAGCACTGTTGTGAAGCGGATAATTGCAAGGCTGAAGGAATGGAGTCCTTTATGTGTTCGCCACAAACCACATCCCATAATTTTTAGTGCACATTTTTTATTTGTTTTGGAGAAAACAGGGTTATATCCTATAAATAGGTTAAATACTATGGAAGCCCGCTTCCACCACTGAATAAAAAAAATGAAAAAATGTTATTGTGACTTTATTTCTCAGAATTGTGCAATACAAACTAGCAATTCTGACTTTTTTTTCTTATAATTGTGAGAAATAGTCACATTTGTGAATTATAAAGTCAGAATTGTGAGATATAGACTTGCAATTCTGAGAAAATAAGCCAGAATTGCAAGATATAAAGTCACAATTGCAAGATAAAAACTCACAATTCTGACTTTTTTTCTCAGAATTGTGATATAAACTCAATTGCGAGAAATAAAGTCAGAATTGCCAGATAAAAATGCAATTATGACCTTTTTTTCCACAATTGCGAGTTTTTCATCTCTCAATTCTGACTTTTTTCCCTTAAAAAATGAGATATAAACTCAATTGCAAGTTAACTTTGAGCAGAATAAAGACCGTTATGTTCTCAGAATTGCACAATTCTGACTTAAAGGAGAAGTTCAGTGTGAAATGGACCTGGGGTGTATTAAAACATGTTACCGAGTATAATCATATGTCCAATTCCCACCTCCGTTAACCCAAAGCTTTCCGAATTATAACTTTATTTTCCTGTGCTTCCATTAGGCTTACAATGTTAGTGCTAGGGGCATAGCTTAGCCTATGCAGCTAAATCACTATTTTTACACCATTAACAACGTTCAAAGTAACTCCACACTTAATTGGTGGACTTCTGAGGGCCTTGACATTTAAAACGAGACACTGAGAACTTTGAAAGTGCACAAGTAGTTTATTAAAAAGACAGTTTATACAGACAGTACCTTCCTTGAATTTCCTGTTTGCCGCCATCTTAAAATTAAGACGCGATAAGTCGATTGACGATCTTCGTGATCCTCTGTTCTGTTCCCGTCCTACTTGTTCGTTCGTGATCGTCAATCGATTTATCGTGAGATTTAAACTCAATTTCGAGAAATAACTTGCAATTGTGAGAAAAAAGTCTTTTATCTCTCGATTCTGACTTTTTTTTTTTGCTCAGAATTGTGAGATATAAACTCAATTGCGAGAAATAAAGTCAGAATTGTGAGATAAAAACTCATAATTCTGACTTTCTTTCTCAAAATTGGGTGTTTTTCTCTCAATTCTCTTTTCCTTCAAAATAAAGACAGAATTGCACGATAAAACTCTATTCTATATAACTTATAAGATAAAAACTCATAATTCTGACTTTCTCACAATTGTGAGTTTTTATCTCTCAATTCTGACTTTTTTTTGCCCAGAATTGTAGATATAAACTCAATTGTGAGAAATAAAGTCAGAATTGCGAGATAAAAACATTCAAATTCTGACTTTTTTTCTCATAATTGCGAATATATAAACTCAATTGCGAGTTATAACATCCAACTTTAGGCAGAATAAAGACTACGTTCTCAGAATTGCTAGTGTATATATCTCACAATTCTGACTTAATTTGCAATTGTGAGTTATAAACTTGCAATTCTGAGAAAAAAGGTCAGAATTGTGAGTTTATATCTTGCAATTCTGACTTTATTTCTAAGAATTGCAACATTATTTCTCAGAATTGCAGCTTTATTTCTCAGAATTGTGAGTTTATATCTTGCAATTCTGACTTTATTTCTAAGAAGTGCAACATTATTTCTCAGAATTGCAGCTTTATTTCTCAGAATTGCGAGTTTACATCTCTCAATTCTGAATTTATAACAGTTGCAATTTTATATGACGAAATTCTGACTTCATTTCTTGGAAATGCAAGTTTATAGCTTAAAATTCTGAGAAAAAAGATGTGAAAGAATTGTGAAATAAAAAGTTTCAATTACCAATTATTTATTTATTTATTTGTTTGTTTTCAGTGGCAGAAATGGGCTTCCATAAAATAATGTATACTATTGCTCAAAAGTTTTTGTTTGTTTTTTAAAGAAAAGTAATTATTACTTTTATTTAGAAAGGATATAGATATATATATATATATATATATATATATAAAAAGCTTAATGTCAACATTCACCTCAACATTGATAATATTTCAGAAATGTTTCTTAAAATCAGCTTATGAGAATGATTTCTGAAGTATCATGTGACATTTGAAGACTTGAGTAATGAGTCCTGAAAATTCAGTTTTGGTATTACATGAAGAAATTGCATCTTAAAATATAATAAAATAGAAAACAGTTAAATTGTAATAATATTTCACAATTCTTACTATATTTTGAATCAAATAAATGCATGATTGTTTAGCATGAGATTTTGTCTAAATAAGCCAACCATAAAACAGAGAATTTTAATTCACAACATTCAAAAAATGTATTGTATGAATGTATTTTCAGACAGAATTGTATTTTTTATTTATTTATTTTTAGAGAACATTCTAATCCAGAGCTGGTCTTTATTTCCACCATACCCTTCATTATATAAACCAGTGCATTGGAAAAAGACAAGTGCATGCTGCTGCTTTTTTTTTTTTTTTTTTTTTGGTAGTTATGTAACATACATTGGGGAACACAAGATGCAATCAAAATACAGCAACAAGCAGCAACAGGCTGCAAGAAGGAGAGGGAGGAGAGAGATAAAGTAACACAATAATGGCCTTCATTCAAGTCAGTTGTGAACCACTGTGCCAGGGAGAGAGAGAGCGGGCAGCCTGTGTGACTGTGACTCAGAGATTTCTGCATTTGTTTAAATGCCTTTCCTTTCCCATGAACGCCAGTTTTAAAAATGGGGAACAATCTCATCATAGTCAGTCAAGGATTTCCTGTAGATATAAAAAGTTCACAGCACGCAATCTTGGAGTGTGAATGCCTTGTATTAAAGGGGTCCTGAATTACATTTTTTATCATTTTTGCAGGATCAAAATCTGTCGTGATTTAGAAATAAAAGACCATTTTTTGCACAGATTTTAGCTTTGTGATTTAAACACTTATTTTTTGTTAATAAAGAATCCTTGTAATTGACAGTAAAACACTGCAGCATTTATTATTTTAGTTAAAAAAAGCTAACTATATAAATATTTTAAAGTGTCCTCTGCAAAGTCATTTCTTCAGCCACCTTTTCGCGACCTCTTTCACTTCCTGCGTACGAGACATCCACTTCCTGTTTGGAACCACAGGCAGTGTAGCGGAAGTTATCCTGTGTGAAGTGAAACGGCAGGGACAATCAGGAACACTCACAACTTTTTAGGTAGATCAAATCTTCATCGCTTGATCTGCTTACTCTTCCGACCTTCATCCTATCTGCTTCTGTTTCTATCAAATAAAGAAGAACAATAAAGAATGTTTTCCAACTTAAAGGGACAGTTCACCAAAAATTAAAACTGCCATCATTTACACATCCTCTTATTGTTTCAAACTTGTATGCTCTCTTATGCTTTTATGTAGAAAAATACAGAATTATGTAATGAAAAGTCGCAATTACCTCCTTAGTGTGAAAACTTTTGAACAGAATGGAAATGTGTACATTTTGCTCATTTTGCCTAAATATCATATTTTTTCATTTAGCACTGCCCTTCAGAAGCTACAGAAGATACTTGCATGTTTCCAAGAAGACAAAATTAGTTAAATTTACCATGATCTTCAAATTTCAAAAGTTTGAACCTTCTGTAATAGTTGCATATGAGTCCCTCAGTTGTCCTCAGTGTGAAAAGATGGATCTCAAAATCATACAGTTATTGTTGGAAAGGGTTCAAATACACAAAAATGCTGGAAAACCAAAGAATTTGTGGGAGCTGAAGGATTTTTCTGAAGAACAGCAGACTGTTTAACTGTTCAGGACAAACAAGGGACTCATGAACAACTATCACTAAACAAAAAAACAGCTATCGGTCATTCAGGTATTAAGAATCAAGGGTATGTACACTTTTGAACAGGGTCTTTTTTATATTGTTTTCTCTTGTGGACTATATGTGAATGTCTTTTATGTAAAATATCTTATTCAGGTCAGTACTAAATAAAAAATAACATGCATTTTGTATGATCCCTCTTATTTTGCTAAAATAATTAACGTGTGTATATATATGTATGTATATTAATGTGTGTGTGTGTGTGTGTGTGTGTGTGTGTCCTCAGGGAGAAGCTGTGTGTGGGTGGAGCGCAGCTGTCTGAGCTGTGTGCAAATCTAGACCACTGTGCTGCTGCCCAGAGCTCTTGGCCCTGATTTACCAACTGACTTTCCATGTTTGGACCCAGCCAACTGTGTGCTTACTATCAGACCAGACTACTTTGGGTCAACCTGGTTTGGATGGCAGAGTCATAATCTACTGAAACCAAAGGCAACCAACCTACTGATCCTCTGTCCTTGTATCAACCTGTAGTAAAGTGTCAGTGGGTCAGGCACATGACCCTGACTTATTATGCAAAAGCATGGAAGCATCAAGGGCTATCAGTGTATGTAGACTGGGATTCAGAAAATTAAACTATGTTCTAGTTCTTGTGTTGTAGTTATAAACGTTGATATTTTTTAATTGTATTAAATTATTTGGATTATTTATTCGCCTTACTTTATAAGTAATGTGTCCCATTTTGAGAAAGAAACACGGTTTTAGTGAAGATTAAAAAATAGTTTTAGGTTTGTTGGGGGTTTTGGTGTTTTATACGGAAGAATTCTGCTGTGCCATTTAAAAATCCTCCTGGTGTCCAGGAGATATTGTGGTAACAAGTTATTTTGTGTTCAGAGAGAAATGGAGGTATTACTTCATGTCTCCCACGATATTCAGTGCTGCGAGGGCTTTCAGTAAGTAGTGAGTGTAACAGTGAGTTAAGTGTTAAAAGCCAATTTTCTTGGGTGTCAATCTAGCCACCCTTCTGGGAACTATCCTACGCTCCACTCATTTGATCCATGACTCTCAGAAGGTACATTTCGTCACAAAATAATTTAATTACAACACACTGTTTATGCCTGATAAGCTGCTGTAGTTCTTTTTCTTGAAGTAACTGGTCGTTTCTCTTTAGTTGTGTCACTGCATATGAAATACCAGCAGTCATTTATGAGAGTTTTTTTTTTATATATATATATTCTTTGGAATGGTATCTATGCATACAAATTGTTTTATTTGTATTAAAGTGTGAATAGTTCAAAAATAATGTATATTTTTCTTTAAATCTGTTTGCATTTTGATTAAAATATTTGATCATCAATGACTTGTCGTTTTTTGTTACATATAACCTGAGGATGTTAATCTAGGTTGCTGGTTTGTAAAGCAGCACTGTGACATCACATCTTGAGAGGCTTTATGGGATTATGGGAACAGTGATGATGTCTGTCTTGAGATTACACTAGTGCTTAATGACGTTAGTAAGATAAGGGTTGTGTTCATGGGTCATTGAGGTCAAAAAACATGATTACGGTATTTAAAGAATTGTTTTGCAGTATTTTTAATTCCTAATGCCAGACACTTAAATAAAATAAAATAAAAATAAAAGTTTTGAACAGCAAGATTTTTTTTTTTTTAGTTTCTTCTGCTTCCAAGCTTGCATTTATTTGATCCAAAGTACAGCAAAATCAGTACATTTTATGCATTTTCTGTTTGAATATATTTGAAAATGTAATTCATTCCTGTGATCAAAGCTAAATTTTCAGCATCATTACTCCAGTCTTCAGTGTCACAGTTGAGTATGTTTTTTTTTTCAAGATTCTTTGATAAATAGAAAGATAATACTTTTATTTAGCAAGAATGCTTTAAATTGATCAAAAGTGATGATAAAGATACAATGTTACGAAAGGTTTCTATTTCAGATAAATGCTGTTCTGAACTTTCTATTCAACAAAGAAAACAAAAAAATTAAACTTTTTAACATAATATTAATGTGTTTTGAGCAGCAAATCAGAATATTAGACGGATCACTCTGTAGCAATTAATGATGTTAAAAATGCAATAAAAAACAGTTATTTTAAACAGCACAAATGTTAAAACATTTTTTACTGTTTTTGTTGTATTTTGGATCAAATAAATGCAGGCTTGGTCAGCAGGAGAGACTTAGCCTATTTAAAAAAAAACATTAAAAATCTTACTGTTCAAAAACTTTGACTGATAGTGTATATAATACTCTATTATATTATTTATGTCATAAATTTTTTTACATCTTTTACAATCCACATGCGTCCAAAAGAGGCGCGAGTTTATGTTGAGAGGTCTAAAACGGCGATCGCAGCTGAGAAGAGAGCGGAACAATCGCGAGCAGACCACAAAAATGACGCAAGCAGCTAATGGTTGTTTTTACCGCCTTAAGATGACCTGGGTCTCTGTAAGTTAACCAAACCACACATGAAAACACTCGCTAGACTCTAATTTGTGCATATATCTCGCAATGAATGAGTGAGTGAAGTAATTCTCCTTTACAGTTCGTTTCACACATCGTTATTATCGCGGGAAGACTAATTCTTATTATAGGAAGAATTTTAGTCTTGTAGTGAAGCGATGTGTTTTTGTTAGAAAAATATAAGCCGTTCCAGCTGGATGACATAGGACGCATGCCTAGCTCATGCGCCGCTGATCTCCCGAAAAACCAACCTTTGTTTACAGGAGCAAAGGAAGCAAAGCCTTACTTTAGCAAAGTCTCCTTTTAGCTTATATCCAAATCCGCTGACATTTTTCTTTACAAATCCTCATTTTGTACTTCTAATTCGTGACCGTTGTTTTGTTTTGTTTTGTTCTCTCCTCTGTGCTTCGACATTGGTCACTTCTCACCAGCACTTGCGCAACGCATAGGCTACATCCTACACCATCCACCCAGAGTGGCTTCTAACGACTGTTAGCGCAAGCTAGAGAAAAGTGGTTACTTTGTTTTAAATCTGGAATTTTTCTTATAAAAACACATCAGTTCGCTACATGAGGCCTTTATTCAGAGCTGTGTGGAGCACTTTTAATTATGGATCGATGCACTTTATTGGACTTCTTTTGGACTGTTGAACAGAAAAACTCACCCACTGTCATTATAAAGCTTGGAAAAGACAGGGTATTTTTTTAAATGTAACTCTATTTGGATTCGTTTGAAAGAACAAAGTCATATACACCTAGGGTGAGTAAATTATGAGCTAATTTAAATTTATCTATTAAGGATTCTAATACAGGGTTAACAATGGTATTCTGCCATATGAACTTTAGGGGGGATTCACACAAAATACGTTTTGCATTTCAAAGTAGAATACAAGGTCTAGAGACACGTTTTAAAAAGTCACAATTATTAGTTAAACCAAAGACTATAGAATACCCAAGACATGTCAATCGTATGGTCACATGGTCAATTATGGCCGCGAAGCCCATCGTTGATCAGTAAAGTCACCGCATCACTGCAGCTACGGTTAGAAGTCCCGGTTGCTATAGAAACAGCCGGCGTTCTAAGACGTGCGCTCAGTACTGCGCATGCGCACTGGCTGATCTAGCCTGAAAAATAATTGTTTTTTAACGCTATTAAAGCACAAGGAACCATATTTCTGAGGCGGTTCTTGTCAGATTTTATTGTTAATTTCAAATATAAAATGTAATCATAGTGAACAGTTTTGGAGAATTTGATGTTTCCCCATTCAAAGAGATAGGAGCTGCACTTGCATGCCCGAGAGGCGTTTCAAAGATGGCCGCCGAGTGGAATGACTTGCCTTAAAGGGACTTTGGTTAAACTTCAGCAGGAAACGGCAAAAGTTGGGAGCGTAACGGTCAAACTTTAACGGTCCCTCTAATGCATGTTTATATTTAAAGAAAAAAAAAAAACAAATGATGAAAAGCAGCGCAGTAGAATTCAAAAACTTAAATGTAGCATGTGGTTATTTAGGTATATTTTTAACATATGTTATGAGTTCCTCATGTGACATCTCACGCCTCCTTATCTCTGTAAAAATCACAAGTAAGTACCAGAAGTTCATTGCACTTCATGACTCGCGGCCTGAGTCCAATGGGTACTTAGTGACAGAAAAGACCTATAATCCCTCCTGTAGACCTTGTGCTTGTGTGGCTTTTGGCCTACTTCCTGCCAGCACAACTGGCGTGGTTTGTCTGGGATTAAGACGGGTTAGTATTTGTGAATGGACTGAGGACAAGGGATTGCTGAATAAGAATCCAAGAATCAACCCGAGTAATAAATGGACTGATAATAAACTATCCCATGGACCATAAAGTTCAGTATTGCAACATAATGGCTACTGGCACATTTGCTTTTGCCTCATTTCCCTTAATCTGATCCTGAACTCACTTACCAACTAACAGTGGTGTTATCCCACTAGAATAATGTAACATTTAATCTAATCACACCAGAATTCAATACTAGAGGTAAAATGTGCAAAACAACACACAATTCATCATTTCCAGAGATACAAACAGTACTTTTACAGGTTGAAATGATTTATTAGTAAGGAAATATCAGCTCATAACAAATGTGGTACAGAATTTTCTCCCCCGATTAAGGAGGGATGGAGGCAAAAAAACAAAACAAAAAAAATTGTTGCTTCCAAACGCTAAACACAGGAAATATTAAAAATAGATGGTATTGAGAATGAAATGAGCATCACCTCACTTGAATCGGTCAAACGAAAGAAGTGGTAACAAAAGGTCTAATGAGCAGAAGCACGGAAGCGTGGTCGATTATACGCATGTGAGTGTAACTAAACTGGCACTGATTAAAGTTTACAACCTCATGGGTGTTGTGCGTCTGCTAGCTCATCCATCTATCTATTGGTTACTTAGCAGTGTATCAAAAATATAAAAAAGGCCATCTTTAAAGATTGGTACAGTAATCCTACGTCATGGCTAATGATACAAAAGGAAAGCCATGTGTTTGAATGTATTGTAAAATAAGGCTTTGTATAAGCATGGAGGTTCAAATGAAGTGAGCTAACAAAAAAAAAACCAAAAATATAAAGCAAACATTCAACCTGAATCACTTCCTTAATAGGTTCAATCAATCCTGTCTTGCCGATAATGGAAAAATTCAAAACTACTCAACTCAAAAAGGTACACTCAGTGTGCAATAAATGTTGGCATTCTTCTTAAAATGGAAAAAAGAAACAACAATATATACAACAACAAAAATAGTATGCAATATGCAAAGGCTTAATGTTGCTTTCGGCAACCCCAGACAAACCCCACCCACCTCCTCCCAACATTGTAAGAAAAGTTAGCCTCATGGGTGACTTCTGTAAAGAAGACCACCACAAGACCCCCCTCACGCCTCAAAAACCCACCCGTCCACCCTCCCGCATACATACAGGACATCACAAAGCACGATTACGTCACTAAGCCTGTTAGTTTGAGTGAGATAATCCCCCCACCCCCATTGGTTCCCCGACCCCTGGCTCTTAGGAATTGATGAAGGCATCCACGCAGGGGCTCCACTCGTCTGTTTTAGGGTTGTAGACCTCAACCGAGTTGAGGAAGTCGTTTCCGTCAAAGCCACCAACGGCATAGATGATGTCACCTAGCACAGCCGCACCAGCATTGCTGCGTGGCGAGTTCATGCTCCCCAGCATCCTCCATTCGTTGCGGGCGGGGTCGTACATTTCAACGCAACACAGGGCATGAGAACCATCGAAGCCGCCCACCACAAACAGTTTACCTGAGAGAGACAAACATCGGTTACCTTCTTCTACAAGTTGTTTGTTCGTAGCCCAGTGCTTGTCCTCCGCTTACCTTCATAGACGGCCACTCCAGCTCCTCTACGGGCTATGTTCATTGGGGCAACAAGGGTCCAGGTGTTGTTTTCTGGATTGTAGCGTTCCACACTGTTCAGACAGTTCCACGACTCTGCTCCTCCGATCACGTACATGAAGCCATCCAACTCGCACACGGCAGCCTGATGCCTCCCTGTAGATGCACAAAAATAACATTAAGAACTCTATCTGCAGATCCATCTGGCTTTTTATTGATGTAATCCCCTCTGTACGCTTAAACTGTGATCTCTTAAGTGCCCAAAATCCCTGTGGAAGCAATTATACAGATATTTTTTGACGTCAACGTGACTTACTGATGTTTAAAGGGGCACAGCTGGTCCAGGCCTTGCTCACGGGGTCAAAAACGTCACAGTTCTTCAGACCTTTCTGTCCGCACGGATCTGATCCCCCAACAACATACAGCTTGTTGTTCAGAGAGCAGACACCTGAGGAAAGTGAACAGTGATTAATCTAAAGCTACTGTATTCTCTTTGTACAACGGTCAAATTCAAAATTTATTTGAAGGAATGCACAAATTCTGACTGAAACTGATATTAAAAACTGGAATTTTAAATGCTACATTTTTTACCTGCATTGCAACGATTGGTCCTGAGCTCTGGCACTTGAGTCCACTCGTCAGCACTAGGGTTGTATGTCTCCCCACAACTCAGTTCATCTGAATGGCCATTGGACCCACCCATCACATAAAGCTGACCCTGATTGGATAAAAACATTTTTTTTTACTATGCTTACTGTGAAGCCTGTACTTCTTAAGAATAGTTCACCTAAAAATGAAAATTCTGTAATTAATTACTCACCCTCGTGATGGCCCAAACACGTTAGACCAGGTGCATCCAAACTCTGTCCTGGAGGACCTGTGTCCTGCAAAGTTTAGCTCCAACCCCAATTAGACACACCTGAAGCAGCTAATCAAGTTCTTACTAGGCATACTTGAAACTTTCCAGCAGGTGTGTTGCGGCAAGTTGGAGGTAAACTCTGCAGGACAGCGGCCCTTTCAGGACCGAGTTTGGGCACCCCTGCGCTAGACCATCGTTGTCCTTCGGAGCACAAATTAAGACATTTTTGATGAAATCCGAGAGCTTTCTGACATTTAACAGTTCTTGTCTTCTGCTGTGATACTCTTGTGAATGGCGGTGGGGAATGACACGGAAGAGAAGAATTGTAGAATTGAATAAAGTTATTATTTTTGTTTTCTTTGCACACAAAAGTATTCTCGTAGCTTCGTAAAATTACAGTTAAACCACTGACATCATATGGACTGTTTTATCGATGTCCTTACTACATTTCTGGGCCTTGAACGTAGTAGTAGTACCTTTGCTGTCTATGCTAGGACAGAAAGCTTTCAGATTTCATCAACAGTATCTTAGTTTGTGCTCCGTAGATGAACACAGGTTTTACGGGTTTGGAACGAACTTGAGGGTGAGTAATGACAAAAAAAAATTTCTGTGAACTAACACCAATTTTACCACATACACACCATGAGCACAGCCATCTGAAACCGAGCGCGGGGAGTCCTCATTGGGGCAATGAAACTCCAGCTGTCTGTCTTCATGTCGTAACATTCTACAGTCCTCAAGCACTCCTCCCGATTGTAGCCACCTGAATAATGAATCAGAGAGAGTTGCTCAATAAAAGCAAGAGAGACATTCAGACATTTCTATTGAATCTGTGCTCCCACTTACCTGCGGCGATGAGTCGGCCGTTCAATCCAGCAATGCCCAGGCCGGAGCGAGCATAGTGCATGGGTGCCATCAGCTTTTCTGGTTCCTCTTCCAGTGGCTGGCCCTCAAAACTCAAACTCTTGGTTAGGCAAGGTGTAGCCGAAGGCGAGGCCTGGGGACTGCTGCGCCCATGAAGAAAGATCACGCACAGCACGCCGTTCAACACGGCCAGACACAGATACGTATTGTCTGTGGGGAGAGAAAGAGGAAGAAATTGACTTGAAGGGACTGCAGAGAAGTCTTGATGATATAAAGACATCAAAGGTGCAAACGTACTGGTGGTCTTCTCAGAAGCAATGTATTTCCACTCTTGCTTGCAGGAATGTTTGGCGGATCCAGGGGAGAGACTGCCAGAGGAGCTGGTGCTCAGCTGTCGGTGTACATTCTCACGTGGGGGCTTCTTCTGCAAAGGCACAGCGCAGCTACAGACTCCAAGCCCATGGTCCACAAACACACAACCTCACACAGTCCCAGACCCTATCTAGGCATAAGCCCGACTTAACAACTTACCAGATGCATGGCCTGCATCAGGTTAAAAGAATATTCTGGGTTCAATGAAAGTTAAGAAGCTCAATTGACTGCATTTGTGGCATAATGTTGAATTCTAGGGCTGTCCTCGACTAAAGATTTTTCTGGTAATTCATTTTAAGCGATTAGTCAACTAATCGCACATTTATTAATAAACCATTTAAATCATAATAATGAGCACTCAATTGCCTACATAGCCTAATAAGTGCTCAAGCACACACAAAAAGCTTTCCACAGCACACTGGCAGAAGTAATGATTATGAATGTGTCAAACGTAATATTTTTTGGCAGTTTTCATCTTAAGAGATGAAGTCGGCAACACTGACTCGGCCTCTCCACAGTAGTGGATGCGTCTGTATGCATGTTTTATACGGATTACATAATCAGAGAATATTTGTTTTCCATTTGAATTGCTTCATTTGAAAGTATACATTTAACTCTCTTTAGATATATATACTTTCATGTCTGTAAGGCAAGTATACAGAGTTTCAGTACATTTTTTTTTTGATGCGCTCAAGTTCACAGAGACCAAGAGGCAGAAAGCGCATCCTGTTTGCTTTTATTATTTTACAAAAGCACAATGTTTTGTTGTTATTGTGAGTGCACATAAATAAACGTATACGGTCTTTACAGATTTGAAAGATGTATTACTTTTATCAGTATTTTAAGAGGAAATGACCGCACCAGTGCCTCCATCTGTCAAGCGCACTACTCCACACAGACACTTGAATAGCGCACATTTTTCTAGGTTAACATTAGATTGAGCAGCCATGTAAAGTTGCTACTACTTCCATATTTCAGATGATAAGCCATATTTGAGGTCGATGAACGGTAGGCGAGCATTTGACTCGATATACCAGCCCGATGTACTGTATTACCATATGGACCAGCCATTAATGATCTGTCTGTCACGGATCATGTGACTTCGTTATTAAACATCGAATAAAATTTTGGTCGACCAAGCCTCTTCTTGTCAACAATTAGGGGGTAGCCCTATTGAATATCACAAAAATAATTGTCTCCTGCTTCATTTTCTTTTAAGGCAAAAATTTATGTTTTGGTAAGGTACTTGCAATAGAAGTGAATGGGACCATTTTTAGAGGATATGAAGCTTATAACTTTATAAACATCTCACATTAATTCTTCTGCTATAACGTGTGTATTATATGAGCTTTAAAGTGGTTTAAATCTTTTATAGTCATTTTAGTCATTATGTTGAAAAGATTAGCAAGTTGTTTTTTTTCACACTAGAATCTAGTTAACATGCATATTGTTTACATTCTGTAGCTATACTATTGGAACAGTGAACATCTTAACATTTACAAATTTAGCCCCGTTTACTTTCACTGTAATCATTTTTGTGACAAACCACAGCATGACACAGATGCTTTCGAATAAGCTAGCACTGAACCTTGGACTATTCTTTTAACCCTATATCTAGTTTAATGTAAAGCCACACTATAAGCAGCACTAAAACCCAATTCACACACTCATCACGCACACACCGTGATCGCTCAAACTCAAACCGCTCAGACTCAACAGCCCAGCACAATAAAGCAGCTGCTCTGGTAGCATTAAATCTTGCGTTCACTACGGGCCTGCTGCGGTCCAGCCTGAGAAGAGCTCGGCGCTGGTTGTGTACCTGCACAAACTGGATGTGGTCATCCTCAGTGCCGAACACCTCAGCCTGCCCGTCAAGCAGGCTCCCATCGAGCAGCTTGTGATCGGCCGAATAGTACAGCGTTTGCACCTGCAAAACACACAGCGACAACAAAACCCATGTGGCTGTCTCCATGACAACAGAACACCCAACTACGTGGGTCAAGGGAAGAAGGAAAGTTAAGAAGGGAAGGGCCATAGCGCTCGTTTGCTGCAAGATGCTGATAAAAAAAGCTTCAAACAAAACATTGTTTCTGTGGATTCAGGACCATCTCCAAAGATCTTCTGGCCTTTTCACTGCACTGAAAATAGCAGAATGTGGAACACAATACTGTTCGCCACAAAGCATCTTGGGAACCTTCATTTGTCAATAAGTTTGGAGAAGGAAATAGACAAACAAGCTCCATCTGCGCATGTTCGGCTGTCATCCTGCGGCCATCCTCTCAGCTGAAGGGGTTAGTCAAGTCAGACGTCATCACACAAACTCCAGTACAACACTGGTGAGCTGTTTCAGCTTTTACAGCTCAAAAATGGGTGCTTCATTTAGAAAAAAAAAATCTTGGACTGTCTTCAAGCTTACATAAAAGGTTTTTTTTCAAAACCAAATATAATACAAAATTCAGTTAAAATAACTGGGGGAAAATCCACTAAAAGTAGATAAAATAGTACAATGATTGTAAAAATTTGAAAAAAATAAAATAAAATGTGCATCAACATTATTTAAGGATAGGCATTTCTATGGGTACTTTAAAGGGTTAGTTCATCCAAAAATGAAAACTAGCCCATTGTTTACTCACCCTCCAGGCCTCCTAGGTGTATATGAATTAGCAATTCGGTACAGGAGGCCTTTATTCACCCCCTGGAGCCATGTGAGGCACTTTTTTATTATGCACTTTATTGGACTTTTTGGACTGATGAAGAGAAACACCCGCCCATGCAGTTCTAAAGCTTGAAAATGACAGATTTTATATATAACTCCGATTGGATTCATCTGAAAGAAGGAAGTCATATACACCTAGGATGCCTGGAGGGTGAGTAAATAATGGGCTAATTTTCATTTTTGGGTGAACTAACCCTTTAAGGACATATAATAGTAAAATCATGGTTTCATCAATGTTTTTAAGTGTCTTGAACAATGAGAAATTGTCTGAAGTTAAGTTTAAGCAGCCCTTGATGGCAATTAAACAGGACCAGTAGGTACTGCTGAAATAAAAAGAGGCCATTTGTGTATTGTGTATAGCTTGTCTATAAATTGATTGTTTTTAAATTAGTAAAGTCATGTTTAGTGTTTCCATTACTGACTACTGCTGTCACTTCCGAGTACCTGTGCACATCCCCACTGGGAATGTGTCCAAAAACAGATTAAAAGGAACTAGGAACTGAGAGAGACTTTGGAACATCCCTCTAAGCTGCACTCAGTTTCCACTTCCTTTATTCAGGATGAAACACATTGTGGACGCCGTCATGAAGACTTTTATGAAGTCAGTGGCTCTCTACCTTCTCTTTCATTTGTACTTTATATTCAGGTGTATACTGGGTACATGTAAAAATGCCTTAGTGGCATAAAGAATTTCTATTTGTGTGCCAATCATCTGAATATATTGTGCATGAACAACTGTGCGGCATGCTTTGATTTACTGTACTTTGCATGCATATGTGAGTTTCAGTAGGTGGACTTAACATGTGAATGTCTCAATGCTGTGGTACTCAGACATCTGAAGTGTCTTTTGAAATGAACAGTGTACTGTTGGTGAGTGCATTTGTTTAAGAGACAGGAGCCTAGCGCTCGTTTCGCCACAGCTCCCTCTCGTTCTTTTGTTATTTTCTTTCATTCACTGACTCATTACCCTGGAGGGCCTCAGTCTTGGTTTCTTCAGTCTTGTGAGAATCCTGCTGATGTTTGCTCTAATAAACCTAAGGAGAGATAAATCAGTGGGGAGGAAGAACTGTTAGTGCTGGTTCCCAGAGCAAGCACACTCACTCATACACTCACACACCTGCTTAGAGAAGAAAGAGATGTCATTGGGACGGCAACATGTCATGTCACTCTCTGCGAGCAGACAGAGTAGCTGCAGTTACTGCACAGCACTGAGCATTCAGGAGGCTTTTAGTTTGGCTCACCTGGACTACCCACTCGCCTTTGCGGAGGGTGTAACAGCCCGGTTCTGTACCTAAATGTATACTCTTTAAGGCCCGGGGTGATTTGTGGGTGAAGGGGGAGAGGAAACAAAAAAAATATATATGGAAGGCAGAGAGAACAAACCCAACCAACCTCTACCATTAAGGTGGCTGGTGTGAACAGACCTGTTAAATCTGTGAATGGGATGAATTACGAGGGGGAGGAAGGGAGGGAAAGGAGAGAGGAGCTCGCAGTGGAGCGCAGTGCTCACCTCCTCCATCAGTCGCTCCAGGGGTTCGCCATTTTCCCACAGGCTGCGTTGCACCCAGCCAATCACCTTGGAGTACAGCTTGCCATTACTAGGCAAGGTCAAGTTATCCTCCAGCATCACCTCCAACTGTAAACCAAACCAAAGGAAAGTGTATATTTAGCATAAGAGCGCAGTCAAGAATAGTACATGACCTAAAAGGTTAAAGGTCAGCTTACCTTAAGGCGTGGCAGCTTGAGGAAATCCTCTTGCTCAGACACGTCCAGAAGATTCTCCTGGATATAACTGTCGATCTTGCCCAGCAGACGGCCGTCTCCCATGCAGCTGGCAAAATTGCGATAGGAGATGGCACTCTGGGCATCCATCTTGGAGAGAAGATAGTCGCCACAGATCTGGGAGCAAGTGCAAGAGACAGAGCTTTGTTTCAACAGTGTTCGTACAGATTCTGCATAATGAAATTTAAGGACTATTTAAGCACTACTTTTTTGATTTTCAAGGACTTCAATCAGAGATCTCACTTATCAAACAATGTCTTTCAAATTTTAAAAAAGATAAATAGATAAATAAAAATGTGCTAATATAACAAAATGGCAAAAATAAAGCAAAGCACATGCAAAGTTGCAATGATGTAAACTTAAGAACAAAAAAAAAAGTTCTGATCAGAGCCAAAAAGATTCACAAACCCCCTCCAAAGTCCGATTTAGATTCAGTTTCAACCTAAATCAAATGATTTGCAATACGCAATCCAATTGGAGTGCTTCAAAACAGTAAATCATTTTGCGCCGCTTAACTGATTCTGAGTTTCGAAAAGTTTCACCCATCACTAAGTGCTTTTTAAATTTCAAAAAGTCAAATTCAAGTACTTCAATCACTTTAAAGAACCTTATACAAACCCTGTTTCAAGTAAAACAATCACAAAAACACATGCTTGATTAACCTACCTGCTTCACTCTGTCCATTTTGAGCCGTTTGGCTGCAGAGTAAACCTCCTTAACCAGCTCTTTATCTGCCTTCAACCTGCAGAGAGTAATTAGAAATATCAGAAATTGCAAGGCTGTCGCAAATGGAAACCCATTAATATGGTAGAAAAAGTGCCTTGGTTAATTGCATGCAGTGTGTGTCTTACTGAGCAGTGTAAGCGTAGTTGAGAAGGATCTCCACAGCCTCCGGGTCCAGATCCTCAAATTTCACATGAGAGATGCCATGAGATTCCAGGTCGCTATTAAAAATTTCAAAGAGGTATGGACTGCAACAAGCCAAAACTGCGCGATGAGCCATCAATTCATGGCCACACACCTGCAGAGGTAGAAGGACAAAGGATAAGTCTATTATGACATGGTGCTTGATCATTTATGAAGTTGCTTAGGTGGTTTTTAGTATGCTATGCAGTTGCTATTTGGATTCGAACAAATCCCAAAGATTAAGTATTAGTAATAGTATTAGCTTGGCAGCATCATTAAATACCAAAACCAGTATCTAGATACCACTTACAGTATTTCTATTTGGAATAAGAAAGTATTTTTTGCATCAAATTAACTATTAAATCTCTTAGGATATTGTTAAATCTCCCATTCAGTCTTTAAAATATTCTGAACACAGAGGGCTTGGCTTTGTCACTTAATGAACGTCAAGCGGCTAAAGGCCATTCAAAGATCCAGGACCTGCGTATAATGAAACACTCTTCCCTGAGTCATGTTTCAGCCGTCTCATAATGTCACCGAGAATAATACGGTTTAAAAAAGGGTGTGTTACCTGAAGTCTCACATCACAGAACTGGCCGTTCTTTCTAAGGGCGTTCATCTTTGCCACGGTGGAATCCAGAAAATTTTCGTCCTCAAAGATCAAATATCCGTTGGGAATCATTTTGAAATTAAGCCTTTGAAAAAGCAAAACAGTAACATGCTTCAGTCAATTGATTTGGATTTTACCTCAAAATAATACCTCACTGTGCATCTTACATAAACGCATCGCCCACGCACACATCTACACAAAATACAATGGATCACTCATTTTAGCTGCTGGCTAAAAAGCTGTCAGAGTCTATAATCACTATAAATCCGTCCTATTGTTCAGACATAACAGTCAACCACATGTATAAGTCATGCGCTTACCTAATACCGAATGACGTCTGGGAGAGATAGTTTACTTTGCCGTAAAAAGGCACGAGTGAAGTAGAACCAGGAATGGGAGTGCCTAGGTCTTCCTTCACCACGAAGTGGATGGAAAAGGCAATGCCAGGTAACCAGTGGGCACGGCAGGGGGGTCAGAGGTGACTCAAACTCTCAGGCTTAGAGTGACTGCAATCAAGTCCTCGCGTGTCCCGTTGGCTATAGACTCAAACTTTTTCTGTGTTGATCGTGCATTATAACCTGCAAAACAAGTGATGTGATGACTGATTATCTCAGGAACACTGACAACATCAATGGCAATTACTGGCACGCCAATGGCCACAACATCTAATACAGATTTGGAATGAAAGGTTCAGATGTTGCTCAAGGGCAGAAACGCTGCCGATGAGACTGACCCAGCTTTACGCTACTGATCGCTTTCATGGAGTTAAACACGTGCCTTATTCAGGATCAGCCTTTACTCCTGCTGCACAGACAGTTCAAATTAATCCGGATAGAATCGGACTCATACAGACTTAATTCAAGAAGCTGCCTAAATCTCAGTACATGCTTTTCCGACCCTCTGCTCAGACTGCTTTCGCAATTCTTCTCATTTTCTTTCCTGTTAACCACACCCGCATAGTTCCGGAAATTTCCACAGGTCTTTCAAAGCCCTTTCAGCCAGCCGACTTTTAGGGGCGGAGGATGGTCACACAACCAAAACAATTATTCAGTACGAAATTTTGATGGATTTATCACATTCCCACAATGATGTGGCTACAGCTGTGTGGGCATGGAAAAATGCAGAAGTGAAAAACAAATGAGCTCCAGTGTGTGGAATCCTCATGTTTTACATGAAAACCTGCTAGTATTTTTCCACTCGCGTCCTTTTAGCCATGCAAGTGTTCCAAGCAGGCAGTGGAGGTCTTTTGATAATCTGCTCATCCACGCTTGCTCCATCCGCATCTGCCGGGTTGATTATTGAAAACAGCAATCGGAAAACGCTAGGCCTCAATTTACCTCATCATAGGGATGCTTCCTCTTGAAGATAAGTGGCATTGGAGAAACACTTTCAAGCACTAGGATGAGCAGTAAGACCACGGAAGCACTGATTTATACTTTTTATGTGAGTTCTCGCTAATGCCCTTGCTGTTTCGACGATCTACACTGGAGTTTATTCCACTAAATCTCACATCTTATGTTAGTCCAAACTCTTTCCTGCTTAAAAAATAAATAAATAGCTTTGTCTTGTTTCATTATATGTAAACCTGGACCACAAAACCAGGCATAAGGGTCATTTTTAAAAGGAGATTAATACATCATCTGAAAGCTGAATAAATACGCTTTCCATTGATGTATGGTTTGACAATATGACAATATTTGGATGACAGCTACTTGAAAATCTAAAATCTGAGGGTGCAAAAAAATCAAAATATTGAGAAAATCACCTTTAAAGTTGTCCAAATTAAGTTGTTAGCAATGCATATTACTAATCAAAAATTAAGTTTTAATATTTTTATGGTAGGAAATTTACTAAATATCTTCATGGAACATGATCTTCACTTAAAATCCTACTGATTTTTGGCATAAAAGAAAAATCGCTAATTTGACTAATACAATGTATTGTTGGCTATTGCTACAAATATACCGTGTTACTTATGACTCTTAAAACGTGAAACTTTCCACTCATTGATAAGTCTGTCCAGTTTAAAACTAGTGACCTTAATCTGAGAGCGGTTGGTCCACTTGGAGTGGAATCAGGGACTGATACATTAAACCAGGCCATTATCGGGTCAGACACCAGATAAAGCCTAGTGTGACTTTGCAGCTTCAGACAGACTCACAAATCTGTCCATTGTGTAATGACAGCCACAGCATCTTCACACAATTATTGACAGAGCTGACAAAAGGACGGGCGGATACTGAAATGCGTGGTGGCAGAAAAGCACTCTGAAAGAACGTTTTGTGCATATAATCTTTTTTGCCCCCTCTGGCATGCAGCGAACAGCATGCTCAGTCAGTAAGAGTGGGACAGAGAGCGATGCGAGAGAGAAATAGGAGAATGGGTACAAACACACAGCAACAGTTGTTCTATTGACTCTGCAGAAGCACTCAACAGATAACCCAGATTGAGCAACAACTTAATGCATCGCTTAAGGCCGTACAAAAAAAATAAAACTAAGGCTAAAGAGGACAGTGTGTTCCTTGCATGCATTCGTAGATTCATAGTTCAGCTTGCTCTCTCAGTCTACCCCATGACAACGAGCAGCATTTGCAATTATATTGGTTTTCGTCATAAGACCTCTTTCTTGCAAGTCACGCTTTCTCTCTGGGATCCCCGCCAGCTCTGAGAAAAAAGTGAACTACATTAGTCAGCATCAGGCTTGCTAACATTTTCTATGCAAGGCGATTCACTGCAAATTTAACCAGGAATCAAGACCTTGGCATTGTTAATGCCTTCCTTTACAGATAATAATGATTCTAAAAAACAGTCCTAAATGTCTAAAATAAGTAATAACATCTTCACGTCTTCTATGGAGTTGACAAATCCTTCAATCTACCTCTGAGCTCATGAATAGCTTGCAGATTCAACAGTGCATAAAATGAGTGGGAAGGGAAGTGGGTGTGCAACTAAAGAATTAATATTATGGTCAAACAGTTGTGCAAGATCATGAGAGGCTGTGGAAAAAGCATAAATCATAAAATCATATTCAGATGTGCACTAAACTGTGAGCTGCATTTCCAGGGGTTATATAACACCTGGCAAAATCAGTGATTTATTCTCTCTCGGCCTAAACTAAAACACACTGCTACTCTTTCCGCAAACCCACAGGCAGCAGAAAAGCTTATGTAATTTAAACTCCTAATTACAAAGATGGAACATACACACATTATGACTGCCCCATCATAATAATTAAATTAATATAATTAATTTTTTAACTGCTTTGTAAATGAATAGATTACATTCAGAGAGCAAAGGCCAACAAAGATGCTGTTTTTTTATCTCCTTGGCTTTTTATCTCTGCCCCTCTCTAATTAAATGCTAACCTTTATGGAAAAAGGTTAATGGGAGAACACAATTTAAGCATTCAACTAACTGAGCCACCGGCTGACCTCGCGCATGAGAACAGCCTGGAAAATTGAATAATCCTTCACCACGGAAAGAATGTTTGAAAGGGAAAGAGACAGAACACCAATTTTATTCACAGTGGCCGTCATAAAAAATGTCTCCCGGTGATTCACATGAACCACAACATCCAATAGACTAGAGGAAAGGCAGTAAAGTAAGTTATTCTTTAAAAAATAAATGTGACCAGGGACCACAAAACCAGTCATACGGGTCAATTTTTCAAAATTGAGATTTATAGATAATCTGGAAGCTGAATACATAGTCTTTCCATTGTTGTATGGTTTGTTAGAATAGGACAATATTTGGCTGAGATACAACCATTTAAAAATCTGGAATCTGAGGGTGCAAAAAAATCAAAATGTTGAGAAAATTACCTTTAAAGTTGTCCGAATTAAGTTCTTAGCAATCCATATTACTAATCAAAAATTAAGTTGATATATTTACGGTAGGACATTTACAAAATATCTTCATGGAACATGATCTTAACTATATCTTAAAGATTTCTTGCATAAAAGAAAATTAATAATTTTGACCCATATAATGTATTTTTGGCTAATGCTACAAATATACCCGTGCTACATAAAACATAAATGTATACAAAAAGAAAGCATCTTAACTCTTATGTGTTAAAATAGACAAGCAAAGGTCATAGTTTAAGGAGCACAGGATTTGCTGCACTCATTTCCCTTACAAATGAAGCACTCAACTGACAATTAGGTCATCCATAGGCACATGTGGAAATATGGAACGGAAAATGATTTGTGAGAAGTGAATCTGCTGCTTTCTGTTACTTGCAAATGAGATTGTGAAGTATGACTAGAGATTTTATGTGTAAAACCACAGTAAATGAGACCTACTGTGGGAACGTGGACACAATGTTATATTGTGGAAATAACAGAAAATATTTTTGAGATGTGCTGCCTAATAGTGTGTAACTAATATAAACTATACAAATATACATACATTTTATTATATTTTGAATTAGAGCATATATTACATTCGATCAAATATCGATGCAAACGATCAACCATGCAGGGACAGATTTCGATGGGTCACGCCCCATTACATTCACGCAACCTGATAGGCCAGTACGCATGATACGATTGGCTACATGAAGTGTCCATTAACACGCCTCGTATCCACATTTCCCGCACAATGAAGCTAGCCTTGCATCATTCGGAGCCCAGAACGTTTTTGAGCCCCTCGTCGAAGTCTACGGTAAAATCCAAAACTAGGTCAGTAGGACCTGGTGGTTATTTTTCCATCTTCATGATAAAAGATGAGGTAAACGATGAGGTAAATGTATGTTGTGCGTCAAAATATACGAGCACTGCTTTCTATGAAGCACACCAGTCACTTTTTTAACCTTGACAATCTGTCCCGTCCTAGTTTTCATGTTATTTAATTTGTGTCTTGGTCGTCATTTGCGTTTTTTTGTAAATGATGACGTATGGAATAATTATTTGATATTTAGAATTGAAAATATGTGACTTGTAAGCAGGCAATAATCAGGACAATAGCATAATCACATTTTACAGGGCAAACAGCTACATTTTAAAGTGTATGGAGCTGATTTTATGATGAAACGGAAAAAAACGACATGACTGTAATCTGAGGTAACTGTCTGATCAATGATTACTGAATGTGCAATATTTCAGCCCCTACAATAATATAAATGCCAAATGGTGGCAATACAATTGCTGTAACTGTAAAACGCCATGTTTATTTTGTATATTTTTAATTTCCTTAATTATCGTTACTAATAACAAGCATTTTTTAAAAATAATAATCAGTGCTTCGTTAGATTTTTTTTATGTACCTTATTTTCATATGCGTGAAACAAATGTACATCCAAATAAATCAATCCAAATAATGTAAAAAAAAAAAAATAAATAAAAAAAAATATATATATATATATATATATACTGCTGCGCATTGCAAACGTTATAACATTAACGCGGGTGATTCTACGATGAGAGCCACGCATGCGGTTATCAAGAGACGTGCAGAGCAGATTACAACGCACCATATGGCAGTCCCGTGAGTACCTACAAGTGTATGTGTAATAAATATCAAAGCACAAGCAAATAATCTTCAGATTTTGATCTTAAAAATATATATATTAATAAATAAAAGAGTGCAGGAGGACAGGCGGCGTGAAGCCTCACACGTTACTGACCAGCTTGATTCTTACCTGATCTGTTTGACGGTAGACGATAGTAGACATATTTAAGGTCAATTCAGAGTTGTTGGTCGTGGATTGCAAAAGCAACAGATATGGCACGTTTCTGCGTCCGCACAACCCTGTCGTTCCGGGTCTCGAGACTGTTAGATCGGTGAGCGAGCTTTGACAGCGACGCTGGGGCACGCGCTTAACAAAAGCCACGGGGCTGAATCGAGCGTGACGTAACGCTAGAGCTCCGCCTGCGGAAAAGTACCGAAGGACTGTGAGGTGAGGTCGGGCTCTGGAGTGAGGGGAAAACGGCTAGTAAAACTAGTTTGGGTTGATTCATAGGTTTTGAAACTTTTTCGCTGCATTTATGTCATTTGCCTTAGGCATTTCATACTCAGTCATTCTTGAATGGTGGTTCTCCAACAGAGAGGCGTGGACCGCTGGGAGACCTCGGTAAACTTAAAAGAGGCCTTAGATTATTTTGACAAAACCTATTAAATAATTTTTAATTAAAGTGCTTAAACTTAATTAAAAGCAAGGTGTAGTTTTACAACATGTAAATTGCATTTCTCTATTTCTCATGGGGGAAAAAAGAAGAAAAAATCATTTTTATTCCCTCAACAGTTGTTTTTATGTCAATAATAATAAAAAGGTGTTTTTTTTTTTTTTTTTTTTTTTTAATTTAGCAATTCTGCTTTTCCTCAGAATTCTGGGATTTTTTTTTTCTGTATTTCGCAATACTGTTTTTTTGGTGCTGCTTCTTCCATGGAATGAAATAAGAGATAACTGTGACTTTTTGTCTCACAATTGTCTCAGAATTCAGAGGGGGAAAAAAGTCTAAATTGTGAGAAACTTTTCTTTACATTTCATAATACTTTTCTCAGAATTTCAAGAAAAAAAGTCAGAATTGTGAGAGATAAACTTAGAATTCCAAAAACATAAGTCAGAATTGTGAAAAAAAAAAATTGTATTACCTTTTTTTTTAACCCATGGCTGAAATGAGCTTCCTTAGTTAAAGATAAACATTCAGTTTTGGAAACGTATCTTTTGAAATTTATCATAATTATTTTAATCTTTTGATACTACTAGTTTCTAAGGGCGAGGCATTCAAAAATATTTTCTCAGAGGACCTTAAGTCAAAAACCCTTATGGTTTTGAAACAAACCTTACCTGCATTTCTCATTTTCGTTTTGCCTTAGGCTTTACACACCCAACGTCCGTGATTGTAGTGTGATAATCTTTGCATGTGGTCACTGGCAATGAGCCTTTGCATATGGCCACAAATGAGTGAATGAATGTCCTGATTATGGCTTTTAGATGTCGACACCTCCAATAACCATATCAGATATTGCACTCCTTCACCTCCCCATGTGCAAAGAAGCTTAGCGCTTCCTGTGATGCAGGAGTGCATGACGTCAGAGCCAAATTTTCCTCATTATCCTCTCTCTCCTGCACAGGTAAGACTCCCTGCCTTAGCCAGCGTTGTAAATCTTAATTGGATTAATGGATCAGCGGCACGACTATAGACACATGAGCCCAAGGTAGCGCTAAGCTGGCCATTCTGTAAATGCCAGCCAGTGTAATGCACTGACCGCACAATGCCAGTAACAGAGGCGCTAGAAACATCCTGGCCTTTGTGTGCAAATCCTTGCCAACAACTGAACTGACAAGCGATTGTCGACATACAGATCAGGTTTTTTTTTAAAAAAAAAACAAAGCTGTAGGCATAACTAAAGGACAGGATTAAACTGGAGATCCTGTTTACATGCAAAGCCATTGTGGCCCTTATAGGGGACCAGATCAGTGTCTGTCCAGGGGGCCAGAGTTAGGCATGTTCTTTTTGTTGTGGTGTAATTATTGTAATTTGTGGTTATTTAAAGTGTTGCCCATTCCTAAGCAACATGATTGATCATGTGGCCAGAATAATGCTGCTTTGCACAAATAATGCGGGAGCATATATTGATTGTATATTTATTATGTTATTTCAAGTACTCAACTGCATATGTGAATTTGGAATAATCTAATACTGTGTTACATAACACATACCAGTTGCACCCTTTTGTTATATAGTTCATGAGAGCAGATATGAAGCATATGCACCGCCCTCTAGAAATTTTTGAGACCGATGAGAATTGCAGTGTCAGTTTTGACCCAGAGCCATGCTCTTGTCCCCTCAAGTTTCAAACGGATATATGCCCAATCTGAATCCTCATGCATAATTGGATCGTTTAATCACTGTGTCTGTGTGTGTGTGTGTGTGTGTGTGTGTGTGTGTGTGTGTGTGTGTGCACATGCACGTGGGTAGTTCGTCTAAAATCCTCCGGCTCAGTCTACTGGCACAGATGTGTTCTGACAGCAGCAGTATTAATATTTCAGGTGAGAGGCAACGTCTCGCAAATGCAACTAACACGTGAGGCGTCTAGGGAATGTTCCCCTGCAGGACATTAGAATCAGCTCAGCACCAAAAAAATAAATGTTCAGCAGAAGGAATGCTCTAAAAGGAAATATGACAGTGGAGATTGTAAACTTGCAAGTCATTGTTACAATAGCAGTCTAGATGTTTAAGTGCAGTTTACATAATAATGGTTTTATGAACTATTTACTTAATGAATTAAAGGGTTAATCCACCAAAAAAATTTAAATTTAGTCATTAATCACTTTACCTCTATGTCCAAACCTGTAAAAGCTTTGTTCGTCTTCGGAACACAATTTAAGATATTTTGGATGAAAACTGGGAGGTTTGTCACCATCCCTTTGACTGCCAGGTAAATAACACTGTCAAACAGGGTTGCCAGGTTTTCACAACAAAACCTACCCAATGGCTATTTAAAACTAGCCCAAAAGTAGCCCAAACGTGTTTTGAAGGGGATCCTCCATTAAAAATCGTGTTCCAGGGGTTAAAATACACGTTTTTTTGGCAGGGTTCCCCTGGTAAAATTAGCATTCCATGGGCCTAAATATTATGTTATTAGGGTCGCTTCAACCTGCGGACATGGAAAAACAAACCGCGGCAACAGTGGTAAAGTAGCCCAGTTCCTCGGGAAAACCGTGGACTTGGCAACACTGCTGTCAAAGCCCAGAACAAAAACAAACAAAAAAATGTCTTCGCAAGGGTCGATCAACGAAGTTAAGTACTTGTTCTTTGCGTCAGGTGCAGAAGCCGGCTTCAAAAGCAGATGCATGAGTGCTGCCAGCATTGCTTTAGAGGTTGCAGAAGTAGGTCAGTTTGTCAGCACTCAGGCCATACGTTGCTCACTGCAACATGTCCGTTTGCATGGGCACCATCCTAGAAGGAAGCCTCTTCTGAAGCTGGCTCACATGAAAGCCTGCAAACAGTTTGCTGAAGACAACCTGTCCAAGAGCATGAATTACTAGAACCATGTCCTAGGGTCTGATGAGACAAAACGTGCGCCCGCGCACATGTCAACTAGAGCGCGAGAAAGAGCGCGCCCATCAACACGCTTCATTTGGCTGCACTGCTGCAAGGTATTCACTCGGGAAGAATGTCTCTAAAGAAGTGTGGTTTTGGTTGTAAGGCAACGATAACTTTGCTCAGCCTTCCGAAGAGCCCAGCGTTATGTGAACAGTCGATGCAGTTCCTTTTTCCGTGGCAGCAATGGAGTTTTACAAGTGTGTTTGTTGACGAACGTTTCATATACAAGGCCCAGTTTGATGCTGGATTTGCACATTGTTTGATACTGAAAGATGGAGCGGTCCCAGCTATAAAAGATCCCGGTAATGATTCAGAACTGCAGATGGTAAGTGAAACGGCATCAAATGTGTTTTATTGGCAATCAGAGCGCGAGTGATCGTCGAACTTTGCTCCGCCCGTGGCGTGCCTCCAGAAGCTCGGCTTTTTCCAGAGAGAATCGGAAACCTGTATTTTTCTTTTATAAATATGATAAAGCTAGAGACTTATTAAGATATTAAGGATGCAGTACTACTCTATAGGTACTCAAGATTAACATAAGATTAGGTGAAACTGTGTATGTTATGTACCCTTTAAGGCAGTGCTAGATAACAAAATATCTACACTTTGGACACAGTTTTGACAAGTCCACTTGTCAAAAATTGTATACTTGTATTCTCACTTTTGTTGCTGGCTATTTTTACAATAATGGTTGTATGTTGAGTTACTTTCAGAGGACAGTAAATATATACTGCTATACAAGCTGCACATTGACTAATCTAAAATATATCCAAGGTTTATTTCTATAGTATTGTTCTATGAGAAGATATGCTAAAATGGTTGCTGAAATGTGAGGGATGTACTCACTTTTGTGAGGTACTGTATATAAAATATTAGGAACTTTGTTGTTAAGCATAAGTGCAGATACAAAATGGTTATGCTAATATGTGTGTGTAAACTAGTTTAGCAAAAACTAGATCATGTAGTGTACTGAATAAAAACATGATGCATAATTAATGCAGCTATTTTGAAGTGTAATGGTGTCACTATCAGGTAAGTTAAAGGGGATGCTGGGGGATTTAATACACAGCAGATTTACAGTACGATTCATTCTTGCTTGGTAAACCCCCATGCTTTCCATACAGGTTAAAGGCTTGCATTATTGTGATTGTGTCCCTATAAGTCCTTTTTTTAATATATACACACTATAAATGATATCCTAATTGAAACATAATAACTTGGTTTACTGAAGACCTCATCCACATCTGTAATATCCCTATGGATATGAAGGCAGTTCATAACATGTTTTTAACAATCTCCCTAAAGTAACTCATCATAATACTCTGTAGTCTTTAAATATATTCCAGCCAATAGTTTGTATGCTTCATTACTTGGATACCAACTGCATGAGCTTTTTCCAAGTATTAATTTAAAATGTCACCATTTCAGGCTAGAACCACAAATAAATCAGCAATAAATTAACTACCTGTTATTTCAGACCTTAAAATGGCTCATTAGGCTTATGAATTGTAGGCATGCTGTCTGCTAGCATCTAATACTGCACCCTGGACATTCATTCAGCAGCAACCGCTATCTGACACATTTATTGTTTATATTGAGCAGTTGAATGTGGCGCATCTAATTTCATTATTCTGCAGGGCTGGCCATTATTCACATAGGATTTTATGGCACAGTAATCATACAGAAATGTATAGTGTCAGTTTTGACATATGAAAGAAAATGAACCTGTTTCACGATCAGATTATATCTTGACGTCATTATTTGCATTAATATTTAGCGGTATATATAAGCTTATACCATTAGTCTAGTTTGTTAAAAACATTTGAGTGAACTGATGCTGTTTTATTCTCAGTTTATATATTTTTTATTATCAATTTATTTAATATTTTTTTTATGAAAAGCAAGGTTGATATAAAGATAGATTGCATAAGCACAGCATGTGTACTGACTAATGAATGCGAATCCTCTATAGAGAGTTAAAGATTCTTTAACTGGGTCATAACTGCTTTAAAAAGTTAAAATAAATAAATAAATGTATTTATTTTGCCTCCCTGCATTGGCCTCGCTGGGTGGCATACTAATTACCACACACGAGCACGTTCAGCACATAGCAAATTGTAAACCAAGTCATACATTAATGAAAAAAAATGTTTAATCTGGTTTGTTAATCATATTGTTTTTATATTATGTTCTTCAAATGTTATATTAATAGGGGACATTGTGAATTAACAAGAGCTGTAGGGAGAGAGGAGTGTGTTTGTGTGTAAATGTGAGAGTGTGTTCTGGCCTGTGTCTGTATCGGGCATTTCCTCCGAGGGTGTCTACGCAAAATATTGGATGAGAAAAAACTTCATAGTACAAAAATACATCATCAAAATTACAAAATGTAACATTAAAAAGTGTATAAAGTGTTTGTTTGTTTTTTCTAAATAATATAAAATGGAATAAATGTAAACCCTAACTTAAAAAAAATTATAAATCGAATATTGATTACATGTATCAAATAGAACAGTTTTTTTTCTTTTTCTGATAGTGTTAGTAATGTTTGTTTAATCAAGAAAATGTGACTGGGACATGAATTTACATTTGATTAAAAAAACAACAACAAAAAACTTTGAGGACTTTGCCTCCTCATTCCAGAACACCACACACACCACTGGTCTGTATGCAAGTTTGCATATGAGTATTTGTTTAGCCTATATTTGATATCAGCCTTTGGACTTTTATCACCGTATTCCCATTTTTCAGTGGAAACAAACTAATTATTTATCTAAAAATAGTCCAATTTGAGTTATAGTCACTGTTAACTTCACACTTAAAAAATATGTAAATGTTATTGCATTAGATACCAATATCAAACATCTGTAAATAAACACTGTAGATTTTCTAATGTCATTTACACTACCCGTCTAAAGTTTTTGAACAGTAAGATGTTTTTTTTAAATGTCTCTGCTCACCAAGCCTGCATTTATTTGATCCAAAGTACAGCAAAAACAGTACAATTTTGAAATATTTTTACTGTTTAAAATAATAGTTTTCTATGTGGATATATTTTAAAATGTAATTTACTACTGTGATTTCAAAGCTGAATTTTTAGCATCATTATTCCAGTTATGTAATATTTCAGAAATCCTTCTAATGTTCTGATTTGCTGCTCAAAAAACATTATTATTATTATTATTATTATTATTATTATTATTATTATTATTATTATTATGTTTAAAATAGCCAAGTAGATTTTTTTTTTTTTCAGTTTAGAAGAACAGCATTTACCTGAAATAGAAATCTTTTGTAACATTATAAGCCTCTTTATCATCACTTTTGATCAATTTAAAGCATTCTTGCTAAATAAAAGTATTAATTTATTTTTTTGTATAATGTTACAAAAAATGTATTTCAAATAAATGCTGATCTTTGGATCTTTCCATTCATCAATAATAATTTATAATAAATGTTTCTTGAACAGTAAATCAGCATATTAGAATGATTTCTGAAGAATCATGTGACTCTGAAGACTAGAATAGGCTAATGATGCTGAAATTAAGATTTGATCACAGGAATAAATTACATTTTAAAATATATTCAAATACAAAGCAGTTATTTAAAATAGTACAAATATTTCACATTATCACTTTTGCTGTATTTTGGATCAAATAAATGCAGGCTTGGTGAGCAGAAGAGACTTCTTTAGAAAACAATAAAAAGTTTTGACTGGTAGTTTATATTAAACTTTTTCCAGATTAATGACTATTTAATTGAAAGTTTTGCTTGCTGTGCAAATGTCATTTGGTTTGATATTTTTGGAGGCCACTATATTAACAACCTCTGTCCAATAGACCATGAAATTGATTTAGTAAATTGTTCTTTCCCTGAAAACAATGTTGATATAGAGAGTCAGATAAGATCAGCACCTCCATGCTTTAATGGTATATTTGCTGTGTTGTGCAGAATGCTAATATTTATAAAGCGTTTGTGTGTGTTTGACAAAAAGAATGGGAGCTTGGGACCTTAACAGAGGTGACTTTTGTTAAATTAGAAATCATGCGAGTTACCTGCAGTAATACTGAACACATTCTATTTTCAGTCGCAGCTGATTTGATTGGACTCTGGAGGATTCAGTCTGCAGTCACTGCTGCTGAAACATACTGTGTGTGTGTGTGTGTGTGTGTGTGTGTGTGTGTGTCTGTGCTGAATTTAGTGTCTCCCTCCATTTTCTCTTTGTCTCACTATTGCAGAGCAGTGATTGTTTTCAGGATGCAGCATTGCTGAAATTGTAGATGATAGTCGTGTGTAGAATTTGTTGGCTGCACAAACAGTATAGAACTAAATTTTTGCTGATAATTTGGACTTTTCAGTGCTACATATAAGAGATGACCATAATGCAAAACTCACTTTTACATGGTGTTTGCATATAAATGTGTCTTATCAGTGTGTGGACAGAACAACCCTACAATGCTAAAAATCCATTCACTTCTTCTTTTTTTTTTTAATCCCCTACAAAAAAAACCTGAACAGTCTTTATTATTATGTTATGTTTTGATTTTCATAGCAGTATGATGTCATACTGCTCAGGCCCCGCCCACAACAGCCAACGGACTGTCCCATATTATCATATTTCCACCTTCAGACAGCTGGACTCTGTCCGCCATTTTCTCCGCACTCAAGCAGTTGTAGCGACAACATTGTGTTGCACGCAATGCAGGTGTTTTGTAGTTGTAAAATGTAGAATGTAAAAGTGAATATAAGATTCTTAATTTTCTCCCGACATCAGAGCCACTGAGGACGCAGTGAATTAGTTTGGATTTTGATGGTAATGTGCCACCAAATAGACACAAAATAGAAAGAGAGGGGCGGGGTTAGCAGTAGCAGTAGGATCATTTAAAGAGACATGCACTGAAATGGATTGTTGTGAACAGAGCTGTTTTTGTAAAAAGCTGTTGTTTTTATTTGACCTTGGAGGAATTTTAACCAAAGTGTTGCAGACATTCCATAAAGATCCTAAAGAATCATGCTAACTTTCCCCTTGAAGGTAAACTGATTCATTAGAATAAATAGGACTTTACTGCACTGCATATGAGAATTGGAAATTGCTTTCAAATTATCTGGTTCACTAGAACGGATCGGACTATGAGAAGGAAAGTGCACACATTTACCTCAGCTCAGATTAGTTGGCAGTGAAGTTGCACAGGCAATTCAAGCTAAGGTTGAAAACAAAAATACAGCTTTTGTTTTGGGAAAAAAAGCAGCTAGTTAACTGAACAGCACCACTATTTTTAAAATGGTTGAAAATGCACTTTTAAGTTTATTTAGTCACTCACTGCAGCTGCAGCAGCTCCGCATCCTTGGGTTTCATACAGAGCCTGTGTCTCTCTTTTGTGGTTATTTGTCTAGTTCATTGTGTCCACTTTTCCTCAGATGCCCTTGGTCCAGCCAGCATCCTTGTTCTTTTCAACCCCTCCCTTTTCCATTGACTGTGGTAAGTAGGTCAGAACTGCGCTGCTTGCTGTTGGCCTTGATCCAGCAGACGTGTTTACCTTGCCAGACCCTTATAGTAGTACTAGAGTACCTTCACTTACAGAAAAACATTAAGGCATGAAAGCTCCATTAAGATCGCCATGACGATAGGACTTTGTTTTTTTTGCTTTTTAGATTTAGTTGTGCTCATTAAGTCTGAGAACTCATGTAGCCGCCAAGCCTTTAATTCAATTACAAACTCTCTCGCCTGACATCTTTATTCTCCGTGTACTTTCTCACTCTTTCTTCCCACATTTGCTCGCTCACCCCTTTTCTTGATGTTCCCTGTTGTTCTTGAACTGCTTGAACTTGAAATTCATTAACGTTAACATGACAGTATAATTAAATGCCCATCATGGGGTTTTACAAAGGGTTTGTTATGTCGTTTAACTTGTATTGCATTTCTCCATTCACATGTCCCAACGTGACAGGATTTTGGATATTATTTTGTCCACAGTTATGTATTTGCATATTTACCAGACTGACACAGCAATACGATTAAATTGCTTAGACATAATCTATTTGTTTTAGCCAGTGATGATGTTTTTGTAGTTTGACAAAAGTAAATTTTACACTTGTCAATATTTTGTCACATCATTATTCAAGTTAACATGGCAACTAATCTTAGTCAAACAAAACTTTTAACATTTAAATTAACTAGAATTGCACAATTAAAGTAAATATTCAAACTTTTTCATGTATCAAATCAAACATTTGTTGCAAGTTTAATACTACTCCCAGAAATGGCAGTGTTTAGGAAAACAACATGTGACATTTAGTGACGCTGTAGTAACATGGTTCGTTTTTAGAAAACAAATGCAACTCATGTTACATGATCTAAGCCTTATTTTCACTTCAGTGGTGTGTTCAGATTTCAAGCCCCATTGAAAGGTGCCCTAACTCTATCAGTGCTCAAAGCAGCTGTTAAAGGATTAGTTCACTTCCAGAATAAAAAATCAGATAATTTACTCACCCTCGTGTCATCCAAGATGTTCATATATTTCTTTCTTTCTTCAAATGAAATGAAGGTTTTTGACAAAAATATTCCAGGATTTTTTTCTTCATATAGTGGACTTCAGTGGGGATCAATGGGTTGAAGCAAAGACTATAGAATACTTGAGACGTGTCACTGGTATAGTTCTAAATGCAACACTTATTATGGCCGCGAAGCCCCGCCTTCTTAATGAAAGAGCCAATCGTTGATTAGTAAAGTCACTGCAGCTGCCGATAGAAGTCCCGGTTGCTATAGAAACAATCGGCGTTCTAAGACGTGTGCTCAGTACTGCGCATGCGCACTGGCTGATCTAGCCTGAAAAATAACCTGAAATTTCCCCATTTAAAGAGATAGGAGCTGCACTTGCATGCTGAGATGCGTTTCAAAGATGGCTGCCGAATGGATTGACTTGCCTTAAAGGGACTTTGGTTGAAGGTCCAAATTACAGTTTCAATGCAGCTTCAAAGGGTCTTATCTAGCAAAACGATCGGCCATTTTCTAAAAAACAAATGAAAATGTATATACTTTCTAACCACAAATGTTCCTGCACTCATTACGTAGTCGTGTTAGAAAGGTCACGCATGATGTATAGGACAATTTTGAAGTTGGAGAAGGAAATTTTTCACTTTACCCAAACTTTTTGAACAACACATTCTCACTCTCAACTCGTCACATGTTAACACTTGGTCAGGACCCCTTGGCATCACTTTTTTGACACACAGGATACCCCTTTATCTTAATTTTTAGACGTGCAGGGTCCTCAATTGCTTTACATAATAAACCTTTGGTGTCAAAATGCTGATGCAAAGGGCATTGGGGATTTTATAGTCGTGATTAAATTACATATTGGGTAATAATTATTGCATATATGTTAGGGTGTGGTCAAAACAATTTTTTTTTACATTACACTATTTACACATTTATGAGCACGTAACCCAACCCCTGCCCCTAAATCTAACCATTTGTTAATATAAAACACAGATGTAACCGATACAACTACAGTCACAATTTATTTAAAAAGTATTAATATCCCTTCTGATGAAAAACTAAATATTTCTGAGATCTGTGATCCTGTTTGCAGTTTGTGCACAAATGCCACCAGAAGAAATGTTACGTCAGCTTTAGTTGTGAAATGCCATTGGCTCTTTTGTGTCTTGTGACTGATTGTGTCATGTTAAATAAGTTCGAGAGTATCTTTTAGAATGTGATATGCGTGGTAGCAAGATCATTTTCAGCAATTTAAACCTTATAATTTACTCTGTTCTTCACACAAAGATATCGGAGGACTTGGAATGCAACTCAACTTGTTTGTTTGTATTTGCCTGTTGCATGTTTTATCTTGTTCAGAAGTGGGTGCTTTAATTTGTGTTTGTTATCAGCCATTTACGCAATATGTTACAGGACTGGCCACTTCCTATCCAACCAAATAAATCAGTGTTCAATAAGAGGACTAGCTATTTCTATAGTTACCCAATATAGACGTCATTCCCCATCTCGAGGGTGAGGTTAGATCATGTGGTGAGCAGTTATGTAATTCAGGATGCCACATGTGCACAAACACAGGAAATGCTTTCTGAAATGTGCATCAGCGTACACTCTAGACTAGAGTACATTGATTTAGAGCATTGATTCAACGTGATACATAACGGACATGATTGTACATAAGCATGTTTTATAACTATAGGCTTAAGCCACTACAAAACATTGTAACACCGTAAATGCATTTGTAATTCTAATGAAATGCGAGAGATGGGCTGTATTTTCCACGGCCATGGAAAAAAAAAGCTGATGTGAAGTAAATGTGAATGAAAAATACTGGGTAATCATTTTCCGCTGCTATCATTGGTAGTTAGCAGGCACTTCTCCCAAAGTGCTTTCACCACCTCTTTGTCCTTCTCTGGTTTAATGAGTCCAGTCCCTGAACATTCACTTGATATGAGAGCCTCTAAATTAGGTTGTGTCTGAGAGTAGGTCTAGTTTAGTGAGTTGGAAATGGAGAAGGAAGTAAGCTGTACTCTTCAATAGATCTGCATTTTGATGAAGAGCGAGGCCACGCTCAAATGCTTTCTGGTCTTTATTGTTGTTATTCAGGTTCACTCGTACGCCCTTGACAAAGAACACATCTCTATAAGGATATTCGATGGAATATTAATAGGAATGAGTAGCAAGATTTTCTCATTAAAATATCTTTGGTGCTTGATGCTGCAGGTGGTTTTTAAGAGGTTGTCAAAAAGTCTTATTTATTTTGTTTTTATTTTTCTGTACCTTGTAAATCACACTTGCTCCTTAACAAGCAACACTATTTGAGGTATAATTCATGTTGTGAGACATAAATTTTACCCACTGAATTTTAATGCACTGTGTTCCAGCAAGGGTTTACATGATAAAGCACCACGCAATGAAAGTTTCTTTCTGTAAAATCCTGCTCCTTATAACTATACATTTTTAGGCTGGGTTTTGACACAAATTTCATGATTTAATTCTGATTCACAAGCTTGTGATTTGATTCAATTTCGTTATTGATTATTTTGGATATGCAGTTGAAGTCAAAAGTTTACATGCGCCTTGCAGAATCTGCAAAATGTTAATTATTTTATCCAAATAAGAGGGATCATACAAACACGATACATTAAGAGGAAACTTTTTGTAATTGAAGAATAGGGTACATGTAACTTCTGGAAAACATGCAAGTATCTTCTGTAGCTTTTAAAGTGCATTACTAAAAATAAAATTTAAATTTAAACGTCTTAATTCTGTTCAAAAGTTTACATCCCGGCTCTTAATGCATCGTGTTTGAACCTTCTGTAATAGTTGCATATGAGTCCTTAAGTTGTCCTCAGTGTAAAAAAATGGATCTCAAAATCATACAGTCATTGTTGGAAAGGGTTCAAATACACACAAATGCTGCGAAACCAAAAACTTTGTGGGACCTGAAGGATTTTTCTGAAGAACAGTGGCCAGTTAAACTTTTTAGGATGAACAAGGGCTCATAAACAGCTATAACTGAACCAAAAACAACAAAAACAAAAACAACAACAAAAAAAAAACGCTGTGGATCATTCAGTATTAAGAATCAAGTGTATGTAAACTTTTGAACAGGGTCATTTTTATAAATTCAAATATATACAAATTATTTTCTCTTGTGGTCTATATGTAAATGTTTTTATGTGAAATATCTTATTCAGGTCAGTACTACAAACAAAATAATACAAAAAAAATAATAATGTTTTGTATGATCCCTCTTATTTTGGTAAAATTAACATTTTGCAGTTTCTGCAAGGTGTATGTAAACTTTTGACTTCAACTGTATATCAGGTACAGTACATGCCAAATTCAAGAAAAAAAAACTCAACTTATGCTGTAAAATATACAGTTGGTAACAGTTGTAAAATAAAGTCAGTTGGTACTACATTGCTATAATATTGAAAGTTAAAATTAACTGATTTCTATTCAGATATGTTATATTGTACATATATTTAGCAACATGCTCCTTAAAATGCTGACAAATTAGTCACCAATTTTTTTTATTTTTTAAATGTGACGTTAATGATTACATGAGACAGGATACAGTTTTTGATAAATTGTATTCATTCTTTTAACATACCTTTGGATGTTTATTCATGTTTATTTTGTGCTGAAACTGGTTAAAGCAGAGGAGACTATCAGTTCACATCTCTAAAACTGAGGTGCTACAGCAATCTGTCACCACGTTAAACAGTGCCAAAGCGCCATTTATTGTTGGAATATTGCATAGACTACATATTTGTTAAAATAGACAAAACTTGAGACTTTGTTTCATATCAAAAGTAATAAAGCACAAAGCTTATTACGATTTTATTGGATGGGAAGTGCGCTACAATGTTGTGTTCATTAACTGAAACAGGCTAGACGATCTAGATGATAGCTAGGCAATCGATTCTTGAGATTTAAGAATATAGTTTTGTAAAAAATCTTTAATATTTTTTACCCAGCCCTAATACGTTGTACATTAGATAGCTATACTGACTGCTGAGATTGTGATTTTCAACAGCAGTTTTGCAATCACACGTACTTGTTGTTGCCTTCTGGTTAGAACTTGGTGTTCTAATCATAATTATGTGCAATAATAATAATAATGTTTGCTTTTATAAAACCCACAAATTACTTACAATACACAGTAGGTGGTTTAATGCTACTTTTTATGACTACTTTTGTAATGAGATTTGTGGCCTTCATGCTCGACCCAGCATTAAAGGGCATCCGCTGATCTCATACAGCTAATGTAAACATTTAACTGCTCCAGTTACACTGAACCATTACCTGTTTGCTGAGTTATGAATGAGACCTGAACTCTGGAACTGTTTGAAGCCTGTGGCTAAGGGTCACATCCGTGCAAACTGTGCAACACGTGAGTCCCTTTGAGTAATCCAGTTCCAGACTAACAGCAAATAATGGGCACAGTGTCAATAAAGAGATTAACTTTTAACCAGAATTTGACTAGTTGAGTAGCTTCCTTGCTCTGTGACCCCTTTTATCTCCTGTTGAGTCAGAGGAATTTGTGAGTTTGATAGAATCGTTCACTGATGGCAAGAAGCCAGCCATGGTTTGGTCAAACTATCTGTGATTGGATGAATGTGTTTTAGCAGTGGAAAAGCATGTTGATTTGCTTAGATTTCGTAAATATGTAAAGCTGTTGTTTTGAAAAGGGACCAAAAATAAATAAATAAATAGAGCAGCCTGGCCCTTGTATAAATGCCTGCATTCCTGTTTGTGAATGCGCACTGCATATTGTAGAGGTAGAAGGGAGGTATCAGATGTCAGAGCAAGATAACTTCTTATGCTCTCATGATCATATTATGGGCTTTCTGAGAACTAAATATCCAGTAATACATTATGATTGACCAGAGATGAGGTAATTTAGACTATGTGGGGTTTGAGTTCACATTTAAAATCTGCAATTGAAAATGGAAATAAAGATTTTTTTGTTTGGGATTTTGAAAAAATTGAAGACTTAAATGTGACATAATGATAGAAAGTAATTTTATTCAGTTTTAGAGTTTCTTAGTATTTTATGTCCCATTTCAGTGATGCAGAACTAGTACAATTAAGAAAAAAATAATAGTACACAGACTTTTGGACCTCACTGTTCACTTTTAGGATTATTGGATTGTTTTGGAAAAAATAATGACACAGTTATTTGTTAATTTATTTGCACATCTTCGGTTAGTGCAGACAGGCATTATAGGCAATCAATGTGCTGTTTGTTATCTGTTCTAGCATTGGTGACTCATTTTAAGCTGAGCTAGCCATGCTTTATCATTTAGAAGTCATTTTATTATGTCTTTCTCTCTCTCTCACTCACTCACACACACACACACACACACACACACACACAATGCAAAGTGTTGTTCACGTAGGCAAATTTCTCTCACAACTTTCCACTGTCTGGAAGTTTCTGTCCTACATCAGATGTCACCATGTTTTAAATAAATCTCCTGCAAACTCAAACACATTTTCAAAACCATACAAACCTGTCATGCATTAAGACGATTGCTAATGGAGGACAAAAACAGACAGTCAAATAATCTAAAGCACACACAAGTATTTTCTGTTGTGGAGCTAACACTTGTGCTTTGGCTTAAAACGGGGGAAAACATTTTTTACATTTTCATTTTAAAAATCTTGATACTATAAAAAACTTTTTGTTGTCATTTGTTATTTTCAGAAAAAATACTTTTTATCACACTTTTATTCGCAATTGCAAGTTTACATCTTGCAATTCGGACTTTTTTTTTTTCTCTCAGAATTGCGTTATACAAACTTGCAATTCAGATTCAGTTTTTATCTCACAATTCTGACTTTTTTCTCGCAATTGCGAGTTTATATCTCACAATTCTAAGGAAAAAAGTGGAATTGTGAGTTTTTATCTCTCAATTCTAACTTTATTTCTCGCAGTTGTGAGTTTATATCACAGTTCTGAGGAAAAAGTCAGATTTGCAAGATACAAACTCGCATTTGCAAAAAAAAAAGTGTGAGCTCATATCTCACAACTCTGAAAAAAGCCAAAATTTTGAGATTTTTATTTTACAATTCTGACTTTTTTTCTCGTGATTGTGAGTTTATATCTTGCAATTCTGACTTTATACCTCACAACTGTGAGTTTAAATCTCACAATTCTGAGAAAATGAATAGTTTAGAATATGAATAATTGTGAGATACAAACTTGCATTTGTGAGAAGAATAGTCAGAATTGCCAGATAGAAACTTAAATTTGCAAGAAAAAAGTCAGAATTGCGAGTTCATATCTCACAATTCTGGAAAAAAAAAAAAAAGCCAGAATAGGTTTTATCTCGCAATATTGACTATTTCTCCCAAGTGAGAAAAGTTTGAGAAAAACTGTCAGAATTGCGATACAAACTTACATTTGTAAGAAAAAAGTTAAAATTTATCCTGCAATTCTGACTTTATTATTCACAATTGTAAGTTCATATGTCACAATTCTGACTTCAAAACTCGCTTTGTATCTCACAATGATTTAAAAAATAATTTCTTGCAGTTGTGTTTATCTCACAATAAAAAAAGTCAGAATTCAAGATATAAACTTGCAATTGTGAGAAGAAAAGTCAGGCTTGTGAGATACAAACTCGCATTTGCAAAAAAAGGTCCAAATTGCAAGTTTGTGTCTAAAAAGTCACAGCTTCCATGCTACACTAAACATATGTATTTGAATGTTTGTTGTTTTTTATAAAACTGCAACATTATGGTTTTGGCAACAAATTTTGTTTTCCCTCTTTTGTTAGTGATTCTTGGTCTACTTTTTCATCAGATTTTTAAACTGTAAATGTAATTTCTCACAGTTGGGGAAAGCTAAATGCATTCATACAGCAGTCTCCTTTGACCACAATATCCCCAAATCTAGTAAAGAGTTAAATAATAACTGTTAAACCACACACTGCTTTGTTATGTCTACCTCCACCCTCTGTGTTGCAAAAACATGGCATATTTCTTGGAACACTGACCATGCTCACATGTTTCTCACTGTTGTTGCTGGTGTAGGTGTTATCTGTTGTTGTTTTGCAGTGCTGTATGTGAACATCTCCCCTCAGCTTCATAGTCTTGCTGCCCTTCCTCTTTGCTGCCCACATGTGCTTCAGATTGCTATTATGACATCCTTGCATGCTCATACCAAGCAAGCATTAAATGTCTCATAAAGTGGTTCACAGATGATAAGAATGACTTTCATCTAGGGGCTTAGATGACGTCTTTTACCTCATCCTGTCTGCCTTCTTGACTGACAGCAAAGGGCTGTGTTTTATAGATGTTTAATTATTTCAGTGACGACTGAGATGTTTCTCCTTTCAATTTGAAAGCACAGAATAGCAAAGTGTGTGTGCACAGATGTAGCAGATCAACGCTTTTAAATGGAAAGGAGAAACAGCAGGAGGAAGTAATATATGTAATATATGTCTGTCTGTCTATCTGTCTACATCCTGTGCATATCCATCAAGACAGAAAGATAGATATTCTGTCACAGGGTTGTGTTCTTGCCCTCAGGAAGGAATCACATGGTCCAGCTCTTCAAGGCCATGTGCTGTGCTGCTCACACTCAGAATACAAAACAGCACACATAAAATTCACAGATGCATTAAAAGACACGCACACAAAGTAATTTCACCAAGGACACAGAAGTAAAGGACAAAAATAAGTATAAATTGATTTAGATTTAATTCTAAAATGACAGCATTCCTTGAAATTTTACTGTGGGATTCAACTGACGTTCTTTGTATTGAAAAGTATTATCTTAGAGAGCCTATAAGACTGCTATTAACTGTTCGCTGCACTTTAGTGAATTGCATTAAACGGTGTGGTACGTTATCTCTTCATGTCGAGCAAATCCAGAGAAAATAAGGAAATGAAGTGGAGAAATACAATTTGAGAGGGCTCTTTTAAGGATAGAAGGCTTAAACAGAAATGAGGGTGGGAAAAGTGCCTCAGAAGTATTATAGGGCTGTAAAAAAGAGGGTTTATTCAAGGACACATTGGAAAGGAGAAAAGAGGTTAAGTTAATCAATGCCAGTCTTCTCTTCTGTCAAGATGTTCAGCTTTTAAATGCACCCAGTTTTGAGCTCTATGTCATTCTATTAAACATTAAGCCAGTTCATGCATTCATGCTGAGAGAATCTCAACCTGCTGTTTGTATTTCAGGCATATAGTCCTGGCAGAGGACATCTGCACCAGTTTTGTGCAGTCTCACTCATGCACACAGCTGCCAGTACATCTTGAGACTTTATGAAGTCTGTTTTATCTTCATTTGTTGTTTTGTTTTGGGTTCAGGGAACTCAGAGAGCCTTGGAGCTCATAGACCTACTTTATTTTCTAAAACTCACCCTGAATGTAACCTTCAGACAAACTTGTTGATCATAGATTTAAAGCAAAATATAATTTGGAAGTCATTTTTTGCCTACCTGTATTTGTGAGAATATGGTAAAAAATTTGGTCTTTACAAGTACAGACCATTAACCTTTCAGTCTTCAGGTGGTCTGTCTATGTGTAAAGGGGTTTCAAAAGAAGCAATTCTCTATCTAAAGACGTTCCACATGATTTCTATTTACTTTGATAATGAATGACCTTAATTTGATAAAAAGCCTTTTTATCCAAACATGTCGGCTCTGCTTACAGTAAAAACATGTGACTCTAATCCGCTCGCTTAGAATTAATCGGAGAAGATTTTCATGTTCCGTATGCTTGTGTTGTAAATAATTACTGTGTGGCCCACAGACACTTGTTAGGAAGGAAACGGTATCTTTTTCCCAGGTTGTTTGTTCCTTGTGTTCCATCCCTTGTCACAAATAGTGTGAGACTGGTGGAAACAGGGTCACTGAATGTTGTTCCCACATATGCGGTGTTCCTGTTTGACATTCCAGCCTGAGACAGGAGATAGACTCACAAACATAGTGTCCCAATCAGCACTTTCAAACAGGATGAACTTGGTATGTTATGCAATATATAAGATTCTTGTTATAGAAAGGTATTTTACAGCAGAATATGCTAATCAGTTTGCATTTAATCAGCATGAGCATGCGCAGGATCTCTTAATGCACAGATTCACACACTCCGAACCCTTTGACTTGAAATATTTGCTTAAAATGTAAGGATTGAAAAGAAATTAAGGTTTTTGCGGAAAACATCCCAGGATTTTTCTTCATATAGTGGACTTCAGTGGTGGCCAACAGGTTGAAGGTCCAAATTGCAGTTTCAAAAATATTCATGTCCTTACTCTGCAGGTGATGAGCGGTGCTTGGTTTCCTTTAAACATGATGCTTGGAATTGAGGTTCATCAGACCATAGAATCTTGTTTCTCACAGTCTAAGGGTCCTTTAGGTGCTTTTTTGCAAATTCCAAGTGGGTTTTTATTTGTCTTAACTGAGGAGACCAGATTGATGGAGTGTTGGAGTGACGTTTGTCCTTCTGTAAGTTTCTTCCATCTGCTTCCATCAGAGTGACCATTAGCTTTTTGGTAGCCCCTTCTCAGTAAATTGCTTAGTTTGGCCAGGAGTCCTAGCTGTTCCAAGCTTCTTCCATTATAGACAATGGAGTCTACCTGCTTCTGTGAACCTTCAATGCAGCAGAATTTTTTTAACTATTCCTCAGATCTGTGCCTTGACGCAAGCCTGTTTCTGAGCTCTACAGGCAGTTATTTTGACCTCAGGGCTTATTTTTTGCTCTGATGTGCATTTTCAGCTGTTAGACCTTTTATTAAGACGTGTGTGCCTTTACCATACCCATCAATTGAATTTGCCACAGGTTAATTTCACTTGAAGTGCAGTAACATCTACAAGCAATACAAATGCTTCTGAGCTTTTTTTTTTTTTTTTTTTTTTTTAAATGTCTCACATGAATACTTATGCAATGGAATATTTCAGTTAATAAAAAGATGTTAAAAAAACTTTTTTTGTTTTGCCATTATGGTGTATGGAATGTAGATTGTGGGGAATTTTTTTTTTTTTTTTATAAAGCAGTTTAGGCAGGAATATAAAGTGTGAAAAAAATGAAGGGGTATGAATACTTTCACAAGGCACTGTATGTTCAGGTATACATTTCATTCAGCTGAAAAAGCCCATAGCCAAGTGAACACAGCCAATCTTTGCTTTTCCCTTCCCCCCACTCACTTTGTAAATCAGCACATCGCTCTTCCTCACATCACATCCAGGTTATGTAACACTGCTTCCTAGTTACCCTGGAGACAGAAGCTGCCCCTCTGTTCACCTCTGTGCCAGCCGTCCACTGTCTCCTGTCTGAACGGGAGGGTAGACGGCAGAATTCATAAGATTGATTGGTTGTTTTGTTCGATGTGTGCTGAAGGAAGCCTACAGATGACCAGATTATGAATGACAATTATTTTACAGTGAGTGTGCGACTGGGCTTTTGTGCAGTTGGAATGACACACATTTCCCTTGAGAGTTACTGTAAACACAAAGCAGCAGCGGGCATATGATAACAACAGTGACTGTGTGAGGATGTCATGGTCTTGCTAGATAAAGATTATGGAATTGTTTGCCAGATTATATTATATTTAAACTTTTTTTCTGTTTATTTGTTATTTTCATGGGATTTTGAAAGATTTTTTACTTTTTTTTTTTTTTTTTTTTTTTTTTTTTTTTTTTTTCCTCCAACACCGAGTTGGTTTGAATAGACATACTGCATATATAATTTACAAAATGCCCAGTTACTGTCATAAATCCTTTTGTTGGGCTCTGCTTACTTAATTCACTCTTATGAGCTCATTTCATTACAGAGATTTTTAATGAGTGCCTCTTAAGGATAATATACCAGCCATAATGTTTTATTCATCACTAACAGTTCATTATTTATAACCACAGCACTACGTGCAAATTTGTAGCGGTTTATGGCTTGCTGTTAAAACATTAATCCACACATACAGATTTTTAACATTTAAAATTCTCCTTTGATTCTCCCTGCTTTTTTTTTTTTTTTTTTTTTTTTTTTTTTTTGAATATCTTAATTAAAATAAGTGTATTTAATTGAATTAAAAGTCTGTTCATTCTTTAAACTAAACAAAAGCTTGCCCCCTGTAAGGGAACAGATTCTTCTGGTATATGGGTTTAGGCGGGCGCCACAGGGCTCCCTCTGCTGCTTGTTACATCCAGTATTGCCCACTTCATTATCCAGTGGCCTGTGCACTCTGCGTTCCTCTTTCAGTGCCAAACAAAGCATTGTGGGGTGCGTCATTACTGGGCTAAAAAATGTGCAGACGGCACAGAACAGCAAGCCCAGAAAAAACAGCAGAGAGCGGTTTTTATCTCGCCACTGGTGGCCATTCATATGGTAGCTACACAACATTCCTACAGGCTTCATTAGGGTGCCACTTGCTCAAATCTTGTGTCCTGTGTCTCCTCATTTTCATTTGTGTAGATCTGTTTGTATTTTTCCTAAACTGTTTTCCATAGTGGTTTCTTTTTATAATTAATATTGAATCTAATGTCTTCCTCAATATATATGGGTTTTCTCACAAATTTGCTTTAAAATTAAGATAGTACTGTTTACAAGTGCATTATGCAGTTTTGCATATAGGTAAAAATTTTTTGTCTTTGGCATGCTTTGCATGTTTTTCCAGTGTATATCCGTGTGCTTTTGTGCTTGTGTGCTGGACTGGATTGCTTCGTAATAGTAGGACACAAAGAGGGTCTCTGTGGGGATTAGGTACATTATAATCCTGGGGATTAGGCCTATTGAATTACAGAGCTGAGGGGGCTTCTTTACTGTTCAGTTTGTGTTTGGATATGGAGAAGGATGGGCTTGAGGGGTCATGTGTCCTGTTTTCGGGACGAGAAGCATGTTCTCATGTCAAACAAAGCTTGATCCCTTTTGTTGATTTCTGTCAGGTGTTTGGCGACAGTTTTTAATGTACTATAAATACTGAAGCACTAACTTGAGTGTAACAAGGGGGTATAAAAAACAGCATAAATCATGACAGTGCTTGAGACCTGCCAAAATAAATGTTAAATCTTGGTTTGTGTCAGAGCCTTGGCCTGGGTTTCACATTAACCTTTTATAGAGCGAAAATGTAGATGTTCTCATACATGGGAAGGATGACTGGATAGACGGACAGATGGACAGATGGATGGATGGACAGATGGATAGACGGATGGATGGACAGGCAGACAGACGGATAAATGGATAGACAGACAGACAGACAAATGGATGGATGGACAGATGAATAGACAGACAGATGGATGAATGGACAGACAGATAGATGGCTGATAGATAGATGGATGAATAGACGGATGGATCGATAAAAGATGGATAGATGAATGGACAGACAGATGTATAGACGGATGGATGGATGGATGGATGGATGGATGGATGATGGATGAATAGATGAATGTACAGACAGATGGATGAATAGACAGATCGACCAATAGATAGACAGAAGGCCTAACAGACGGAAAGATGGATAAAAGATGGATAGACAGATGGATAGATGAATGGACGGACGGATGGATGTATAGACGGACGGATGGATGGATGACAGAGAGATGGATGGATGGATGGATGGATGGATGGATGGATGGATGGATGGATGGATGGACGGACGGACGGACAGATGGCCTGACAGATGGATGGATAGAGGGATGGATGGATGGATGGACAGATGGCCTGACAGATGGATGGATGGACTGATGGACAGATGGATGTATAGACGGATGGATGGATGGATGGATGACAGATGGACGGATGGGTGGATGGATGGATGGACCGATGGATAGATGAAAGTAAGGATGGATAGATAGACAATGGATGGACAGATGGACTGTTGAATGGACAAACATAGATGGATGATGGATAGATGAATGGACAGCAGATGGATGGACGGATGGACCGATGACAGCTGGATAGATGGATTAACAGATAGATAGTGTTTGAGATAAGTTAAGTTATGGTGCAATAGCAGCAAAACAAGTCCACATTGTACGGTACACAGGGTGGTGTAACACACATTACAATAAATACAGAACTTCTGTGTCAGTTTGCCATGGTTGCAGTAATGACTTATGGTAGGTTGCATAAGATTGGGAAGTTTATTGCAGAAGACACACTCAGACAACTTTCTCTTGGGTTTGGAAGAGAACTGGTATGCCTCGTTGTCTATCCAGTCCCCATTTGGCAATTAGGCATTGCGCAATATTGCATTTCCCTCACTCTTTCCCGTAAAAAGCAGCATTTATTGTACTTGGCACCACAATGTTAAAATTCCAAACTAGTTGGGTATAAAGTTGGTGAGTTTTCTTATTCCGAGTTTGCTTATTCCGAGGTCAGATCCAGTATGAATCCTGAAGAGTTGGCCACTGCAGTTTCCCTTGATCCAGTTTGTATCTAGATGGTGGGTCAGTACATATAGACCACCTCTACAGGTCTGTATGGGAGTACAAACTATTTGTTTATTGGTCAGAGGAGAACTGACCCCCGACTGAGCCTGGTTTCTCCCGAGGTTTTTTTTTTTTTTGTCCATCAGTGTCACAGATGGAGTTTTGGTTCCTTGCCACTGTCGCCTATGGCTTGCTGAGTTGGGGACAACAACTAAATTGGGGACAAACAATTTATTAATTTGGAACTATTGATTAATTTCCTCAAACTAAAATTGTTTAAAGTTTCTTTTTGAATTATTGATATATTACTTTCCCATTTGATACTGTAAAGTTGCTTTGACACACTTTGTATTGTAAAAAGCGCTGTATAAATAAAGCTGACTTGACTTGAGTTTTCATTCACATATGTAAACACATTCTGCATCAACCATGTGCAGGGGTGTGGTTTTTTTCTGTACGAAAACCCAATCAACTAGAATTAGATTATAAACATACCTGTGAGAATTTCAGGTGCATGATTTCAATTTTTTGAACAGATCACATCAACAATACACAGTTCCCTGAAGTAGTGCACGTACATGTTTGGATGGCAAAGTAGTAATGTGTATCTGGTACAATTTCTGCTTTGCTCATTTTTTCCTACCATTGTGTGATTATTTGATCTTAAACATCAACAGCACAGACAGCCTGCTGGTGTTGGGCCCTGATTCAGACCCGCAACTGGCAGATGAGTGGGCAAATCCAATATAAACATCCTGCCTCTATTCCATACCATCAGCTCAAGCCAAAGACGACTCATAATGAACACACCTGTGTCAACATGGAAAAAGAGGGCAGTTTGAGAAAGTTAATTATCAGTCAGTTCCACATAATTCAGATCATGCCAAGGGTGTCACTGTTGAATTTCAGTGTTGTTACTGTAACTGGTATTAAAATATAATGTATTCTGGCTATAATGCATGCTCAGTTTGTTTGTAAATCTATAATAAACATTTAAATAATGGAAATATAAAAGGTTATTTGTGTTTATTCTTCACATACAGTATTCAAAGGATTTTACGCAATGCTACTTTTGCATGTTACATGGCGCACTCTAGTGGACAAAACTCAGATTTTCATTTTTTTTTTTTTTTAGTTAAGTGGGGAGGGAGTGTGGGAGAGTAAGTCACCCTTGTAATCACTCAAGCCCTTAACAGCTCTGCTTTGAGCTACCATTAACATGGAGATTGAAGTTTAGATTAGTCTTGACTTGGACTAATGGAGCAAAGTCCAAAGGAAATTGGGTGTTAATTGGGTTTCAAAATAATCTTTTTCCTCTTCCCTTTTAGCAGTATCAGGTGGTTCAAGGAAGAGCATGGATTGAATTAAGAGAATATCCTGACCTTGGTTTTGAGATCACAATTGTTTTTTAAGGTTAAAGGATGTCCTAGCATCAGTTCTTATATTTGCACGTTTGCTTTGGAATGCTATAATATGTTTACATAATTTAAAACTGTTAAATAAGTAGATTAAATTAATCCTTTAAGCAAAATTGTGAAAGAAGGTTTGAAGAAGTCTTTCCATTTTGAAGGTAGGAAATTTAAGATTAAGATTTTGTAATTACAATCATACTGCAAAACAGTGTTGAAATGTTTAAGTAATTGTTCTGGTGACATCTAGTGTTGTAAAACATAATTTTCTTCTCATTTACGTCAACATGGGACTGAATTAATGGCAAAATATTCCCTTGCACCTTTTTTCCAAAAGACTCAATATTAACATCTCATCAACCCAAATGGCATTTATGTGTTGTGGTCTGACAGACGGCCAGTTTAAAACTGCAAACCAGGATATGTTCATTAATATTTCTACCATGCTTGGCTGTCTATTTGGCTCCTCTTTTCCACAGTCTTCCATTTTTTTTTTTGTTTTTTTTTACTACTCCATTAGGGCTACTCACAAAAATCTGCTGACCCTGAACTTTTTCTTATACACTCTTAAAAGCTTAAAACAAACGTAACTGACTTTTACATAAAAAACATACTGCCAACAAAAATATAGGCCTATCATGTAATGATTTAAAGGATGATGTTTCACAATTACATTGCTCCTTCTTTACTGGTCACCTTTATTTTTGTTGGCAATATGTGACCCTGGACCACAAACCGGTCATAAGTAGCACAGGTATATTTGTAGTAATAGCCACAATACATTGTATGGGTCAAAATGATCTATTTTTCATTTATGCCAAAAATCTTTAGGATGTTAAGTAAAGATCATGTTCCATGAACATATTTTGTAAATTTCCTACGTATCAAAACTTAATTTTTTGATTAGTAATATGCATGATTTTTCTCAATATTTAGATTATATTCAGCTTTTAAAATGGACCCTGGTATGACTTGTTTTGTGGTCCAGGGTCACATATGATCTTGTAGACAATTGTCTCTGCTTCTGTGGCCTACCATTAGGTGGTGGTAAGAGAACAAAAACTCAAGTGAGAGAGAGCACTGCATTGAACTGTATTTATGTATGTATGTATGTATGTATGTATGATTGAGGTAAACCCTATGTTTTGGGGACTAAAATAGTAAAACCATAATTTTTTACCTTGTGGGAATTTTTATTTTATTATTATTATTGTTATTATTATTATTATTATTATTATTATTATTATTATTATTATTTATTTTTATTTATTTATTAATTTTTTTTTAATTTATTTATTTTTTGGAGAAATAGTATCTGAATCATACTAGGTTTCTGTAAGGTTTAGAGATAAGGTGAAGGTTAGGGGATATAATATACAGTTTGTACAGTATAAAAATGTTTATGCCTGTGTAAAGTCCCCATAGAAATTGAACAGCCAACATGTGCGTGTCAAGTCTAAACAAATTTACATGGTAATATTTTTGTTTTTAATGTTTTAATGTGTATTTTATTGACTTTATTTATTATTTTATTAGCACAGATTTTTTAATTTTACCTCATTATATATGTGCTGTGTGAGATTCGTTTCTTATATGTAGATTCTATGAAACGTAAAACCCAGTAATATACATGTGGTCTGTCAATATACACAGGACCCCCTTGCGACCCCAAATGAGCTGTGGACCAATCAGAGCGCAGCGTCTTAATACGGCGAGTCACAGTTTGCCTGAGGTGCTTGCTGTCTTGCGCCTGGTGAAAAGAACTTAACAGTGGATAAAGGCGACAGTTTGTTGAGAAACTTCTGAGGAGCAGGACGCCCGCGCACTAAAACAAACAAGCATCCTCGCTCAGTCGACGGTCAAGAGAAATCTGACTCTGAATCCTTTCTTCACATTTTTATCTTCCTGAAAACTTTAATTTTTCCCAATAGTGCCTGTGTTGACATTTTGAACCAATGTCTTGTCCCTCTTTTCCCTCAGCTCGTCGCTGAATTTTTATTTTTTTTTTGTCGAGGTTATTTTTTTTTCCGAGGAGCAAGATGGACTTGAGACCTTCGCCGTTTGTTCTTGGTCTGATATTAGTTCTTAACGTTTTGTCAGCAGCCCAGGACACAAATGAAGAAATCCCTGAGGGAGCGTCCACCTTGGCGTTCGTGTTTGATGTCACCGGCTCCATGTACGATGATTTGGTGCAAGTGATTGAAGGAGCATCGAAGATATTGGAAACATCCCTCAGCAGACCCCAGAGACCACTGTACAACTTCGCATTGGTGCCTTTTCATGACCCAGGTATATAAAACCTACGCAAATGAGCTTGTTCCTACTCTAATTTAAGTAAGTCTGTGACATTAATGGTGGCTTAAAAAATATAATATAGAGTTCTCCTTCCTAGAATTCTTAAGGCAGATATGAAATGTTTTGTTTGATAAGGATAATCCTTTCTTTCCATAGAAGTCCTTTAACTAAAAGTTTACTTGAAAAGCTAAATTGCATTAAATTGTTAAGACATATTTCAAAGTACACTTTATATTTTTCTTTTTAAACATTAGATTTAAGCATAAATCTAAAGCAATTTTGCCAAGGAGGAGGAAGAAGAAGAAATAACTATATATTGTCTTCTTGTTTTGGTACACAACTTTTCTTGTCAAGAAAATGTGTCTTGTTTTATAAATGTTTACATATGCAGCTCATCTTGAAGAGCGACTTGTTGCCAGAAACATGACAAATCTGTTAGTTTGCTGAGAGCCGCTTCATGCTGAAGTGTCTCACACCTACAGGAGGTATCAAAGCATTGTTTGTAGTTCCCAGATGTTCTGTGTGCTGAATTCACTGTCATTATCATTCCGTCTATCCAGGCGGAACAAGCTTGGAAGCATTTGAATGCCTGCTAGTGCAGCCTTTTTCCAAGGAACATACTGACTGTACACGACAGTTAGGGCACTCTAATAGCTCTAATAGGAATGAATGTGTTGAGAGTCAATATTCTGCATGCACATATTTTAATTTGTGTAAAGTATACCTGATGTATAACCCTGAATAATGGATGAAAGACTTTTTTGGCATAACTCAATCTCTGAACATGGTGGAGTTTTGGCTTTGTAATTAGTTTAAGTACAAAGGCAAGTTCACTTCTCTAATCTAAAAAAGCCGAAATGAGATATAAATGATAAAATTGCAGGGTAAGCAACATCTTGTGGTTGTAAGGATGAAAGACTCTGCATCTAGAGTTTTCAAATGCCTTCGAAAACTGAGAGAGAGAGAGAGTCTCAAAAGAAAGTATCGTCTCAAGAGATGTTAAGCCTCCCCCTTCTTCATTCCCAACCTGAATCTGACCTAAAATGTCCAAACGCAGCACGCCAAATACATTTTCCATCCACTCCTTGGGGTGCTCAGGAATTTCTTTCAAGATGCACGCTGTATCTGGTTATTGCTTCAGAATGCGCTGTCCACTGTAACTAAACCGAAAGATTTGCAACACAAAAGAAGCCTCTTAGAGAGGGAGAGGGAGAGCGAGATTGCCTGTTCCTTCACAAAATCGGTAAATCAGTATTCCAGATGTGTGCAATCATGTACTGAAATCAGTCCGTCGCCTATTTGTTTGCATTATTGTGGACTGTTTTATGAAGACTTGCAAATGGGAGATGCAGCCAAAGGAGTGGAATACGCATTATTTAGCGAATTATGCACAAGCAGCCCATTTGTCAAGAAACTGTCAATCCACGACTGGCTTTTTGGATGGTGTTCATGTGTTTTATTACATAAATCAAACCTCAGCTCTCAGGAAACATAGAGCTGGATCAGTGTACAGACCTATTTAATCAATTTCAATTTGTTTTCATTTTGATCATTTGGCTACAAGAATAACCACAAATTAAAATCTAACTAACCACCAAATTTGCAATGGTTTAGAATAGTAAGAATAGATGATTTAGAATAGTAACCGATAAAAGTGGTTCTGTTTGGAGAATCGGTTTGGTTCATTCAGACTGTACTCTGTAAGTATTGGTAGATAAATGCAAAAGCTTAATCGTCTGGTAACTCTTCGACTGTGACCTGGAAGAGGAAATAGAAAGTCCCTTTGGGCGCCGAATAAGGGTTAATAATCAGTGGAGGCTTGAATGAGTTTCAGATGTCCAGAGATCTTTTAAAGAGCAGTTGAACAGTGTGTGGCCACAGGCTCCCTGTGCTACTGCTTTCCTAAGATGTCCCACACATGCATACACACACATAGGTATGTCAATACGACCCCCTGTAATCCAGTTTCTAAACGTGATTTTGGGCCTAGGAACACTGTCAGTGACTTAGCACTGACTCAGTTGGAAACTGTATTTCTCAGACACCTACTTCACACTTTCAAGGGTTTTACTCTTTATTAGTACTTTTTATATCATTCTTTTATGTGAACGCTTTGAGTCTGTCCAAATATTGGCTTCTGGACAGGCTTTAGGGAGCTGGAGAATCGCAGAGAAATCTGTGATATTTATTCAGTTCTTTCTTGTCATCCTAAAACTGTCAGGAAAAGCTGTGACAAATGATATAAACTTCAGACAGAGAATAAGCAGAATTGGTACTCTTAAGGGACCATTACTACTCTGGCTGGATTTTCCAGGTTCCTGAAGATCCTGATGATAGCAGCTGGATGGATATGAATATCAGTCAGCTTTCTCTTCCAAAGCAAATAGTTCCTTCTTTGTCTTTCTGTAGTCAATGAAAAAAAGTTCCCTTATCTTGGTATGAGATTTATCTCACTTTTTCTACATCCCATCACATTTTAAAATATCTGAGCCAAGCAAATAGTTTAACGGCCTGCTTTGTGAATGAACATTGGCATCCTTTGGAGCTATGATCACCTTAACATTTTATCTTTCTTCACTCTTATTGGTCGCATCTGCTCCCTATAGTTAGACCTTTTACCAAAGCTTAAAAGGAACGTTGATTCTTTCTGTGCTTTTAACATTTTTAAAGCTCATTCCTCAACTAAACAGCTCTTTGACCCTTTTGGTGCATGTCCTCAGACGCTACATTCATCTTGGAATACCCCTAGATTACAAGGGGATTGGCGTGAACATGGCCCGTAATGATGCCATTAGGCAGGAATTTGTGACGGTGGGTGGGGTGGGTTAAATAGGGTGTCAGAGTATGGTGTAATTCTTCTGTTTCATCTCTTTAATGATGAGGAGAGAATCATATAACACTCTTTAATTTGAGAACAGTGCATGCACTGATTCCAGTGCCTAAGGTGTTACACAATGAGCCATTTTCCAAAAAGTCCTACTGTACCCAGTAGTTACTGTAATCACTTAAAACTATTCAGACAACCTTATATTTATATGGGTACTCATGACATATCAACAGTTTGGGGTGGGTTTTTATTACTTTTATTTGGCAAGGATGCAAAAGTGATATATTTAACATTTTATAAAAACTTTCTTTTGAACTTTCTATACATTAACAAATCTTTGGGAAAAATGCTTTATGGTTTCCAAAAAAAAAAAAAAAAATTATTCAGCAAGGATGCATCAAATTGGTCAAAAGTGACTGTAAAACCCTTTTAAATTAAAAAATGCTGTCACAAATTGTATAATGGTTTCCACCAAAAATATTAAGAAATACAACTGTGTTCAATAGATGATGATAATAATAAGAAATGCTTCTTAAGCACCAAATCAGAGTATTACATTGATCAGTTACATAAAAAAATATAAACAGAGAAAATAAATGCAGCCTTTGATGAGCTTAAGAAGACTTAAAGATGTAAAAGAAAAACCTTACTGACCCTAAACCTTTAACTGGTAGTAAACTACAAGTATAATGAACAATTTTCTGCAGTTCTTGGGATTCCAGCTAGATTGTGACCACATATTTGACCACTGATTGCGCTTTCTGAGCCGTAGGAATTGTTTTGATTGGACACAGAGAGATTCTGTGACCTTTTGTGACTGGTGCAGGGCAAAGGTCGAAGTCTGCTGGGAAGTTGAACTTGAGATGAGTTCGGAATGAAAGATGAAAGGACAATAGATGACTTTTGGCCTGTGTATGATTTTCAGATGTTTGTAAGACAAATATGGATACCATTAAAGCGTAATTGTGTTAGTAGCCGCTACAAGTCAGTGGAAAATTAAAGCCTTTGTTTATGATGTAGAGCAAAGTCTAATTTGCTCCAGGCCAAATAATTGCTCATGGTTTTTTAATTAAAGTACTTTGATGTCACACATTGTTTTGTATTCTTTAAATATGATTAGATAAAGGGTAAACACAGTGTATAAAAGCATACAAAATATAAAATACATTTTTGGCTGAACTTGAGTATTAGAATATGATATGATATATATAAGGTTGGATCAGTTATGGTAAAATAACCATTTTCTCAGTTCTAGTGTTGGTGGGGTTATTGAGTTTTGACTTTTAGGGCATCCTACTTTCCAGGTGTGTTTTTGTATTTGTAGATGCTCAAGTATGTTAAATATGACCTAAATATGAAAAGGGCCTGTTGCACTGCATAATTAGATCTTTACCAGTTGTTTTGTGAATTTCAAAATGGATCTTTGAGATTGTTAAAGCATAATTATGCATGACGTGGTCAGAGAGTTTACTGGATTGTTAACTCCTGAAAGCATCATGGGACACTGATTGTTTGTTTTGGATTTTGTGTAAACATGTCACAATTGAAGCAGGGCTTTAGACACACAACCTAAATAGTCTTGAAGGTCCAAATTGGAAGATCTTCTGTACATATAGTTGTATGTAACAATTGTAATATCTTTAACCTGGGACCCACGAGTTCATTTTTGTCTTCTGTAGAGGACAGTTTTAAGGGAATTTTTCAAAAGTCCTGGGGCATCATATATTAAAATTGTGTATAAACAAATTTGCACATGCAGGGCTTAGCGAATTCCTCTGTCAAAAGTAGTCAGATGTGAAATAATTACTCAAAGCACATTACTCTCTAAGGAGGTAATTACTCAGCATAGTATATGATCACATTTTGACTACATTATTTAAATGATAGGACAAGCCGTATTTGTCATTTGTGAACAATTATGTTTTTCATTCAGAATTTTTCATTTTTTGGCTCTGACTGGGAAAACACATTTGGTATGCATAAATGAAGTCTGTTTGAGTCTATATTTATCTATTCAAAACAAAGCTTTTTTTCCTATCAAGCATATGAAATTGGATACAGTTTTGTTTGTAGTGAAAAATCCCAGCAAGCACACAATGTCAGAAGACGACCATGATATTTGCGACATCAGATGACCAAAATTCAATATCTAGTCAACGTCTAATGACAACATTAATTTGAAGTGTAATACTGATGTCAGCTGATGTTGATATTTAGTTGTTTTTAGGTTGTGGCATTAATTAACCAAAGCCAACGTCATATTGATGTTAAATACTGACATTTAGTCAGGTATGGTGACCAAAAAACGTCTCCTAAGCGTCATAATGATAATGTCCACACAACTTTAAATTCTAACATCAGTAAACGATGATCTTTTGATAGTTTTAGGTTGTGGCATTAACTAACCAAAATCCAACGTCAAACCAATGTCTCAAGCCAACGTCATATTGAAGTAAAATATTGACATTTAGTAACGAGATATGGTGACCAGAATGGCAGTCTGACGATGGGTTCTGACATCAGCCCAATTTTCATTTTCAACCAAAATGCAACCTCTGTCCCACATCGGAGGTTGATGCCAATCTGACATTGGGTTTTGACATAAACCCGATTTACATTTTCAACCAAAATGCATCAATCTGACATTATACTGATGTCTGGTGCCTTGTTCTTTTTTGTCTTAAGAGCTTTTTTAAGTGCTGTTCAATCTGACATTGGGTTCTGACATCAACCTAGTTTTCATTTTCAACCAAAATGCAATGTCTGAGGTTGAGGTTGACGCCAATCTAATGTTGGGTTTTGACTTCAAATTGATTTTCACTTTTAACCAAAATGTAACGTCTGTCCAACTTTGGAATTTGACGCAATCAAATTTGGTTTTGACATCAACCTGATTTTCATTTTCAGTCAAAATGCAACGGCTGTCTAATGTCTCAGAAGGATGTCAATCTGATACTGGGTTCTGACATCAACCTGATTTGTTTTTTCAATCAAAATGCAACATCTGTCCAACATTTGGAGGTTGATGTCAATCTGACGTTTGGGTTTTGATTTCAGACTGATTTTCATTTTCAACCAAAATGCAATGTTTGTCCAACATTGGAGGTTGACATCATTCTGATGTTCAGTTCTGACGTCAGCCCGATTTTCATTTTCAACCAAAGTGCAACATCTGTCCAACGTTGGAGGTTGTTGCCAATCTGACATTTGGTTTTGATGTCAACCCGATTTTCATTTTCACGGAACGTCTGTCCAACATTGGGGTTAAATGTCAATGCCAATCTGACGTTATACTGATGTCTGGTGCCTGCTGGGATGTGGCATGCTTCTTTTTTGTCTTCAGAGCCTTTTTAAGTGCTGTTCTGATAGGATTCATTTTCTAAATGACATTTGAGTTATTATTGGCGTACTTGAGGACATTAGATAGAGGACATCTATTATAGAATTATGCAGTTATTAATGTTATTAAATGAGAATTTAGTTAAGATCAGTATTATTCCTGATGATGTAACTACAGTGATCAATCTGAGGAGCCCCAAAACAGGTTATAGTTTCAGTTGTCTGTTTTCATTGGATGTAAAGTCTGTCTTTTTAACCTAGAATGTTGGGAAAATGGTCCAAATCCGTAATGTAACGGAACAAGACCTTTAGCTTTAGTTACAGTTCTAGAAAGGTCAAAATAATTGAGAAGTGAAAAAATATACACAATCACAGACAGTCTTAAATCCAACTGTGGTTAAATTTCTCAGAGGACCTTTAAATTAGCTAAAAATCATGCAGCTTATTAGGTAAAGTTTATACAAGCTGTGTAAGGAAAAACCCAGACGTGTTCAATTTTAGAATGAAGTATTGTATGTAAGATGCTTATTTACCTGATCTCCATCTCATGGAAAATGAGTCTCATCCGAATGAGATCTAACTTTATGCTCCAAATGAGATGACATGGGTAGTTTACAACAGACAACAACTGAAGTGCTGTCAAGAAGTGAGACATTCTTGTTAATAAATGTCAAACATATTATAATTAAGTATTTGTTTGTACATTAATTCAAATGTCTCTTTTTCATAGAAAAGCATTTTAAAAAATAGGAGTAGCAAGAGATTTCTTCTAAATGATTTTCACTTTTTCACAGCTTTTCATTAGCTTTCATGTCTTTTTTTCATCTCTCCCCTACTCTTGACCCCTGATTTGCATTCCTTTCTGGGTCTGTCTATTCCTGTCTTTCTTCATCGCTCTCTGTCTCCCCATTTTTTTTGTCTCCCAGGGGAGTCACCATCTCACTGCTGAAACATTTCCTGAAGCGGCTGAAAAAACGCCAGTCAGCTCCCAGCTGGCATGCCAGCATCTGCTGTGTCCGTGTTATGATCTCTGGTCTGATTTTTGGCTTTGCAGGGCAAGCGATGGAGACCTTCTGACCTTCAGTTCAAGCTTTTCTTTAGAGGCCAACCTGCTGAAAGTTTTGTGGTGTGAGCATGAGAGAAGTGTGAGGAAATGGATGGTTAGACTTCATCCTCTCTGGGTTTGTGGTTTTGAGTGAGTGGAGCATGTGTGTGGTCGATGATTTGGCCAGTGGTGCTGGGTCTTTGTCTATAGGATATCTGACACAATTAAACATTTGTTGTGTACTGAAAGAGTTTGTGTACACCATTCAAAGTGGTTCATCATTGGGTTGTTTTTTGTTGGACTCGTATAACCTATTAGACTCATATGACTAATGCACCAATATACAGTTGGTTTCCATTAAATGGCTTTGTTTGAGTTACTATAAACAAGTCCAAACCGGGATGAACTTTTTGCTGTAGAACTGATGGTATATGGTGCAAATTGTGATTAATTTGTTTTTTTTTTTATTCATCCTATTCAGCAGAGCTTTAGACTCATTCTATCCACTAGGCGCTCTTTTGCGACTTCCTCATTTGGTTGCTGGAGCACATAATTTGGTCACATTTATTTATTTTTAATTTTTTTGCTACAACATGGGATTAATAAATGCATGCTGATGAACTTTTATTATAGTTAATAGTTATATGGTAACAAATCTATACACTTTTCATTTTTTTAAGACCAAGACAAAAGATTCATTGTTATTCTTAATTTAAAAAAAACATAATAAAAGAGTGGGCTACACTGACAAACTAGCTTACATAACGTTTATTAACAAAAACGAATAAGACAAGGCATGACGTAGACCACATGACCACAAGCTTTTCAAAATTAAACCAACAATAAAGGGAAAACTAAACTGGCTGTTGGTGACCCCCCCCCCCCAGAATACCAACATGTTCACATTCTCTGGTTTAAGAAGCAGCCTTTTACTTTACTTGATCTTGAAAACAAAATGAAAACCAACCTCTGTCTGCGTAATTTTTGCAGCGCTAGATATTGTTACTTTGGTCACACTTGTAAACCAGCATTTGAATTATACTGTTCAGCTAAATGCAGTTATGTCATGAGAAAGTTATGGACTTGCAACCAGTGACTTGGCAAGGCTTAAAAATGATTGTACATGAACCAGTCTTTCATCGTAGCCGATGTTTCTGGTTTTTAAATGATTGTATGTTGGGAGTAATGGAAGCCATATGTTACATAGCTGTAGATACCATTCATATTGAGTAGCTGAGATGAGTAGATTTATAGTTTGTGAGGTGTTGTTTAAGAGAGGACCAAGTAAGTAACTTCATTTTATGTATTAACTGTTTTGAACAGGGTCCAGATCCAAATTGAAATTTTAATCCCCTTTTTTTTTTTTTTTTTTTGCATATGACCACAAAACTCTTTAAAAAAAACTGTCTGTCACTTATCTCATCTAAATATGGGAAGTTGAATCAAATCTTCCATAGTATACCATACTATGTGTTTATCACTAAGGCTACTTGTATTTGATTACAAATACAGTAAAACAGTGATATTGTGAAATGTTATTACATATTAAAACTTGATTAAAAATGTAAAATTTTATGTAATTTATTCCTGTGATGTCAAAGCTGAATTTTCAGAAGCCATTACTCCAGTTTTCAGTGTCACAGGATCTTTCAGAAATCATACTAATAATCTGATTTAGTTCTCACGAAAAACTACCCCCATTATAGTTGGATGATGACTGATTACAAGTCTTTCTGGTGGGAATAATAATTTAAGAGTTATTTGATATTCAGTACAAACTGTTTATATTTTGTACGCCTTTCAGTTCTGATTATTTTAAGTTTTTTTGTTGTGCTAGTGACAGCTGCAGTCACAGACTGAGGGAAACACCTTGACCCATTTTAACTGTTTTATGGGGGTCCTGTCACTTCACCAGCCATTCGATGGTGTCAGTCAAACCTTAGACACTCCTCCAGACGGCTCCTACTGGAAAGCCTGAGTCTCACTTAGCCAATGAAATACACCCAAGGCCAAACCAACCATGCTACTGACCTAAATTAGAAACAGATTGGCTTTAGACCCCTTAGTCAAGTTTAACTCTTGCCTTCTGATGACATCAGCAAACTTGTTTTATATCATTAACATACACTTAGGTAATGCTGTTCTGTGAAAGCTTCAGTGTCAGCATCTTTTTTTTTTTTTTTTGTCTGAACATTTTTTAGATATACTGAAGCATTACATACACATTCAAACACATCTATATTAACACTCCACAATGCACTATATATATATATATATATATATATATATACATACACACATATATACACACAGGTTTTTTTAAGGAAGCCTTTTCTGCTCATTAATTAAAAATACAGAAAAAAACTGTAATAGTGTGAAATATTATTGCAATTTTAAATAGTGGTTTTCTGTTTAACATACTTTAAAATAGAATTGATTCATTTTATGCAAAGCTGAATTTTCAGCATCATTGCACCAGTCTTCAGTGTCACATGATCCTTCAGAATTCATTCTAATATGCTGATTTATTATCAATGTTGGAAACAATTGTGCTGCTTAATATTTTTTTGGAACCTGTGATACATTTTTCAGAATTCTTTGATTAATAAAATGTTAAAAAGAACATTTATTTAAAATGGAAATCTTTTGTAACATTATAAACTACCGGTCATAGTTTGGGGTCATTACATTTTTTTTTTCTTTGTTTAAAATAAATTAATACTTTTATTCAGCGAGGATTTGTTAAATTGATAAAAAGTTATAGTAAAGACTTATGCGATGTGATCTGGGAAAACCCATCTGACCCAACAAAATTGTGATTTATTGCAGCAAACAGAAATGACTCTGTTTTTCTCTTATGTTAAGAACCCTGCTTTCTCTTAACACCATAAAACAGTTAACCTATCAAAATAAACCATGTAACATATTTAATAAAGGTGTATCAATGCACATTCCCCACCAGTCCTGTGTAAACCAGGGCAAGCAACATTTATTTATTTTTTAATACCGTGAGATGGCGGAACGCAAGAGATCAATGCAGTCGGAGGAAGCTGCTCTCTCAAACAATCATACTCGTCTTAATCTGCACAATCCTGGTGATGTCATTGCCTAAAATTATGTTATAATGGACTATTTCACATCTAGAGATGAAGGATCGGGCGAAGAAATTACTAAAGAGGAGGACGGTTGCTTTTTTTAAATGTAAACTACAACCACAAGGTACATTTATTTGTGCTGTTTAAACATACATGGAGTGATCAAAAGTTCGGAGACTATGATAAACAATGGAAAACAGACGTTAGTCTGTTTGTGTAATGATGCAGTAAAGCGCTCCTGATAGCTCTCGTTAAACCCGTGAAGTGAAAGTGAAAGCCGTCTCACTTTAAATGTTTCTTTCTCAAAATTCCATTCCTGGAAATCATAGCTATCAGCCAACTTCAGATAGCCCTAACTTTTGTTATGTTCAAGCTATGGATGAAATAATAAAATAGTTTTGGAAAGGGCTTCAACCCAGCTTTCATATGGTATCAAAATCAAAAAGGTAAAATTTCACCATGTGTTGGGTTTTCTTGGATCACATCACATATTGTTAGAAAATATTTATATTTTAGTAAATTCTGTTCTTTTTAACTGTTTATCACTGAATCCTAAAAACTGTATTACAGGTCCAAAAGAATCAGCACAAAAGCAAACACCATTTCCAACATTGATTATAAATCAGCATATTAAAATGATTTCTGAAGAAACATGTGACACTGAAGACTGGAGTAATAATGCTGAAAATTCAGCTACATTATATTTTAAAGTAAATTAAAATAGAAAACTGTTATTTTAAATTGCAATAATATTTTACAAAAGTATAATTTTTTTTCTATACTTTTTAGCAAATAAACGCAGCCTTGATGAGCAGAAAAGACTACAATTACAAATCTAACTGATCCCAAATGTTTTAACAGCAGTGTACTTGCAAAGTGTATGTTAATGAGACAAACAAATAACGATAAACTGTTCGCACACCAATAATATGGAGTGCACAACTTAATATAACAGCAAGTTTTTCCTCAGGTTGTTTGGGACATATCCTGCTTTTCTTTTCTTTCTTTTTTTTTTTTTTCTTCTCTTCTCATTCCATGTTCTCTGTCACCTTTCTGGCACAAGCGAGTGTGGAGATTTGTGATTTTGTTCTAAACACTGGTTGTGGTGATGTGGAGGCAGGCCTGGCTCATATTGAACTGCTTTTTCATCAGTCATCTTTTTTTTTTCTTTCTTTCTTCCTTTCTTACAAAGGCTTACTGTTTTGGTAGTTTCCTGGCAATATGTGAAGCAATTGAAATGATTATCCTGCATCAGTGAAATATTTCTCTTCCTAGAGGAGTCAGTGCAACATATTTGCTGTCAGCGGATGTTTTACTAACTTTTATTCCCATTATTTTCTCCACATGTTTAACAGTTCATGAAATTAATTCAGTTAGTAATTGGTGTATTCATTGTTATACTTACAATTTAATAATGGTCATCAAATGTCCATCTTGGATCTATCGGCGGAAGCAACCCATTGTAGCTTTTTAAAGTCCCCATGAAATCAAAATGGAAGTTTTTTGGCTTTTAGTGTGAATATGTTAACCTTAAGATTATTTGTAAATTAGTGTTCTCCAAAACAATGACAATATTTGCATTTACAACAGCGTTCAAAACTTAGTCTCTAAATGCCAAAATGGATCACCGATTTTGATGACATCACCCTGCACTTCAGCTTCTCATCAAACTTTGTCCAAATCAAATGCTCTCTAGAATCCGAAGCGTCCCGCCCCCTACACCATCAATACATGCTGAAGCTGTGGCTGAAATCGGTAACTTGTTTACAGAATTTGTTTTTTCTGTATGGTGAATGGCACGTAGTGCACTATATAAGGAATAAGTAATCATTCAAACATAATAGCATGGAGCAGATCATAAGCACAACTCAGTGCAGACCACAAATTGATCAGACACGTTTGAATTCTACACAGAATGCAATTTTATATATAGATAATGCAACACGGATGAGATTGTGGCTGTCAAACGCTGTCTAATGTAACACTGTTGGCTATTTAAAAAAAGGGGGCAGGACTGCTGGATGTGTCCTGCCCTGTCTCAGTTGAATAACGCTGTGTGTTTCAAAACACGGCGGTGGACTTCTATGTGAACATTTAAAAAGTATTGAAAAAGAGAGGATGATCTCATAAAAGTGCCACAGCAATGAAACACAGTAATTTCTACTATCTAAACTGGCATCATAATACTGTCATTGTGGTCAGCGCCTTGTAATAAGTACAACATGTTTATCCCTGGAGCGTAAACAGCATCTGATGCTCTTAATCATTCATTTGCATAGTACATAGTGAGTTTGATTCAGAACCTCCTGATTGCTGGAGTAAAAGGGATGAAAATAAATGTTCAGGGCTGTTAATATGATTGCTTCCACATCTATATAAACTCTTTTGGTCTTTGGCAGGAGAAATGTGGTGGAGGGTTAGTAACTTAACATCCACAGCGGTTTTCCAGGCTCCATCCATCTCTTTTTAGGATCATTCCTTAATTTTTCATTCAGACGGACAAGCAGAAGTGATTTGGCCTTTAGTGAAGATTTTTGAAAATGAACTTTTAATAAAAATAATGGAAGGCAGGGAGAATAGAAATAGCATGTTTAGTAGCGTTACTTTAATAACCTCTCATCTTTAAACTTTTTTTCATTAAGAAGGAAATTCTAAAATTTAAACTTCTAGAGCTTACAATGTTGTCATAGTACAGTGACATTTTTGCTCGTATGATCATGGAAAATGTGAATGCTCATTGTATGACCCATTGACTGCTTTCAAATACTTAGTGTTTTAAAAGATCTGTCGTCATTATTCAGTACTGACTGCAAGCATATGTCTGTGTTCGTGAGCAAACTCATGATCCAAGCTGACCTAAAATGAAATAGCTCAAATAAAGCTTGCTTCCTCTTTTTATTATCGCTCACTTTCTTCTAAGGTTGTATAAGGTTTTTCCTCCTTTTATTCGCCATAATCATAAATTCATCACTTGTTGTCCGTCTCCAATTGATTGTCATTATTTTTTTTCTCCTTTTTAAAGTTGTTCTAATGCAACTGGCATTTAAGAGCCATCACAGCGCTTCACCATTTCTCCTTTTTTAATGTTTCCATGTGCTCTTTGCCCCAGCTTCTTTTACTGTGATGCCGCTTTTGGTCAGAGGAGAGGTAAAGAAGACCAATGCCCAAACTTCTAAGATAAAACAAGAGAAACGTCCCAAAACTTTGTAAACTTTTCCATTCATGAAAGCCAGTTCGGCATTGAGAGCAGTCAAAATTACTATGCTGTTAAAACACAGCTTTGATCACCTAAATGTTCTTTTTCTGCACTTCAAGGGTTTCCCATAGTGCCAAAATATTGGCGCTCTGAAACTAAGTCTCCGGAGGGTGATTTTAAAGTTCTGTGAGTTTTTGTTTATACAGTGCTTTTAAGAAGTTACGCTAGAAGTTATTCTGTGTTCACATAAACTAAAAGGAAACCATAGAAAATCAGTTATAAATGTTTAGTTTCTGAAGATGGTAATATATGCACAAACAAAATACTCTTTAGAGACACTTCAGATATGGGGAAAGCATCAAAAGGATCTCAAAAGTCTCTCTTGCGCAGCCCCTATAATTTTTGGTGTCAAGAAATTTGTAGGTTTTGGCCGGTACTGCACTTCCTGACTTCTTCGACATAATTTTTTTTTGAATTGGTTCAAAGAGGATATATTTGCTTAGTGGTTTGGGAAAAGCTTCCCTTTTATAGGTTGTTTGAAGTCCTCCCTGCTAAACAAAATAATCATGATACTATTTTTCTGATTGCAAAGTGTATGAATGGAGTGTGTGATTTGTTGCATTTGCTGCAATCTGCCGGCTTGGCACTACTACAGTTATCTTGTGTGCTTCCTTGGAAAGAAAGAACATGTTTAACAGTTTTACAGCTCATCAAACCTTGAACAAAGAAAGAAAGCTGGAAAGCTTAAGGAACGGCACATGATGTCATTGGCTGTGCACACTGACACAGGCAACCGCAACACAATGACCTCACGCCAGACTCTCTCGCCGCTGACAGAAGAGCATACCTGAGTTATAAGGTCTTTCCTATTATGAAGGAGAACAGCTGATGGGAACATAATGAGAACAAGCTGTTTTTTGTTTTTTGTTTTTTTTTAAACAGAGCCACGTTCAGTTAGATCCAGAAGGTTTACCTACCACAGCATGCTATGCTAATTAATTAACAATACCTGGGCTGCACAATTAAACAAATTAAAGGGCAAGTCCACTCAGACTTTTTGCCTTGCAATGTATGAGATATTTTTTTGTCACTGTGTCTTTGTAACCTTTCTAAAGCTCCGAAAACCTCCTGGCACTAAACAGGAAGCTCCCCGACACCCCAGTTTAACTGTGACCCTCGATCCTAGGCATCCGCCACTAGCTGCCAGCAAAAATATTTGGCGTCTCTGCGTAGACGAAACAGAGCTCGTTTTAATCTTTCGATCTACGAGGTCGTTTGACCATGTTCCAACTGCTTATTTTTGCCTCTAACGGCATTTGTTATTTTCCTGCAGAGATTGGACCCATTACAATAACAACAGATCCAAAGAAGTTCCAGGACGAGCTGCGGGAGCTTTACGTCCAGGTGAGTTTATTTGCTTCACACTGGGATTGTTGACATATTTGATCACAGGTTTATATGAATCCGTATTCAGTCCAAAAATGTGTCATAAGAGCCAGAAAACAGTCACTCTGCTAAACTGTTCAAAAGTTATATATTTCCTATGAAAAAAAGAGTATTGCACTCATGGGGTAGCATCTTTGGCTTATATTACAGTATATCTGCCAGGTACAATGATTTGAATGAGCACCTTAGTGATTTGAAAGTGACACTTTGGGTGTCCAGGTGATCTAGGGGTTCGGTGTACACAGAACATTTGAGAGAAAAAAACAGTTCAGAGTCAAAGTAACCATTGATATTAGTTAAATATGTTTAATACAATACTTTTCAACATATTTAACAAATTCAATATTTCACTTACTATTTTATGGTACACTACCAGTCAAAAGTTTTTGAACAGTAATAGTTTTAATGTTTTTAAGAAGTCTCCTCTGCTCACCAAGCCTGCATGTCTTTGATCTAAAGTACAGTGAAATGTTGAAATATGTTTACTATTTAAAATAACTGTTTTCTATTTTAATGTATTTAAAATGTAATTTATTCCTGTGATTTCAAAGCTGAATTTTTGGAATTATTACTCCAGTCACATGATCCTTCAGAAATTCTAATATTCTAATTTGCTGTTCAAAAACATTTATTGTTGTTGTCGTTGTTGTTGTTAACAGCTGAGTATAATTTTGTTCAGGTTTCCTTGATGAATAGAAAGTTCAGAAGAACAGCATTTATCTGAAATAAAAATCTTTTGTAATAAATGTGTTTTTCAATTGTTGACAAACCTAGTTGTAATTAAAAGAAACAAAACTAATAAATCATATTTTTTCTATTTTAAAGGTTTATACATAACATCACTGTAGTACAATGACAATATCAACAACAATTATTAATTCAATTAGTCAATTATGTAGTCTTTTTAATATCATGCTTAATATTTTTCTAACTTAGTATAAATGTTGTTGTTGTTTTTTTTAATCGATGCTGCCTTTTTATTTCAGAAATGGTGTACTGAAATAAAAAAGCTGTATAAAACTGTATAAACATTTGTAGTTATTGCAAATCTGGCAAATGACAGACTATATTCAGCCGATGTGATTGCGTGGTGATTTGCTGTGTTAACAGTTTCACTTGGACACCTCATTAAGAATCCGGCGTCTTCAGAATGAAGTGTCCTCTGTGTGTTTCTCAATCTCAGCATCTGTCCCAGCTGTTTGGGCCAAAGCAGGGGAAGTGTAGACACACTGATTAAGTGCAGTTCTGTATTGGTACAAAGAATGTTTTGTTTTTTTTTGTCTCTGAGGCATAAGTTCAAGCAGAGCAGGATTTGGTCGAGTTTGCTTGGAGTTCATTGTACTGTAAGTGTGTGTTTGACTTGAAAGGGATAAATTATTCAAATCACTGTTTGCTGGTAATGTCTTTCCCAATGTTCTGAGAATAACCTGCCACTGTAAATGAACTACAAGAGTACATTCTTAACCTTTCCTACAGTCTATCCCCTGTTTGATGTTTGGGTTTGCTATCCGCTGTTGTATGTGAGTGTAAAGAGCAGAAAAGCAAAGATCACTTGCTTCCAGATGTTTCATTCAGACACATGCCCCCTGGAACGCATAATGAAGACAAGACTCTTTGCCCTCCATGTGAGAAGAGACAGACATACCTATATTACAGATACACTGATGTACACAAACATTAGAAAACGGTTTCCTTTTATCCGTGTCGGTTTAAAGGAAGGCACATATCTAGCAGAACTCTTGGAAGTCAGCCATTTGGGTTCGAGATTGTGCTCCATGTTTCATTCCAAGGTCAACATCAGTTGCAGGCATGACTGACTCCCATGGCAAGCTTTACAGCATGCCGTGCATTTCTCCTTTCATGTTTAGGCCAAATCTACTGACCAGCTCTTTGCCCTTTTCCAACTTTTTGTAATTAAGATAAATATCTTCTTTGAGGAATGTGGATGTTCCATTGACAAAACACATTGACAGTGGTTCTCATATTTATCCCCATTTATTTGTGGCGCAATTTTTTATAAAAGCTCCAAAACAGCTAGAGAGGAAAGAAGAGATAAATGGAAAAGCAAAGAAAAACAGCCTTACAGTAGGCAAGCCAGGGGTAAGAGGAAATGCTGTAGTTAAAACAATTGAGCATAATGCTAGCAACATTAAGGTTTTGGGTTCAATCCCAGGGAATGTCAACAATATGAACTGACAAAATATATGCCTTGAATGTAATGTAATTTGCTTTGGATGAAAGTATTTGCCAAAATGTATGAATATAACAGTGAAGACATTTATAATGTCATAAAAGATTTTTATTTCATATAAATTTCTATTCATCAAAGAATCCTGAGAAAAAAAAAAAAAGCATGGTTTCCACAAAAATAAGCAGCACAGCTGTTTTCAACATTGTCAATAATATCTGACCCTGGACCACAAAACCAGTCTTAAGTAGCATGGGTATATTTGTAGCAATAGCCAAAAATACATTTTATGGGACAAATTAGTTATATTAAGTAAAGATTGTGTTGCATGAAGATATTTTGTAAATTTCCTACCATTAATATATATAAACCTTATTTCTGATTAGTAATATGCATGGCTAAGAACTTCAGCATCCTCAGATTCCAAATTTTCAAATAGTTTTATCTCAGCCAAATATTGTCCTATCCTAACAAACCATACATTAATGGCTTATTTCAGTTTCATATATATCTGAAAAATCATGTGACACTGAAGACTGGTGTAATGGCTGCTGAAAATTCACATTCGCCATCAGATTAATAAATTACATTTTAAAATGTATAATAGACTTGTTTCAAAAGCCTTAAACTAGCTTACTGTCTCCAAACTTTTGAATGGTAGCTTATACTAATAAAATCAAGCTTTGTGTCTCTAAACATTAGAGAAAAGAAATAAAACAATAGCCAGCTCTCTGTGTGTTTTTTTTAAATGGTAAACATTGATTTAATGACAAGTACTGATGGATTTCTTTTCAGGGAGGTGGAGATTGTCCAGAGATGAGCATTGGAGCCATCAAGATTGCCCTTGAAATCTCCTTACCAGGGTCCTACATTTACGTGTTTACGGATGCCCGATCAAAAGACTACAAGTTGACCCACGACGTTCTTCAGCTCATTCAGCAGAAACAGTCACAGGTAATCAAATCATTCACTCCATTTCCAGCAACAGTTTAGTAGCATTAAAGGAGATCTATTATGCCTCTTTTTTTCAAGATGTAATATAAGTCTCAGGTGTCCGCAGAATGTGTTTGTGAAGTTTCTGCTCAAAATACATTTATTCAGGGCTCGCAAAATCGCTAGCCCGACGTCCCGGCACTATTGTGTTTTCCACTCGGGCTACCGGGCTAAATGTTTCACCGCCCTGCCCGGTGGGCTATCTTAAACTAGAAGGCTCCTGCAGGTCCTTAAACACTCCTCAATTTAGTTGTATCAAATTTAAGGCCATAAAAAGTTTTAAATACATTAAATAGTATAAGAAATGTCTTAATTATAATTTTAAGAGGTCTTACAGTTGCGCATGGAAAGACAAGACGATAGGGCTGGATTAAACTTCAAAAGGCAATGATGTCACTGATTGCGCGCTGCACGTTACAGTGTCAAAATGCGGCACGGATGTCTTTATATGAATGTAGGCCATCTGAAATGAACCGACTGTCCTCAGAAACGTGTCGTTGGCATTTTCTTACCTGCGATAAAACAGCGTTAATGAGCGCGGTGCTGCTTTGTGTACAGCTGTTACTAAGGAAACCGCAATATTTCAGCGCTCCTAAAGCGCCACCACATGGCACAGAATGATTTTGAATTTCCAATAAATTTTTCAGCGGTTTATGGTCAGATTATTGCAAAAATCGACCCATGGTTTTATGCAGCAAATACATAGTTGTAAATGTGAAAGAAGTTAATGTGCCTTCTAAAAGTCCAAACAATTAAGATTTATGTTTTAATACATTGTAATACATGATATATTTGATTTATCCCTTTTAATGGTATAAAGGCTAAAATGCCGTTGTATAAGATTTTTTGTTTTTGTGAAAACCTGTATGTGAACTGTAAATCATGTCATTTTATGGCTTAATACATTACCGTACATTGTCCAACCCAACTCATACTGTTCATTTTACTTGTGCAGCTGTTAAAAAGGGTCATAAATTGCCTTAAATTGATTTTTAAAAATTCTGCAGATACCCTGTAAATGGTGACATAAAATTCCTTCCTTGATATTTGTGTATTGAAAATATTTTTGATTGATATTTAGACTCCTATCTGATTTTCTATTTATTTGGGCTAGTTAAATTAATTTTCGGGCTACCAAAATCTGAAGAGTACCAGCCCGAAGGGCTACCAGAGATTTTGAAATTTTGCGAACCCTGTATTATATAATTTTGAAAATGCATGTTTTGAGTGGAAGAAAAAAAACATGCTGTTTTCGTGCATGTCTCTGTAAATGCAAATAAGCTGCTGCTCTCCGCCCCCTTTTCCAGATACTCCACTAAAGACATCTGTTTGATTTTGATCGTGTCTATTGTCCTGAAATCAAGAGTCTTAAACCATGTTAGGTTAAACTTTTGATAAACTCTTTTCTGAATGCACACATCCAAAGCATGTGCTTAGAAAATGGCTGTCACACAGCATGTGAGTACTAAACTAAGTTCTCTTTCATGTTTTATTGCGCTTAAACAGCTGGGAAAAAAATTGCATGTTTATATTAGATCTGTGTGGCAGCAGCATAATACAGTAAGTAATAATTAATAAATCAACTGCTCTCTTGTGTCCTCTAAAGTTGGGACTCTAAATAGTGTTCTGAGCTCACCTTTGCACAGTGCTAGAATGAAAATTTTTAAGTCACTTAGAATAAAAGCATTTGCTAAATAAATTAATTTAATGTGATGTAAATGTATCTGGACATTTAGAATTGTGTACCAGAATGCCACTAATGATCAATGTATGTATGTGGGCAGGTGGTTTTTGTGTTGACTGGTGACTGTGATGACCGATCGCATATCGGCTATAAGGTGTATGAGGAGATCGCCTCGACCAGCTCAGGACAGGTCTTCCATCTGGACAAGAAACAAGTCAATGAGGTAAGACTGCTTGGTGCTACTTGATTGACACACCCAAAGAAGTTTCAGACAGTAACACACTGTTGCTATTGTACACTGTATGTCCAAGGAATAATAATGAAATGTCTTCATATCCTAGCTTGGTTGCCAGCCCAGATTTTTATCCACTAGGCTGCATCACCCCATTTGTGATGACAGAGTGAACAAATTATAGAAAGATTGAAAAAGATGATGGAGATGCTTGAGGTGCAGTGATGCAGTATGCTCTCGATTTAAAGGTTTTACGTCATTTGAGCATGATAACATGCACGTAAGTCCAGGATTCTGTTTTATAGCTCTGTGAAAACCAAGGATTTAAAAGAGTTTGCTCTTTTTTCGATGTTCCAAGGAATTCCTATCAATCTTCATATGCGGTCAAGCTGCTGCTGCCTCAGAATTTTGATGTTAGAATCAAACACAAACTGAATATTTGAGAAGACATAAAAGAGTTTTTATTCAAGGTTGTAATTTTAAATGTCTGTCAGAGCGCTGCTTCTCAAATTGTCATTTTTAAATCTTTTACTGTTCCGCTTTATATTCCCTATTGGTTTGATATATATGACATAGGTCCAGAACCCTGCCAGATATTCATAGAAACAGCATTATATATCCATCCATCATTTTGATGAACTTAACTTTTTTTATCTTTTCACTACAGGTGTTGAAATGGGTAGAGGAGGCAGTGCAGTCCTCTAAGGTTCACTTGCTCTCGACTGATCATCAAAATGGTCTTGCAAACACATGGCAGATCCCCTTTGACCCTAGCCTGAAGGAAGTGACTGTTGCTTTAAGCGGCCCTGCACCAAATATTGAGATCCGAAATTCTCAGGGTAAGGAGAACATTTTTGTCTTCTGTCTGATAGTATTCCCAGAACCAACACATAGTGTAGACTGATGTGGAACTGAAGCATGTACTTCTTGTGCTTTTAGGAAAACTTATCGGGATTAAGGAGGGTCTGTCTGAGCTTCTTCACATCCCTAACTCTGCCAAAGTCCTCAACCTCAAAGACCCAGCGCCAGGAATGTGGACCATAAAGGTGATGAACTAGTTTATCACAGACCAAGATGCACATACGCATTTGACAATTTTTTTGTGTCAGTGTAGATGATTAACTTTAACTGGTGGCTTTCCAGAAAGCTAGTCTGTTTTATCTCCTCAGAATAAGGACAGGTCATAGAGTGATGGATAGGTACTCAATGCCAAGGTTGTGTGGTGAAGTCATTTATGTCGTTGCTCCGCTCATGTTGTGGAATCTGATGTTTAGGTTCTTTGATTACTCCGCCGTGTAGCGGGTACACAAAGTCCCAAAGGACTAGTTAATGGAAAGGACAACATTTTTGCCTGATTGATTTGTGTGCGCTATAGCTTGTGTACACTGAGGGGAACCTTTCAAAGGCTGCTCAATCTGCTCTATGGCTGTTCTTTGAGTTTGGAGAGCTTGATGATTTATGTGCAGAGGAATGTAAAGAGAGAACATGTCATCCTCAATTTACTTTTGCACTGAAGAGAGGGGTGAGATCGTCGTCTGGCATGATGCGTGCAGAGTCCACCCTTTATCTGTCAGTTTATTTCCTTCTTTGCCCAAACTATTCTCATCCCTCCCTTACTACTGATGAGGTTTATATGACCTTTATAATATCAGTCTTTAACCCTTTAACTGTCACCATCCCGTCAGCTGGATGCCCAAGTTTACTTCATATTACAAATAAATCCTAATCTAATCGTGACAAACTATATATCGTTGGAAAGGTCTAAGACTCCTTAATTGATATTTGTCCACTGTTTTGTGTTACAAATTCTGTAGAGAAGTAATAGATTAATTTATGACAAGAGTGTGCCTCAAAAAAAATCTACATCATCACAGGAGTTCTGACCTTTGTCACAAAAAGACTTTCTTCATTGCCTTTTTCAGTATCACTCTTCAGAAATTATAAGAACTTGTATATCAGTAGAAAACTTAATCTCAAAATTCATCCGTTTTAAAATCAGACATTGCATTACCATGGAAAATGTACATCAAAATCATATAACAAAATGTTTTCATTCATGAATTTGGATAGTGCTTTTTCATGTCTGTGTTCGAAAATAGGAGTGACAGTTAAGGGTTAAATGCAAAATATTTAAAGTGTACTTAAAGTATACTTGCAATAGTTCCACTTTAGCACAATTAAATATACTTCAGTATATCTTTAGTTGGACTTCAGCACTACTTCTGTGCAAAATTAGTTGTTCCAATTTAGCAGACTTTAAATATACCAGTTTAGTATACTAAAAGTGCAATTGCAGGGTATTTTTATTAAGTACATCAAATGTAAATGTATTTGTAGGATACTTAGCATGAAATAATTTTAGTATATTTATTTTTCAGTAAGGTGATATATTTTAAGATCAGTTAAAGCAGCCCATACATTTTAGTCTTGGACTAGTCTTAATCCTTGTCTGTGAAACTGGGGGTTAGAGTATTATCTGTCCCCAGGTTTATTTCAGCTATGCTCAGATAGAATGGAGTGTGAAAAGTTATATAACTTACACTAATGTTTTTGAAGAAGAAGTCTCTTACACTCACCAAGGCCGCATTTATTGAATTAATACTACAGTGAAAAGTACAAATTATTACAAATTAAGTTAACTTTTTTATTATTATTTATTGTATTTTAAAATGTAATTTATTCCTGTGATGGCAAAGCTGAATTCTCTCTCAGAAATCATTGTAATATACAAATTATAATATGCATGAGTATGAAATTTATTTATACTTTGGCTATTTAAATTGTTCTGTTGCATCTAAATTGCATAGAAAACAATGGCCAATGTTCCTTCAATCCCCTTAATGCTCTGTTTTCATATCTTTCTGTCTTTATTAAACCTTTTGTATCACAAACGGAACCACTTATAATTCTCTCCTGACTGTAAGTGCTTTTATAAACATAAATGCTCAGACGGCCCAAGAACATGAGCTGAAAGCTCCTTGTATTTATTTTCCCCAATACAACTTTAATTAATGTGTTTAAATAATGTCAGTGTTTGTCAGAAAGCATGCAGATTGTGACAACTATCTCTGAGTGTTCCCATGTAATGGTGGCGTCTGGCTGGGTTTTCTGCCTTTGGGTTGTTTTAGGTTGGATTAGTGAATGTTTGGCCTAAATTTTGCTTGGCAGGGCTAATTCAAGACGGGCTAAATGGATATAATCTAATCTTAATCTTCTGCAAATTGCTCTGCGAAGGCCTTTCCCTTGAATCACTTGAATACCCCTTTTACCCCAATATCCCTTCTCTCTCCTCCACATCTCTCAGGATCTTCTTCTCATCATTCTTGGCGTCATATCATGCGGTGCTTCATGGCCCATGGTAATTCTTTAGGATGGTTGTAATTTCAAAAGAATGCAAGCAGAGGATGGGTTGCCATGGCTTGCCCTGGAGCAGTGAGCTGCAGACAACATCAAGCATACGCCAGACCCTCAGCACCAAAACAGTCATAAAAGGCAGCGCAGAACAGCAGGGATCACGTTTAAATGACTCGGACTGTTCCATCTGCCAAAAGCGAAGACAGAAAACTAGTCATTCTTAACATTCGAGAATTTCAAGTGTGCTGTATCTGCAGATCTTGAGCCGACTGTCATCATAAATTAGTTTTGTTGTGCTTCTTCCGTGCGTCATGCTATGAAAAAACAAGTCGTGTCATTACAATTGAATGCAGTTATCTTAACAAATACAAATCATTTTCTATTTGTTTGTTTCTTTGCGTTGTTGCCAATTTAACCTCAGACGTCCAGTGAGGGCAGGCACTCAGTCCGTATATCAGGCCTCAGCACCATCGATTTCCGAGCAGGCTTTTCCCGAAGGCAAACGCTGGACTTTAAAATGACATCCAGCAGGCCAGTCCAAGGTAAGTTAGTGTTCAAAAAGTTTGAAGTCATGGACAGCATAAAATGCAGTTAAAACAGTCACACTACCAATCAAAAGTTTTTAAACAGTAACTTTTTTTTATGTTTTTTTTAAAGAAGTCTCTTCTGCTCAACAAGCCTTCATTTACTTGATCCAAAGTACAGCAAAAACAGTAGCATCTAGAAATATTTTTACTATTAAAAGCAACTGTTTTCTATTTGAATATATCTTAAAATGTAATTTATTCCTGTGATTTCAAAGCTGAATTTTTGGCATCATTACTCCAGTCATGTGATCCTTCAGAAATTATTATAATATTTTAATTTGCAGCTCTATGTAATAAACAGCTGAGTGGATTTTTTTCAGGTTTCTTTGAAAAGACTGTTCAGAAGAACAGCATATATCTGAAATATAAATTATTTGTAACATTATAAATGTGTTTTATCATAACATTTGATCAATTTAAAGCATCCTTGCTAAATAAAACAAAAATATTCCTATAATTTCTTTCCCCAAAAATAAAAAAAAGATTATACTGACTTCAAGCTTTTAAATGGTGTAGTGTATAAACTTTTTATTTCAGATAAATGCTGATCTTTGGACCTTTATATTCATCAAAGAATCCTGAAAAAAATTATTCAGCTGTTTTAAATATTGATAATAATTAAAAAAAAATTTCTTTAACAGCAAATCAGAATATTATAATGATTTATGAAATGTCATGTGACATTAAAGATTGGAGTAATGAAGCTGAAAATTTACCTTTGATCACAAAATATATTTGAATAGAAAGCAGTTAAGTAGTTTTAAAATATGAATATATTTTACAATATTACTACTTTGGCTGAATTTTGGAACATAAATTCAGGCTTGGTGAGCAGAAGAGACTTAAAAAAACATAAGAACATAAGTCTTACTGTTCAAAAACTTGTGACTGGTAGTGTATATTGTGATGTGATATTGCAATTGCAAGTCATTTAAACATTTTACAAATGTTATTGAAACTGCTAAACCGTTTCCAACACAATGCCACTGAATGATCCTTCAGAAATCATTCTAACATGCTGATTTGTGTTCAAGAAACATTTCTCCTTATTGTCAATGTTGAAACCAATTGTGCTTCTTTTTTGTGGAAACTGTGATAAATTGTGTCAGGATTCTTTGATTAATACAATATAACCAGCATTTATTTAAAATAAAAAGAAAATAAATCTTACTGACCCCAAACTTGTGTTTCTGTCTAGACCACACACGTTGTCAAATTTATGAGGTCAACATGGTGGCTGTGTACTTGAGCATTTTAAACATGTTTTGGTTAACCTTTCTAACCTCTATGCTCTTTCCCACAAACACACACACACACACACACACACACACACACACACACAGGAATCCCCACTTTTATCCTGCTGAACACCACTGGTCTCTCCCCTCCTGCTCGAGCTGATCGCCTGGAGCTCTTGAGCATCACTGGTGATGTAATGAAGACGCTGCCCATCCGCTACTTCCCTGACCGACGCCCTTATGGCATTTGGAATATCACTGAGTTTGTTCCACCCAAAGAGGCCTTCTTCCTGCGAGTCACTGGATATGACCGTGATGGCTTTGTTTTCCAAAGAGTGTCCAGTGTCTCCTACTCCAGCATTGTGCCAGGTCAGATTAGTCCACATTGAAAAAAACACAAAATAGTCAATCTAACTATCATATAGGTGCTTTTCTTTGTATTTTACTGTATGTGTTACTAGTGTGTTTTGTTCTTATTTTTTTAGAAGCACCTAAAGTAAGCATGCCCACTCATACCCCTGGTTACTACCTTCAGAAGGGGAGTATTACATGCTTTGTGGATAGCCTGATCCCATATACCTTGCGTTTCACCAGGGAGGGACTACGTCTGGGTGTGGACCAACTCTTCAGGTAATGCTAATTAATGGTACTGATGCTTGACAAGTTGTGCAATATGACTTACACTATCATTCCAAAATTTGGGGTCTGTAAATATTTATGCATTTATTTATTTTTGTATGAACAAACATGAACAAACAATGAATGACTGTATTTTTATTAACTAACATGAATAAATAGTGTAATAAATGTATTGTTTATTGTTCGTTCATGTTAGTTAATTCTAGGGATGCACGATATTGGATTTTTGCCGATATCCGATATGGCGATATTTTTCATCTCATTTTGGCCGAAACCAATACTTATATATTCAGTGCTATCTCACGACCAAAAACAACACCACGTCTCTCCTGTGCAGAAATTATAAACTACATATTTTTAACAAGAACCTAATTGGTAGAATTAAATAAACAATAATTAAGTGCACTTGAAGAGCACGCGCTACGATCACAGTATAATGGCTGTAAATTAGTTTTTACCGACATATGGCCTAACAAGACTCGCGTCTGATGCTGAAGTAAAGTTGGTGCACGCGTCTGAAAGGTTTTCCATTTGATGTGCTCGTAAAGATGCTCTGCGCATCTAAATAAACGCAATACTTTAGAAATTATGAGTGCCTAGCCCCGCCCATGCGTTAAATTTTTAACACGTTAAAATGAAAAAATTTATCACCTGCATTAACGCGCTAATTTTGACACCACTACTTATAATTTAAAATAATAAATTTCTATTTTAATGCATTTTAACACATAATGTATCCTTTTAATGGAAAAGCTGAATTGTCAGCAACCTCCAGTCTTCAGTGTAACATGACCCTTCAGATCCATTCTTTGATGAACAGAACATTCAAAAGAACGTAATTTATTAGAAATAGAAATCATTTGTAGTATTATAAATGTCTTTGCTGTCACTTTTGATCAATTTAGTCCATCTTTCTGAATAAAAGTATTCATTTTTATATATAAAAAAATCATACTGACCTTAAACTTTTAAACTTTTAGTTTACTAAATTCTGTGTAAAACTATTTTAAACTGCATTTTTCCAATAAAATAAATTACTGCTGCTTTTTAGTAGAAAGAAACCTTGACTTACATTATAAGCCGAAAAAAATGTTACGTAAGTGTAGAAACTGGCCTTAAAATAATAGTGTTGAAGTCCCAGTGAACTTAGTCACTTTGGCTCTCTTAATCCTGTGCTTAAGGGTCCCATGCTAATAGCCTAATTATTTAAATCAGTGCAATTTGTGTTTTTTAAGGAAAATGCTTATTTTATGTGGCTCTACGTTTTTATTATCTTTTTAGGGAGTCTTCTAATGCATCATGGGGAATCCCTCAGGTGTCCCTGAAGGACGAGGGCTTTTATGAGTGCATCGCCATCAGCAGTGCCGGAACGGGACGGGCTCAAACCTTTCTTGATGTTTCTGGTTAGAATGTCATCTTTCATTTTGTACTGCATTATAACCAGGGTTTGAATTGAACTTTTTCACTCACCAGCCAATTTAGCTACAAAATGTTACTGGTCATTCCAAGATTCAGAAAGATGTCCCCCATTAGAAGAGAGCTGAAGCATGCTGCCTGTGCACGACTGAATGGTCAGGCATTTTAACTTTATACACTGGTGCATAATAGATAACATATGAGTCCCACATCTGACATGCCTAGATGTCCCTCTCATATTTTCTAATGAGTCCACTTACATGTGTGTGTGAGTTCAGTCTACCCAGCCAGAATCCCAGTGTGATCGCCTCTGATATAAGCATCGGTCCAAAAATCTGCCCCCATTTCAAGTGGAGAAAGCACCAGATTCCTCAGATGAAATGGCCCATTATAGTCTTTGGTTTTATTTCATGCTCTGTGTAACAGACATATGTTGACCATGAACAATCCCATGCATGTGAGTGAATGTGGTTTAAACTTCAGGAAATGATTGTTATTTTTGCAGTTCAGTTTGGTGATGCTAGGGGCACAAAAATGTCACAGTTCAGCTTAAACATAAGTTATTTGACCTACAGCGGTATCTTTCAACTAAAAAGTTCAGCTGCTGCCTTAAATTTTTAAGTATGATCAAGTTGGATGTATGTGATTTTAACTTAAATAATATGAAACTAATATAATTGATAAAACTTATAAAGTCAATTTTGTTTAAATCAATTAAGTTGATTCAGTGTCTTAAAACTTAATGAACGGCCCGCTGTACATTGCATTTTTGGGCATCATCGACGCAAGCAAATGCGACTGTTAAGGCCTGTTCACACCAAGGTGATTATTCGGTGCAAAAAATTGGTGCATTACACATTATAATTGAAATGAATGGCTGTTCAGACAAGCACAAACATTTGCAAGCTGTTAATGCAGTGATCCTTTTCTTATCTAGAAGTGTTCTAATCTCTTTTCCATCACGCTGCAAAGAAAATTGTAGACAAATTGTACTGCAAATAAAAACAGTGAAAACAGTGATATTTTGAAATATTATTACAATTTAAAATAACAAATTTATTTTTAATGCATATTAAGACGTAATATTTGCTTGTAATGGCAAAGCTGAATTTTCAGCAGCCATTTCTCCAATCTTCAGTGTCACATGATCCTTAAGATCCATTCTTTGATGAACAGGACATTTAAAAGAATGTCATTTATTTAAAATAGAAATCTTTTGTAATATTAAAAATGTTGTCACTTTTGATCAGTTTACTGCTGTTTTTTTTTTTTTATGCATTGATCTGAACAGACAAATTGCACTGCAAAATCTGACCAGATTTTTGTGCCAAACATTCACACACAATGCTGTTTAGGTAGGCAGCAGTTTTGAGACACAGCTAGTATCCTCATGTAACTGCAATTAGATTTTGATATCAGATTTTGTACTTGGAAGGCAGATCAGAATTTTTATTACCTAACATTTCGATAAGAGAGAAATATTCCAATGCTTGGTTTTGTGTTGCACACGGCCTGCAAAAATAAACAGGACTGTATCCTCATGGCATTGTGGTTTTGGAAACCAGACACCACACTGTCCCAGACCATGCTTACACAAACTTCTTGGACAAATAGCCTCACTTCCTGTCTTCCGGCCCCTCTTTGTTGTCTTGGCTTTATGCTGAGATACAGCCTTAAAAACACCCATGGTTATTTAAGAGTCTAGGATTAGGCTCCCATTCACCTGGAATGGTCACCTAGAAGTCACCTAGGCTCATTGTTGACCAAAGGTTTATCCCTGTCCCATTTTCTGAGCTGTTTCGATTGTGCTGTCACCAGGCCAGTGACATGATTAGCAGGAGTGACAGGAAAAACCTCCCTTATTAAATTTATGTGTCTTCCTGTATAAATTCCCCACTTATGCCCTAATCCACACATCTGTCAACACCCTCCCCATTTCCCTTCACATGTCAGACTCATTGCACAGACTGTCATATCTGTAGAGTTCACAGACATCCAAAGACCTTAGGAGAACTCATAGATGGAAAAACAATAAGTGAAGGTGAACATTTTCAAATTAGACTGTTAAGTGAACAGGTTTTTACTAATGCTTAACCGGACTCATTTGTGTCTGTGTATTTGTACAGAGCCTCCTCCAGCTATTACGGTGCCCTCCAATGCGACAGCATCTCCCGGTGTAAATGTCATTTTGACATGTATAGTTGCCAGCACGGTGCGCTTTAACCTGACTTGGCAGCGAGGGGACGTGGATGCCAGATTGGACCAACGGATGCGCGTCACCACTAACCTATCCTTGGAAATCCAGCGAGTCACTCCTGATGATGTTGGCTGGTACACCTGCATCGCAGCCAATGAGGGTGGAGTCTCTGCTTCTCGTGTGTACCTCAATGTGCAAGGTAAGTGTTTTTTAGTGTTGTTGATAAAGCAATAAGCCACAAAAGACTGATTGCAAGGGTTTTACCACATTTAAGGGCTTAATATGTATAGCTTATATGTATACCACATTTAAGGGCTTATATGTATAGAGACAGAGCGCATTTAGGCCACGCCCACACCGGGTGCGGGGGGCAATCCAACGCTCTCCATTGACTTTGTATTGCGGGAAGCTGCCTTCTTGTCATTTCTAAATTATAACAAAAAACAGAATAATTTCTAAAAGCTGCTATGTGACAAGGTGTACAGTAAACAAACTAAGAAACACAGAACTATGTTTTTATAAGCTGTCAACCCCAAAAAGCGAGCGTTTAAGGACACAAATAGTTGTAGATGTCAAGAAATTTCATGATGGGCCATTCATTTGGATCACTCCTCCAACAAACGGAAGGTAAGGAAAAGGAGCACTGACACAGACCAATAAAATTTAGTTTCTCAATATATCTTCTCCTTTCAGGTTTACATAGGGTGGTAAAATAATCCTTTTGACATGGTTAAAAATAATGAATGTTTAGTGTCGCCAATTAAGTTTCCTGCCAGGGTGCATAGTTCTCAGAGTAATATGACACGTTGCAATCTACTTTTGTGTCTCTAAATGCCCTTTTTTGGGTCGACAGCTTATAAAAACTTAGTTCTGTGGGGTTTTTTTTTTAGCTTGTTTACTGTACACCTTGTCACGTGGCAGTTTTTAGACGTTGTTCTGTTTTTTGTTATAAGTCAGAAATGACAAGCAGGCAGCTTCCCGCAATACAAAGTCAGTGGAGAGCATTGGATTGTTTTCCCCCCGGTGAGCGTGGTTTTCAGATTATCTCTATAGGAAGAATGAGAATGGGAGGGGCATATATCAGTTTGACTCATGAATACTAATTAGGTTATAAAATGCTTGCTACGCATAAGAGCAACTTACTACTTATGCATTCATTCTGCCAATGCAATTTTATAGTTGTTGACCCAAATCTCAGTAGGTCATGGTTTTAATAAACAGTCACATTCTTTGTACACTAGTCGTTTTTAAACTTCTAGGAGCTCTTCGGACTTTTAATACATGCATAGAAAAAGCTATGCCACAGGGCTTTTGGCAGCTCACGCTCCTGCTTCTCTCTAGCACAAGATCTGTTTTCACTGCAGCCTTGCTGTAATATTTCACTGTAATATTTTATAGCACTTGTGAAAGTGATTTATGCCGGGCTTGCTCACTGTTTGCGATCCTGCAGTTTCCATTGAAACAGGCTCTAAGCCCCTCTCTTACACTGAATTAAGAAGACTTCCTCCGACAGTACACAACCCTGGCAAATCACTTTGCTTTCTCTCATTGGGGAAAATGGCCATTTTTTGCAAAAGAAAAATTACAAATGAGATCACAAATGAAAAGAGAAATGGCTTTTGTAACAGAACGGAACAACCTTTTTGGCATGAAGTGCCATTTTTAATTTTTCTGGTTAACCACTGTGCCAATACTGCCCCTGTACATATACAGTACATAAACATTTTCAAGATTAATATTAGATAAGAATACATATTTTTGTTTACATTACAGTTTGTAAAGATAAGATAATTTAATAGTTAGTTTTTTAAACTTTTTAAAAGTTTCTTTAATAACAGATATACAATGTACTGATCATCACTGTATGTGTGTGTGACAAGACCAATGCATTAAAACCGTTCCGTCAGCAGACGCATCAAAACGCAGACAATTCGCATCTCTCTCTCTCTCTCTCTCTCTCTCTCTCTCTCTCTCTCTCTCTCTCTCTCTTTCTCTCTCTTTTTCTCTTTCTCTCAAATTGGCCATATTTGAGAAAATAAAGTTGAATAGTTTGCATCACTGAATACAGCTGTCGGTCAGATAACATTTCTAATGTAAAACAGTTGACTAGCCTAATATTAAATGATTTGCATCTTACATTGCTCTCTTTTAACATTAAGCATCACGCTCTAATTCTGTGATCAGTAATCCCCACCTACTTCGAATTGACTGGACATCTCAGTCATTTTGACATTGACGAACGTTGTGAGACCGCTGAGGCATTGATCTGATGCGCCTAGTATGCGCAGCGGGTCGCACGCGCATCCGTAGACTAGCTCAAGTTAATTCGCACACTTTTAACAGTATTTATAGCTCCTAACAGGCTGTGTGACCATGAGAGATTATTACCTCAAAATGTATGTTGTTATGCAATTTGCCCTATATTGCTCACGTGCCAGCGATTATCCCTCTGCGTGCCACTGTTGGCCTTCGTGCCTGACGTAGATGGATGTGTTTGACCATTGCACTTGCATCTCGCATCTTTTTTTAGTGTTTAGACACTCACCAGGAAGCATCTCATAACGCACAACCAAACTTATGCATAAAAAATACTGTGAGTTCTAAGTGCTTCAAAGAGGTCATGAAGTATTTGTCCTCACTGACCTTTTGTGTTGCACACTGCTTATGGAATCAAGACTCGTCTGGTGTTTCTCAGACTGAGGCAATTTTTTATTAGTCATACTCTGTTGTAATGAATTAGAAAAATCTGTTTTGATTTCAAAAAGTGGAGTTGGAGGTAATATTGATGGATAGATGTGACTTGAGATTGTCCTTCATGATGATGAAATGTGTCGAGCCCGTGAGGGGCCCAGCAGGGCCGGGCTTGCATTTTATTAGCAGGAGAGCGGGAGTGACATTAACTGTATAATTTTACCTCATTGTTGAGTGATGAGTCTCTTAGTTTTCCATAACATTCTTTCCCAAGACCTGAAGAACGGGTTTTCCCTGCATCCCACTTTAATTCTCTCTGTCTGTGTTTGTGCCGTCTCGTTTCTGTCTCTCTTTAGGTATATTTTTCTGCGCCTGTGTCCTTTTTTCTCTTGAGATTATGTATTTACAATAAAAGTAGCTTTATAGTAATTTAAAAAAAAAAATGCTTTACTTAACCAAAGCAGTTGCACTACCAGTCAAAAGGTTTTAAACGGTAAGATTTTTTTCAGTAAAATCTCTTATGCTCACAGAGCCTGCATTTATTTGTTACAAAGTACAGCAAAAACAGTAAATTTAACAGTATTTTTTTTTTTTATTATTTAAAATAACATTTTCTATTTGAATATATTTTAAATTGTAATTTATTTTTTGAGCAGCAAATCAGAATATTAGAATGATTTCTGAAGGATCATGTGATTTAAAGTAATGCTAAAAATTCAGCTTTGAAATCACAGGAGTAAATTACATAATAAAATATATTAAAAAAGAAAACAGTTATTTTAAATAGTACAAATATTTTAAAATGGTACTGTTTTGCTGTACTTTGCAGGCTTGGTGAGGAGAAGAGGCTGCTTTAAAAAACATTACAATTTTACTTTTCAAAAAGTTTTGACTTGTAGCATATGCATAATGCATACAGATTTACACACATATACACACCATTTTAAAGTAAGAAAAAAAAAATAAAAATGACTAAAACAACCAAACTATGAATTAGTAATTTAATGAAGTAGAAATTTACATGTTATACAATAGAAAATACATAGACAGTTTCTAACAAACCCACTCTGGCTGTTTTTCTCTGTCTCATTTCTTCTTCTTTCTCTATGCTTTCTTTTCCCTTACCCTCTATTTTTGTCCTGCTGCTACACTTTAAGCCACTTAGTTTTTTTTTTGTGTGTCAGTCTTTGGCTTTTTTAAACAGCTGTCACTGTTGTACTGACAAAATACATGTATATGTGTGTGTTGCGTGTGAGTAATCACCACCTGCTGGGATTCCTGTGCTGTCCTAGTCATTATGGGCCCTTTGAAGTGGGACTGCTGACACAGTGATGCCTAGCCAGTCCACAGTCATCTGCCTTAATCCTTTACACAACATTACTTTGACCTATACTGTCCACACACACTGTTTACAGCCTCAGTCCCTGTCAGATGGATATCTCTGTGTTTAGAAGGTCCAGAGACCCAAAGAATATTGCTACAGTATAGAATATCTACAACCTTTAGGCCTGGTGTGAAACTTGTTTTCTCCAATGACCTTCCTTTTCCTGGAACTATGGAAGTCCATTTGAATTATCCACTGAATAAAAATAAATGTTTTAAAATAAAGATTATTCTGCTCATCAAGCCTGCATTTATTTGATCAAAAGTACAGCAATTTTTTTACTATTTAAAATGTAATTTATGTAATTTATTCCTGTGGTTTCAATGCTGATTTTTTTTTTAGCTTCATTACTCTAGCCACATAATCCTTCAGAAATCATTCTAATATTCTGGTTTGCTACTCAAAAAACATGTAGTAGTAGTAGTAGTAGTAGTAGTAGTAGTAGTAGTAGTAGTAGTAGTAGTAGTAGTATTATTATTATTATTATTATTATTATTATTATTATTATTATTATTATTGTGTTGAAAACAGCTGAGTAGAAAGTTCAGAAGAACAGCATTTATCTGAAACAGTGATCTTTTGTAACATAAATGTCTTTGTCATCACTTTTGATCAATTTAATGCATCCTTGCTTTATATATATATTTATTTATATATATACTGACTCCAAGCTTTTGCATGGTATAGTGTATAATGTTACAAAAGCTTTTTATTTCAGAAATCTTTCTGAACTCTTTGGACCTTTCTGTTCATCAGAGAATCCTGAATACAATGTACTCAACTGTTTTAAATATTGATAATAGTAATTATAATAAATGTTTCTTGAACAGCAAATCAGCATATTAGAATGAATTCTGAAGGATCATGTGAGACTGAAGACTGGAGTAATGATGCTGAAAATTTTGATATCAAGGAATACATTACATTTTAAAATATATTGAAATAGAAAACAGTTATTTTGAATGTTAAAAATATTTCAAAATTGTACTTTTTTGCTGTACTTTGGATCAAATAAATGCAGGCTTAATGAGCAGAGGAGACTTCTTTAAAAAACATTAAATCTTTTTTAATCTTTTGACTGGTAGTGTACATTTCGCAATTCTGACAAAAAGAGTAAAAATTGTGAGATAAGTCACAATTACCTTTTTTTTTTTTTTTATTCAGTGGCAGAAACAGGCTTCCTGTTGCAGCTATTAAATAGATTTTTGCGAGTATTTATTTATATGTTTGTTTATTTACATTAGAAAACCATTTAATGTTACCATAAAAATATAATTGTAAAACAGCAACAACTGTTGCAATCTACTGCAGTTGGACTGTACATATTAAGTGTGGTTTAATCTGCATACTAAGCGTATGTCTTAATCTTTATACCAGACCTGTAGGCATTGAATTTGCTCAAACTATAAAGAAACATATTTAACTATGTGTAATGATTTGAATTAGAGTAGCCTCAGGCAAAGAAGCATAGATGAGGAGGTGTTAGTGAGGTTTAGCGTCAGTGCGTTGTTAAAACCAAGCCTTTAGGCAGACCAGGTCTATTAGAGTACAATTTAGTGAGTAAGAACTGGGATAATTACAGCTTTACTACTAGACACAAAGTGACCTCTCTACGGCAATGCTTTAACCGCCTAAGCATGCAACACACAGTGTCTCTACCGTGTACAACAGACTCTTTTTGTCTGCCAGGTCTCATTTTTGGTGCATTTTAATCATGACAAAATAGGGTTCTGGAAATTACGTCATTCATTCCAGTCAAGCTTTCCATTTGAAATTTAGTAGACAACCTGGAAGGCTCTGTTACCATTTTGTATGTTAGCCATGTTACTAATACTCAAGCACTTAAGCAGCCACTTGCTCTGTTTCAAAGCTTAGTGAGCTGGATACAGAGGCAGCATTTTATCCTGTTACAAAAGGTACACAACTATGTTATTATGCCTCTGAAGACATCTCATTTTACATAAGATACCTGTTATTCTAAGGCAGCATTGCATGTATTCTTAATTGAGAAGGCAGTCCTAGAAAGCACTGTGTCAAGGTCAGTTGAAAAATAAATTTTTTATCAATACTTTTCAGCATAGGCGCCGATCCGGAAATGATCGAGCACCCATGGAAAAGCACGGGATATTCTCTGTTCAATTTAACCAATTAGAAGTGTATTCTGGCTTGTAAGACTTTATTCTCGTTTTCATCGTTTATTTGAGGCCGGGTTTGATGTTATTTTAATGGCAAATGCCAAGAGTGCATTATTGTAGCCTAATATGAGAGAGGGTGCGCGTATTACATTTTCTCGGCTTTGAGCGGGCTTGCTCTCCTAAATAGAGATCGTGGCTTTGCGCTCCCTCAGATATTACATGTGCGACATGTGTATGCGCGAATAAGTGCTTATTGTAAACAAATGTGAGATACGGCGTTGGGCACCCACCGGCAGAAACATAAATCAGCGCCTATGCTTTTCAGTATTGAATGAAATGTAAACTACCACTCAAAAGCATTGAAGCAACCTTTTTTTTTTTGTTTTTTTATCAAAGTAAAGTAAATATGTGACCCTGGACCACAAAACCAGTCTTAAGTCGCTGGGGTATATTTGTAGCAATAGTCAAAAACACATTGTATGGGTCAAAATTGATTTTTCTTTTATGCCAAAAATCATTAGGTTATTAAGTAAAGATCATGTTCAATGAAAATATATCAAAACATAATTTTTGATAAGTAATATGCATTGCTAAGAACTTAATTTGGACTTTAAAGGCAATATTTTTTTTATCTTTTTCCACCCTCAGATTCCAGAATTTCAAATAGTTGTATCTCGACCAAATATTGTCCTATCCTAACAAACCATACATCAATGGAAAACTTATTTATTCAACTTTCAGATGATGTATCTTGAAAAAAGGACACTTATGACTGGTTTTGTGGTCTAGGGTCACATATGTTGTGAAATATACATACAATTTGAGAAGTTTTCTATTCTAAAGTTTTAAAATGTCAAAGCTGAATCAGCAGTGATTCATTCAATCTTGTTTGCATTTAAGTTAGGGTGCTGTCTTAGAAAGCAGCTGCCTATGTAGGCAGCTTACTAGGTTTTAGAACAGAGCTATCATGTGCATTTCCTGTCTCTGCCCATGATGTCACACATCCTGTTCTGCTGGAATATGGGACAGGCAGAGACTTGAGGTCAGAGAACAGTGGAGACACACATCAGATTGGCTTCAGCAGTGAGAAAACGCTCTCATTCAGCAGGGGCTGCACATCATGAATTGATCAAGAGCATGCCTCAGTTTCAGCAGCTCAGAGAATCTGGAACCAATAATCCCACTTTAGTGTTTCTGTAAAAAAGGAGGAATGATAGAAGAATTGCTGTGAAATGTGTTTGGCTGGCTTCAGAATCATATCATGGGTATAAAGCAGGACAATTTTAAAGAGGCATTGTGGAGACCACATGTGAACTTTAGACGCAGTTATGTTTTTCACAGACACTATAATGACTAAATATTTGTTGAAGAATGTAATTATGTGAGCTGTATATTTATGAATCTCACACATCCATTTGATGGATCAAAATGACCCTCTGACTTTTCTAGTTTTCATTGATTTATTGGATGGGTATAAAGGATAATTTTTTTTGTTTGTTTTTTTACAAATATATTTTTAATTTATACCTGATAAAATATTTTAAATGTAAAATGTGTATTCATAAAACTGCCCATGGATAAACATTGCATTCATTAAAGGAATAATTCACCCAAAAATAAATTCTGTCATTAATTACTCACCCTCATATCGTTCCAAACCTATTAGACTTTCATTCATCTTTGGAACACAAATTAAGATGTTTTTGATGAAATCCAAGAGCTTTCTGACCCTGCATACACAGCAACGCAACTACCACTTTCAAGGCCCAGAAAGGTAGTAAGGACATCAATAAAAAAGTCCATGTGACGTCAGACATTGATGAACTATGTAAGATGGACGTTATACGTATATAGATATTTTTAAATAGAGTTATTTTTGTTTTCTTTGTGCACAAAACATATTCTCATAGCTTCCTAACAGTTACAGTTGAACCATAAATGTCACATGGACTATTGTAACAATTTCCTGACTATCTTTCTGGGCCTTGAAAGTGGTAGCTGTGTTGCTGTCTTAAATTATTGATGTAGTGTCAGAAAGCTCTCAGATCTCATCAAAAATATCTTAATTTGTGTTCTGAAGATGAACGAAATTCTTACTGGTTTGGAATGACATTAGGGTAAGTAATTCATGACAGAATTTTATTTTTGGGTGAACTATCCCTTAAACATCACTTTTCCCGACCTAGAAATCTTAAAAAAAAAAAAAAAAAAAAAAAAAAAGGTCAAATACAAGTTTTCCAAGTCTGTGGTAATCCTGGTTCTTCAAAGACCAAAAAAAAAAGAAAGAAATATCTTTTTTAAATTGTCATCTTGAGACTCCCTTGAAAGTTTGCTGACCCCATAGTGGACCCTGATCCCCTGGTTGAGAATCACTGCTTTAGTAAATTTGAGCTGTTTGTTTGTTCAAAATTTGCTGCCACAGTACATTTGCACAGCAGCTGCTGGGGTGTTCTCTTACCAAACATCATGAGCGACTCATTTTCATTATAGAACCACCTGTGGTGACGGTTGACCCACGAAACCAGACGTTCCGCACTGGTCAGGAGATTTGGATTAGGTGTTCAGCCAAAGGCTACCCCTTACCTATGGTGGTGTGGACACACAATGATATGTTCATTATGGGCTCCAGCAGGTAAAAAAAACATACTTTTCTTTTAAATCTTGTCTCTATGCATTAGCTTTTACTGTAGTCTGTTGTACTCTTTTTACCCAGGCACAGAATGACCCCTGATGGCACACTGGTCATCAGGAACACGGGGCCGAAGGATGCTGGGACATACGGCTGCTTGGCGAGCAATGTGGCAGGAACAGACACTCAAACTGCCATCGTCAGCTACATCGGTCAGTATAAAGAATTGCATAACAACTCTAAATGAAAGCAATAAATCTTAAACCAAAGGGTGAAGATGGTGTTTTTCACTCACTCAAATACTCTTACAACTGTAAATAAGTGAGACATTTGACATATCCAGTCCCACCCTGTGGTTATACACTAGTCTTTAATTAAGTTTCCTGTGATCTTCGCCCCTCTGTAGAGTCTCCACAGGTGACAGTCCCTCACTCTGACCTCCTGATTGGTCTAGGACAGACGACCACTTTGGAGTGCAGGGTCACAGGAGTTCCACATCCGGACATCCTGTGGTACAGAGGTCAGCTAGGGTCCTCTTTAACTTGTGGACATTGCATTTTAATAGACACTACTCACTCTAATGCCCTGTATGTTTGATTCTCAGGTGACGTGCAGTTAAAGCCATCTGCAGTTTTAAGTATGGACCTTCAGCACGGCACTCTGAGGATTCAGCAGACTCGGGACACAGATGCGGGAGAATATACATGTGTGGCGATAAACTCAGCCGGCTCTGCACAGGGGTACATCACTCTGGACGTGGGCTGTAAGGCTGTATTACATATCCCTTATCTGAATTAGGTTCCCCTTACCTCCAAAATCCTCAAATTACATTGCATAACCATCAGTCATTATTTATGTACAGTATTGTTTATGTACTTTTAAAGAGTTCTCCCATAAATGAAAATCACACCATGATTTACTCACCCACAAGCCATCCCAGGTGTATATGATTTTGTTCAAATGTATTGATTCGCTTCAGAAGGCCGTTTTATGGTGGATGAATGCACTTTATTGGACTTCTTTTAGATTATGGAATCTTAACAGCCATTCAGTGCCATTTATAAAGGACCTATGAAACATTAAGTGTAATTTAACTTTATTTTTAGCTTTGGTTGAAGTTGACTTTATTGTATTTTTGTTTAATGCATTTTTTTCCAACTGCCTATTGAAGACCCTACTGCATGAATAAATGAATCAAACTACTGTTATGTACTTTATCCTGTGTTCCACAGCTGCTCCTCAGTTTACAAGAAAGCCTTCAGATCTGTCTGCTGATATTGGCACGAACATCACCTTGCCATGTCATTCACAAGGCCACCCAAAACCCCAGCTCTCTTGGAGACGAGAGGACAACGTCCAACTCTTCTCTCAGCATCGCGGTCCCAGTACTGTCACTCAAAAAAATAATGGGGACCTTTTCATCACCAGTCAGTGTCTCCCTTTTATTTTCTCTCTCTCTAGGCCTGTTTAAAACACCAGATTTTATCATTAAAACATTTATGCATTAAAACTGATGAACTGTAAATGTATATATTTTTCATTAAAATATCAATATAATTTTCATTCATTTGATGCATTTAAACTGTAAATATTTTTAATGCATAGTTGCATTTTGTATTATTTACTTTTTTATTTACAAGTTTACCGAAGTAGTGTTTCAATGTATTTTACAAGGTTCATGTGATTTTCTGTCCTTTGCATTTTAGACCTCTGGGTAGAGGATGAGGCCACTTATGTGTGTGAAGCTCAAAACCACTTTGGCAAAATCCAGGCCAAGGCCAAAGTCACTGTTACTGGACTCGGTAGGACATCTGAAAAAACTGTTCAGTCATAACTGCAGCATATGTTTCATGTTTATGCTGATCCGTCTGTCAGCAGGACACTTGAAGGAAGAAGCCAATGTGGGATATTAATTGTTTTGCACTTCCTTTATCTTAGTCACATGTACATTTTCTCGGACTGAGGCCCATAAGCTGGAGTTCGCAAGGTGCTCAGAAGCTTAGTTTGATGTTTGAGTCCACATGAATTTATTAGGCTCAGGGGTACATGTGTTTTTGGTTAAGAGAGATAGGATGCTATAATAGAAGGCCAAAACCAGAGAAAGTTGAAATTCATTTTCTGGTGGCGAGGGATATACCGCACCAGATGTGAGCACTAAAACATGCATAATGCCATGCAGTGTGTTCTTTAGTTATTAGATTACATTTATGTATTTGAGGTTGCTTAATTGCATTATAGATGTTAGATGCATTTGCACGCGCGCGACGGAGCTCATGCGTGCATGCGTGCCTTTGAGAATACAGTGGGCTTGTGTCAGCTTTGCCCTCAAAGAATCAAAGGAATTCAGGCATCCTTTTATACTTTTGTCCTTTGATCAAAGTGCTGGAGACCCAGCAGTGGCTCACAATCCATTTCTAGCATCTGTGAAGTTCTGCTCTATGAATTCTGATCCCACAGGATGACGTCAATCAGTTGAGACCTTACCGCACTGACTAGCCTGCTTGAAACTTCAATATGTGAGCCTGGCAAAAAATTACCCTCCTTCTGTGCACTTAAGAAAATGGCTCATTTAAAGGTTTTTGCAGAAACTTTGAAACATGATAAGCCTGATATTATGCTTGATTTTAAATAAAATAAGCAAAGTGTATTATATAATTTCCCTTTCTCTCTATATTATCATTTTGGGTAAATAAATAACCTAATGTGTATATTTAAATAGAAGGCAAAAAGAACAACATTTTTGATTATGCAGTTTACACTATGACTCATATAACTAATGAAAGCTTTAAAGTGTAAACATAATCCCAAAATCCTGATTAAGGGTCAGTCGGTTTTGTCATGTTAAAGTACACACTGTGAGAGATCAGAAGTGTCTCAAGTGTAAGTGTATCTCTGTGTGTGAGGGAGTGACTGTTTTTGTGGTCCTGTAAAAACAACATAACACCAAGTTGAAGCTAAAGGTCACTAATGCGGTCTTGCAGTGTGTCTCAGTTGTCCCATAATTCTGCTTTGCTGAGCTCTAATACCCCAGTGACACTTTTTATGTGTATTCCAAGGTATCCATGGAAATTTAACAAGCAAAACATCAGAGGTGCGGCCAGTCCGCAGAGTTTTCAGTGTCAGTGTTTCCAGTGGAGACTTAACCATCCTCTGTCTGATTGAATCAGGAGAATCACATCTAAAATAATTAGGATTATATTTAAAAATCTCTTTTCTCATCTTGAGGATAAAAGTTCATAGGATGCACCCATGAATTGGTGTGAAACTCATAAACACTACTGTTAAAAGTTTGGAGTTTGAAATATAATTTATTCTGCAAATCTGAATTTTTAAGTCTTCAATATCCCATGGACCTTTAGAAATCATTCTAATATGCTGATTTCTTATAATTATCAATCTTGAAAACATTTGACGAGTAGACAGTTCAAAAGAACAACATTTATTCAAAATAAACGTCTTTATCTTCATTTGTTTATCAATTTAATGCATTCTTGAGTAAAATTTTCTTTGAAGAACAAATATTGACTCCAAACTTTTGTACGGTACTGTTTACCTCTACAATACTTCAATAAATCTGCATATACAGTTGAAGTCAAAAGTTTACATACACCTTGCAGAATCTGCAAAATGTTAATAAATTTAACAGAATAAGAGGGATCACACAAAATGCATGTTATTGTTTATTTAGTACTGATCTGAATAAATTATTTCACATCACAAGACATTTACATATAGTCCAGAAGAGAAAATAATAGTTGAATTTATAAAAATGAACCTGTTTAATTACATACACTTGATTCTTAATGCTGTGTTGTTACCTGAATGATCCACAGCTGTTTTTTTTTTTTTAGTGATAGTTGTTTATAAGTTCATTGTTGTCCTGAACAGTTCAACTGCCCACTGTTCTTCAGAAAAATCCTTCAGGTCCCACAAATTCTTTGGTTTTTCAGCATTTTTGAAAATGACTCTATGATTTTGAGATCCATCCTTTCACACTGAAGACAACTAGGGACTCATATGCAACTATTACAGGAGGTTCAAACGTTCTCTCATGCTCGAGAAGGAAAAACCATGCATTAAACTTTTTGAATTTGAAGATCAGGGTACATTTCTGGGTAAGCAACCTCTGTAGCTTCTGCAGGGCAGTACTAAATGAAAATAATATGATGTTCAGAAGTTTTCACCCCTGGCTCTTAATGCATCATATTTTCTTCTGGAGCATCAGTGAGTGTTTGAACCTTTTGTAATGGTTGCACATTCCCTCAGTTGTCCTCAGTGTGAAAAGATGGATTTCAAAATCATATAATTGTTGGAAAGGGTTCAAATACACAGAAATGCTGAAAAACCAAAGAATCTATGGGACCTGAAGGATTTTTCTGAAGAACAGCAGGCAGTTGAACTGTTCAGGACAAAAGTGTATGTAAACTTTTGACCTTTGTATCACCTCAACTAATGCGTGTGTTTTTCTGCAGTGTCTCCTTTGATAGCTCTGAGTCCAACAGTGGTCAGTGTGATAGAGGATCAGCAGGTCACTCTGCCCTGTGTGTTACTAACTGGAAACCCCCTTCCTGAGAGACACTGGCTACATGACAATGGCTTAGTGAGTGCACACAAACAAACACATAGACCCTGAAGCCTGTGCATTTCATGTCATCTAGATATTTTACACAGCCACAATGATTAAATGTGATTTATATGTGTGCATGTGTGTGACCACTTGTCAGGTTACATCAAGTCCATATGTGACTGTGAGACGTGATGGTAGTCTACATATAGAACGGGTCAGTCAGCAGGATGGAGGTCAGTACACCTGTTTGGCCGAAAATGTGGTGGGATCCAGTAACCGCACGACCATACTAAACGTCTATGGTAAGATGTAAAACATAAACACTCAAATACACTACCATTCAATTTTTTTTTTTGGAGCAAGGACATATTAAAGGATTAGTTCACTTTCAGAACAAAAATTTACATATAATGTACTCACCCCCTTGTCATCCAAGATGTTCATTTCTTTCTTTCTTCAGTCGTAAAAAAATTGTTTTTGAGGAAAACATTTCAGGATTTCTTTCTATATAATGGACTTCTATTGTGCCCCCAAGTTTGAACTTCCAAAATGCAGTTTAAATGCAGCTTCAAAGGGCTCTAAACGATCCCAGCCGAGGAAGAAGGGTCTTATTTAGCAAAACGATTAATTATTTTTTAAACAAACTGACAATTTATTACTTTTTAACCTCAAATGTTTGTCTTGTCTCTGCAATGCGCATGCATAGTCTGTGTGATCCAGGTCAGTACAGTTAGGGTATGTCGAAAAACTCCCACACAAATTAAGATATTTTTGATGAAAACCAAGAACTTTCTGACCCTGCAGTCTACGACACGGATCTCGGATTTCATCGAAAATATATTAATTTGTGTTCCGAAGATAAGTAATTAATGACACAAATTTCATTTTTGGTTGAACTATCCCTTTAAATTGTAAAATATGTTTCTTAGTATTACTGTTTTACTGTTTTTTGATACACCAAAGCCTAGAAGATAATCATACCTATCTATAACATGCAGGATTATACCTACCAAAATTAACGCCCATTTTTTATTTAAAAGACGATTCAGAATCAGGTCTGTTGTAAAGGATTTATTTTCTGTGGTCCACTATGACATAGTCCAGTCCTCTGCGTCCTCCTTTCCATGGCTGTATACAATAAGCCTTTATTTCCCTCTGCCCCACAACAGATGCCTTCATCATTCATGTATTCATTTGAGAATTAAAAACAGAACCAGCAGTGTGAGCAAAGCACTTCTGCAGAGAAATAACAGAGAGACAAAAACTCTCATTTATCAAATGTGGTCAGTTTTAAAGAAGCACTAGATGGAAATCAGCCCAAATGAAAGTCTGAGACAAGATTATTATGAGACACAGTGCTGTATGTTGCCTTTGCAGTATCCTGTAAAAAGTTTAAATACCCTTTGTGCAGTATTTCTAAATCTCGCCTCATATTCAGCCAAGTGTTTCAGCATGTTTTTTTCTCTCCAGTGATGCCAACTATTCAACATGGCCCTCAAGTATTTAGTACCATTGAGGGGACGCCTATTTCGCTGCCATGTCGTGCACATGGAGTACCCAAACCAGATATCACTTGGTCAAAGGTGTGTCTCCTTTCTGTTTCCTTCTCTGTCTTTGACACATACAGTGCCTTGCGAAAGTATGCAAACCCCTTTATTTTTTTCATGTTTTGTTTTGTTGCAGTTTTATGTTAAACTGTTTAAATTACTTTTTTCCCACCTCAGTCTACTCTCCATACACCCTAATGACAAAGCAAAAACAGAATTGTCACAACTTCGTAAATTTATCAAAAATAATAAACTGAAATAAGTACATTGCGTAAGTATTCATACCCTTAATTCAGTACTTTAGCTGAAGGACCTCTATAGCCTCAGATCTTCTTGGTATTTTGCGACAAGCTTTGCTCATCAGCATCTGGCAATTATCTGCCATTCTTCTCCTCATCTCTTTACCTCTCAAGCTCTGCCAGGTTGGAAGGGCACATTTGGACACAGATGCACATTTTCAGGTTCCTCCAGAAATATTTTATTGGGTTCAAGCGGAGGCTCTTGTTGGGTCACACAGGGACATTAACAGAGTTGTCTATAAGCCACTCTTGCTGTGTGCTTATGGTCATTGTCCTGTTGGAAGGTGAACCTTCTGCCCAGTCTGAGGTTCTGAATGCTCTGGACTATTTCAATATTTTGGTGCATTGAGCTTTTCTTCTACTCCCCACAGTATGGGGATCCTGCCAGCACACTTTGCTTTTGGAATGGTACTCTGCAGGTGATGAGCAGTGCCTGGTTTCCTCCATACATGAGGCTTGGAATTGAGGTTCATCAGACCAGAGAATCTTGTTTCTCACAGTCTGAGGGTCCTTTAGCTGCTTTTTGGCAGACTAAAAGTGTGTTTTCATGTCTTTTCATTGAGGAGAAGGATTGGGGTTGGTCCCATCACCATAAAGACCAGATTGGTAGAGTGTTGCAGTGATGTTTGTCCTTCTGTAGGTTTCTCCCATCTCCACATATTATCATGGAGCTCAACTAGAGTGACTACCAGCTTCTTGGTCACCAGTCTAACCAAGGCCCTACTCCATCAGTTGCTCAGTTCGGCCAGGAGGCTGACTCTAGGAAGAGTCCTGGTTGTTTCAAACTTCTTCCATTAAGGGCAACAGACACTACATTCTTCTGTGAACCTTCAATGCAACAGAATTTTTTAGAACTCTTTCCCAGATGGGACTTGACACAATCCTGTCTCTGAGTTCTACAGGCAGTTCTTTTGACCTCAGGACGTTTGCTTTGATATGCAATGGAGTTATTTTGTGTGTTTTTTTTTTTATATATATATAAATTTGCAAAGATGGTAAAAACCTGTTTTTTATTTTTCTTCATCATTATGGCGTATGTAGTGTAGATTGACGTGGAAAAAAGTATTTTAAAGCAGTTCAACATAAGGCTGCAACAACAAAATGTGAAAAAATAAAGGGGTTCGAATACTTTCACAGAAAATACTGACTTTTTATAAAAAGCTTATCTGGTCAGAAAAACAACACTTGAACTTTCTTGCATATTTACATAAAAAACTGAAATTGCAGGTCTTCTGTGTCTGTTATCTGTCTCACCATTTCAGGCTTGCATTCCCTCATGTTGCTATATGTGTGTGTGACAATGTTTCCTCAGCGAGGAGAGTTGCTGGATCTGAGTGGCCGTGTCTTTTCTCTGGGTGAGGATGGCAGTCTTTACATTGTCTCCCCCAGCGGTGAAGAGTCAGGCGAGTTTGTGTGCACAGCCACCAACCCTGCTGGATACAGCTCCAGGAAGGTCCAGCTCACCGTTTATGGTTAGCGCAGCTTGACCTACTTGCTCTGCTCTGTTTTACCTGTCTCCTGTTGATATTTAATTCTTGTGTTTTCATTATTTTTATGTGTGCTTTATTTGTTTGTTTCCTGTTTATTAGTTTGGTGCATCCGCCAATCTCACCCTGCTGTACTTGCATACTGTATGTCTTTGTAAACGTGTAGTGAAGCCCAGGCTGAGCGGTGCTGGAGGAACAGAGATGGAAAATAGCCCCGGCAAGCTGTTGGAGATGTCGGTAACAGTGGGTGATGATGTCACACTGCCATGTGAGGTGGAGAGCTTACCTCCTCCCATCATCACCTGGGCCAAAGACAAGCAGCTCATCTCACCCTTCTCTAATAGGTATGGATTTTACTTATGTGAAAGCATCCTTTATTATGAATGCATATGATGATAATAAATGTAAACATACAATGACTATGTTTAGATGAAATCATATTTGTCATCACAGGAATACATTACATTTATAAAATATATTTAAATAAAAAAAAAACGGTTATTTTATAGTGTAATAATATTTCACAATATTGCTGACCCTGCCTAGAAGTCTTCAGAAAATGAAGTCATCATGCACAATATGTGCACCCAAAAAGCTTGCACACATGCTTTTTCAACCATTGTATGGAATCTAATCTCATTTTACGTCCATTTTATTAATAAGGCTCTTGTATCCTACTTTTAAACACAATTGTGTATGTAAGTGAGTAGCGTTCTCTTGTCTGCATTGTTTTTCAAGGGCTGATGTTTACTGTACAGCCTAAAGGCAGAAAGACTGCGGTCAGATTAAAATTACACAGTAATTAAATTCTCCTTTCTCAGCTCAAAGTAAACAGAGGTATAATTTGGAAGCTCCTCTGTAAACCAGCAGCACCTGTATGGTTTTGCATCTGCAAAAAACATTTAGCTTCATCCTCACATGCCTCTTCTTCTTCTTCTTCTTCTTCTTCTTCTTCTTCTTCTTCTTCTTCTTCTTCTTCTTCTTCTTCTTCTTCTTCTTCTTCTTCTTCTTCTTCTTCTTCTTCTTCTTCTTCTTCTTCTTCTTCTTCTTCTTCTTCTTCTTCTTCTTCTTCTTCTTCTTCCTCCTCCTTAATGTATGTAACTTGTCCTCTCACAGACACACTCAGCTGACATCAGGCTCCATGAGAATCACAGAAACACGTGTGACTGACAGTGGCATGTACCTCTGTGTGGCTACCAACATAGCTGGAAATTTCACTCAGATGATCAAACTTAGCGTGCTGGGTAAGAGTAACACATTTATTTACTTGGATGTTCTCACAACTTGTACTTGCATGTGAAATTTATCAAAGCAATGACAGTTTTATCTCATGCCATTTGAAGTTCATATGAGCACACATCAGCTCAGAGGTCTTAAAAAACAAGTCCCATCTGTTTAAAAGCATCACTTTGTCTCAGTCATGTGGTGACATCAGGCTTCGATCAGTTGTGTTTGAACATCCTGAGTTGATTTCAAGTGCTTAGCTTGTACCCACAACTATAAAATAAATATTTCAACAGATAACCGCATGTGAAAAACCACTGAATGAGCATCATTAAATGACTGATTAGTGCATATTTAATAGTCAATTTCCCATCACACACCACAATCAACTTAGTAAGTGCCTCCACGTGTTTATGGTGCACACATGCTGATATGCTGTTTACCAGGGCAGACACCTATCCAAACACTTTCGTCATTTGTTTTTTTGGGTAGTCCATAAGGTCAATGTGTCTCTGAGGCTTTGTTCAGACAGGTGCAATTTTTTACCATTTCTGACTCAAATTAGTGTTCAAATATCCATATGCTTTTTAAAATACCATTTTTGAATTTCAAGTACACAATACACAATAGTGCCTGTACATGCTTTGTTAATGAGTGAGTTGAGACACATGTGTCATTCACTATGTACTGAAGGATAAAGCAATGATTGAGTGAGTGGTTTCAGACAAAGCATGACTAGTAAATAGTAGATGATTGTCAAAGCAGCAAGTTCAGAAAACCGCTCTGCGCTTTTCTAACTGCTCTGAGAGGGGTAATTGATAATGGTAAAATAAGCAATATATTATAATCACTATTGGTGACCAAAAAAATGGATAATCAACTATTTGTGGGTTTTTTTTAAAGCACAGACTTATTTTTATATGTGATATATAAACCACTTCACAACCCTAAACCAATGCATTTGCAAAACAAAACAAAAAAGAATGCTTCACTGCATTTCTCTTCTTGTCTCCTGATATGGCATTGTATACTGTGAATACTGTTGCCACTATAACAAATTACTTATTCTCCTCTGTTGTAAATCACTTTGCAAAGTCTGTTCTATTAATAAATGGCTATATTAATAATATGGCTGTATATCAGCATGGTTGTGAGGTAAGTAACCACAGCGAGCCGGAATACAGCCATATTGCACTGCTACGAGTGTGATATCGTGTTTATACAACAGTTTGATGCCAAAAGAGTGTAAATAAATAGAAACAACAGAAACAACAACAACAGTGTCTTTAAAAACCCTCTTTCATGCAAACTACTTCCTTCTGCCATGGATTAAAATTTCAAGTTGACAGTTTAACAGCTGTGCCCAAGCCTCTGTTACTAATTTGAAAACGTCACTTTAGAACTAGTAACGAAGGAACGTTGAGTTGCTTCATTGAAAGCTTATTGTATTACTGTTATAAAAGCTCACTATATTATGTAAAAGTAGAATATTATGAGAGAGAAGTGTGACTGCCTGCATCTGATACACCATACATTCTTCTGCTCAATCTCATATTCAAAATAAAACATTAGTTTAAATGTCCGCTGAGGAAAGAGATATCTTTGTCATACTATCCTTTCATCTCTTAAGGGTGATTTGTGATGACAGCGCTGCTCAGTGCATTTGTGGGCTGCATCTTACAAGAGGTTGTTGAAAGTAAAAATAGCTTCCTTGTTTACAACCCAGTTTCAGTCTCTTTCAATATATCTTTACTGCTGGCTCATAAAAACATAACTCATCACCATCAAGAACACACGCACAGTTTCCTAAAAAACTGTACTATAATTAAATACTAATAGTATATAAAATAGTATTTATTGAATAATAATATTTAATAAACAACAACAACAGCCATTATAAAAGTTGCTAAGTAATTCAGTCAAAAGTATGAAGGCAGCACTGTGCATTACAGCATTAAAGTTACGTAAAATATAACAAAACTGTTTTGCTCTGAAACAACTAATAGATTAGTGAGATCGAAGACTGCCCATTAAATGTACCTAAAACAAATTATATCTCATGTTTAACCAATATAGAGGCATCAGCGCCATTGGCAAATTCTGGCAAGATCTGTCCGAGGTAAGGCTGCTTTAATGGGTTCATAAGTGCTCAACAGCCACTGACCCCCTAGAACTCACATGTCTAAAAACGTTGAAGCAAATTTTCAAACACAAGTCTGTCCTGTGCACTTTTGTTCTCAGATAAATTCATCTTTTTGAAGGTTCAAAAGAAAAAAAAAAAGATTATTGAGATGAACTGAAATTAACATAAATTGTATCATTTATTACGCTGAGATATCTATTTATTTGCTGCACACTGACTGTGCACGTGAGTGTTTACATTGGTGTTAAGACACCAAGTGATGTTCATTGACCTCTTAACACTCACTTTTGAGCTTTAGCAGACTTGGCACGATGTATGAGAAAGCATTGAAGGAAAAGATCAGATCACTCGGAGCAAAGCATGATAATAATTATAGAGTCTCATAAACACAAGCTGCTCTCAGAGCACATTCAGACACATCTGCAAGTGAAAATGGGAATGGAGTTATTTCTAATGACTACAATTAAACTCTTAGTCATTTTAATCTTGGATTATAGTTTTCCATAAGACTGTGAGCAGATACTTTAGCAGAAATGAGTCTGAGAAATGAGAGCGACAGCAAAGGGGAATGTGCTTTTTGATTTATCCCAGCTACCAAATGTCTCATCTGGAAGATTAACAGCAAAAAACGAAACATTTTTAGTACCTTCCAAAGGCAAATGAGGATAGTTTGCTATTTTTGTGCATGGGCCAGTGCTTTATGAGCGACTAATCACTCCAAATTACATGTTATGAAAGAATGTATTATTACAGCATAGGTTTAACACTTCTGCACTCTCAGTTCCTCCCAGCATCCGTGCAGGTCCTCGAGCCATGAAAGTGCAGGTGGGACATGCCATAGACTTGCCCTGTGTTGCACAGGGAGTCCCAGAGCCCTCAGTGTCCTGGCTGAAGGATGGCGCTGCTCTCCTGGATGGGTCTCAGCACAAGATCTCAGATGAAGGTCTAACCCTGAATCAGGTGGGACTTATGGATGAGGGCGTCTATACCTGCGTGGCCTTCAACATTGCTGGACAAGATGAAACCACTATTCAGCTCTATGTGCAAGGTCAGACACGTGTTGGCATTTACAGTTGTGATTACAGCCATTTAAATTGCTTTAAATGAACTATAAATCCTTGTATTGCCTCCATTATTCCACAGTCCCACCCGTGGTGGAGGTTTCTGAGCCCCCTTTCAACAGCCCCTTACAGGAGAGAGTAGCTAACCAGCAGATTGCCTTCCCCTGTCCTGCCAAAGGTGAAATTCATACACTAAGGTCAACAGTAACAGTGTAAATCTTTGTTCCTAGAACTGGACAATATCAAATATCAAAATGACTCTGAAAGTGTGTTTTTAATTGTTATTGTTTCAGGCACTCCTGAGCCAGTAATAAAGTGGTTTAGGAATGGTCAGGAGTTGTCAGGGAATGAGCCAGGTGTGTCTATTTTGGAGGATGGCACGCTTCTCATCTTGGCCTCGGTGTCCCCTCTGGATAATGGGGAATACACCTGCATGGCTGTCAATGATGCTGGTACAACAGAGAAGAAATACCAACTTAAGGTCAACGGTTAGTGCAGCATTTAAAAACTTTTAAAAAGCTTTTCTCTTTCAGCACATTTCACAACCTTTCTTCATGCTCTCTGCTTCCTCCTCCTGCTTATCCAGTCCCTCCTGATATTCGAGATATTGGCCAGCTGTCCAATGTCTCTGTAGTGATGAATCAACCGACCATCCTGGTGTGTGATGTCACGGGCACACCTGTGCCTGTCATCACCTGGTACAGAGAAGGAGTTGAGGTCAGTTCAGTGACATGCACCAAAAACCGTATGGTCCTGCATAAGTGATGCATGTGATTGTTTAGAGAAAAAGCTTTAAAAGTTCATGAACTAAGAAATCAAAATTCTCTATAAATTATCTGTTAAAAAAATCCTGTAAGTTTCAAAACTCAAAACATTCTCATTAGTCTAAAAACACGCCAATCTGCCAAAGCGACTGGTGGCGGAATGTGCCACTTTATGATATAATAGTGTGGCTAAACACCACCTTCGCAGATCAATGCCTGCTTCTACATCTCTGCCTGTTTAGCTCCACCCACTGATTCGCACATGTAGTGTAAAAAAAAAGCAGAAACTAAATGAAAGAGAATACAAGAAGATGCTGTGCAGTGCCAAGTTGTGAAAAAGTTGTCTTTGTTTAGCTTTCCTTCTGATCTTAACATCAGGATAGACTAGATTAGTTTTATTTTTAATGAAGATCCAGAAAGGATCATCGGGAAGAACTTCTTCCCTTTGTCCACTTCAGTGTACCACAGATTTGATTACAAACAAAGCATAATTGGACGCAGGATTTTCAGAAAGATTCAAACTATAAGACAATGCTGTGATGAGTAATGTCACAACACACAAGTGTGAGCAACTGTTTTTATTACATGGTCTCTATTGCTTTGTCTTATTACAGATCTTTTGATATGTATTGAGTATTTATGCGAGTTTAATCCATCTATGATGAATGTAGGCTGTCAAACATACACAAGTGTTAGCCAATCATAGCAGTGGGCATTTTCTTCAGAGTCTACAGTCCGCCACGTCTATTCAGACAGTGCTCTGATGAGGGAGGTCAAAACAGGACAGAAAATACCCTATTATTTCAAATGTTACCCTATATACCCTATTATTTAAAAATCTTGAACATTATAAGTGAACCTCAGAGAACAGTACAAAATAATAAAAAAGGCAGTTCATGACCCTTTTAAAGAAAAAATATCTTTGCTTCTGAAGGTTCTTTTCTCCTGACATAACCAAGAACCAAAACTGTAATAATAATTATAATGCAATAAATAATAATAATGGTGTAATAAAATATATTGTTGTCTAATATGTTTAAATCCAATCACTTCTCCTGGATAAAATCAACTCCAGTCCTACATTGTTATCCACTTAGTATTCTATTTGGAATGACGTCACATTATGGAAGCTAAACACATTGCGTATGCCATTTCACATTGTTAAATGTGCATAAACCAGTTAAAATAAGCCTAATGAGAAATAAAAGTGGCATTTCCTTCAATAAGGCCAATCACAAATGAGTTCCCTCGGATCACTGGTTTCAAGCTCCAAGAACAGGTCATAAAAACCCCAGTGCTTCTTATAAATGTGCTTTTACGAGAATCAATTTGAGAATGAAGTCAACAATTAGGAAATCTCTAATCACACTGCAGGGAGAGCAGAGGCTGCTGATTTAAATTAATGGTGGAATGGCAGATATTTTTTTTGGTGTTCACAAGATGAACATGATTATTGCTTTTATTATTGATTGATTGTTTTGGACTGATTTACAGTGGTTGCCAAAATTATTAGAACACTAGTATTTTCACTAGCTAAAAAATGGTTTTAAGTCAGTTATTTCTATCCTTTGCTGCAGTGTCAGTAGGAAATAGCAGTCTGCATTTCCAAACATTCATTTTGCCATTAATTGTAATAATCCAGTGACATTTTTGTTTGCACAAGCAGTCTGACAACAGTCAGTGCTCCACACAAAGCAAGATGCTTAAAGAGACCTACCTGTAAAGCTACCTGAAAAGCTATGCGCAAATGCACCCAGGGCAAAAGCTGCTTTAAACGCTGCTTTAAACGCAAAGGATGGTCACACCAAATGTTAGTTTGGTAAATTAGTAGAAGTAACTTTGCAGGTAGGTTTCTTGAAGCATCTTGGTGATGTTGCCACAGTTCTTCTGGATTTAGTCTGTCATTCCGGACTGGATGATGATGAGATCAGATCTCTGTGTGGAGCACTGGCTGTTGTCAGACTCCTTGTGCAAACAAAAATCTTACTGGCTTATTACAAATAATGGCAAAATGAATGTTTGGAAATGTAAGCTGATATTTCCTACTGACACACCACAGCTAAAGATAGAAATAACTGACTTAAAACCATTTTTTAGCTGGTGAAAATACTAGTGCTCTAATAGTTTTAGCCACCACTGTATTCTTATCAATATAGAGGTAAAATTCCTTTGCAGTTAATGTTAATATATGTTGATTTTGTTGTTTATAATTTGTCAAATACCTGTTTGTATCATTTAACCAGGTGGTTCCTAGCAGCAATGTGCAGATTCTGCAGAAAGGCAAAACTCTTAAGCTTCTTAAAGCGGCTGTTGTAGATGCTGGACGCTACACCTGCAAGGCCATCAACATTGCTGGAAACACAGAGAGAGACTTTTACTTAGATGTGTTGAGTAGGTCATTTTGTAATAACATCTACTTGTAACTACTGAGAACGTTGTCTTTGTACAAGCTGGTATTACATCTCATTATATCATATGTCCTATCGTTAGTTCCTCCTACGATCATCGGGACAGTTGGGTCACGTGACCTCTCTGCTGTGCTTAATCAGGAGATCATTCTGGAGTGCAGGGTCAAAGGTGATCCCTTTCCCACAATTCAGTGGTACAAAGACAGGAAGTAAGTTACTACATTATGCGATTAAATGGTATCGGGGGCATAATTTATTTTTTAGTGAATTCACTTCTTATTCTTATATTTTGAAACGGTGCTAAGAAAATTGTTATCTGTCCCGTTCAGGCCAGTGTTTTTGGGTGACCCCAATATTGAAGTTTTAGACAGAGGACAGCAGTTGAAGATAAAGAGTGCTCGCTTGGGTGACCAGGCACGATACCAGTGTAGTGCCACCAATGCTGCAGGAAAGCAGTCCAAGGATTTTAACCTTAGTATCTTTGGTAATTACCATTACTTAAAGTCTTATGGGTTTTATAACAGAACAAAAAATTCTAAATGCTAAATTTCTTGTCTTTCCAATCCACCCACTCAGTACCACCCAGTATTAAGGGAGGAAACATGACTTCTGAGGTGACAGTTCTGCTTGGTAATGTGGTGACTCTGGAGTGTGAGGTACGAGGTGTGCCGCTCCCTGCCATCACATGGTACAAGAACGGAGAGGTCGTTCTTTCCAGCAGACAGGCCCAGTATGTGGACAGAGGGCAGTTCCTCAAGATCGTAAGAGCTCAAGCATCAGATGCTGGGCAGTACACCTGCAAAGTCACCAGTGTGGCAGGCGACGCTGAGAAGGTTTATGAGCTGGATGTCTATGGTGAGGACACAATAAAGGGACATTTCAGCAAAAATTAAAATTCTTTCATTATGAAATCCAAGAGTTTTCTGACCCTGCATAGACAACAACACAGCTACCATGTTCAAGGCCCAGAAAGGTAGTAAAGACGTTGTTAAAATGGTCCATGTGACATCAGTGGTTCAAAAGGTATTCCTGTGGCTTCATAAAATTACGGTTGAACCACTCATGTCACATGGACTACTTAAACAATGTCTCTTAAAGGTCAGAAAGCTCTTGAATTTCATCAGACATATCTTAATTTGTGTTCCGAAGATGAACAAAGGTCTTATGGATTTGGAACGACATAATGTTTTTATTTTTGGGGGAGCTAACCCTTTTAAAAAAAAAACCCTAAAGATTTCCTTTTCTAAACTGTAAAAAGTTTCATATTCTGTACTAGAACTGGTAACACTTGTTCATGTTTCCTTTCTTCCATCATTCAGTCCCTCCCTCCATCACTGCTGGTTCTGATGGTCCCACAGACATGAAGGTTGTGCTCAGTAAATCTCTGATTTTGGAGTGTGTGGCTGAAGGTCACCCTCCACCCTCACTGACCTGGCTGAAGGATGGTTCACCGGTGACTGCTAGAGAGAACCTGCGTGTTTTGGAGCAGGGCCGCAAACTTGAAATCCTCAGTGCACTTCCTTCTGATGCTGGTCGATATGTATGCGTGGCTACAAGCATTGCTGGAGAGAGGGAGATCAAATATGACGTCAGTGTCTTAGGTATATGAACACACATTTAAATTTTTGTAATGATTTATTAAAAGTCAAGAGAAGTCACCTGACCCGGAAGAAAAAAAAAAAGCAAGGTACTTTAAAAATTTCCAGGCATCTCATCATTCACTATCCACAGGAATCAGGAACTTCGGTGTCTTGTGTTTTTGTGTGCATGAGCCAGACAGATCTTGTCTCGACCTGCGCATTGATCTTCTGAACATCTGGACGCCATTACGGTCCTAATGCATGCGTCTAACAGACCACTGCAATCACTCAGCCCATTGCATCATTTGAAAGTGATTGCAGGAAATCAACAGCAAAGTGTTTTATGAGCCTATAAACTGGTTAACAACAAATGAAGGAAATGTTTAAAACATTCAGTGAGATTAAAGAGTGATGGTAGAGGCAGCATCCGATGATGTGACCCAAGCATGTGGGATCCATTAACTCTTTGCGTGTTTTCATTACGCATTATTTCAAAGACACGGTTGATTCGTGCATTGTTTGGTTTACGATTCCGGAGATGCTGTAGCGTCTGACCATAATTTTTGTTTGTGTGTATCCAGTTCCTCCTGTTGTGGATGGGGCCAGTGAAACCACAGATGCCACGGTTATCCTTAACAATATCCTAGAGCTTGAGTGCCATGCTACAGGCACACCTACGCCAACCATCACGTGAGTTCACATGCACATATATTCACACCAGTGGTGTGCGGTGGAGTTCTGAAATGAGAAGACAAGTCCTCAAAGTCTGTTCACAAAAGCCAAGAATGAATCTCATCGAGTTCATGTTTTAAGCATTTTACATTTATTACAAAATAATAACTCAAGGCAGTAACAATTTAAACAATATATTTTATTTTTGAACTTATGTTCAGCTATTATTTTAAATAGTTAACGTTTAACTATTTTTGAATTTTGTGCATTAACAGTCATCAAAGCTTGGTAAATATTGGTGACAGACATGAAAACGTACTTCAAATTTCACTGATTACTCACTAAAAACAGATAACGTTTTCCATGCCATTTTAAGTATTATTTTGACATAAAGTGGTTATATCTCACATGACTTCCTCCCATTCATTCTCAATTACCCCCCACCAAATCGCAGGGTATCTCGCAATACGATGTTATCACAATACGTGGCTCACGATAACTATAATATCACGATACAGTGATTATCACGATAAACGATATATTGCTAGACAATCCTATAATGATACATCACGATATCTGTCTAACTATAAAAACAAAATGCCTGTGAAAAGGTTAAGTGCAAGTTTTCTCTCTTAATTTAAGTCCAAGGTTTTAGAAAACGTAACAAACGCTTTGTAAATCCCTTTATTCTTGGACTTATTAATAGCTTACACTGTGTGTAAACAAACACATTTAACTGCTTATCAATATAGGCTATAGATATAGATGTATGTAGGCTATATAAACCTGGTTCATTTCAGAATTTACCTGGAGTGCTTTCTCATAATTTCCTCTCCTCTCATCATAAAAACGGAGCCCCTCACATGACATGCAGGGAAAAATAGCCATTCACATTGCGTCTTTTATGCGCTCAAGTTCATTATATAAAATATAGACGTGTGACAAGCACACATACTACACACTTCTGCGCCGCATTAAGTTGCTTTCACACCAAACGTGGAAAGCGCTGCGCTATGAAACCCATTCATTTCAATGGCTTGCGTGGTGCCAGAGTATTGAGAACGGCTCATGGCCAGCTCCCATCCCTAATATGCAGAACTGAAAAGTCACTCCACTGCATTTGTCTCTCTGAAGGTGGCTGAAGGATGGTGCACCGGTGAGACAAGGCGAAGGGGTGCGGATAACGTCAAACGGACGTCGGTTGGTCATCTCACGTGCACAGGTGTCTGATACAGCACTTTTTCACTGTGTAGCGACTAACGAGGCTGGAGAACAAGAGAGAGAGTTTAAAGTATCTGTACATGGTAATTAATAATTTCATATTTTAATTAAAAAAATTATAATCTTGCTAATGTTTGTGTTTGATGTTTGCCTCATCTGCTCACAGAGGGAAGGTCAAAGGTGACTTTGATTTTAAGTTCCTCTAAGTTGCAGACGCATTTCAGGTATTTTTATGATCAAATGTAATTGTTTGTTTCTTAAATATTTGTCAGTCCCCCCAACTATCCGTTCCACCGGTCCAGCTGAGAGGTCTGTGGTCCTCCATACATCAATTAGCCTCCAGTGTGTGGTCAGTGGAATTCCACCTCCTAGCATCACATGGCTCAAAGATGGGCGTCCAGTGGACACCACACAAGAATTTCTGAAGGTCAGACATGGAAGCACCAAACTAAATAAAAAATGTTAAGATGTTTGCTTTACCATATATACCATCTCCTCTTTTTATCTCCCTGTCTGGCATGTAGCTGGAATCTGCAGGCAGGGTTTTACACATAAAGAAGGCCAGGCTGGAAGATGCAGGGAAATATACGTGTGTGGCAACCAATGCAGCAGGCGAGGCACAACAGCACATTCGCCTCAATGTGCATGGTAGGAAATATACTTTAAAAAAGTATTACAGTTACAGGCATGTAATAGGCTCTTTTTTTCAACTCCCCCAGAGTTAAACAGATGAGTTTGACTGTTTTTGAATCTATTCAGCCGATCTCCGGTTCTCCTGGTAGCCTTTTTATCATAGCTTAGCATAAATCATTGAATTGGATTAGACCATTAGCATCGCGCTCAAAAATAAAACCAAAGACTTTTGATATTTTTCCTATTTAAAACTTGACTCTTCTGTAGTTACATCGTGTACTAAGACCGGCAGAAAATGAAAAGTTGCGATTTTCTAGGCTGATATGACTAGGAGCTATACTCTCTTTCTGGCGTAATAATCAAGAAAATTTGCTGCTGTATTATGGGTGCACAGGCGCAATGATATTATGCAGCACTTGAATATAGTCCCCAGCTATTTTACTATTACATTAGTGGCTTAGTGCTGGTCACATTGGAAGTTACCTAGCTGGGGAGCAGCAAATTTTCTTGATTATTACGCCAGAATGAGAGTATAGTTCCTAGTCATATCAACCTAGAAAATCGCAACTTTTCATTTTCTGCCAGTCTTAGTACACGATGTAACTACAGAAGAGTCAAGTTTTAAATAGGAAAAATATTGAAAGTCTTTGGTATTATTTTTGAGCGTGATGCTAATGGTCTAATCCGATTCAATGGTTTATGCTAAGCTATGCTAAAAGGGCTACCGGAAGAAATGGAGATCAGCTGAATGGATTTGAAAACGGTAAAACTCATCTGTTTAACTCTGGGGGAGTTCTAAAATGAGCATATTTGCAAAAAAAGTGGAGTGTTCCTTTAAAGATTTACGTTATTTAAAAATTCACACAGCTACCTGTTGTAATTTGTACTGCAACTTGGAAAATAACATTCTGATACTTTTGGTTGTCATTTTTAGTACATTACTTACAAGAGAAGCGATGTCTTCTCTGTTTTCCTAGCGAATTAATGTGAATATGTTTGTGGATGAATAAACTTCCTAAAGACCAGCATCTTTGTTCTCTCCACTTTAGCCCTGACGCCTTTAAGGCTTTTAGTAGATCACAGTTAATGAAAGAGCTTATGAACAGCAGGGACAAGAAACGCTAGATGCCATCCAGGCAGGATGTAAACATGCCGACGCTTGTCATGATGCCTCAGCCAACGAAGGAGTTTCTCAGTGTGGATTTTAATCAATATCCAGGAGCTTTTCAGCTCTTTGTGGGGAAAAATCAATGGCACAGCATTTGGTTTAAGGCTACACTTATATCCATCGCCACCTGTAAGCTCTTTCAGTAGCTGTGAACGTTGTATCTGTGTTTTATTTTCAGAGTTGTGTATTCCAAGTTGTGTTGTGGTAAAAATAGCAACAGGTAGCACCAATAGCTCACCAAGTGCAACCATTTCACATAATCAAAATAACAGTGCCCTCCATAATCCAAAATATGTATAAGATGTTGTGATTTTTTTTTTTAAATAATGTAAATCTTTCATGGGCTTTCTCCTACATATTTCAGTAAGAGACATCATTTACATTATATCAAACAATACAAATCTTAATACCTGAGTTCCCTTTCATTTAAATTCTTTCAAATTTTAATAATATAATTGCAAATTTACATCATGTTACTATATGGAAATGTATTTGATTTATTTATTTAGATTTTTATATTAGAGTTTATTTGATTAATTACTTAGGTCATACTATGAATTAATTTATATATTTAGAATGTATCTACATTTCTTTAACATGCATTTCAGTAAATTAGTATGTACTTGTGTTTATAGAACCTCCCAGCATTCAGTATGCTGGAGAGACACTCAATGAAACCATCCTTGCTGGCTTCCAAATTCAGCTGAAATGTAAAGCAACAGGAAGTCCTTTGCCAGGTGAGTCGTACTAAATTTCCTCTTGTTTGGAGGGCAGTATTAAATTCAAAATGGCTAGTAATAGTTTACAAAAGTACAGGTGGTGTAATTTCTTCTCTTGTGCCTTTTCTGCTGCAGCTGTGACGTGGTATAAAGACGGCCGTCCACTGACGAACGCTGCAGGAGTTAACATTCTGAGCAGAGGTCAGGTGCTAGAGATTGACCGTGCGCAGGTGTCAGATGCTGGCCTCTACAAATGCGTGGCCATAAATGTGGCTGGAAACACTGAACTCACATATAGTCTGCAGGTGTATGGTGAGGCTTTTTTTCTCCTGAACAACCTTTCAGTCAAAAGTCTTTCTTAAAATGCTTATTTTTTTGGTTTTGATTATCTAACACTCATTATCTGTCTCCATTAGTTCCTCCTTCTATTTCCAGTAAAGGAGGAATGAAAACAGTGGTGGTGAATGACCCAGTCAGGTTAGAGTGTGAAGCCTCAGGAGTTCCCGTTCCCAGCCTTACTTGGCTCAAAGAAGGCAGCCCTGTCTCCAGCTTTTCAGATGGCATCCAGGTTTGTATATGTGTGCGAGTTTGGATGCTGCCTTTCATATATAGCCATATATTCACACTGAACTCTGCTTACAGGTTTTGAACAGGCTATATCAGTTTTCAATTTCCTTTTTTTACTAGGTATTGTCAGGTGGCAGGGTGTTGTCTTTCGTTAGTGCACAGGTCAGTGACACAGGTCATTACACTTGTGTTGCTGTGAATGCAGGTGGAGAACAGCACAGAGAATATGACCTACGTGTGTATGGTGAGCTCAAAGACACACTCACTCCTAAACATGATTAAACCTAGATTCTTTTGAAATAACTGACCAAAAATCCTAAAAAAAAAGTATCATGGTCAAGCAGCACAAATGTTTCTTGAGCACCAAATCAGCATAGTACAATGATTTCTGAAGGATCATGAGACACTTAAGACTAGAGTAATGACTCCTGAAAAATCAGGTTTGCCATCACAGGAATACATTATGTTTTAAAGTATATTAAAATAGAAAACCGCTATTTTAAATTGAAATGATGTTTCATGATTTTACTGTTTTTGCTATATTTTAAAAATGCAGCCTTGGTGAGCATAAGAGACGTCTTATCTGTATGTGTCTCTGTCCTGTAGTGCCACCAAACATCATGGGTGAGGAGGTGAACCAAACAGTTCTAATGGGTCAATCAGTCCAGCTGCATTGTCAGAGTGATGCCATCCCTCCACCTGCATTGAGCTGGCGGAAAGACGGTCGGCCACTCTATAGAAAACCAGGTCTGAGTGTGTCAGAGGACAGCAGCTTATTGAAGGTACAGTACACCGATCAGCCTCTAAGCTGCCTGTAAGTTTTGACCTGGGCCAGTAAGCAACAACCTGTCAGCCACCCAGAATGTCATAGGAACCACATTACTACACCCTGTAAATTAGCTGTAACAACACAGGATTGCAGTTTGGGTGTAAAAATCTTGTTTAAATTGTTTGAATTTGGCCTATTTGTTGGTTAAAATAGCAGGTAGCATCTTGGATTGTTGCTTTTCTATTTTAAGAACCCTAAGATGGTTCTGATTTGATAATTGTTTTGTGTTTGCAGATTAACAGTGCTCAGGTCCAGGACACAGGCAGGTACACGTGTGAGGCAACCAATGTGGCAGGCAAAACGGAAAAACATTATAACCTGAATGTGTGGGGTGAGTGCTAAAAATATATTAGAATATAAACTCTGAAGCTCAGAGTCAGATTTATAATGTAAACTGTTTTACTTTCTCCCTCTGTTATTTGTTTTCCCTCAGTTCCTCCCAGTATCCGTGGATCTGATGAGGTGTCTCTTCTGACTGTGATTGAGGGAAGCCTCATCACACTTGTATGTGAGTCCAGTGGGATCCCTCCTCCCAGTCTCACATGGAAGAAAGATGGTGAGACTTACAGTAACTTTTCATCATCACCATCCTCCTTGTCACTATCCTCATCATATTTATTGTCATTTTCAACCTCATATTTATAATTAGTGATCCTTCAGGTATTTGCTCTTAATCCTAAGTGGTTTCATTATTTTGTGTGTGTCTCAGGCTCCGAGCTAAAGGGGGACTCTCGTGTGCGTGTTCTCTCTGGTGGGCGTCAGCTGCAGATTTCCAGTGCTGAGAAGACAGATGCTTCCTCTTACACCTGTCTGGCCTCCAGTACAGCTGGCAGTGCAATGAAAGAGTACAATCTGCAAGTTTACGGTACATCTTTTTCTCTCACATTACTCATTACAGGCGCTAACGCTCAAACTAGGACTGGACAATAAATAGATATTGTTATGGGAAAGTACATCCGCAGAATCAATATTAAACTTTTGAGTCATCTTAGATGTACATAATCTGCATATTCTGCATGTGTCAGTGTGAATTAGTGTTACAATTTCTACTACACAGACATAAGCAATCATAAAGCTTGTGGGGTTTTCAATTTGTGCTCTCTCAACATGAACTTCACAAGCATTTTACATTTTTCTTCTACTTCAAACAGTTCGTCCCTCCATCAGCTCCTCTGATCAGGATGAAGAGACAGTGACAAGAGGTGGAGATATCACACTGCAGTGTGAGGCAGACGGGGTCCCCAGACCTGCTATTTCATGGATGAAGGATGGTAGACCCTTGAGCACTGGCCGCAGGGCTCAAATACTTAATGAGGGCAGACTTTTACGCATCCAGGATGCTCAAGTGGCTGACACTGGACGATACACCTGTATTGCTGTCAATGTGGCAGGACAGGCTGACAGGAAATATGACGTCAATGTTCATGGTGAGAAAAATGGTCAAAAGTTTGTTTCTTTTTATGTAGTTTTTCTCAGCCGCCAGTATCATCAAATGGAATTCCATAGCAGGTTATTCTAGAAACTCAAAATCAAAAAGTAAATAACGTGCCTTACAGGTGTTTATCAGTTAGGGTTAGGAGTAGGGAGGGCTTTAGTGTCCCAAAGTGGCATCCATTTAATAATTGTAATAAAAATTCAAATTTATACTATACGTTCTTATTGCATACAGTTTTATAATGTATTACAATAGTGAGGTGCAGATATCTGCCACTATTTGCAGTAGTATTTAGTTGAAGTCAAAAGGTTACATACACCTTTTAGAATCTGCAAAATGTTAAATATTTTACAAAAATAAGAGGGATTGTACAAAATGCGTGTCATTTTTTTTTTTTTTTTTTTTGGTTCTGAATAAGATATTTCACATGAAAGACGTTTGCGTATAGATTTGCGTATAGATAAAATGTACCCCATTCAAAAGTTTACATACACTTGGTTCTTAGTGTTGGTGTTTTGTTTAGTCATAGTAGTTCATGAGTCCCTTGTTTGTCCTGAACAGTTCAACTGCCCGCTGTTCTTGATTTTTTTTTTTTTTTTTTTTTTTTGTAGCATTTTTGTGTATTTGAACTCTTTCTAACAATGACTGTATGATTTTGAGATCCATCTTTTTACACTGACTGAGGGACCCATATGCAACTATTATAGAAGGTTCAAACACTTACTGATGCTTCAGAAGGAAACACAATGCACTAAGAGCGGGGGGTGTAAATTTAACTTATTTTGTATTCTGGGAAACTTGTATCTTCTGTAGCTTTTGAAGGGCAGTACTAAATTAAAAAATATGATATTTAGGCAAAACAAGAAAATGTACACAACTTCATTCTGTTCAAAAGTTTACACCCCTGGCTCATAATACATTGTGTTTCCTTCTGGAGCATCAGTGAGTGTTTGAACCTTCTGTAATAGTTGCATATGAGTCCCTCAGTGGTCCTCAGAGTAAAAAGATGGATCTCAAATTCATACAGTCATTGTTGGAAAGGGTGTGGATCATTCAGGTAACAACACAGTATTAAGAATCAAGTGTATGTAAACTTTTGAACAGTCATTTTTATAAATTCAGCTATTATTTTCTCTTGTGGACTATATGTAAACATCTTTTATGTGAAAAATCGTATTCAGGTTCGTAATTTTACATTTTTTTACATACAGCCCCTGCCTTTTTTGTCATTCATGTCTGTTTACATTTTATGTGTATCATCTCTTCAGTTCCTCCCACCATCATCGGACAGACGCAGTTACCTGAGAATGTGAGTGTCGTTGTGAAGAACCCAGTTGTTCTTACTTGCGAAGCTTCTGGAATGCCCCCGCCATCCATCACCTGGCTCAAAGACGGCCAGCCGATTGGCGCGTCTAGCTCTGTTCGGGTCATCTCAGGTACTTCTCAACAACTTCTTCAATGAATGCATTTGTCTTGATCCAAAATGTCTTCACCACTGAGTCTATGTAAAGTGCCCAGTACCAGTTATAGGATTAGGTTAACCAGGTGTAATAACTCAAGTGGATGCAATGAGATAGCTTCAGTAAGCATCCAAATGCCACAGATCAGTGGTTAACTGAAAAGAAAAACAGCTAGACAGATGTTTCTTGTATTTGAACATGCAAAGACTCTCCATTAACGGCTTCCAGTGTAAACAAAGACTGATCCTCCGCCAGCAGCAAGTATGAGGCACATCCATCATTGTAACCTCAGACGTCATAAACCACCAGAGGTCACCTGCGCAAAAATGAACCACATTGTAACTAAATCTGTGCTGAGCTGTTCTCAGACTGTATATCTGGATGTCACAGACAACACACGAAGCTGGACAGAAAAAACAACCAGAATATGTAGAATGGGCACATTATTGATCACATATTCACTGAGGATTAGAAGTGCTGCTAGTCTATATAGAAAAGCTCATCCACAGTTACTGTAAAACTGACCACAATCTCCTTTCCTCATCATAAGAGAAAAGGACACCAGGGAAGAAAAGAGAGTTGCATATTTGTTCAGGTGATCAGCTTTGCTCTCTCCTAGGGAGTGATAATTACTTGTTTAAAGAGTGAAAATGGGAGGTTTGACTTGTTGACGGGTTAAGCTCTGTTTGAACAGCTGTTAACTTGAGGTCTCTCGTTTCATATCAAACAATAGGGACATTTATGAAGCCTGTTTTTTCTGAGACAAAGTGAAACTTATTCGTTTTGCAGATGCATCTTTCTTCTGAGTAAATCTCACACTCTTGATTTATAGCTGATTAGGTAATTCCCTAAGAGAAGTCTACCCTGCCTATGCTTTTAACTCAATATGCAGAATTCATTCCAACATCCAGCCACCTGTAAGTCTGATATGTATTTCCAATCATCTCAGGTGGACGAGGCCTGCGTTTGATGCATGCCGCAAGTGAGGATGCTGGGAGATACACCTGTATCGTGTCCAATTCTGCAGGAGAGGAGAAGAAGAACTTTGACCTAAACGTCCTGGGTAATGTAGTACTATACATGGGACAGTTTTAAAAAAATGAGTTGTTTTGTGTTCATAAATGAAGCCTAAATACAACTGCCAGAAGAAAAAAGCTAAAGTTAAGCTGTGACTCTGTTTAAAACCTTTTCAGTTTGCAGAATAGAGCAAAAACATATGTGACCCTGGACTAGTCTTAAGTAGCATGGGTATATTTGTAGCAGTAGTCAACAATACACTATATGGGTCAATTTTTCTTTTATGCCAAAAATCATTAGGATATTAAGTATATTTTGTTTTATTATTATTATTTCCTACCGTAAATATATCAAAGCTTAATTGTTTATTAGTAATATGCATTGCTAAGAACTTTTTGACAACTTTAAAGGCAATTTTCTCAATATTTAGATTTTTTTGCACCCTTGGATTTCAGATTTTCAAATAGTTGTATCTAATGTTGTCCTATCCTAACAAACCATACATCAATGGAAATCTTATTTATTCAGCTAAAAATATTGTTCCTTATGACTGGTTTTGTGGTCAAGGGTCACATATTGATATTAATAATAATATTATCTTACATCTAACTAGACTTCGAAACTTATTTTGATCTTTATTCTGTCAACCTCAGTGCCGCCCAGCATTGTAAACGAGGGCACAGTGGAGGATGTGAAAGTGAAGGAGAGACAGAACATCATTTTGGCCTGTGAGGTCACTGGTAAGTCACAGGAACCACAAGATTACCTTGCTTCTTATCTTTTGCGTTGATCTCTTTCCTCTTACGAACCAATATTTTTGGTTTTCTAGGTAATCCAGTGCCGGAGATCACATGGTTAAAGGATGGTCAACCACTGCCTAGTGACTCAAGACTGCAGGTGATGTCAAATGGGCGTTTCTTACAAATCAGTGGATCACAGGTGGCTGACACAGGCAGGTATAGCTGCCTGGCGTCTAACAGCGCTGGAGACAGGAGCAGACACTTCAACCTCAATGTGTTAGGTACGTATTGGCAGTAGGAATTAAAATGTCTTTTTGTGGTCTTGTTTGTAAACTTTATGTTTTTGTCCCCAGTTTCTCCCACCATTGCTGGTTCTGGTCCAGACGGTTCAGCTGAAGAGGTTACTGTGACACTGAATAGTCCTACCTCTCTAGTTTGTGAAGCCCAGTCGTACCCCCCTGCCATCATCACCTGGCTCAAAGACGGCACCCCCTTTGAATCCAGCCGCAATGTCAGAGTACTTCCAGGTCAGATCTCAACACTTAACTTGGACTTTGGTATAAATTAATGGCTTTGAAGCAAGGTTAAAGGATTAGTTCACTTCCAGAATAAAAAAATCCTGATAATATACTCACCCCTATGTCATCCAAGATGTTCATGTCTGTCTTTCTTCAGTTGAAAAGAAATTAAGGTTTTTAAGGAAAACATTCCAGGACTTTTCTCCATATAGTGGACTACAATGGTGGCAACAGGTTGAAGGTCCATTGCATTTTCAATGCAGCTTCAAAGGGCACTGTACAATCCCATCTGAGGAATAAGTGTCTTATCTAGCAAAGTTGAGCATTTGTGGTTAAAAAGTATAAAAAACATATATATTTTTTTTGAAAACGAAAGATTGATTCACTAGATTAGACCCTTATTCCTCGGCTGGAATTGTATAGAGCCCTTTGAAGGTGCGCTGAAACTGCAGTTTTGACCTTCAACTCATTGGCTCCCATTGAAGTCCACTATATGAAGAAAAATCCCGGAATGTTTTTTTTAAAGCCTTAATTTCTTTTCCAACTGAAGAAAGAAAGACATGAACATCTTGGATGACATGGGAGTTAGTAAATCATCAGGAATTTTTTATTCTGGAAGTGAACTAAATTGTGATTTAGGAGGGGGGGGTTGGCTACTCTGACTTTTTTGTCTCATTGCTACTTAATAATTTGTTACTTCTTTATCATTAATATTAATAATCAATTATAAATAAATGTACAGCTTACTAATGTATCTTGTGACAGGTGGTCGCACTTTACAGATCTTGAATGCTAAGGAAGAGGATGCTGGCAGATATACATGTGTGGCGACTAATGAGGCTGGAGAGACACTCAAGAATTATGAGGTCAAAGTTTTCGGTGCGTGTGAGAACTGACCTACATCGCCACCTTTTGGAGCAGAGGAATATAACACCTTTTGTGTGCCATTTGTCTGTACCCTATTTATATATGTTCCTTTCTTGCAGTCCCTCCAGTTATCAATAAAAATGACATCCCAGGAGAGAGTCTGTCTCCTAAAGAGGTGAAAATAAAAGTTAACAACACCCTTACACTGGAGTGTGAGGCTCAAGCTATTCCAACACCTACGCTAGTGTGGTACAAAGATGGACAGGTAAAAAACACATACAGTATATTAAAAAAAAATGATGCTGTTTTTAACTCTGATGGGAATATTGAGTTTGTTACTCTTTCTCTTTGCAGATCCTCAAAGCAGATGGTCACCTCACTATCACAGCAAATGGTCGTATTGTTCAAATTAAACACACTCAGGTGTCTGATACAGGTCGTTACACGTGTGTAGCCACCAACATCGCTGGAGAGGACGAGAAGGACTTTGATGTAAATATACAAGGTGAACAGAGTCTTACAAAGTTCAGAATGCAGAAATGTTTTTTTTTTTTTTTTTTTTTTTTAGCAACATTACATTAGTAAAAAAAAATTACAGTAAAGACATTTATAATGTTACAGAAGATTTCTGTTTTGAATAAATGCTATTCTAAAGTCAATCACAGTTTACACAAAAATATCAAGCAGCACAGCTGTTTGAACATTGATAATAATAATAAGAAATGTTTTTAAGCACCAAATCAGCATATTGGAATGATTTCTGAAGGATAATGTGACACTTAAGACTGGAGTAATGGCCGCTGAGAATTCAGCTTTAATTTACAGCTATCAGTTACATTTCAAAATATATTCAAATAGAAAACAGTTATTTAAATTAAAATAATATTTCTTAATATTATAGTTTGAATGTATTTTTGATTTAAAAAAAACACAGCCTTGGTTAGCATTAGAGGCTTTTTAAAAGAAAGTTGTGTGTGTATATACAATAAGACAAAAAAGATTGAGAAACACCAACTTTAAAGAGCGTGTCTCCCCCTAGTGGCTGCTCTATATATTATCGTCTGGATCTGATTTCCAGCTTGTTTTAAACCTTTTATCTGTGGATTTATACCATAATCTTCAGGCTTTATCCCTGTCTATAATCATAAAATCCTGTCTGTGTCTCAGTTCCCCCTAGTTTCCGAGGCTTTGGAGACTCTGTCTCTGGTAATAATGGAGACGTGAAGGATGTGATTCTTAATAATCCCATCTCCTTATACTGTGAGACCAATGCAGTTCCCCCTCCTATTCTCACCTGGTACAAAGATGGACACCTGCTGACCTCTAATGATAAAGTGCTAATCCTGCCAGGTGCGTGGCTAAATGGCAATATTTTGCTTATACAGCATGGCAAAAGCATTTGTATAATATGTTGAAGCCTTGATACCATGTTGTGTGTGAGTGTATAAGAATCTCATATGTTTTTGTCTCTGTTTTCTACACAGGCGGAAGAGTCCTCCAGATCCCTCGAGCCCAAGCAGAGGATTCTGGGAGATACACATGTGTGGCTGTGAATGAGGCTGGAGAAGACTCAATCCAATATGATGTTAGAGTGTTGTGTGAGTCCAACCTGAGTGTTAATCATTCTTTCTTAAATGCTAAACATTACAACAGCAACAACTGAAACTATTGTGTATGTTTACTTACGTTTTTTGTCTGCTCTCTGATTTTGATAGTACCGCCCTCGATTCGTGGAGCTGATGGTGACCTGCCTGATGAGATCACAGTGCTGGTTAACAAGACCACATTACTAGAGTGTCAGGTGGATGGGAGTCCCACTCCTAAAATCAGCTGGATCAAAGACAGTCAACCCCTTACCCCAGACAACACACACAGACTTCTATCCAATGGCCGGACGCTGCAGGTGAGAGACAAATCAACTATGACGCAAATATTCAATATATTTTATTATTTTTAAAGAAAATAATAAATTTTGTGTGTGTTACAGATTTTGAATGCACAGGTGACAGATACAGGACGATATGTATGTGTGGCTCAAAACATAGCTGGGACAGCAGAAAAGTCCTTCAACCTCCATGTGCATGGTGAGTCTGCCTTTGAATAAGACCTGTGTCATGCTCGTTTCAGCAATGCAGGTCAAAATGACCCCCTTTTTCATAGCAGTTTACTGCCAAGTTATTTTAATTAGGGGGCCAAGCACCGAAGGTGCGTAGGCATCTATTAAAACCATTGGCGTTCTTCTTCTTATTATTATTCTGCCGCCATTGAGTCTATGGCAGTCCATAGAAAGTTGTTTTGATTTGGCACACTAATAGAGGACAGTCTCAACATTAACCATAGCAAGTTTGGAGTCTCTAACCTAAACTCTCTAGCGCCACCACTTGTCCAAAGTTTCACTTTTTTATGCTAATAACTTTTGATCCGTAAGGCACAGAAGTAAAAATAGTAAGGTTTAGTTTTTTCGCTATTTTTAATTGTTCGTAAAACATACTTTTTCGAACTTGTCCTAGACGGTTTGTCTGATTTTCACCAAAATTTGCTCAGATCATCTTCAGACCATGCTGGCAAAAAGTTATGGAATTCAAGGTGCTTCGTCCAACCGTGCTCGAATAACACACAAACGAATTCTACGAAAAGCACTCAAAAATGGATGTGAGGCTATATCTCCGCAATGGTTTGGTATATTGAGACAAAACTTGGTGTGTGTTATAACAAGCATGACCGGAGGCAACCTGCAGTATTTCGGTGCAGTGCCCCCTAGTGGTCAGGATATATGAAAAAAATCACAAAATTCTCTTTAAATTCAGTGCATCATGCTGAGTCGAATGATACCCAATCTTCCCATGTCAGCCATTTTTGGCATCGACCATTTTGAATTTAGTAGTAAAATGCTATATTTTCTAAATGCATTGACGTATCGTTACCAAACTCCGTATGGGTCATCAGCACCATGCCCTAAAGGAGCCTGAGAGGTTTCGAGCCAGCACTACCTAGTGGTAAAATCAAACTGTGTTTTGACACAGTGCCACCTTGTGGTCAAAAGTTATAATAAAATTTTAAATAAATGCTAATAGCTTTTTGTGAATTTTGCCTCTTGTAATGAGACTAGTATTAATAGAGTCCTTGGGTCATGCTGAGAACAGTGATACCAATGTTGCCATAGTCAGCCAAACTTTCTGTCCGCCATTTTGATTTTCTTTTAAAACTTACTTTTTTGAACTCCTCCTAGACCGTTGATCCGAAAGTTATGGATTTTGTGTTGATAGACAAAACCGTTTTAGCATACCACAGCAACGAATTTAAGGCATGATGGCAAAATGACACCTGAAGATGTATGTTTATGCTTTGGCATATTGACACACAACTTTGTGTGTGCCATTGTCAACTCCCACAGAACAAACCACATCAATTTGATAACAGCGCCACCTATTGGTCAAACATGATAAGCCAATAAATCATGTTACTACAGGTTGTATTTATTGTTTTTCAGCCGTTTTTACTAAAATCATCCTAAAATGGCTTTAATTACTCATTGCTTCAGTTGCTCTGATGCTTGCTGCCTTGCTTGCCTACTGCTTGGCCCCGTAATTGCTGCTTGCAGCTATATTTTACGTTTAGATTTGTTATACTCTAGATATAGTATGCGTTTAAAATCTACATTTTCATCTATGAAGACCTTTTCAACTAATAATTGGTGACATCATGTTTATTTGTGTTTGTTGTCAGTTTCTCCCTCCATTGTGGGTGTCAGAGAGGAGAATGTGACAGTGGTGGTGAATAACTTCATATCTCTAAACTGTGAGGCCACTGGATTCCCGCCTCCCACCCTCAGCTGGTTCAAAGACAGGAAACCTGTACAAGCCAGCAGCAATGCACTCATAATGCCTGGTACACGTGCACACAAATATACTGACGCATTATAGAGGGACTACGCAGTGTAGCCTGAATACATCTTACACATAAATTGCCTTTCTCCTACTCTACCTTTTACCCTCATTCTCTGTCTCTAGGTGGTCGTACTCTCCAGATCCTAAAAGCAAAAATGTCTGACGGTGGGAAATACAGCTGTGTAGCCATCAACCAAGCAGGAGAAGCCCAAAAACTCATTTATCTTACAGTATATGGTCAGTGTGCAGGGTTTGTGTTTATATTTCCTTGTTATAAACCTGGAGTTAATCATGTCTCTGCAAGACTTTTTAGCGGTTTAGAAAATATTTGTTGGAGTAAGACTTTCAATTTTAATTTTAATATGGGAAACCAAATCACTGATCTAAATTGCTGGTGTCCGATTTTCCAGTTCCCCCAAGTATCAGACACAGCAGTGGGGATCTTCCAGTGGTGTTAAACGTCCAGGTGGGCAAATCCGTTACTCTGGAGTGTGAATCTAATGCAGTGCCTCCTCCCATCATTACCTGGTATAAGAATGGACGTCCCATCACTGAGACTGCCAACCTGCGTATACTGGCTGATGGACAAATGCTGGAACTGAGGGAAACAGAGGTGTGTGAGAAAATTAGCAGGTGCTATTTTTGAATGTGGTGAAGTGAATTGCGTGTTTGATTTTGGCTTAGCAATAAAATAGGTAACTTACACTGAAGGATGGACCCAAGCTATATCTAGCCAGTAAGCAACCACCCATAACACCATAGCAACTGCACACAAATGCCTCAGCTTAATAGTGAGTTTTTTACTGTATGCGCAAGCATCACCCACATTTACATTATGGCAGTGCTAAACACCTGTGAGGCACTATTTTCCACTTTTTGCTTATTTCCTTAATTTAATTCAGAATAAATGCCTTTGCGATCTGATATGTGATGTGAGCGGGAGAAAAACAAGTTTGGCAAAAGGTGGATTCAAACTCTGGTCGATCGCTTCAAAAAGTCACTGCTACACACTTTACTACCTACTCTACTGAAACTGTTGTTTAGTAGGCATCACTTTTGTGAGTGAAGAGAATGTCTATATTCCATTTTGTAGGTAAAGTTAGTGTGAATAGCCTCTGCTAACAAAGTAAATGGACACTTTGTAAAAATATTGTTTCTCTCTGTCAGGTGTCAGATACAGGCCAGTATGTCTGTAAGGCCACAAATGTAGCAGGTCAAGTGGATAAGAACTTTCATCTCAGCATCCATGGTGAGTTATATTTTAAATATTTCATATAATAATAAATATATTTTGTACCAAAAGTATTTACTGCTATTTTTGACTTTGTATATAAAACCACGATCCGCACTCACACAAATGGTCTCCTTTTTAGTGTTTTATTTTACATATGTCACCAATAGGACAAAAGAAAGGTCAAAACATCAGTGCGTTGAACAATTCCTGCAGTTTGTCCTACTGGTGATCAATGTAAAATAAAATGCTAAAAAGAAGACTATTTCTGTGAGTGCGGATCATGGATTTATATACTAGTAATTAATAGAATGATGCACCAAAATAAAAAAGTGACAAAAGAGTGTGGCGCAAACAACTTTGTGGGACTGCATATATCACACTTTGGCATTATGTTTTTGTTTAGCCTACTCATACTCATGTTAAGTCTTTTTTCAATCTTTGTACAGTTCCCCCTCGACTGGACGGCCCCGCAGTGGAGCGTGTGGTGGAAACCATCAGTAATCCCGTCACTTTCGCCTGTGATGCAACAGGAATCCCTCCTCCATCGCTCACCTGGTTGAAGAACGGCAGAGTGATTGGTGAGATTGACAAACTATAGCCTTCTTAAGCTTTGCATTCCTTTAAAATTAACTTATGCTTGTTTTTATTATCTTTATAGAGAATTCAGAGTCTCTGGAGATGCATATCCTGTCTGGGGGCAGTAAGCTGCAGATTGCCCGCTCACAGTTATCTGACAGTGGCACTTACACCTGTGTGGCATCCAATGTGGAGGGCAAGGCCCGCAAAAACTACCATCTTACAATACAAGGTACAAGAAAGCATGATTAAATATTAAATATTGTTTTTTACTAGACTAAATAACCATCTGTATTGTGTGTTATTCAGTGCCACCAAACATCATAGGATCTGAGTTACCTAGTGAGATGAGTGTTCTGCTGAATGACAGCGTCCAGCTAGTTTGCCGTGCTGAAGGAAATCCAACCCCTGAGATCCAGTGGCTGAAGGATGGAAAGACAATTAGCAGAACCGCCCAAAAGAACATCAAGTGAGAGCAAATTTTTGTGTCCAGTGTTTTCTCTGTATACTTCTTTTTCATAGTATTTCGGTGTAATGAGACAATACAAGTCATAAGTCCGTTTTTTTTGTTTTTTTTTCAGAATCAGCCCTGATGGCAGCACACTGACTGTGACAGCCGTCCACACATCCGACAGTGGAAAATACACATGTGTGGCCACCAATCAGGCTGGAGAAGAAGACAGAATATTCAACCTAAATGTCTACGGTGAGTTGTGTCTTCACAGGACTCGTCACTATTGAGAGTGAAAGTCGGAACCATACTTTTCACTACACACCAGTAGTATTTTCCCAGACATTTGATAGCTGCATGCCTTGTTCCCAGTTCCTCCTCTGATCCAGGGGAACGGGCCTGCTGCCAAGGAACTGACCGCGGTGCTGGACAGCTCAATAAATATCGAGTGTGTAGCTAGTGGTTCTCCACCTCCGCAGCTCAACTGGCTGAAAAACGGTCTGCCGCTTCCAGTGTCGTCTCAGATCCGACTGCTGTCTGCTGGCCAAGTCCTCCGGTAAGAAGTCTGACAGGTTTTAAACATGTTGATCCTACGGTGGGAAATTACATTTTTAGCAGCCACACCTTGCTTAAACTTCTTAAATTTGAGATGAAACATATGAAGTAACTCAATACAAATGTGAAACTGAATCAATGTTATTTTAGTATTATTTATAATATATTAAATTATGTATTAATAACTTAATTTAACCGTTATTTTTACATTTTCAGCTCAGATGCAAAACCCTCTAAAAGCCATCTCAGTCAAAAATGAGATAACGATACTGAGCGAATGCTCTCTACAAAAAATATTATACATACATCAAATACTTAATTCTCCATAAAATCCCAGCCTCAGCCCAATCAGAAGAACCGGTACTTAGGTAGAAACCTATACTTTGGAGCCTGATAAAAATGCATTTTTTAAAGAAAGACGTCACATGGATTTAAAGGCTTTTGCATCTGAACTCTTCATTTTTTTAAGTATTAAATGTCATTTGTTATGTATACAGTTATTGTAAGTAACATGAATGAACAATGAATAATACATTCATTACACTATTTATTAATCTTTGTTAATAATAGTTAATAAAAATATAGTCGTCATGTTCACAGTACATAAACTAATGTTAAAAAGATTTTAATAATGCATTAGTAAATGCTGAAATTAACATTAACTAAGATTAATAAATGCTGAAGAAGTATTATTGATTCATTCTATTTTTGTAAATTGTCACCAGTTATTTCAGTTAACGGACATGTGATACAATAACAACAGTTGCACAAAGTACTAAAACTGTAAAAAGAAGTGAAAAATTCTAAATACTAAATGCTTGTCATCTGATTTTCTGTGGTAGCATTGCTCGCGCACAGGTTTCAGATGGAGGTAGCTATACTTGTGTGGCCTCCAACAGAGCTGGAGTGGACAACAGACACTACAATTTACAGGTGTATGGTGAGTTTACCTGAATTTCCAGTTGTCAACTTTAGGTGCATTTACAGTAAAATCATTTTAATATCAAATTTGTCTGCTATCTCTAATGTTTTACTGTTATACTTTACTGTCATTTCTTGTGCCATTTTTCTCAGTTCCTCCCAGTTTGGATGGAGCAGGCAGTACAGAAGAAGTAACAGTTGTGAGAGGAAACACAGCCTCCTTTATCTGCATTGCAGATGGGACGCCCAGTCCAACCATTACTTGGCTGTGGAATGGTGCAGCAATGCCTAAAGATGCTCACCTGTTGCTCCTCAACCAAAACAGCACCCTGCAGATTTCCCATGCAAGGGTCAACCACACTGGACGGTATACCTGTACTGCACATAATCAGGCTGGAGACGCAAGTCGCCACTTCAGCCTCAAAGTGTTGGGTGAGAGACTGTGCAGCAGTACCAGATTGACCTAGACTAGACCTTCTGTCACAGCCTCATTGACATCTATCCCTGTTTCTCAGACCCACCACGGATCAACGGCTCTGGTGTGCCTTCTGAGGTCTCTGTGGTTGTGAATCATGTCCTGGAGCTGGTTTGTGAGGCTGACGGCATACCTTTACCCACACTGACCTGGCTGAAGGATGGGCGGCCGCTGCCTCAGACAGATAGTGTACGACTCCTCAGAGATGGAGAGGTGCTCAGAGTTGCTTCTGCTCAGGTAGGAACTAAAAGTAGGGCAGTCAAAATGGGCAGTAGCTTTCTGTTCCTGTCTTGTTTTGGTTGCTGCTGAGTGTGACATAAGTGTTTCAAATTCCTTAATCAAATTGTGCTTCTGTAATTTCCCATGACTTGCATGTTTACAAACACATGTAGGTGGAGAACACTGGAAGATACACATGTTTGGCCACCAGCCCTGCTGGAGATGATGATAAAGAGTTTCTCGTCAGAGTACATGGTGGGTCTTAAAAGCACTTAAACTGTTTTCCAATGCTTCAAACTAAAATTCCACCTCACATAATTTGTAAACAACAATCTTTTCCAACAGTTCCACCCAACATTGCCGGTGACAGAGGTGTGCAAGATGTGTCTGTCTTGCAAAACAGACAGGTGACCCTTGAATGTAAATCAGATGCAGTTCCACCTCCAAGCCTAACCTGGCTTAAAGATGGAGCACCTCTAAAGGTATCTATTCAAAACAATGTTCAATATTAAAGCCTGGAAGGAATTACAAAACTTAAAAACCTGATTTGGCAGATGAGGTTTGCTAAATGTGTCCGCTAAATGTAGACAGATTATTGATAATCATTTATTTTTAGAGGTTTTATGGAAGCCCATAAAGCCACATTTCCGTTTTATACCTCATAATTCTGACTTTATAACTCGCAATTGCAAGTATATATCTCCCAATTCTGGAAAAAAGTCAGAATTGTGAGTTTGTATCACAATTGTAAGAAAAAAGTCAGAATTGTGAGATAAAAAGTCACAATTACCTTTTTTATTTTTTATTCAGTGGCAGAAACACAAGCTAAAGTAGTTTTAAAATCAGGGAAATTCTACATTTTACTATATTTTTCAGTATTTTACATGTACTGTATTATTCAAATGTTTGGGGTTGATCATATTCTTTAATGTTTTTAAAAGAAGAATGGTAATATTGTGAAATATTAGAGTTTAAAATATATATTTCTGTGATGGCAAAGCAGAAGTTTCAGCAGTTATATGCTTTAATGCTAAATAGCTTTTGAAACTTTCTCCAGATGTCTCCACGTGTTCGTGTTTTGTCCAGCGGTCGTTACCTGCAGATCAACAATGCAGTGCTGGGAGATGGTGCCCAGTACACTTGTGTAGCCAGCAATGTTGCTGGAGAAACCAGACGCCACTTCAACCTTAGTGTCAATGGTGACCAGCAATTTCTAAATATGTTGATGTATGGGTGTATGTGTATGAGCATATGTATATGCTAAAATAAACATTCTCTTACAGTCCCTCCCACAATAAAGGATGGTCCTCAGTCTGTGTCAGTTCATATCAATCAACCAGTGGTTCTGGAGTGTGTAGTGAATGGAGTACCAGCTCCACGCATTACCTGGAGGAAGCATGGATCCATCCTGGCAGGAAACAACCCCAGGTCAGCACTCAGCAACATAAATAACTTGAGAGCATTTCACAGATTTCAGTTTTGTTCATGGCAAATAACAACCACCTTATACGTTTAGGTACAGGTTTGGTGAGGATGGTTCACTTCACATCCTCTCAGCACAGGTGACCGATACAGGGCGCTACCTTTGCATGGCCACCAACCAGGCAGGCACAGAGCGTAAAAGAGTAGATCTGCAGGTTTATGGTGAGTCTTAAAATATATGCAGCGAACTCAATCTTAAATGTGTCTAGTGATTTTTCATGTACATTTACACATTCATGCATTTGAGAAACTGACTTGGATTGCATTCTAGGTATACATACAAGTTCATGAGTTTGCATATCACTGTTTTACATATCGTTTATTAAATACACTATATTGCCAAAAGTATTGGGACACCCCATTCTAAAACGAGTTTGACCACTTTAGTCATTTCCATGAGTAATAATCTTAATGTTTAAGCATATAATGTTATTCTAGGGAATTGTGTCCTAATTTTATAGCAAAAGTTTGGACAAGACCCTTTTTTATTCTAACATGACAGTGCCTCTGTGTATAAAGCAAGGTTCATAGAGAAATATTTGATTCAGTCAGTGTGGAAGAACTTGACTGGTCTGCTTAAAGCCAAGTATTAATCCCAGCTGAACACCTCTAGTGTGACTTTAAATGCAGACCTTGAGCCAAAAACTCAGACCAAACACCAAATACTTGTGCATATGGTACAGTCTTTTTAGACACTTCCAAAACTGAAGCAACAGAAATGGAAATACCATTTTTAAATACATGAAATAAGCTTCCATCTTTGTTGCTACAGTTTTGGAAGTGCCTTTTTTTGTTCTGACGAAGGGGGTGTCCCAATGCTGTTGTCCATATAGTGTATGTGCAGGTCATTGGTGATTTGGTTTTTGGCTCAAGGTCTGCATTTAAAGTCACACCAGAGGTGTTCAGCAGAGATTAGAACTTGGCTTATGCAGACCAATCAAGTTCTTCCACACTGACTGAATCGAACATTTCTCTATGAACCTTGCCTTATACACAGAGGCACTGTCATGTTAGAATAAAAAGGGTCCTGTCCAAACCTTTGCTATAAAATTAGAAGGACGCAATTCCCTAGAATATCATTATATGCTTAAACATTAAGATTAATACTCATGGGAATTACTAAAGTAGTCAAACCTGTTCATTAGAAGGGGGTAACCCTAATACTTTTGACAATGTAGTGTATGTTAAAAACTGTCCTCACATACAATTAAACACACATGTTCTCTCATACTCCAGTGCCACCCTCCATCGCCGAGGGTCCCACTAACATCACTGTGACAGTGAATGTCCAAACCACGCTATCCTGTGAGGCCACTGGCATCCCCAAACCCTCCGTTCGCTGGACCAAAAACGCTCAAGCCCTTAACACTGACCAGAACCAGAATATGTACAGGTTCAGCCAGGTTTCCTCCCTCTTCTTATCACCTTTCACTGTATCACCAACCAAAATGAGCATTCCTTTTAGTTTGAGTTACAGTAGGACCCTGATGCTTAATATTGCACAGTAAGACACTTGAAATTCATGACTGCATCCAATTAATCTGTTTTCCTTCTGTCCTTAGGCTGTTGTCGTCAGGCTCTCTGGTTGTCATTGCACCCACAGTAGAGGACACAGCTCTATATGAGTGTGTTGTATCCAATGAGGCAGGCCAGGAGAGCAGAGCCATTCAGCTGACTGTACATGGTGAATCCCTACTTCTATATACAGTATGACATCTAAATGTGAATTTCAGGAGGACCTAATGTTTATTTTCCACTACAGTTCCTCCTTCTATTGCTGATGAGGCCACAGAGCTGGTGGTGAGCAGACTGTCCCCTGTGGTCATTGGCTGCACTGCGTCCGGTGTGCCTCCTCCTGTCCTATACTGGAGCAAAGATGGATTGAGACTAGCTAAAAATGGAGAGGGCTATACAATACTACCGTCAGGTGAGCTTTATGTAGTAACAGTGTGAAAAAAAAAACAAAGTTTGAAGTTATTATGAAGGTTACATTCCTATGCCCTTGGTCTCTCTTAGGTCCTCTTGAGATCACAGCTGCAGATCTGAGTCACTCAGGCCGTTACTCTTGTGTGGCCAAGAATGCTGCAGGCACTGCCCACCGACACGTTCAGCTCACAGTGCACGGTAAGAGATATACAGAAACAATAAAACACAACATGCTTTTGAAAGTGCCACTTAAAGGGATAGTTTCCCCCCAAAAAAAATCTGTCATTAATTGCTCACCCTCATTATGGTCCAAACCCGTAAGATTTTTGTTCATCTTCAACACAAAAATTAGGATATTTTAATTGAAATCTGAGACCTTTCTGACCCTTCATAGACTGCACATCATGAACGCACATCGAAGACTGGCATGGAAGAGAAGAAATTGTTGAATAAATTTATTTTTGTTTTCTTTGCGCACAAAAATTATTTTCTTTATTTATATTTTGTAGAACCTCCGGTAATACAGTCACACCCCTCAACACTCGATGTGATTTTGAACAACCATGTGACCCTGCCCTGCAGAGCAACAGGCTCCCCTCGCCCAACTATCACCTGGCAGAAAGAGGGCATCAACATCTTTACCACAGGTGAGAACAAATGCTGCCACTGTGGGGATAATTGGCAAGCTGAATTTTCAAGCTGAATTTTCAGCAGCCATTACTCCAGTATTTAATGTAAAAAAAAAAAAAACTTCTTATAATTATTGATCTTGAAATCAGTTGTGCTGCTTAATATTTTTCTTTGTGACTTTGTGGGTGATTATTTGATAAATAGAAAGTTCAAAACAACAATTTATTTGAAAAAAAAAATGTAACATAAAATCTTTACTGTCACTTTTGATCCATTCAATATGAAAGCCCATTTCCAACACTGAATAGAATTGTTTATATCTCCAATTCTAACACACAATTACAAGTTATTAAGTCAGAATTATGAGATATAAACTTGGAATTGCAAGGGAAAAAAAGGTAGAATTGAGAGATACAAACTTGCATTTGTGAAAAAAAAATTCAGAATTGCGAGTTTGTCATGCAATTCTGAGAAATAAGTCAGAATTGCGACTTTGTATTACGTAATTCTGAGAAAAAATGTACAAATTGCGAGATGTAAACTTGCAGTTGCGAGAAAAATTCATTTGCAGAAACGGTCTTCCATAATTTAATGCATCCTTGCTGAATAAAAGCATTCATTTCTATTAAAAAAAATCTCACTGACCACCAAACATTTGAATTGCAACTTAATATTATTCAAAATGTAATGTTTAATTATTGTGATTCATTTAATTACATTATGTCTTTCATCATCAGGAGGTGGTTTTACAGTGCTCCCCAATGGTGGCCTGCAGATCTCTAAAGCCAGAGTGGATGATTCTGGAACCTACATGTGTGTGGCTCAGAATCCAGCAGGCACTGCACTGGGGAAAACTAAACTCAGAGTGCAAGGTTAGGCTCATACATTGGCTGAGATTAAAATGAAGATTTCTGAAGGAAATGGTCTCTCATATGTTTTAAATGTCACTTTTGTTGCAGTGCCCCCTGTCATAACATCTGACATCAAGGCGTACACTGTGGCACTAGATGCATCTGTAACTCTGCAGTGTCATTCAGAGGGTTTCCCCACTCCCTCTATCACCTGGTACAAGAACGGGCAGCCGCTGAGTGAGACGGTCCGGCAGCGAGTCCTCAGCACAGGGGCGCTGCAGATAGCCTTTGCCCAACCTGGAGACACAGGCAGATACACCTGCACTGCTGCTAATGTGGCTGGAACCACCAATCTGGAGATGAGCCTCACTGTACAGAGTGAGTCAAGAGGATGAATAGATTTATTGCAAACTTGATATTGAGTTTAATATTGATTAACGCATTGACCATATGGTATATTAATGATAATAATAAATAAGCTACATAATACATCTCTTTTTTTCCATCTTCTTCTCTACCTCAGTGCCTCCCTCTATCCGTGGAGGAAAGTCAGAGGTTTCTGTGGTGGAGAATTCCCAAGCTTTGCTCACCTGTGTGGTAGACGGGGTCCCACAGCCCATCATAACCTGGGAGAAAGATGATGTTCCACTTACGGACACCACCGGAGAATACACAATCCTGCCTACGGGAGAGCTGCTTATAGACTCTGCACAGGTCAGAGTCCTGATCTTCAAACTGCTCATATTCAAAATGTGTACATACTGTTACAGTTTTCTGAGACGTGTCTGTGTATTTAGCCTAAAGATTCGGGGAGTTACACGTGTGTCGGCACCAACTCAGTTGGGCAGGACAGTCGCACAATAACTCTGTCCGTCCACACACATCCAGCCTTCACTGAGCTCCTGGGGGATGTGGCTCTCAACAAGGGAGAGCGCCTCCTGCTGACCTGTGGCGTCACTGGTATTCCTTCACCCAAGATCACGTGGGCATTCAACAACAATATCATTCCTGGTATGGATCATCCTACACATATACCCAGTTTACATCCCCAGTAGTTCAGCACTATTAGCTGTCAATAGACTGTTGAATGTGAAAATCACAGAAGTATTGTTTCTATCCACAGCCCAGTATGATCATGTTAATGGCCACAGTGAGATGGTGATTGAGCGTGTGAGTAAAGATGACTCAGGCACTTATTCCTGCGTGGCTGAGAACAGGGTGGGATCAATCAAATCTCTGGGATTTGTCTATGTTAAAGGTAAACAACTGCATTTCTGGTATATGACTCTTCTCTGCTTGTAGTATTGAGTGTGGAAAAACACATCTCTTGTCCACTTTTTCCAGAACCACCAATAATAGATGGAGATGTTCATTCAAATCGCATTGAGCCCCTGGGAGGGAATGCCATACTTAACTGTGAGGTACGAGGAGACCCTCTTCCCACCATCCAGTGGAGCAAAAAGGGCATCAATGTGCAGATAAGCAACCGAATTCGACAGCTTGACAATGGATCTCTAGCCATCTATGGCACAGTGGTAAACAAACACAGCACACTGTGTTCACAGATACAGCTGCACAGCGGAAAAGCATAAAGCATATACTCAAAAATGAAAATATTTTTTTTACTCCTTGAGTCTATTACCTGCATTATATTTTTCTGCTGTAATTATTACAATTAAATAATAATTAAAAAAAAACTGTTAGTTACTTGGACATTTTCTGCATTTTTTTTTTTTACCACAAAATACTCAACTGATTGCAACCACAAACTAAAAAAAGATTTAATATCTTAAAGCTATAGTTCACCCAGTAAACAAATGATATCATTAATTACTCACCCTCATATTGTTACAAAACTCGTAGGACCTTCGTTCGTCTTTGAAACACAAATTAAGATATTTTTGATTAAATCCGAGAGCTTTCTGACCCTGCATAGATAGCAACGCAGCTACCACATTCAAGGACCAGAGAGGTAGTTAACATAGTTAAAATAGTCAATTTAACATCAGAGGTTCAACCGTAATGTTATGAAGCTATGTTATGAATACTTTTTGTGTACAAAGAAAACAAAAACAATGATTTTATTAACAAGAATGCCAACTCCTGTGTCAGCAGCATCACATGCATGCGTTGTGGTATTTTTGGTGAACGTGCATCAATACGTGTGTTGAAAATGTTATTTTTTTCTTTGTGCACAGAAAGTATTCTCGTAGCTTTATAAAATTACGGTTGAACCACTGATATCACATGGACTATTTTAACAATGTTCTTTCTACCTTTCTGGGCCTAGGAACATTTCAGTTGCGTTGCCGTCTATGCAGGATCAGAAAGCTCTCAGATTTTATCGAAAATATCTTAATTTGTGTTCTAAAAATTAAAAAAAGGTTTGGAACAATGTGAGGGTGAGTAATTAATGACAGAATTTTCATTTTTGGGTGAACTATCCCTTTAAAGATAATGGCAAAAAATGTAAAAAAGAAAAAGGTTGTAGGATATAGACTTTTTAAGATACAAAGACTGGAATTATTTTTACAATAATACAAGAAGGTTAATATGGTTACAACATTTTTTGCCATCAATCCTGGATACATTTTTATTTTTCATAAATGTTTTGCATTTTCCCCAGTTTTTCCATTCATTATATAATTCATGTGAACAATTTGTAATTTTTGTAGAGTGAAGATGCTGGAAATTACATGTGCGTGGCCACAAATGATGCAGGAGTGGTGGAGAGGACAGTCACACTGACCTTACAGCGTAAGTCTATGAAAACCAAAATGAAAACTTTAGGGTAAAATTATCTTTTATCTGTTATCTAGTTTTCTAAGCTACATTTGAGTTTTAATTCTTAGAACCCAACATCTGCATTTTTCCGTGTATCAATTCGGACGGTACTAACATCTCCGTATGGTGGTTGTGTTTCTTAGACGTGATGTGATTACATGCATCACGTACAACACACGTCTAATAAAATAGGTATTAATATCATTTTAATTGATTATAAAAAACATGTTAATAAACTTCACACAAGTTTATAGAAGTGGCTGCTTATAATAGACCTACACAACTGAGCAGAGCAAATCTAGATAAGTGTCTTACCTGACGCTGATGTAAAAATGGCAAGTCTCAGCAGTTTCTGCGATTTGGCTCTCCCTATTAATTTTAATGGAATTTGTGCTCTGCATGTAACCCATCCAAGTGCACACACACACAGTAGTGAGCACACACCCAGAGCAGTGGGCAGCCATATTGCTGTGGCACCCGGGGAGCAATTGGGGCTTCAGTGCCTTGCTCAAGGGACTCACCTCAGCCTTAATAATGATGTTTATAAGATAGCACTTGCTTGTGTTATTGACATCAGTGCTGTTCCACAGGTTCTCCGACCATCACTGTAGAGCCAGTGGAGACGGTGGTTGATGCCGGTTCCACTGTGGTGCTAAACTGCCAGGCGGAGGGAGAGCCTGTGCCTGTCATTGAGTGGTCCCGTCAGGGACGGCCGCTGTTGGGTAATGAACGTATCACAATGCTGAATAACGGTTCTCTGCGGCTCAGTAGTGCTCAGAAAGAGGACACAGCAGAGTATGAGTGCGTGGCCCGGAATCTGTTAGGCTCCGTGCTGGTGCGTGTGACCCTCACAGTGCGAGGTGAGCTCAACTGCATGTTTACATTTTTGGTAGATGTACAGTTGAAGTCAAAAGTTTACATACACCTTGCAGAATCTGTTAATTATTGGAATCTTACAAAATGCATGTTGTTTTTTATTTAGTGCTGACCTGAGTAAGATATTTTAAATAAAAGATCTTCAGAAAAGTCCTTCAGGTGCATTAAGAGCCGGGGGGTGAAATTTTTTGAATTTGAAGATCAGTGTAATGTAACTTATGTTGTCTTCTGGGAGTATGTAAGTATCTTCTTTAGCTTCTGAAGGGCAGTATTAAAAAAAATCTATATATTTAGGCAAAAAAAGAAAAATGTACACATCTTCATTCTGTTCAAAAGTTTACATCCCGGCTCTTAATGCATTGTGTTTTCTTCTGAAGCATCAGTGTGCGTTTGAACCTTCTGTAATAGTTGCATATGATTCCCTCAGTTGTCCTCAGTGTGAAAAAATATCAAAATAATACAGGACTATATGTTACCGCCTTTTATGTGAAATATCTTATTCAGGTCAGTACTAAATAAAAAATAACATGCATTTTATATGATCCCACTTATTTTGGTAAAATAATTAACATTCTACAGATTGGCAGGTGTATGTAAAATTATGACTTAAAATGTATTGTAATGGGGGATTAAATTGTGTGCATTTCGCAGTTCATGGAGGCTTTTCTGAATGGATGGAGTGGGGAGCCTGCAGTGTTTCCTGTGGTACAGGAGTGCAGAAGAGGCTGAGACAATGCAATAACCCATTTCCTGCGAATGGAGGACGCCACTGCATAGGTTCAGCAACAGAAACACGCAGCTGTCAAGGCAAACCTTGCCCAGGTAAATTCGTTTGTCACTCTTGTGCTCTACATTGTGAGCATTTCACCTGCATATGTGAGTAGTGTAGTGTAGAGACATGTTTTTCTGTTTTTCATGATTTTATCCATCTCTTTGTCCAAATAGTGGATGGTAATTGGTCCGAGTGGTCTTCCTGGGAAGAGTGCTCTCGTACCTGCGGTCAGGGTAACAGGACTAGGGTGCGGACTTGTAGTAATCCTCCTTCCCAGCATGGGGGCAGAGCCTGTGAGGGCAAAGCAGTGGAAGCCATCATGTGTAGCATAAGGCCGTGCCCAGGTGAGTGGAGGAACATACCTTCTCCTGCTTATGCATGGATATATCTGTCTTTATCAGCCTAACTGGCTTCTTATCTGTCAGTGGCGGGTAACTGGGGTGCCTGGTTGCCTTGGAGCCCTTGTAGTGAAACGTGTGGCAAAGGGATGCAGACTAGGCTCAGACTCTGCAACAACCCTCCACCTTCATTTGAAGGGCCATCGTGTGAAGGACCTGACACACAGACGCAAGTGTGCAGTGAGAGGAACTGCCCTGGTAAGCATGGTTGCGCACATCCATTACTTATTGATCAACCAATTCTAGGTTTAAGTATCATTTGCTTATCTTTTTCCCCCCTCTACAACAGTGGATGGCAAGTGGTCATCCTGGGTAAGTTGGGGGGCATGTAGTGTTTCTTGTGGAGGTGGTACGAGGCAAAGAACACGTATCTGTGCAAGCCCCGCCCCTCAACATGGGGGACGACAGTGTGAGGGAAATGACATCCACATTGATTTCTGCAACAATGAACCTTGTCCCAGTGAGTAAACAGATTTCATATGTGGTAAAAACAGACATGTTGGTGTAAAAAAGAAAGCAGTAAATACAAATAATCTCTATTCATAGTTCATGGTAACTGGGGCCCATGGAACAGCTGGGGCAGTTGTAGCAAAACCTGCAACGGTGGGCAAATGCGTCGCTACAGAACATGTGACAATCCTCGACCAGCGAATGGAGGCAGAGCTTGTACTGGATCAGACTCTCAAGTCCAGAAGTGCAACACAGCCAACTGCCCTGGTATAGCACTCACACATGCACTACAGTTCAAAAGTTTGAGGTCGGTGAGATTTTTTTACAAGTATTTTTAAAAGACGCCTATACTCTTTTATGACTGCATTTATTTGATTAAAAGTACAGTAAAAAAGTTCTAAAATGAAATAAGATTATTACCATTTAAATGTTATATACTAACTATTATTCTTTTAAAATGTTATACAATTAAAATGTATTTCTTGAATGGCAAAGCTGAATTTTTTAGTGGCCATTACTCCGGTCTTCAGTGTCACATGATCCTTCAGAAATCATTTTAATATGTTGATTTGGAAACAGTTGTGCTGCTTAATATTTTTGTGGAAAAAGTGAAGCAAGTGTTTACTGTAACTTTTGATCAATTTAATGCAGCTTTGCTCAATAAAAATTTAACTTGTTACTGACCCCAAACTTTTAAATGATAATGTATATTGTACAAAACAAAAGCACTCTATAGTTCCTATACATTAATACATTTGCAAAAGAAATGCTATATACAGTTTAGGTTACAAATGACATGATTATTTGATTAGAAATTTGTGTAGAATGTTGATTTTGTTTAGAATTTGATCAGAATGGCATTATTTGGATACGTTTTTATTTTTACACACCATTCTGTGCTCTTTGTGTGTGTGTGTGTGTGTGTGTGTGTGTGTGTGTGTGTTTGTGTGTGTGTGTGTGTATAAAGTTGATGGTAAATGGGGTTCGTGGGAGTCCTGGGGTGAATGTTCAGCATCCTGTGGAGGTGGAGAACGGACACGTGTCAGACTCTGTAACAATCCATCACCCAGCAACAATGGCCGCCCCTGCCCAGGAGACTCCACCCAGTTATCAAGATGTAATATGCAGCCATGTCCAGGTAAATTTACAACTTTACTTATGGTTCTTAAAGGATTAGTTCACTCCAGAATTAAAATTTACTGATAATTTACTCACCTCTATCCAAGACGATAGAGGTGAGTAAATGGATAGAGGTATCTTTAGTTTAGAAATTAAGAGGAAATTTTTGAGGAAAACATTCCAGGATTCCATATAATGGATTTAAATGTGGATTGAAGGTCTAAATTTCAGTTTCAATGCACCATCAAAGGACTCTACACAATCCCAGCCGAGGAACAAGAGTCTTATTTAATGAAATGATAGGTCAAAATCCAAATGTATATACTTTTTAACTACAGTTGCTTGTCTTGCACTAGCTCTGTGTCCATGACTTAACGCATTACATAGTCACGTTGGAAAGGACACGCATGCAAATGCGCAAAGAAAGTCAAATGTCCTTTACAAATAAAGGTAAAAGAACGATGTCGGACAATTTTGAAGTTGGAGGAGAAAATGAGATGGAGTTCTTCTCCCTACACTACATTTTTGAACCAGCGTACATAGACTAAAAACTAATCATATGTGACATTTCCAACGTGACTATGTGATGTGTAAAGTTGTGGACACGCATTGCAAAGCTAGTGCAACATTTGTGGTTAAAAAGTATATACATTTTGTTTTTGTTTTTTTTTTTATAAATGAGCAGTCGTTTCACTAGATAAGACCATAGATCGTGTAGAGCCCTTTGAAGCCGCATAGATCCCAATTAAAGTCTGCTATATGGAGAAAAACCCTGGAATGTTTCCCTCAAAAACCTAACTGAAGAAAGAAAGACATGAACATCTTGGATTACATGGGGGTGAGTAAATTGTCAGGACCTTGTCTGACTATGGTAAGCTAACTACACAAAATATGATATGCAGATTGTCTAAACTTTTCCTATTTTGTTCTCTCTAAGGTGGCCCTCAAAAAGCAAGGGGAAGTATTATTGGGAATATTAATGATGTGGAGTTTGGCATTGCCATCCTCAATGCCACCATCTCCAGCAGTCCAAATGGAGGGAGAGTTATACAAGCCACCATCACTAACATACCCCGGAGTCTTGGTTAGTCTCTGCTGCTGAATTTTTGTTATGAGCAGCAATGCATCATATTTACTCTTCCTAAATGTTATAAATATATTGTACCCTGTACTGTACCTCATCCAGGCCCTGCTATGAGGAAGCTGATCTCCATCCTGAACCCTATATACTGGACCACAGCACAGGAGCTGGGTGAAGCTGTCAATGGTTACACTCTCACAGATGGCATGTTTAAACGTGAGACTCAAGTGGAGTTTGCCACAGGTACGAGGTGTCACATTGATGTAGAGACATCATTAAGAACTTTCCCTCTTCATCTTTCTTCATCTAATTTGTGTTTTGTTGTCTATAGGAGAGATTCTCAGAATGACTCACGTGGCACGAGGACTAGACTCAGATGGAGCACTTCTGCTGGACATTGTAGTAAACGGACACATCCTGCAACTGCCATCCAATGCAGACATCAATCTTAAGGTAGAACCTCCATCAATGAATTCAGGGCAAAAATATGCTACACAATATAAACTGTATTTCATCAGAAATATCCTTTTTAAACTCCAGGACTACACTGAAGACTACATCCAGACTGGTCCTGGTCAACTGTATGCTCTGTCCACACGTATGTTCAGTATAGACAGGGTGAGCGTGCCTTACTCCTGGAATCATACCATCACATATGGACCCTCCAAAGGAAAGATGCCCTATCTGGTGCAGACTCTCCACGCCTCAGCTATCAGTGCTCTGTATCGTCCACTTGAAGAGATGCTGGAGTTTGCCATCCATGCCACTATTGCTAAAGGTACAATAAACATACAGTATGCATTGGGGGAAAAAATATTTTATTTTATTTTTTATTGTATTTAATTGTTTTGTTTTGGTTGGTATTGGCCTATTTTTTTTAAAGCATTTTCAGTGCCAACTTTTAAAAATACTAAACAGTTTTTAGTTTTTCTTCTGTTTATTACAGTGTTTTAATGCAAAGTTTAAAATATAATTAGATGTAATGAAAACTTAATTTGAGTCCCTAAACATCATAATTGTTTATTCAGTTCAATCTGTTATATTTAACATTTTAAGAGTTTTAAAAATAATCCCTCTCCAATTATGTATTTTCATCTTCAGGAGAGCGCAGTAATCAGTGTCCCAGTGGTTTTCAGCTGGACCCTGCTGGGCCATATTGTTCAGGTACAGTCAGACCATATTTATTGCTTTTACTGTGATACATATACTAGTATTCATTTGTAAATATACACAGAGTTTCATTAATGAGATTTTGTGCTAACCCTTTATTTGCTGATGAAGATGAGAACGAGTGTGCGGAGGGAAACCCTTGTTCACATGCCTGCCACAATGCTATAGGCACATACTACTGTTCCTGTCCCAGAGGACTCACCATTTCAGCTGATGGTCGAACATGCCAGGGTACGACAGTTTAAAAAAGCTTACCTTTGAACATTATTGTATGATTTGTTATTTCTGTAATCTCAACTGAACAGTTGCTTTCATTATGTTTACCCTAGATATTGATGAGTGTTCATTGGGTGGTCACATGTGCCATGATGGACAAGACTGTGAGAACACCATTGGCTCATATCGCTGTGTGATGCGCTGTGGGCGGGGCTTTAGGAGGACAGCAGATGGGCTGAGCTGCTCAGGTGCACAGTTGGCCCTAGTTTATGTTTGTGTATTGTGTTGATGTGTGTATTTTTATATGGCATACTGTAACTTATATTAAAGAGATACTTTGCCCAAAACTGAAAGTTCTGTCAATAATTACTTGCCCTCATGTCGTTCCAAACCCGCAAGACCTTCATTCATCTTCGGAACACAAATTAAGATATTTTTGATGAAATCCGAGAGCAATGGTAGTTGCGTTTGTCTATGCAGGTTCAGAAAGCTCTCGCATTTCATAAAAAATATCTTAATCTGTGCTCTAAAGATGAACGAAGGTCTTACGGGTTTGGAACGACATGAGGGTGAGTAATTAATGACAGAATTTTCATTTTAGGTTGAACTATCCCTTTTAACTTAGTATATTTAGATTTTTTTTCTAAGTCACTCTCTAGAGAAGTTAACACTAGTATTAAAGGTGAACTTATCCCTTTTATGCTCTCTAATCATCATTATCTTCATTGTAGCATACATTTGAATTGCTTTAATCTTGCTTTTGCAGATGTGAATGAGTGTCAGGAATCCAACCCCTGCCATCAGCACTGTCTAAACACCATTGGCAGCTTCCGCTGTGCTTGTGAGCCAGGGTACCAACTCAGGAATCGGCGCTGTATTGGTACGTTTAAAATCTGTCATGTCACATATACAGTGACAGGGATTATACAAAATGCATGTTATTTTTTATTTAGTACTGACCTGAATAAGATATTTCACATAAAAGACATTAACACATACAAAAGAAAATAATGATTCTAAACAGTTGGCCTGAACAGTTGAACTACCTGCTGTTCTTCATAAAAATCCTTCAGTATGATTTAGATCCATCTTTTCACACTGAGGACAACTGAGGGACTTATATGCATCTATTAAGGAAAGTTCAAATGCTCACTGATGCTCCAAAAGAAAACAATGCATTAAGAGCTGGAGGGTGAAAACTTTGAAGATCAGGGTAAATTCCACTTGCTTTGTCTTCTGGGAAACATGCAAGTATCTTTTGTAGCTTTTGAAGGGCAGTACTAAATGAAAAAAAAAAAAAAGATATTTATGCAAAAAAAAAGTTTACACCCCTGGCCCTTAATGCCTTGTTTTTCTTTCTGGAGCATCAGTGAGTGTTTGAACCTTCTGTAATAGTTGCATATGAGTCCCTCAGTTGTCCTCAGTGTGAAAATATATGGATTTCAAAATCATAGTTATTGTTGCTATTATTTTCTCCTGTGGACTGAAATATCTTATTCAGGTCAGTACTAAAAAAAAAAATAACATGCATTTTGTATGATCCCTTTTATTTTGGTCAAATAATTAGAATTTTGCAGATTCTGCATGTAAACTTATAACTTCAGCTGTAGCTCAGTCTTGCTGGGTCAGCTAAACAACTAAAGTGTTTCTTATTTCTCCTCAGATATAAACGAATGCAAACAGAGAGTGTGTCGCTCAGACCAGCAATGTAAAAACACACGTGGTGGATACACTTGCATTGATCTCTGTCCTACCGGCATGACCAAAGGAGGCAATGGCACATGCATAGGTTTGTAATGTTGTTGCTTATTTATTTATTGTTACATAATTAGATTATGATTTTAAATTAAAAGAATTTAATTCTACTTACAGACATTGATGAATGCCATGATGGCACACATCAGTGCAGGTATAATCAGATCTGTGAAAACACAAGAGGTAGCTACCACTGCACTTGTCCAAGGGGGTACCGCTCTCAGGGTGTGGGCCGCCCCTGCCTTGGTACGTAGTTGATTTCCCCCACACCTAACTCTAATCCTCTCCCAACATCCCAGGCTGCTCTTCTGCCAAACACCAACTTGCATCCCTGCCTTCATTTTCATCTCCTTAACTCTTTCTCTACATTTCATTTCTGTGAACCAACTCTCACCTAAACAGCATTCAGAACCTGTGATGTCACTTCCTTTCACACAGCTTGCTAATGTTTCCACAATGCTTTTAATCTAACATGTAACCCTAAGAAACTAAGAAGTCAGTAACTGATACCAAATCAAGAATCCAAGTCTTTCTGAGCTGCTACAGATGTAATTGTAGTGTGTAAAGTTGTAAGGTATTGTAAGTTGTTAATAAGCGTGGCAGGAGTTTTGCAGTATTGCACTGGTAAGTCGTTTTTTTACTCTTACAGCAAGGCCAGCACGACTATCAGGACTTTGTCCTTCTTCTATCTCTTTTTATTCTTACCCTTCAACCTTCTGCTTGGAATTCTCCCCTGAAGTGCTATGCTATGGCATTTTTTGAATGTCCTCTAGTGACGTTCTGTTGGGATTAGAAGTGCCATTTTGGAATTTAGAATTTTTCTTCAGTTCTAGTGAACTAAATTTAATTTATTAATAGAAATTATGCTCCTTAAATACACTCAATGTTTTACAACAAAAATACAATATGTATTTTTGCATAAAAAAAAAAACATGCTTTTGAGGGATAGCTACTCATGTTCAGTATTTGTTTCTCATCCCTTTCTGCTTTTTTCATTTCAACACTATTTCCTTTATTTTCCCTTTTTATTTTCTTTGTTTTCCCTATTTCTCTTTCTCTGTGTTGGTCTTGCTGTGAGAGCAGACATAAACGAGTGTGAGCTGGTACCGGTGCCCTGTGCCTATCAGTGCGTGAACAGCCCTGGCAGCTACAAGTGTCTGTGCCCACCGGGGCTCCACCTGCTGGGCGATGGCAAGTCCTGTGCCGGACTAGAGCGCTTGCCCAGCTATGAGAGTTTCTCGTATGGGTATAGAACATCCCAGTCCTCTTCTGATCGGAGCTCCTACCAGCAGCGCTACCATAGCCTGACCTCCCAGAGTTTCCACTCATATGTCCCCATCGGGGGGCGTCACATGGCCAACAGACCAAACAATGCCCAGTCACGCAGTCGTAGGGATACTAACTCCTGCCCCCCTGGTTTTAAGGCAAACAATGGCCAGTGTTTAGGTAACTACAAGAGCAACTGTTGAACAAATCAACTGTGGGTTTCATGCCATATGCAAGGTCAGATGTATATGTATATAGTACTCTTCTTCTTAAATTATTAGAGTATTGAAAACCGCTGCTATTATACTGACAAACTAATGGATTATAAAGTATGCAATTTTTTGTAATATTATGTCAAATTAGTGCCATAAGTGCCAGAAAAAGTCAGGAGAAAGTAGTATTTTTAAACAAAATGGAGGAAATTCATGTAGTAGTTTTGGTGTGTGTATTTATATATACATAGCCATGAAAACATGAAATGTGGGAAAAAAAAAAAAATCACATTTCATTTTTGTGTTCTCCTGAGATGCTTTGATTCGCTTGCAAAGAATACAAAAGTTTGTCTGAGCAAATGCATAGTTTCTTGAATTTTTAATATTTCCATTACCTTCCCTTTAGGGGCTGTGGTAGAACACAGAAAAAGGAATATAGTAAACAGTAAAAGTATGCTATAGAATATACACTACCAGTCAAACGTTTTTGAACAGTAAGATTTTAAGTTTTTTTTTTTTTTTTAAGAAATCTCTTCTGCTCACCAAACCTGCATTTATTTGATCCAAAGTACAGCAAAAAAACAGTAACATTTTTACTATTTATAATAACTGTTTTCTATTTGAATATATTTTAAAATGTATATGTTATAATCTTTTCTTAATGTCAGTAAGTTTAATGTCCTGTTAATCATATCAGTAGTAAAACATAATCACACACAAATGGGACCATTTCCAGATAATAACAGATTACTTACTACCTGTCTTGTGTTTTTTTTTTTTTTTTTTTTTTTTTAGATATTAATGAGTGTGAACAGAGGGATACATGTCAACATGAATGTATGAACACACCAGGCAGCCATAGGTGTTTGTGCCCCAGCGGCTATCGCCTTATGACCAATGGCAAAACCTGCCAAGGTAAGAAAATGAAGGCATTCAATATTCAACATGTTAAAGGAACACTCCACTTTTTGTAAAAAAAATAGGCTCATTTTCAAACTCCCCTAGAGTTCAACAGATGAGTTTTACCGTTTTTGAATCCATTCAGCTGATCTGGGGACTATTTGGCGCTGTGTAATATCATTGTGCCTGCTACACCCATTGTACGACCGCAGAGTTCCCTGATGCATAATAAGAGTGTAGTTCCTATCCATATCAGCCTGGAAAATCGCAACTTTTCATTTTCTGTCGGTCTTAGTACATGTAACTACAGAAGAGTCAAGTTTTAAATAGGAAAAATATAGACAATCTTTGGTCATTTTTGAACGAGATTCTAATGGTCTAATCAGATTCAATGATTTATGCTAAGCTATGCTAAAAGTGCTACCGGCAGACCCGAAGATTGACTAAATGGATTTAAAAATGGTAAAACTCATCTGTTTAACTCTAGGGGAGTTGGAAAATGAGCCTATTTTCAAAAAAAGTGGAGTGTTAACTTCTGTAGAGAGTGAAAAAAATCTAAATATACTAAGTTAAAAGGAATAGTTCAACCTAAAATGAAAATTATGTCATTAATTACTCACCCTCAAGTTGTTCCAAATCTGTAAGACCTTCGGAACACAAATTAAGGTATTTTTGATTTTGTTAAAGACTGACATAGAAGAAAAATAAATTGTTGAATAAAGTAGTTTTCTTTGCACACAAAAAGTATTCTTGTAGCTTCATAAAATTAAGGTTGAACTACTGTCACATGGACTATTTTAACTATGTCCTTACTACTTTTCTGGGCCTTGAATGTAGTAGTTGCATTGTTGTCTGGTCAGAAAGCTCTCAGATTTGATCAAAAATATCATTTGTGCTCTGAAGATGAACAAAAGTCTTGCGAGTGTGGAACGACATCAGGGTGAGACAGAATTTTCACTTTTGGGTGAACAAACCCTTTAAGAGGTCTGTGCGTTGCTCACTTTTGGTGTTTGTATAAATAGACATAGATGAATGCCTGGAGCAGAACATTCAGTGTGGTGCGAACAGGATGTGTTTCAACATGAGAGGGAGTTACCAGTGCATCGACACACCTTGTCCTCCCAACTATCAGAGAGATCCAGCCACAGGGTAAGACTGCCACCCTTTTCTTTGCAATTATCTTCTTTGACTTAGCAGGTTGTTCTAATAAAGTGAGTTCTACCTTTCCTCCCAGGTTCTGCCTGAAGAATTGTCCACCCAATGATCTGGAGTGCGCCCTGAGCCCGTATGCACTGGAGTACAAACTGCTGTCCCTGCCCTTCGGCATTGCCGCCAATCAGGACCTGATCCGGCTCGTTGCCTACACCCAGGATGGAGTCGTCCACCCACGCACTTCCTTCTTAGTAGTCGACGAGGACACAACTCTGCCCTTCGCCCTTCGGGACGAAAACCTTAAGGGTGTTCTGTTCACCACCCGGCCACTGCGCGAACCTCACACGTACCGCATGAAGGTGCGAGCCCTGTCTTACAGCGCCGATGGAGGCATAGAGTACCAGACCACTTTTATTGTCTACATCGCTGTCTCAGCTTATCCCTACTGAGCACTTTACTACATCCAACAGCCTATGAAGAGAGGGAATGATCAGAGGTTGCGCTAAACAAAAGAAATCCATCATTTGATGATTTTGAAAACATGCTTTCCGTCATTTTGACAGATTAAAAAAATCTGAATTTCTTTATGCTAGAAATGTTCCCACATTAAGGGTTTCTAAACAGGATTAGGGCAGACAACAAAGTTTTAAAGCACCGCTGCTTTTGACACATACGTTTTTAATATTTGAAGTGTCATCTGTATCAATAATTTACTGACAGACAAAAATAGAGCGTGACGGAAAATTTGCAATCAATCCGGATAAAATCTTTTATAGTGCAGCCTCTGAGAACAGTGCAGTTTTTGTACATGTGTGACTGAGACATTGGTTTTTGTGTGAGAGTGTGTATGTGTGAGTGCAGATCCGCCACTTGAAGAGATTCTCACAGGTCACGTAGACATGTAAAAGGCCTTTTAGGCTGGAAGAGCTGAGTTGCGGAGTCCTGCAGACAGACAGCGCTGCTCTCCAAGGTTCAGACTTCACGTGAAACCAGTTGTAAGACCGCTGGCAGGTTAGTGGTTTGGCCGCAAGGATCCTTCATCAGAATGTACAGCAGAACTATGGGTGGTGTAATAGAATACGTTTGCATATATGTCTACCTATTAACTTATTGGGAATTGCTTGAATATATGAAAGACTCAATTCCCTCCATTGCTTTCTATGAAATGAGAATGGGGAAGATTTGTTTGGTTTAAATGTTGTGCTTTTTGACATAATGATGAGGTTTGGGTTTGAGCCACATCTGCAGAAAATGAAAAGGATGTCCACCTCAGGTAAGCACTACCTTTACTCTAGAAGAGAGTAATTGTCGATCAGTAATTATGCACATAATAGCAATGTGTCATTATCATTACAGGTTCCTACACATTAGGAGTATTTTTTGTAACTGTGTCAGTAATCAAGGTGTATTCTATTTTAATGATATGTATATAAGTGTTTGGGTTTTTTTTATTTGTAATACTATGTTGTATTCTCTTTTCTAAAAAAAAAAAAAAAAAAAAACAATAAATTGTATGATCCGTTCATTATGATACATTCACTTCAGAGCTGCATACACTACTGTTAGCAAGTTTGAGTAACATTATAAAAGACATTTGAAATTTTACAAAAGATTTATATTTTGGATAAATGTTGTTCTGAACTTTGTATCCATCAAAAGAATCCTGGAAAATTGTATCACGTTTTTTACAAAAATATTAAGGAGCACAAGATTGTTATAACAAATGATTGTTACAGCGTTCAAAAGCGCGAAATCGCTAAAACGTCATCCTAAAACGAATCCTAAAACATCAGTCGCAGGCTCAAGTGTCTAATGTATTCTATTATACAAAACACATGCCTCAGATTTGATCTTGAGTCTTTCGTAAGCGAAATTTTCGGGTATTTTGGATTTTATGAAAAACCTATTTTTGCACATCAGTGCTAGGTTTTTTGCCTGATTCGAACCAAACCAGTGCAGAAAGATTCTCTGGAGAGTGAATATATATATATATATATATATATATATATATATATATATATATATATATATATATATATATATATAAAAAAATCGACTCACCATCGCAAATGGATGCCAAAATGTTTGAAGGACCAGGGCCACTTTTAGTAAAATGCATATAACTCCTGAACGGAATTGGATATCTTCGCCAAACTCAGAACACTTATGTAAGAGCTAAATCAGAGGTCACAGGATTAAAAAAAGCATAGCTTGGCCACTTGGTGGTGCTATAAAAGGGGAAAAAACATAAAAATGGCTATACCTATGCAACCATTTGTCCTTTCAACATGAAAATCATTGTGCACGGCCTTGCTCCAAAGTGCCACAAGTGTCTATAAGGACATTTGCCACCACTGGTCGATGAAGTTTGAGCATCTATTAGACAGGGTCAGCGGAGGCCAATGGGAATGAAACTCATGGGCCTGTTTGACTCACTGACCCAAAGGTCTGTGAGGAAATTTGAAAGAAATCGGCCACTGGTGGGCGATACCGATTTTTTTTCAAGGGCATAAACGATTGTACATTGCACCGTTTTTCACACACACACACACACACACACACACACACACACACAATGATATTCATATCATATGATAGAACTCCTCATTCTGGACAACTTTGCCTCTAGAACCACTGCTGTCAATTGCATCATTTGTTAAATGGTTGGGAAGATTTAAAAAAAAAAAAAAAATTTTGCGAAAAAGTCCTAGGTTTTTTACTGGAAAAAAACACTGCAGTACAATTCTCTGGACTCTCTAGGTCAATAAATATAAAAAAAAATGTTGAAATTTACCCTTTGGGAAGCTATAATGGGGTCGTTTAGAAAAGGGGCCTGTCCAGATTTACCCAAAGTCCTATAAATCCTATCAAGCAACCGATTTTCTATTGAGCGTCTAAGCATTACCCTGTCTTCTTATGCATTTGTCTTAAGTGGACGACCAGCCTTTTGGGGGGACTTGAATGAATTAGTGTCATTATAATTCTGCAAAATTCAAATAATGATCTGAAAGTGTCATCCTATTGGCCTTCATCAGACGAAGATACTATTGCAGAGTTTCAGACACTTTAGTTGAGCAGTTGGTGCCAGTTAAATAGGGTTTGTCATATAAATTAAGGAAATTAGCACCAGCAACCAGATTAACACCAATAACTTGGAGATATCTGTAAATGTTCTCTAATTTTGATTTTTTTTTTTGTTTGTTTTTTTTCAATTAATCTAATTTTATAGAATTTGTTCACTTTCAGAACAAAAATTTACAGATAATGTACTCACCCCCTTGTCATCCAAGATGTTCATGTCTTTCTTTTTTCAGTCGTAAAGAAATTGTTTGAGGAAAACATTTCAGGATTTCTTTCTGTATCAAATGGACTTCTATTGTCCCCCAGTTTGAACTTCCAAAATCCAGTTTAGGCCATCTTCAGAGGGCTCTAAACAATCCCAGTCGAGAAAGAAAGGTCTTATCTAGTGAAACGATCTATTATTTTTAAAAACACATTGACAATTTATAAACTTTTTAACCTCACGCTCGTCTCGTCTCTGCGATGCGTAGTCTGTATTCCGGGTCAATATAGTTAGGGTATGTCGAAAAACTCCATCTCGTTTTCTTCCTCAACTTCAAAATCATTCTACATCGCAGCAGAAGTACCAACCTAGTGTTTACAAAGTGAACATACAAAGAATATCAGACGCCCTTTACAAAAAAAAGGTAATATAGTGCTGTAGGAAGATTTTGATGTTGAAGACGAAAACAACATGGGAGTTTTTCGTCATACCCCAACTGTTTTGACCCGGAGCACACAGACTACGCATGCACATCACAGAAACAAGATGAGCATTTGAGGTTAAAAAGTATATAAATTGTCAGTTTGTTTGAAAAATAATTGATCGTTTCGCTAGATAAGACCCTTCTTCATCGGCTGGGATCGTTTAGAGCCTTTTGAAGCCGGATTTAAACTGCATTTTGGAAATTCAAAATTGGGGGCACAATAAAAGTCCATTATATAGAAAGAAATCCAGAAATGTTTTCCTCAAAAAACAATTTCTTTACGACTGAAGAAAGAAAGACATGAACATCTTAGATGACGAGGGGGTGAGTACATTATCTGTAAACTTTTGTTCTGAAAGTGAACTAATCCTTTAAATTTTTTATACTGTGCTTCAGAATACAATTAATTACAGAATACAATTGCCCTTTTACTCCTGTTAGGATAACTTCAAATAGAACTAAGCAGTGATCATGAAATTTAGGAGATTATAGGCCATTCTCTAATTTTGATCTCCACTCTATAAATTCTAAATATAAAACTCAAGTCCTCAAGAGTATATTTAAGATATTTTTTATTCAATCACAAAAGCACATAAAAAAAGGAATATTTTGTAAGGCAGTCATTATACCGGTTTGGTTTATTGAGTGTTTGCACTTTGTCTTTCTGTATTACTGCATTGTAGAGGCAGGTCCCTGTAATCGGACGATATGTCTCAGATCAGACAGGATCAGTAATGATCTGCTTTGAGGCAGTATTCAACATGATTGGCTTAAAAATGCCTCCTGACGCAGACTGGATACAGACATATGCATTCTGACAAACATACAATAACAATGGTCCACGGCAATAAGTGCTTTGGAATGCTGACACCGATACATTAAGACAAGACGTTAATACTTTATAACAGCATTAGTGAAAGTCACGATTAGTGAGATGGCCCCATCTGCCAAGAAAATCAAACAGATGTTGCAGATGATGCATAAGATCGGCATTGTAACTTCATGTCTTCATAGGAGTATTTAAGCTAATGCGCTTCGGTTATGAAAAAATAAATACAACTGGCGATTTAGAACAAATGAGAAGGGATCAGTGATGGGAAGGTTTAATGCACCGGAGAGTATTATTCATAATCTGACACAGCCACTGTGGACAGAGACGTAGTGCCAGTAAGACACACCGACCTGTGGCTGTTCGTTTTAAGCCATTCACCCACATGCAGACTAAAAATAACAGGTTACATATCTCTCCAAGAAGATCGCTATTAATAATAAAAGGGTTATAATAAACTTAAGCAAGATTTTATAAAACTAACAAGTCTCTTGTATTCAGATTGCTGAATACAATACAGAAGAGTGTAGAAAAGTATTCCTGAGAGAAGCTACTGTAAATCTAGCATATGTCTGATGGCGTTTTTGATTATGTAAGTGAAGAGTGATATAATAGATGAGGGAAAATAAAACTCATTGAAATCGAATGAGAGGTCCTCTTCGGTACCCTGTGGAAAGTCATCGCTTTGTTCTGAGTGTCTCAGCAGGATTTCCCACTGCTGGGTTGTGTTTTTCTCTGCGCTTACACTTTTTACACTGTTTTCCTAGCTGTTAGGACCCTCACGATGCAGCCCACTCCACCTGCAGAGAGAGCCTGAGGCAAATACAAAGCACACAGAGTAAGAATTCAGCTACTGATGGTCTTGTAGGAGGGCAGAACGTAAGAACATTGCTATTAACCCTACCTTTTCATGCCACTGCAGCAGGACAGCGCTGCTGTTCTCGGATGGCCGCTCGAAGCCCTTGTAGATGTATTTCATGAGCAGATCGACTCCATTCTTATCTAGAGACTGAACTCCCTTCTCGATGTCAGTACTCTTGAAAGAGCTGAGCACCTTAAGCACCAGACCTTCAGCACGATCCTACAAAACAATCCAAAATGTTGGAAAAATGCAAGTATGAAAAGTTTGGCAACAGTAAGATTTGTGATGCTTTTTAAAGAAGTCGTTTCAGCTCATCAAGGCTGCATTTAATTAAATACTGTGAAATATTATTGCAATTTGCAATAGTGGTTTTCTATTTTCATATACTTTAAAATAGAATTTATTCACGTGATGCAAAGCTGAATTTTCAGCATCATTACTCCAGTCTTCAGCGTCAATTAATCCATCAGAAATCATTCTAATATGCTGATTTTTTATTATCAATGTTGGAATCAGCTGTGTGGCTTAATGTTTTTAGGGACCTGTGATACTTTAAGGATTTTTTGATTAATAAAACATTTAAAAAAAAACTATATTATTTTGTAAAGTTGTACACTACCATTCAAAGTTTGGAGTCTGTACATTTTTTCTCTCTTAGCTTTAAATGTGTTAAATTGATAAAAAGTGATAGTAAAGGCTTTGTTGTTAGAAAATATAATTATTTTGAATAAATTGTGTTTTTAACTTTTTATTTGTCAAAGAAAAAAAGTATTACAGATTCCCAAAAAAAATATTAGCCAGCACAACTGTTTCCAACACTGATAATAAATCAGCATATTAGAATAATTTCTGAAGGATTGTGTGGCACTAAAGACTGGTGTAATGCATCACAGACATAAATCATATTTAGAGTATATATAAATGGACTACTAACTTGCAATAATATTTTGTAATATTACTTTTTCCTGTATTTTTGAGCAAATTAATGGAACTGTAATGAGCAAAAGAAACTAAAATTACAATAGAGCATGTGCATTTGTTGTTGCCATAAAGCATTAATATTAATAATATTTTAAATTAGCAAAATATCAGGGGAAAAAAAATCTAATTATTCTTAATTTTAAAAAATGTTAATGCAACCTTTTCTATACAATTTTATATCCAAAATTATGACACAGTTTTTGATTTTCTATTATATCTGATCAGAGGAAAATGATTTTTTCCTTTCAGGAAAAAAGGTGGAATGACTCACCTTGACGTTCTGATTTTTTGTGTTGATTGGTGGGTTTTTTAATACTGCCTGCAGGGCACCCATGAGGTTCCCTTTGAAGAGCGGAGTTAAGAAAAACACTTACACAATTTAAATCTATAAATTAAACACAATTAAAATCTATGCATGCATGAACACATGCGGCTTTACAATATCCAAAAGCTGTGGACATGCTGCACTTCAGAAAAAAAAAATTACATGGCAACCATTGAGGGAAAAAAAAATTAAAACAGGAAATAAGACTTTGGGTACTCCAAAATTGACATATAAGGACATGAATTCAACTTCCTTATGCTAAATACTGCAACAGTTTGAAATGACAGAAGAGCCTAATATTTACCACAGTGCCACAGTCTGAACATATACGTTGTAGTTAACATAACCAGCATCTTTATCAGAAACAGTTTGTTAAAAAGAATGTCTGGAATGTTAAGACAGGCCTGGACATTTCAGAGATCTGAATATGAGCTAATGCATGTTCATAATTACATGTAAGTTGCTTTAACTAGACAAGCATGACTATTCTCGCTTCGCTTATAAACTATAAAAACTGATCTACAGACCATCAAAATTCCATGTCAGTGCATGGGTGTCTGTCTAGTCAAATAAATGCAAATGTGTAGAATAGTGTACAGAACCCAGTTCTGTCTGTGTGGTCTCTGATGTAGAGAAATCTGCAGGCCAGCTGGTGCATCGGGCAACTCATGAATTATGAACAGCAAATCAGTGCATATAATGTTGACGTAAAACAAAATTTAATCGTCTTTCCTTCTACTGTTAAGAAGCACCTTTTGCTTCAATTATTTATTAGTAAAATATTTAATTAGCCGTATTATATGTCATAATTACCCACTCAAGCATAAAAACACACGGAAATTATTCATACCAGCTGGTGCCACTGAAAATGCAAGACTATTTCAGATCATGCACATGTTGGCTGGTGAATAAAGAAGGATATTGTCTGATGAGAGAATCCACCTCTGCCTCATCTGGACCCAGCTGGTTTTCTCCTCCCTCTTCCTCGTCCACAAACTTGTTCTCGTCGTATTCATCCACATCCACTTTACGGAAACGATCGGACACTGTATTCTTTGACATGATGAACGCTATTTATTCCCCGTCTGATGTTCAGATAAACGCAATTTTTTTTTTGCATGAACACGATCTAACAGTCCTCTATGCTAAGCCAGCCTGGCGACTCCTGCAGCCTACTGTCTAGTAGTCAGTGGTGGATACCATCACTTCCGCATAGAGCGCCCTCTATCGGGAACACCGGTGAACTGAAGCTCTCCAATTCCAAATCCAGTGAGGACCTCAGCCAAACATCCAATGGGTCTACGAGACGATTTAAAGGATTCATTCACAATCCAGAATCCCAGAATCAAAATTTCCTGATAATTTACTAACCCTGCTGTGAGAGAAGAAAGAGTTTGTCTTTCTTTCTTCAGTCGAAATTTTTTTTTTTTTTTTTTTTTTTTTTGAGGAAAACAGAGGATTTTTCTCCATATAGTGGACTTGTTGGTGCCTAACACTTTAAAGGTCCAAGGACTTTTACCACACGTAATAAATCGTACATATTGG